>CM066984.1:17440000-18065000 GCA_033977485.1 Hydrangea macrophylla
ATTTTTGTGCATCGCTGTGTTTGATTTTCTACGGTTTTGGAGACGATTCGTTTTTGAATTTGTAATTTTTGTGGGTTTCTTAGAATATCAGTAATCCACTGTGGCTCTTCTCGAATTTTTGTACATTGATGTGTTTGATTTTCTAGGGTTTTGGAGATGATTCGTTTTTGAATTTGTAAATTTTTTTTGGGTCGGTTTCTTAGTTTTTCAGCAACTGGAGATTGATTACGTGATCGGTGAGAGTCATAAAGATTTGATGCCTAATTCGTCTGGACAGGCAGCAATACTTAGGATCTTTGGGGTCACTCAGGAAGGTTCTACCTATCTCTCTCTCTAACAACATGCATTCTCTAACTTTCTTATGAATTCCTTGATGTTTTTTTTTGTCTTCTTAAAAAATCAAAGGATATGTGTAATTATAAATGAGGGTATTTTTTCTATCATTTGAAATCAGGATATACCAGTTATTTTCTTTCAAAAACATATCTCAACTTAAATCCGGATTTTAGCAGTCCCAAATTTGTTGGGCATAGTTATTTCATCTACTACATATAAAATTCAGAATGGGTACTTGCAATTTTTCTTTGCCCGATGTAAAGTTTTGTTCAGTCACTCCACTCCAATGTTATGGTACAGTTGTAAGACGTGGTTGGTTGTATATGTTGAATCCTTGTGTAATGCAATTCTAAGTAGTGGTTGTACTTGTATTTGTTAGGGCATAGCGCTTGTTGCCATGTTCATGGATTTGAACCATATTTCTACATCAGCTGCCCTCCTGGAATGGGCCCTGACGATATCTCCCGTTTTCATCAAATTCTTGAGGTACTTTTTCAGCACTTTGCCCACTATGTTTCTGTTTACTGTGTGTACCTTCATGTGATTGTGTGGACTTATTGTTTTATAGGCTGCATTTTTGAGTGTGTTCATAGCTGTGTATTCGTGAATTGTATTTGGAAAAGTAATTGACTCAGGCCACTTGTTGTACTGGAGGATTCTATAGGGGAAGATGAGGGAGGTGAACAGAAATAGTAGGGTTCCGAAATTTGTTCGCCGTGTAGAAATGGTGCAGAAAAGAAGCATTATGTATTATCAACAGCAGACTTCTCAGCCCTTTCTTAAGATTGTAGTTGCATTGCCGACGATGGTTACCAGCTGCCGCGGTAAATATGTTACCCTCTCTTAAGATGTTTAACAGTCAATTGCATTTATTTGATAAGAGCTGGAGGTAATAGAATCATCCCTTTTTGTTGTTATTGGATGCAGTCTGGCATACAAACTTTATAGATGAATAGCTCTAAATCTAGACATCTTTATTACATCATTGTCTTTCTAATTATAACGATCCCCGGCCTCGTTACTTCATATATTGCACGTTTTATAGGCTTATAGTTAGGTGTATCTGATTGCACGAGGGTGTGTTTGGAATGACTACTTCGGAATGCATTCTCGCCAATTGTAATATCATTATGCTCTTCATTATCAACTTCTGTAAAATATGCGTTCTACTACAAATTATACAATTTTTGCTTTTCACAAATCAAGTCTTACACGTTTATGCTTTTAACTTGGAGATTGTGTTTTTCGCATGAGCACATGAATTGGGGGTGGACGGAACCCCATGCTCCTCAGCTTCTATAGCAAATAACTCCCACTCTATAATTTTCCTATCTCCATGTTTACCCATCTCCCATTTTTTTTTTCTCGTCCTCCAAGTATAAAATGCAGCTGTGTTGTTACTTGTACATTGAATAAAGTGAATTTCGTAACAAACGGAGTGTAAGGTCCATGCCTGCATATACAACTGGTTTATGGTTTAAAGTTTGAATGCACTTCCCTTTTTGCTACATCTACATATAGACTGTGTTGATAGGACCAAATAATATGCAAATGGATTCATGCGGAAAAGTTGCAGTGTAGATTGTGCATGCACATTTTGATATCACACTGTTGGATTTTATTAGCATTTTATCCATTACTTTTCCCTTTTTGTATATATTATTTAAAATTTTGCAGGTATTCTTGATAGGGGCATACAAATTGATGGTCTTGGTATGAGGAGCTTTATGACGTATGAAAGCAATGTTCTGTTTGCTCTTCGATTTATGATTGACTGCAACGTTGTTGGTGGCAATTGGATTGAAGTTCCGGCTGGTAAATATAAGAAGACAGCGAAGAATTTATCATATTGCCAATTAGAGTTCGATTGCCTGTATCCTCATGCACGGGAGTGCATAATATTGTCCACACAAATTTCGTCTTCTTAGTTCTAATGTTGTAGGGTCTTCCATATTGTGATAATTATCGACTTAACAATTGTGCTTAGTTACTCGGACTTGATCAGCCATGTCCCAGAAGGAGAATTTTCGAAGATGGCTCCATTTCGTATTTTGAGTTTCGACATTGAGTGTGCTGGTCGTAAAGGTCTTTTTCCTGAGCCTACCCATGATCCTGTTATCCAGGTTAGTTTTCTACTTCTATATCTTATATCTAATTTACCTGAGAAAAATTACACTGTTGGACTGTAGAGATTAGATTTTACTTGCTGACATATTTTTTTCTCTCTCTGTTCTAGGTGGCAAATTTAGTTACCTTGCAAGGAGAGGATCAGCCATTTGTTCGAAATGTCATGACCCTTAAGTCATGCTCACCAATAGTTGGTGTCGATGTTATGTCTTTTGAAACGGAAAGGGAAGTCCTATTAGCTTGGAGGGTAATTTTTGTGCCTCAATAAAGCTATTATGCTTTAAAACAATATTCCTGCAGAGGATTGGCAAATTTTCTGGAAAGAAGTTTACCATTAAACACTACATTTGTTGTCAATAACTTTTTCTGACCAACATTGTTTAAAGTTGTCACGCAAAGACAATTATGATTTGTTAAGTTTTTAGGTCACAATTTAGTTTTTCTAGTCATTGGTGTTAACATTTCTATGGATGATGAGGTTACTATGTTTACGTAGTTGCTAAAGGACTAGACATGAGAATATGCAATATTATAAAATCATTGATCATCCTTACCCGAACGGCCGAGCTGTCCATGGGATTAACAAGGATCTATCCAAATATAACATGAGTGCATTTTTGGTCACACCACTAGCATTTTGACATTTGTCCCATTCATGCCCTATTTAGTTATTGGGTTGATGAAATAGGGATAAGATGGGGGATGGAATAGGACACTTGTCAAAATGGTGATGGTGGGTGGGCAAAAATGCACTCATCTAACATATATTAGGGAACTCTAACGTCCAGTTGCTCCAAAAGCTTAAGATGTTAAAGAATGGGCCCAAACTATGTATATCAGACTCTTAACACATCCCTCATTTGTGACCCCGTCTTAATGTGGGGAGAGGCAACAAATTAAACACTAACATAATACATGTGAAATATGCAAACCAGAATGGGAGACAGAGACTTGAACCTAAGACCTCTTTGTACCAAGGTTTGAATTCCTCCCTAAGTTTAAGCGGTCATAGAATGGGCCCAACAATGTTTATCAAGCTCTAACAGAAGTCATCTAAGTTCTCCTAGATATATGCTGCTTGGTTTTCTTTGAGTGCCAGGAGAAGTTTAGAGTTTAGCCATTTTTCTGTAGCATTGCATGATCCTTTTTATTTATTTATTTATTTTTATTTTTTTATTTTGACGCAACCATCTTTGCATTGGACTCAATTTTATGTAATGAATTAAGATGTAATATTACACCGATATATAGGTTTCAAAAAAAGTTGGGACTTCTCAATGATGCTCAAATACAATATATCATTACTTGGCAAGGGAAACTGTGTGCTTTACTTTAGCATGCTTTTACTTTCACTTAGCAAGCTATCTTTGCAGGATTTTATTCGTGAAGTGGACCCTGATGTTATTATTGGATATAACATTTGCAAATTTGATTTGCCGTATCTCATTCAGGTTAGTGAATGTTCTATTCTTTTTTACATGCTCCATCACTTCCAGGATTGTCTTTTTGATATGAGTTTATAGTATATACTTCATGTTCCTCTTTTACATTTAGATCACCCATAAAGAGTCTGATTTCTTAAAATTATCAATGCACTATGCTTCCTCTTGTTGGGCTAAGCTAATATGAGAGGCATGCTTGTTTGGTTCGCAGAGAGCTGAGGCTTTAGGAATATCAGAATTTCCATTACTTGGCCGCATCAGGAACAGCAGGGTCCGAGTTAAAGATACAACTTTTTCTTCAAGGTTGTGTTGTAATGGTTATTTTTATTTTTGATTCTATTCCTGTAATCATTTCACTTAATGCACTAACTTTTCTTCTTTGATGGTTGACATAAATAGAATTACTAGCTTGTCATTGTAACAATATTGTAGGGACAAAAGTTGTTTTTATTCCAGTTAAATATGAAATAAGAGAAATCCTTTCTATTGTCTTTCTTCGTCATCGGGCTAGTTTTAGGTAGTTTTCAATAGCATTTTCTCCCCATTTTTGTTCCTTGTGTTTTAGGAAATTGAAAATGGCCCATGAATAGAATTGTAAACTCTTTAGTAAGGCTTCATTTTTATGAAGAGGCCACCAACCCATCTATACCCCAAAAAATACTCTACTGAACAAAACAGATCACCTGTGCATGATTTTCCATTTTATTTATTCATTTATTTAGCCCTGTTGATTATTTTTTAAGCAGAATGCAATAATTATTTGTTGTCACTACGTTAATTTTATTGTTCTCCATCGCATCAACATGAAATACTTAGCAGTTGTTATATACTTTTCTTTTGGTGGTTAAGCGGTTTTAAGCCTATTGAGACTTCTCTAAAGTCGTGCTTATTTATGAGTAGGCTCCTTCTTGCCTTTGTTTTGTATCCTTGGGAATGTCGAGTCATATGATCCTTCACGATTTATGTCTAATATTAGTTTCATGCGTGTTGAAGAATTGAGAATTGCTGAGGAACAATTAGATATAGGTTTAGTCTTTTTCTCTTGCCTACTTTCATTGTCTCTTGTATTGGATATCTATGCCATTTTGATACGTATTTTCTTGTTAAACTTTCTGGGACATCTCTGGATTATTTAGCCAAGTTGATTATTGTTTAAGCAGAATGCAATATTTTCTTCTTTTTGCCAGTTTGGTTAATTATCTTATTCTCCTTATCAACATGAAATACTTTGCATTGGTTTCATACTTTCTTTTGGTGAACATGAATTGACTTATTTTGTTGTTGAACCCAGTGAGACTCCTCTAAAAGAAATGTTTTAAAAGGTGAAAGCTCTAGGCGAGGCGTTTCACCACCCTTGAGGCGAGGCGTAAGCCTTTCGGTTATTCGATTTTTTGATTAAAAAAAGCCAATATAAATGAAATAAATAAAATAGAAACATAGGATTGACAACTAAAAAAACAAAGAAAAAAATATTTAATACCTTAAACAATTAAATGTCTCCAATTAACCAAAGTAATAAAATTCTTGCTAAGAAAAGACTGGATTAAAAACAAAGTAGAAACAAGAAACAGAAAGAGAGAGAGAGAGAGAGAGAGAGAGAGAGAGAGAGAGAGAGAGAGAGAGAGAACCGCGACATGTTTGTTTTTTACAGTGAGAGTTAACAAAAGACTGAGGCCTTTAAAGCCCTAAAAAGGGGCAAGTCTGTAATTTCTTGGCACTGACAAAATGCGTGCACCTCAGCTTATAAGGCGAGCTTTGCACACTATATTACACGCCTCGTGAAAAAGGTGACAGCCTTGGCAAGGACCAACGCTAAATTTTTAGAACCTTGAGGCATTTTTGCCTCGCCTTGCCATGAGGCGAGCCTCAAGGCTTAAAAAGGTACACCTTTTAAAACCCTGTTCTAAAGTCATAAATATTTATGAGTTGGCACCCTTTTCACTTGGTTTTGTATCTATTGGACAGTCAGTTCATATGATCCTTCATGACTAATGTCTAAGATTAGTTTCATGCATGTGGAAGGTTTTGTAAGGAACAATTAACTTTAGTTCTAATCTTTTTACTTGCCTGCAATCATTCTCTCTAGTATTGTCTATGTTTGGCATTTTGATACTTTGATGTTTTGGTGATAATCTGTAAAAGATGCTGAGCGACTGCTGCACTTTTTTTAATGTCTACACGTGTGTATATATATTTATGCACAAAAAATATCTGTGTGAATGAAGCAGTTTCAAAGAGTTCCGACTTCTTTAGATTAAGAATGTATATGTACTTTATCGCAAGATGATCCAAGTTTTAGTTCTCTGTCTCATAGTTTGTTGTGGAATTTGATGCTGATAATACTTGTTACCAGTAATTTAGTTGAGGCATATGAGTGCTTGTTTATACTTTGTGAATTCTGTGCTGTATATCTTGTGGTAGTAGCTGACTGATTGATACATGCACATTACAGACAGTATGGTACAAGGGAAAGTAAAGAAGTTACAGTGGAGGGGAGAGTTCAATTTGATTTACTTCAGGTTTTATTCATTGGGCTTTTTTCTGTGGTTTCACTGAAGCAATATTGTCAGTGTTTACATTGTCCTTCATTTATGCAGGTTATGCAGAGGGATTATAAATTAAGTTCATATTCGTTGAACTCTGTTTCAGCACACTTTCTTAATGAGCAGGTGACAGCTATTATTTCCTTTTTAAAGACTCAAGCATATTTAGTAATTTGTTTACGTCATGATTGTTACTTTGTTAATTTGGATCTATTTCTTTAAAGGCACCAAGAAGGGCCACCCAAAAATCTACAATCTTTGCGTATCTAAAAACTCTACAAAAAAATATGATGATCTAGGTGTACTTCCTTTAGACCATAAAAAGGGAGGTAAAAACCTATATTTTAAACAACTAATTGGGGATTCAACCACTCCTAAGACATGTTCTCTTTCCCTCCATATTCACTACCACAGGTAAAGTGGTTCACTTTGCATGTATTCTTGATATACATCCTAACCTTGACCACTTTCCATGCTAAGAGATTGCCAAGCATGTTTTCCGCTGTGGTCCATTGAATGCCAATCAAAGATATAATTTAATCCAAAACATGAGTTGCAGCCAGAAAGTTTTGCTTACCTAGCACTGTGTTTTCACACCGTAGTGGTACAGGCAGGGACTAGGCTTTTGGTTTTTATTTTTCTTTCTTGAGAAGGTTTTCTTCCCCAAATCTTTGTGGACTCCTTGTTAGGTTTGTGATTGAGATGGTGGTGGTGAAGCTGTAAATGATATGGAAATCCTTCATAAGAAACCCGTATGTCTGATCCATTTTGTTTGCTTTTTGTGTTTTTGTTCTTGCCATTTGCTGCGTCAAATCGTGAAATTAATGGATTAGCTTTTCTTTGGCTTCTTAAGTTCTATTCATGTACTAAATCTTTGTTGCTAACATTTTTTCCTTTGTGTGCAGAAAGAGGATGTTCATCATTCAATTATATCTGACCTTCAGAATGGGAACCCAGAAACGAGGCGTCGTTTGGCTGTATATTGTTTGAAGGTGAATGCCATATTTTTAAGGTTTAAGCTATCTTCTCTCAACATGTAGGCATTGCAATGCTTCGTTTTGTGGAGCTGTTCTCTTCCTTATGCAGAATGGATAGGGCCACAGGGCACTTATGTGACACAATACGGACAAGGCGACCTGGAAAATCTTAACAATGGAGGATAAGGACACAGAATAAAATTTATATATTTTAAAATAATTATACCATATACCTTGTCTCGTCTACTTCCGGTAGATAAATTTTCAAATAAACCACCCATTACTCTCTTTTTTTTTGGTTGTATTTAGACTTTTATCTCAATTATAAAGTTTTCAAAAGAGTCACCCTGCGTCTGGCCGCATGTCCGACATGGGTCTGATGTAAGAAAAATTAAAATACATTTCTTGAGTGTTCGACGTATGTCAACGCGTGTCTATGTCCGACACGGGCACGACACCCATGTTGACGTGTCCATGCTACATGCATCTTCCCTAGAGTTGTTTCAATTAGCAAGAATTAAGAATTGTTGAGCTTTGGATGCACTTTGCTTGTCTTTATGTGTTTTATCATTATAGGTGCACTCTTTTGTGCTTGAGAAAGTCTTAACCAACACTTGAGCAGCTTGTCCTGATGGCCATAAGAAAAAAAAGATCTTATATGGTTTCCATTGTTTCAATGTTGCTTTAATGAACCATCGTAGACGGGTTGAAAGTTTTTTTTGCCTAGAAAGAAGAAGTTGATGTCCATATTGATTGCATTCTTATGTTATAAAAGTAGTTCAGTGTACTGCACTTCAAACCATGTTTGTCAAATCGTAAATCGTTGCAAAAGTTGTGACTCGTATCGAATTGTTAATAGTAAGATTCACTTTTTCTAGAAAGCAAATGATTGATACTCCCTCCGCTCCATTTTATTCGTCAAATTTCAAGAATTCAACTTTTAAAGGGAACATCAACCATTACATTCACATGCATGAACATAATTGCATTTTTTCCAAACATGCCCTATCTTGCTGAGCAAAGTTATTGGGTGTTTAAGTCAACAAGGGTAGTCTCGGAAAAGAACTCAAAATTGGTCATTAAATGATCTAAGGGACATTAGTTTTGCGGGGCCAAAAAGGAAAGACGGACACATAAAATGGGACGGAGAATACGCATAAAAACACATGCACAATGCTTAAAGTGAACGAAATATAAATTTAACACAAGTTTCATGCAGCATCAAGGCTCAAAATGTTCAAAGTTTTCCACTCAAACTTAAAAATTCAAGAGTTCAAATTATGAATAGTGAATCATATGGTATTGTGCGTAGTATGGGTTGTATGAATTTAAAATTGGCTTAAAATTCTTGAAGGTAGAAACTTCAACCATCCACAGGCTTTAGTAAGAACTCTCATCTATTAGTGGTTTGAGTTGCAGGATGCTTATCTCCCTCAGCGGCTTTTGGACAAGTTGATGTTCATTTACAATTATGTGGAGATGGCTCGTGTGACAGGTGTCCCTATCTCATTTCTTCTGTCCAGAGGGCAGAGTATTAAGGTTATCTAATGAGCTTTTCCAACTTTTAAGTTGTTCACAGTTGTGGGAAAGGATTAGATGTACTGAAATTTCTTGAATTTCATCCACTTTCAGGTACTTTCTCAACTGCTTAGGAAGTCAAAACAAAGAAATCTTGTTATTCCAAATGCCAAACAGGCAGGATCAGAGCAAGGAACATATGAAGGTGCAACTGTAAGTTAAAAGATCTATTCTTCCTGAGCAAAAAGTTCAGCCAATCATAAAGGTTATATTCTATACAATGTATGTGATGGAAAAAGAAGCTTACCTTGAGAAGAATTGTCATACAAAAAATTGATTTGATTTTTCTAGGAAATTTATTCGTGCCTTCTTCCCTTGGGTTTTTTTCTTCCCAAATATGTCATGTATTTCCCGGTCTTTTGACTGTTTTTAAAGGTATTTCCACCTATGTAGCACGCACTCTTTGATTTAGGTGCCGTGTCCATGCTGGACACCGGTATGTGCCGTAGACTCGAGAAAACATGTCTTATATATATATATATATTATACTCTGGATACATGCTGGACACGTGTCGGACCCACGCCGGACACCTTAGTGGACACAACACAGTGGCTCTTTTGAAGTTTTTTAAAATTGAGGTAAAAAGTCTCAATGTAATAAAAGGGAGGCAATTAACGGGTTTATTTGAAAATTGAAAAAAAGGGCAGTGGACACGAACAGTAAATTGTGTCGTTAATTAAAAAAAATAGTTTTCTAGTCGCAATGTCCAAGGCGTGTCCGGATCATTTAGTATCCGTGTCTGGTTTCCAGTATCATATGCATGCTACATTGGTTTCCACCTCCAGCTGGAAATCAGTGATGATTCTATGAATAATTATCTACCTGGTTTTTCTTGACAATGATTGCTGCGGTTTACATCGTAGACAATAGTCAAATGGTATGCGCAAAGAGGCAGCTACTACGAAGCACCTGTGCGGGTGCGGAGAGTTCTGCGATTCTCCCAAGAGTGCGGGTGCGGGTGCGGGTGTGGCGGGGTACTGTTACAAAATATAAAAAATTTATTTTATATATTCATATAAATGAATTATACTACCACTTCATCCTCTAGTTTTTCAGTTTTTTTTTTCTTCCCAATTAAGCCACAAATAATAGTTAACAAGCAAAAAAAATCATCATAAACAAAACGGCTACATAGGCAAGTAAGTAACGTCACAAAGCCGCCCATTTAAAAATATAATAATAAAAAATCCAAAAAAATGTAATTTTTTTTTAAAAAAATGGAAAAATAAAAAATAAAAAATAACACCCCAGCCTCACCCCAAACAAGTCCCTCCAGCACCCACGTCGCACCCAAAACTCCAGAAGAACTCACAAGCACCCCGTCGCACCCAAGCAAGGTGCGCACTAAGTACGGGTGCGGCGACCTTTTTGGCGTGTCCCTGTTTCATAGGACAGCTACCTAAGGGTTGGAAACAATGTATCTAACAGCAACTTGGTAGATTGTCATTGACTGCATAGCGTGTTCTCTATCCATGAATTAAAAAGAATTTTCTCTGTCCAGTGTTTGTAAGCTAGAAGCAAATAATTATGATAACTGTACTGTGTACGCTGCATTTATGTCATTTGGAGTGATCAGAGTGATATTATTGATCTGAATGGTCATTATACAGGAGATGACATGAAATATTTATAAAATTGTCTGGAGTTAATGGGTATTTGTTTAGAGAGCAAGTACACTGCCTAATTTGTAGAAGTTAAGTTACCAAGTACCTATTCGGATAAAGGTTCAGAACCAAATTATTTCTCTACCATAGGCGAATCAAGTTGTTTTATGCCTTAGTATTGTCCTTGCTTATACACTACACAATGACTTAACCTAAGTTGCACGAAGCGGGAGAGGGGGTGGGGGCGGGAAAGCGCTAAACATTACGAGGTTTCAAAGGTTTCTTCGTGAGCGGGGCGGGAGCGGAAGCGGGGTTGGGAGCTGGGGCGGGGGCGGGGAGCGTGACCAATTTTAAAGATTCCTGCTTCTAAGGACTTAAACCATTACAGAGATCAGTCCTTATTTATTTATTTTTTCTGCAAGAAAATAAGTTCTACACCTTAAGATGACCTGATTTACATCAAAGTTTTGTTCACTTTGAAAAAGGCCTTATTTAGTAAACGTGATGAAATTAGTTCACCATCGTTTATTTTGGGGTGACATGAATTGAACTAAGACGTCAGGAGTGCAATGTACTGCAAGTTTTGAAACTTGTGATGGTTTTTTATGAGTCTGGTACATTGCTGTGGCTCTTACGGATTTGAACAAATGACACTGTTAAAGGGTAAATATGTAAAGTGTGTTTATGTGGTTGTCCCACATTGGTTAGTGCTTAAACTGTCTAGGTTAGGCTTAGCCCATCTAAAGGCTTCTTGTATTCTTTTTTATGTATGTTGAATATACCAAAAGAGATATTCCTATCAAACTTTTCATCTTTACATTGTATCAGAGCCTTGTTTGTGGGAGGTCTTGTGTTCGACTCTCCATCCCTGCTTTGTTGTGCATATTTGCACTTTGTTATTTGTCTCCACTATGATGGAGTTTGGCTTGTTTGTTCTCCATGTGCAAGTCGTGGTTACATGTGAGGGAGGGTGTTGAAGCTTGATATACATTGTTGTGCCCATTCTCTAACAACTTAAGCTTTTGGAGTAGTTGGTAACTTAACAGACACATTGCCACATAACTTGCGAGATGATTTATTGTTATGGATTTTTTGTTGCTATACCTATTTTAATGTTTTTGATCATCAAGCAACTATTTAAGTAACCAAGTAATGCTGTTTTTCTTTAGTGGGTTGAGCACATTGAAGTGAACTATCACTTTTATGGAGATGTGGGATAAACAAGAGCATTGTTTCTTAGTATAACAATTCTATGCCGCCTTAGCATGTGCGTGTGTATGTAAGTTAGCCTATTGGTGATATCTTCACGTTGGCTTTGAATATGAATCAATTTAGCATTTTAGTGGCAAGTGGGCATGGTTGTGTAAATACATATATGTGTGTATTTAAGGGCATTTATTTGAGACGGGTATCATATGTTGGCTATTTAAAGTCACTTTTTTTGTACTTCACCACTTATTCTCATTCTTAATTATGCACTCCTATACTTAGTCCTGTAACATCTTTGAACGTTCATTTTCATCACATACTCTAGTTATTGGTATTATCAAGGTAGGATGGTGGAACATGTTGAGATTCCTGTTTTTTTCTTTGTCTTCTTCTGCTTGTAGACATGATATTAGAGCAAATGCGTACTTTCGAATCTCGTCACTGTCTTGATAATATATAGAATTTTTTCACATGGATGGCTCATTCATGAGAGGCTACAAGTAGAGGGGAAGGTGAAACATAGTATTGTACCCTCTTTAAAAGCTTAAGCTTTTATAATACGTGTCGAAACGTGTCCACTCTGTATTTTAACATCATTGATTTTATAGAATGCCTATCAGTTTTAAATTAATTGTTATTTTTCTGTTCTTTTTTGCCCTAGTTGTGCTTTCTTATGGCTATCACAGTTTTAGAGATCTCCAATTAAATGGCCTGACGATCAAATTTTATTTTTTTTATTTTTTGGTGGACATTCTAATTAATAAAACACAGGTATTGGAGGCCAGGCATGGATTCTATGAGAAGCCAATTGCAACATTAGATTTTGCATCTTTATATCCATCAATTATGATGGCATATAACTTATGTTACTGCACTCTGGTATAATATCTTATGCTTCTAGGAATTCTTTATTTTTATTTTTTAGGGAGTCTAGAATCAAATTTGATTCAATTTGTTAAGCTTGAAATTTTTGATTGAGAAGCATATAAATTATTTGATTTTGACTAATTAATGATTTCTGTGAAGGTGACACCTGAGGATGTTCGGAAACTCAACATCCCACCGGAATGTGTTAATAAAACTCCATCTGGTGACACATTTGTCAAATCAAGTTTACAAAAGGTAAATCCGTATTGGTGATATTCCATGCTGTATTTGTACACAGCCATGAGTCAATCTAATTATGGGAATGTACCAAAATTTACTTCCAGGGAATACTTCCAGAAATTCTTGAAGAACTGATAGCTGCTCGTAAAAGAGCTAAAGCTGATCTGAAGGTGTTTGCTTATTCTACTAGTGGTTTTCCAATTTACTTTGTCTTTTAGTTTCTATCTTGCTTTGTTTTTCATAGATTCTTCAGCCAGCTTGTTACCGTTTGGGATACAACTCAGTTGGGCTGTGTAGCTTATCAAAACAGAGAATCTATGATGGAACTGGTGAAAATTATCTTTAATATGTCAAACCAAGGTCCAGAACCAAAACGAAGGTTGTGAAAAAGGAAAGTAAACCAAATTAATATATATGTATCTTGTGTACGTTAAAAAATTGATCTGCTCTTTCTTAGAATTGTGGAATTTAGGCATGTCTTATTACCTATGTGGATTGTGCTCAATGTAAAATATTGCAATTCCTCTGATGTGATTATAGCGCAATCTAATCCAGAATAAGTGAACCTGTAGTACACAAAACATTCAAAAACCATGCCTTTTAACTTCTAGAGGCCCAGTTACTAGCTAGACCTTGTACCTGGCGGACTATTTTGTAAATGGTGTTGTCACCAATATATAGACATGTCTTGTTAGAATAATGAACGAAACTCATTTTTCAGGTCAATGTGGAGTCTAATCCTCCATGTGAGTCCATTTACTGATTACATACTACAATTCTAAAGAGCTTACAATCAATTTGTGGCTTTGCACGGACATTTCAGTCCTCTGTAGATATAGCAATGAACTATGGTTCACTTCTTTGTTCATATTGAGCCCACTAGTTATTTTATGCAATACTTTTTCTTGTCATAGGGATTGATCCCCATGGGGGTACAAGAGTGTTGCCAAGGTGCATTTTGGTTCCAAAGAAATTGTAGAATTTTTTCAAAGAAGAAAAAAATTGGAGAGGCAAAATTTGGGGTTGAGTGATTTCTTGAGAAAATAGCCTTTGCTTTTTTCATCAGTAGATTTAAAGGATTTGAGAGATTGGAATTCTTCTTCTTCCTATTTATCAAAAGCTATGAAGCACTGACACTCTATTTTGTCCCTCGTATTGATGTGTATCTGATACCGACATGCTCTGGACACGTGTCAGCTACGCAAAAAGCGAGTCTGAATTTTTTGTATTCTTTTTCCTTGATCCAACACTCTCGGGACACGTTGGCCACACGCACGGAACACGTTGGTGACACGCACTGAACACGCAGATTTGGTTTTTTTTTTTTTTTAGAAAACTGGTTTGAATATATATATATATATATATCTAACTTTAAACAATCAAGAAATTTGGAAAGAATTGTGTCTATGAACAATTGTATTTCATTGATACACAAAGTAATATATGCATACATTACTTATAGACTGTACAAGGTACTAAAAAAGGAACAAAATAATCTTACAGCTAATTTTCCTTATTTACAGTGTTGATTAGCTTATATTAAGCATAAAAACCAGCTAGGAGATCAGCAATTAATCTCAGTCTATCAGCAATTAATCTCAGTCATATCAGCAATTAATCTCAGCCAGATCAGCAATAAATCTCAGCTGAATATTCTTCTTTCCAACACTCCCCCTCAAGCTGGTTTGAAGATATCTTCCATAGCCAGCTTGCCCGTAAATTTATCAAATTGTTTCTTGGACAGTCCCTTTGTAAGAACATCTGCAATCTGTTCATCAGTTGGTATATAGGTCATACAAATCTGCCCGTTCTCTATTTTCTCCTTGATGAAGTGCTTGTCTACCTCAACATGCTTGGTTCTGTCATGAAGAACAGGGTTATGTGCTATTGAGATTGTTGCTTTGTTATCACAGTATGCCTTTATCGGAGAGGGACTTGGGACCTATAATTCATCTAAGATTCTCGTAATCCACATCACCTCACAAATTCCGTGGGCAATTGATCTAAATTCAGCTTCAGCACTGCTTATTGCCACCACATTTTGCTTTTTACTACGCCAAGTAACAAGGTTCCTCCAACAAATGTACAGTAGCCAGAGGTTGGCCTTCTATCGGTTATACTCCCAGCCCAGTCTACATCTGTATATACTTCAATTTGTAGGTGACCGTACTTTCCAAATAGCAGGCCCTTCCCTGGTGATCCCTTCAAGTACCTTAGGATTCTGTACACCGCCTCGAAGTGTTCTGGACCTGGTGAGTGCATAAATTGGCTGACCATGCTCATTGCAAAAGCTATATCTGGGCGGGTATACGATAGATAAATGAGTCTCCTAATTAGCCTCTGAAATTGTTCCCTGTTCTTCACAACTTCAGGTTTAGCAAATTGGAGCTTCAAATTAGGTTCAATTGGTGTCTTTGCTGCCTTGCAACCAAGTAGACTTGTCTCCCCAAGAAGATCTAGTACATATTTTGTTGAGACACGAAGATACCCTTTTTTGACCTGGCGAACTCCATTCCAAGAAAATACTTTAAAACTCCTAAGTCCTCGATCTCAAAGTCATCAGCAAGAACCTTTTTGAGTCTTTTGAGCACATCATGATCATTACCTGTTAATATTGTATCATCAACATAAACAATTAAAATAGCAATCCTCCCTTCTATTGAGTGCTTATAGAACATAGTGTGATCTGCTTGACTTTGTGTATATCCATGGACCTTTACAGCTTTTCCAAATCGCTCAAACCATGCTCTGGGGGATTGTTTGAGGCCATACAAGGATTTTCTTAGTCTGCACACTTTCCCTTCACCAAGATGTTCTTCAAACCCTGGTGGTAGGCTCATAAAGACTTCCTCTTTCAAATCCCCGTTTAAGAATGCGTTTTTTACATCTAGCTAGTGTAAGGGCCAGTCAAGACTAGCAGCTAAGGATAGTAAGTTGCGGATTGAATTAATCTTTGCGACTGGGGCAAAAGTCTCTTGGTAATCAGTACCGTGTGTCTGTGTAAACCCTTTTGCCACTAAACGCGCTTTGTATCTTTCTATACTTCCATCAGCTCTACACTTAATTGTAAACACCCATTTGTATCCCACCGTTTTCTTCTCCCTCGGTAAGTTAACTATCTCCCAAGTCTTATTCTTTTTCAGAGCGTTCATCTCTTCCAAAACTGCTAATTTCCAATCTGGATTATCCAAAGCTTCCGAATGGTTCTCGGGATAAATAGGTGGGAGATTTTTGAGGTAAAGGCTTTATGAGACTTAGAAAGCTTATGGTAAGACACATACTTAGTAATAGGATGTTTTGTACAGGTTCGGACTCCCTTTCTAAGTGCTATAGGTATATCAAGATCGGAAGTAGTAAGAGTGGGATTTGATAAAGAAGGATTAGAGTTACCTGCAGTAGTAGGCAGATCATCGCTCGGAGACAGTGATTGGTTTTGTGCTAGGGTTGTAGGCAAGTCTTTATTTGTTTGATGAGTACCCCTTCGAGTATAAACATGGAGCTCCTGTCTTAGTATTTCTCCCTCTGTTTGTGAGTCATCTAAGTTTGGCAATGGTAGACTAGTATTTTCCATTTTTTTTTTATTATTATGACTACCAATTTCTTGACTACCAGAGGTGGAAGAATCACAAACATATACGGGAGATAAGGTATTAGGTAGAGGGACATCTGTTTCCCAAAACTGAGCTTCATTATTTTCTATCCCCCCCTGAAGACAGTTTTGTTTAAAATAAGGCTGACTTTCCACAAATGAGACATCCATACTCACAAAAGTTTTTTTGGTTTTAGGGTCATAACGCTTATATCCTCTTTTATTTGGAGCATACCTATGAACACACATTTTTCTGCCCTAGGATCAAGTTTGGATCGAAACCTACTAGGTATGTGAACAAACACAGTGCATCCAAAGATTTTCAAGGGTAAGTAAGAGAAAAGTCGACATTCAGGGAAGGAAGTTTTAAAACTTTCTAAGGGTGTAATATATTTTAAAACACGAGTGGGCATTCTATTTATCAAATTAGATGCTGTCAAAATCGCAGCTCCCCATAAATATTTTGGAACATGCATTGAGAACATAATGACACGTGCAACTTCAAGTAAATGTTTGTTCTTTCTGTCGGCAATACCATTTTGTTGGGGAGTATCACTACAAGTAGATTGATGTTGAATCCCTTTTTCCTTTAAAAGATTTCCCAAAACTTGATTGAAATACTCAGTTTCATTATCTGAATGAAGTATTTTTATTGTTGTTTGAAACTGGTTTTCAACCATAATGGAAAAATTTTTGAACAATTTTTCAACTTCAAATTTATCATTCATCAAATATACCCAACATAGCCAAGTATGATCAACTATGAAAGTTACAAACCATTTTTTCCCCGAGGATGTGGTAATTTTCGAAGGACCCCAAACATCACTATGAATCAAGTAAAATGGTTTTGAGGCACAATATGGTTTTGAATTGTAAGTGGTGCGATGACTCTTTGATAAATGACAACTTTCACATTGAAGAGATGAACAATCCACCTTTTTAAATAGAACAGGAAATAGATACTTCAAATAAGAAAAACTAGGATGTCCTAGTCTAAGATGCCAAATCATTATTTGTTCACGGATAGAGAGAGAACTAATACTAGTACTAAAGCCTTGAGCTTGTTAAAACTGAGGAAGTTGTCATCAAAATAGTAGAGACCGTCCACCATTCTAGCACTGCCAATCATCATCCCCGTGCTCAGATCTTGAAAATCACAGTGGGAATCAAAAAAGGTAACACGACAATTAGAATCTTTAGAGAGTTTACAGATAAGAGATTACAGGCAAGATTAGGGACATGAAGGACAGATTTAAGGGTGATTTTTTCAGAAATTTTGATAGAACCTTTTCCTACAATAGATGAAAAATTCCCATATGCAATTCTGACCTTTTTATCACCAGAACAAGGCGTATAAGAGTGGAATACATGAGAGAGGTTTGTCATGTGATCAAAAGCACCTGAATCAATGATCCAAGGTGTAGGATTAGAATGACAAGAGAAAGCACTAGAGTTGCGACCTGATTGAGCCAGAGAAACACTAGGAATACCAGACTCTTGATTGGATTTTAGCAACTTCAGAAGATGATCCATCTGCTCTTTACTGACGGTACCAACATTAGTCTCATTTGCACGAACAGGTCGGTCTCCAGGCTTGCTACCCTTCCAGTTGGTAGGTTTGCCATGGATCTTCCAGCACGTCTCACGTGTATGGCGGGGTTTGTTGCAGTAATCACACCAAATCCGAGGCTTGTCCCCAGTTCTGGGCTTGCTATTGGAGGCTCTTCTCGCATTTGCATCAGCAGCGACTAGAGCAGAATTTTCAATTGGTGCCCTAGTCTCCTTTTTTCCGAGCATAACACTACGGCGGCTTTCCTCCCTCCGGACTTAAGCAAATACCTCTCCAAGTGAAGGAAGTGGACCATGACCAATGATCCTTCCCCTTACTTCATCGAATTCCACATTCAAACCAGCGAGAAATTTGTAGATGCGGTCATTTTCCACTGTCTTCTTGTGGTGTTTGCAATCAATCTGGAGATTTTCCATTCATTGTTATTGAAGATATCCAGATCTTGCCACAATCTTGTCATAGTGAAGTATTTGGTGACATTGTCTCCCTCTTGTCGAGTTCCTCCAAGTTGTAGTTGCAGTTCGTACACTTGGGATTGATTGCTGAGGTCAGAATACATGGAATTAATATTATCCCATAGTTCCTTGGCAGTTGGATAGTACATATAATTAGAGGCGATGTCTTCATCCATGGAATTAACAAGCCATGCCATAACCATGGAATTTTTTGCATCCCAAGTAGCATAAGTTGCATCCTTCGAATTAGGTGCCTTTGTATCACCAGTCAGGTACCAATCTTTCCTCTCCCTCGGATGTATATATGCACTGATTGAGACCAACGTAGGAAATTGTCTCCATTAAGACATATAGTGGTAATTTGAACAGGGTGGGAGTCACGGTTTTCTGTAGGCTTGGATTCAGACATCGTGGGAGGCTAGGGTTACAATATCAAGGAATAAGTCCTGATAATGCAGAAGAGTCAGAAATAAAGTTCTTGCTCTGATACAATCTAAACAATCAAGAAATTTGGAAAGAATTGTTTCTATGAACATTTGTATTTCATTGATACACAGAGTAATATATGCATACACTACTTATAGACTGTACACGGTACTAAAAAAGGAACAAAATAATCTTACAGCTAATTTCCCTATTTACAGTGTTGATTAGCTTATATTAAGTATAAAAACCAGCTAGGCAGTCCCTAGAGATCATTAATTAATCTCAGTCATATTAGCAAATAATCTCAGCCAGATCAGCAATAAATCTCAGCTGAATATTCTTCTTTCCAACAAAAACTACCCTAAACATCATCTAGTCTTAACCCAAAAAAAAAAAAAAGGAAAAAAGAGACCAACCCTTGCGTCGTCTCTTCGACATTCGACACACACAAACTCTGGTTCGTCGCCTCTCTCTCTGGCCTTTGTTCTCAGTGTGAGCAGCCTCTTGCGATGAGTGGTCTCAGTCTTTGTCTCTCTCAGCCACGCCCACAGCTTCAATAAGTTTTTTTTTCCCCCAGATATGATATGATGATTTCTGTATTTTTTTTTCTTTTAAATTGTGTCACTCTTAAAGTTCATGTTAGTTTTAAATTTGTGTTACTCTTTAGGTGTCAATATACCATTTACTAACTTCTTGTGCAACTGTGCAAGGCTTTGGTTAATGCGAACTCGTTTCTTCTTCTTCTTCTTCTGCTTCTTTTTTCCATTACATTGTTTACTTGTAAAATAGTAGTTGGTGTCGATTACTTGCATATTTAACCTTTCTGTTGATGAGTTTATTACTTGTTCATTGTTATTAGTGGCTTAATTCGAAAATCATAATTTTGTTGTTATTTATGTGCCTTTTCGCCAATTGTGATTAGACATGGTAAAATATATATTTTTAAAAAATAAAATAAAAATCGTGTCCCCGAAGTATCGTATCCTGCTTTTTTTAGAAATAGCTTGTCGGCGTATTTGTGTCGTATCGTATCCATGTTGCGTATTCGTGTCGGTGCTTCTTAGGTCAAAAGTTGGGGCTTTTGTGCCAATTGAGACCTCGTCCACAAAGGGACTGTCAAGTTAGCAATATTTAAATCTCCTGGCTGTACATTTGGTGGGAGTTGGGGAAGAAGATAGTTGTGGTAGAGTGCTTTTTCCAAATTCTCTCTCAGCTTCTGTCACCAAGGAGTTAAAGGATAAACCCAGTTAAGGTTACAAGTCTGGAGCCAATATTTGGAGTTAGTGGGGGCACAGATTGACATGCGGTTCGGGGAAGCGTCCCCGGTCCAAATTTTTTTAAAGTTAGAAATAGTGTATTTTTTATTTTTATTTTTATTTTTAAATTTCTACGATTTTTGAAATTGTATGATTTTTCTGTGGGTTTCACATATAGTAGGTTAAGTACAACATTATTAATCGAAGGCAAACTTTCTTTTCCTTTTTTATTTTGCACTGCACAAGGGGAGGTAGTGCTCCCCCAAGCCATAAAACCCCCACCCATGAGACTCGAAACCGCAACCACTTGCACGTGGGATGAAATCTGTTACCATTGGGTCGTCCCTTGCAATGTTCTAAAAATCGCTAGGCGCTAGTCGGGCGGTGGAGGGGGGCCTAGCGCCTAGGGGCCTAGGCGGACGCCTAGGCGGGGCCTAGGCGGATTTGTTTTATAAACAAAATTAATTATATAATAGATATATATACGAGTTATGTGGTGTTAATTAAAAATAATTATAGATTTGTGGTTCAAATAATATATATATATATATATAGGTTATGTGGTGTTTTTTGAAAATAAGTAAAGATTATTAATATTTAAAAAACTATTAGGATCTCTCCATAATTAACTTAAACCGTAAGTGTATATATATACTAATGTTAGAGTTTTTTTTCCAAAGAGTCAGACCCAAATAAGACTTTGTAGCATTCTCACCCTAGCCCGCTTAGCACTGCCTAGGCCCCGCCTAGAGGCCGACTAATCCACTGGCCGATTTTCTCAAACGCCTAGGGAAAATCTCGGCGGCTGGGCACCGCCTAGCGCCTAGGCGCCGCCTAGTCGGCCGCCTAGGCCGATTTTTAGAACACTGGTCCCTTGTTCTCTACTCGTAGGCAAACTAATATCTCTATAACTCCTCAAAACAAAATTGTGTTTATATACCTAATTTATATGCTGTTTTCACTTATAAAACAAATAATCCTCGTACGTTCAAATGACGTTGAGGCTACTTGGGTAAATAGCATATTTTTTTGGTTTTAAAGTTAGAAAAAGTTAAGAACCAAAGTGAGATTTGTGATTTCAGAAGGGGCAAAATAAAATTTTAGTGGGGGGCCGGGGGCACAAATGCATAATACATAAAAACAGAAGGTAGAAAAAGTAATTTTGAAAAATTGAGAGGGGGTACAATGGCTATACCTCCTCCCCTGATACAAGTCCGAGACTTAGTGCATTTTTGGTAAAGATTTTTTTGGTTGTTATTTGTGTCATCTTGTTTAGGAGAAATGCTAGAATTTTCGGATACAAGCAATGGGGAGAAGATATTTGGACTAATGTGCTTTCTCGAATTCTTTGTTGGCAGATTGGTTCACGAGTCGACTTCTTAATCAAATCCTAATCAAATCCTGCCAAATCACAAATCTATCCCGTATATCATGGAATTTATAACCTAATCAGATAAATAATATAAAACAAAATCTGTCGTAATTGATTCGATTTGATTGGATTACAATCAAATCTTGAATATTTTCCTATATTCCAACACTTGTGTTTATAATGTTGGGGCTATTGAAACTAGTGGAACCCACCTTCAAAAAGGAATATTTGAATTAAATTTGTTGGTTGCATTTTTGGCAACATTGGCTCCCTTCTCTCTGAAAGGGCCATAATGAAGCCCTTAGGTTTTGGTGTTTTAACGTGTTGATAGATAGCAAGACCAGTTCAATGCATAGTGTTCATGTTGAAAATATGCATATTGTAAGAAGCTCTTTTACTATATTGTTCTTCATGATATTCTTGGTTTCATATAAAAGTTCCCCAATTTCTCAGTTTTTTCCCCCTAATTTTCTCTTTCTAGACTTTGGTTCTCTATGCTTTGACTTGTTGCCCGTAAATGCAACTCAGAACCTAGTGTTGAATCACAAAAGGTTGGCTTTTAGGGCAGGACCAAAAGACTGCTGCCTTCCTAGTGACTAATAGGTCTTTTGTGCATGTAAATAATTGTTTCATTTGATCTTTAGGAAGCGAAGGATCCTCTTGTGAAGGCTGTGCTAGATGGTCGCCAGCTGGCTTTGAAGGTAGATCATCTCACTCTTAATTTATCGTCCTTTCTTTTGAGTGTTTATTTCAAGTTCTTGTTTATTGATGGAAAAGTATCTTCTCAGTCCTTTGGCTCCGTTTGGTTGATGGATTTAGTGAGGGGAAAGGAAAGGAGAAAACGTTTCTGCGTTGGTTAATGAAGAAAATAGGAAGCAAAAGAAAACATGGCGAGGAAAAAATTTGAGTTATGAATTGTGTGAGTCATACGGTCCATTTTTTTTTTTTCTGAAGGTGCAATTATATTGTGAATTTGTTACTATTCAAGGATGGAGGAACAAAACAAAGGAACTAGTTTTCCTTTCCCTTCTCTAAATCCACAAACTTAAAGGCACAAGCACATATAGGTGCAATTGTCTCCCGTGGCCTAGGCGTAATGCACAGAAAAAAACACGAGCTTGAGTGAAGTTAGCTGCACCTTTGCCTTGAGCAAATATAGAGAACTCAATAATTACCCTATACATGTAAAATAAATTGCTAAAACACAAAAAATGTTCATTTTGACCTATTAGCTCAATTGGCCAAATAGTAAGTTGTTTTCCACGGTGCTTCACAAAATAGTTTATGTTAAGATAAAATATTAAAGACCTAATCGAAATACGAAACTATCACCAAATTTCAAATTTAATTCCCATGTAAATTATTTGCATTAGGCTTTTTCCCTCTCTCTTTTCTTTTCCTTTTCTAAAATTGGGAATCTGTGTTGGTCTCAATGAGGAATATTATTCTATTTTTAAAATGTAACCCTTGTGTTTTGGAAGTTGTAATGGCCTAATAGGTCTTAATATGGGTCCAAAGCTAAGACGAGGTGGGTCATGATTTGTGTTTAAAGCTAATATTAGGTGGGTCTGAATATAGGACTTTGTTTCATGCCTAATTAAGTTATTGATGCATACTATGTTGGGGCACGGGCTTTTAAGAAAAAACGCAAGAAAGCCTAGGTGGGCCTGTTAGAAAGGCAAGGCGAGGTGCAAAGGTTGAGCCCTCCTAAGCCTGAGCCTTAGGTGCACCTTTAACAATAGAGACCTTAGAAATGGTATAACTATTATAGTTATTTTGTTCTATAGCTGTTTTCCATTGGTTTGAGGTCTATGGTGTCTGTTGACTTTCCAGATCAGTGCAAATTCTGTATATGGGTTTACAGGAGCTACTGTTGGCCAATTACCCTGTTTGGAGATATCTTCAAGTGTTACGAGCTATGGTAATATATTTCACTTGTTGATCAATCTTCTTATTATCCAAAATTTTCCTTTCTGTAAGCCTGTAAGGTAAACCAATTTTGAGTTATTTCTTTTTGATTTCTGCTCGATCTTACAAGTTTGCCCCCTTTTGAAGGTCGACAAATGATTGAACACACAAAGAAACTTGTGGAAGAGAAATTTACAACTCTTGGAGGCTATGAACACAGTGCTGAGGTACATCATCTGCAACTTCCCTTTTAGTGGGCTATTTAATTTTTGTTAGACATGGCTACTGGTATGACAAATTGCCATCACCGATTCACCGTAGTTATCTGTGATCCACATATTGCGGTATTAAAATGTTTTGATCTAGAACACAGCTTAAAAAAATTCTTACTTCATCTTTGCAGCTTTTATGGTAATATACTAAAGCCAACTCTGATGAATCATAATCTAAAATAAACAATTAACTATGTGCAATTAATGAAAAACGGATAGGTATCACCACATTTTTTCTGTTCCAAAATGATAACAAAGGACATGCAAGGCAAAATGACAAACACTTGGTATTATAGAAACTCGAAATCTGGAAATGGAATTTGACTTGGGTGGTTAACATTGGCTTGGCATAAGTTTAGGCAAGTTTAATATTGCCTTCATTAGGCCACCATCAAACAAAAGTTATCAGCCAAGTGTTCTAGGTAGCGGTTCCCCTTGAAGAAGATAGTACAGGGAAAAGACATTGATGCCGTCCATTAAAAACTCAAGAAAAAAGCAATTTCAAAGAGTGCAAGACATGTTCCATCAATTTTTTTTAACAAGGGACTACTTGAGCATTGAATACTCCAGTTTTAGAGTTAGTAAAGTCCTTTCTTATTTTCATTTTTAGGTAAGCTCGCACCTAGTTAAAATATGTAGAGTTTCACAAAGTTGTTAAAGTCGGGTATTTTTGTAATTTACTGAAAATCTGAGTTTTGGCTGTAGTTTTGACCTGTAGGTTGTCCTGAATCCTGATGGTCTAGTTATGGTTTTGGTCTTATTTGTGGATTTTGAACAGATTTAAATGAGACTAACTAGTCAAAGTTTACCATTGCCCAAGTTGAAAACTGTAGTTGTGCTACAATTGGTATATGTAGAGTTCATATATAATGGTTTAATGCTTTCAACTCGAATGGGAAGTTTACCATTGATCAAGTGATGATGATCCAGGTACTCCTAGCTCCTCTTCTATTCCTCCTTTGAATCAAGAGTTAGACATCTCTGTAGCTCTTCGCAAGGGTACTAGGGAATGTACTAAGCATCACATCTCAAAATTTGTTTCCTACACCCATTTATCATCTTCGTATAGGGCCTTTGTGTCCAAACTCGATTCTGTTACTGTCCCTAACCATGTGCAGGAAGCTCTTGCTGATACTAAGTGGAAGCTGGCTATGGTTGAAGAGATGAATGCTCTTATGGCACTTAAGAATTAGTAGAGTTACCTAATGGGAAAAAGACATTTGGGTGCTAGTGGGTGTTTACAGTGAAACATGGAGCAGATGGGACAGTTGAAAGATACAAAGCAGTTGAAAGATACAAAGCCAGGCTAGTGGCTAAAGGCTTTACTCAGACATATAGAGTGGATTATCAGGAGACGTTTGCACCAGTTGCAAAGATGAATTCGATCAGAATCTTGTTATCCCTAGCAGCTAATTTGGGGTGGCCCTTAAACATTAATTTGATGTACAAAATGCTTTTCTCCATGGAGACTTAGAAGAAGAAGTCTACATGGATATTCCCCCTGGGTTTGAGAGTGACAAGACCAGAGGAAAAGTGTGTTATCGCAATAAGTCTCTATATGGTCTCAAACAGTCTCCTAGAGCCTGGTTTTGACAGGTTCTCCCAGGCCATGATCAGGTATGGTTTCAGGCAAAGCCAACGTGATCACACTCTTTTTATTAAACACTCTTCACAGGGAAAAGTGACTGCCCTGATTGTGTACGTAGATGACATCGTTCTTACAGGAAATGATTTAGAAGAGATGAAATGCCTAAAATCATATCTTGCGAAAGAATTTGAAATTAAGGACTTTGGAAATTTGAAATACTTCTTGGGAATTAAAGTGGCCAGATCCAAGGAAGGGATGTTCATTTCCTAGAGAAAGTATGTTCTCCACTTAACTCAAGGAGACAGGTATGCTTGGATATAAAGCTCTTGATACTCCCATGGATCCAAATGTGAAACTTGGAGATGATCCAGGTGGGGAACTAGTTGATAAAGTTAGCTACCAGAGGTTAGTAGGAAAGTTGATTTATTTAGCTCATACTAGACCCGATATTGCATTTGCTGTTAGTGTGGTTAGTCAGTTTATGCACAATCCTAAGCAACCCCATCTGGATGCTGTATTTCGAATTATGAGGTACCTAAAGTCAACGCCAGGAAAAGGGTTATGTTTTGCAAAACATGGACACACTGGTGTTGGGGCCTATACTGATGCAGACTGGGCTGGCTCCATAACAGAGAGAAGGTCAACCACGGGTTATTGTACATTTGTGGGTGGTAATTTAGTAACTTGGAGGAGTAAGCAGCAATCAGTTGTGGCTAGGTCTAGTGCTGAAGCAGAGTTCAGAGCCACGGCCCAAGGTGTATGTAAGTTGCTTTGGGCCAAAATTATCTTGTTAGATCTTGGTTTTGGACCAGAGGACTCTATGAAGTTGTATTGTGACAATAAAGCTGCTATTGATATTGCCCACAATCCGTTTCAGCATGACATAACGTGCATGTGGAAATCGATAGACATTTCATCAAAGAGAAATTGAACAGTGGGTTTATTTGTACTTCGTTTGTGAAAACAGGAGATTAGTTAGCAGATGTTCTAACAAAGGGCCTCGCTAGTCGACAATTTCACTTCATTCTTAGTAAGCTAGGCATGAAAGATATCTTCACACCAGCTTGAGGGGGAGTGTTGAGAGTTATTTTTTCCTTTTTTTATTTTATGTTTTGTACCCAAGGGTACTATTGTAATTTACCCGTTAGGGTTTTCATCTGAATAATAATGGGAGAGTAGCAATTAGCTTTCTCTAAGCTTTTATGTAAATTAACAGGTACAAAGATATCTCTCATTCCCAGCTTGTCCAGGATAGTATGAAATGGACGACTCCCAACGGCTTTAGTGAAACATCAGCAACTTGATCGCAAGACTTCACAAAGGGAACACAAATAGTACCACTACTAATATTTTCTTTGATGAAGTGTCGATCAATCTCCACGTGCTTTGTTCTATCATGTTGAACACAGTTGTGAGCTATACTGATGGTCGCTTTGTTGTCACAATATAGTTTCATAGATCTGTCAATTCAATCTTCAAGTCCTTTAGCAAAGACTTGATCCATAACAACTCACAAATACCTTGGGCTATAGCCCTAAATTCAGCTTTCGCACTAGATTTGGCTACTGCATTCTGCTTCTTACACCTCCAGGTAACTAGATTGCCTCCTACGAACGTGCACTACCGAGAAGTGAACCTCCTATCTGTAATAGAACCAGCCCAATTTGCATCCGTGTAAGCTTCCACCCTTTGGTGGTCATGTCTCGCAAAATGCAAGCCTTTTCCAGGAGCAGACTTCAAATACCGCAGAATCCGGAAAACATCTTGATGTGACTCTCGTGGGGAATGCATGAAGTAACTGACAACACTAACTGCATAAGCGATATCTGGACGAGTATGAGACAGATAAATGAGCTTACCAACAAGTCTCTGATAACTCCCCCTGTCTACTAATTCCCTACTACTATCATCGCCAAGTTTCTGATTTTGTTCCATAGGAGTATCACAAGCTTTGTTGCCAAACATCCCTGTTTCCTTTAACAAGTCCAGGACATACTTCCTTTGGGAAATAAAAATCCCATGTTTAGACCGAGCAAGTTCGATCCCAAGAAAGAACTTCAAGGCACCTAAGTCCTTAATTTCAAACTCAGTGGCTAACTGTTTCTTCAACCTCTCTATTTCCCCCAGGTCATCTCCTGTCAACACAATATCATCAACATAGACAATAAGAGCAGTGGTCTTACCGTGCGATGAGTGTTTGATGAACAATGTGTGATCCGCATGACTCTGTCTGTACCTAAACCGAAGCATAGACTGCGTTAATCTCTCAAACCAGGCTCTATGGGACTGTTTGAGGCCATACAGTGATTTTCTAAGCCTACAAACTTTCCCATCTGACTTGGAGTCCTCGAATCCTGGAGGAATATCTATGTAAACCTCTTCTTCTAAATCACCATGCAAGAAGGCATTCTTCACATCAACTGGTGAAGTGGCCAATCCTGGTTAGCTGCTAAGGAAAGAAGGATTCTAATTGAGTTCATCTTCGCGATAGGAGCAAAGGTCTCCTCATAATCCATCCCGTAGGTCTGCGTGAATCCTTTTGCCTCCAACGAGCTTTATACCTCTCAATAGAATCATTAGCCTGATGCTTCACGGTGTACACCGACTTGTACCCCACAATCCTCTTTCCTTTAGTTAACATGGTCAACTCCTAAGTACCAGTCTTTCGAAGAGCTTTCATCTCCTCGATCATGGCATGTTTCCACTTAGGATCAGCTAAAGCTTCCTGTACATGGTTAGGAACACTAACAGAGGAAATATTTGAAAGGAAGGCTTTGTAGGAAGGAGAAAGATGAGAATAAGACACAAAGTTAGATATAGGATGTTGAGTACAAGATCGAACACCCTTCGAACAACAATAGGAACATCTAACTCATCTAAGTCAAGAGAGGGTGAATCCAAGGAATTACCTGAATCTTCATCACTTAGAGAGGTAGGCAGTGGCAGTAGAGAAGCAGGAGTAGTACTAACTTTTGGAGTTTCTCTGATTTTTCTTTTACTTCATGTCCCCCTGGAATAAACTCTCAACTCATTCTCCCCTTGGCTCTCAAGTTCCTCATCTTCTTCAGGCTCCCTCTCACTTTACTCACTTTCTCTCTCTGGTTCAACTACTACGGTCTCTTTTGTCTCAACTCTCTCTTCCTCAATCATCGTGGGCAAAACCAGTCTCCTTCCACACCTCGTCTCCCCTTGAAGAGGTACCGGAGAGTCAAGAAAGTAAGACTGGGACTCATAAAATGTGATATCCGTAGTGATGAACCATTTCCTAGATGAAGGATGGTAGCACTTGTAGCCCTTTTGAGTGGGGGAGTAACCTACAAACACACACTTAATGGCATGAGGGTCTAACTTGTCACGGGTATGGCTATGGTTATGAACAAAGCAAACACAACCAAAGACACAGGGTGAAATGGAAGAGGATAGAGAAGAGTGAGAAAGAACCTGTAGAGGTGTTCTCTTATCTAACACACGAGTAGGGAGACGGTTCATAAGATAAGCTGCGGTTAACACCGCCTCATCTCAATAGGAGCGAGGAGCTTGAACCTGGAAAAGTAAAGACCGGGCAACATCTAGAAGGTGATGATGCTTACGCTCAGCCACTCCATTTTGTTGTGGAGTGTTAGTGCAAGAAGTTTGATGGATAATCCCATGGGAATCGAAATACCTACCTAGACCCGAATCAATATACTCACCACCATTATCAGACCTTAAGACTTTTACCACCGCCCTGAACTGTGTACTTACCATTTTGTGAAAATTTTGAAAAATGAAGAAAACTTCCCATTTTTTCTTTCATCATGTATAACCACGTAGTGCGAGAGTAATCGACGACCTTTCAAGGACACAGTCCGAGAAGGACCCCAAACATCAGAATGTATTAATGCAAAAGGAATAGAACTTTTAATATTACTGGGAGCGTAAGAAGCTCGAAATTGTTTCCCAAGTTCACAAGCCTCATAAAAAAGTATTAGAGTTTGGACTACCAGTATTGCCAATAAGAGAAAGAAACATAAATTTAAGTAAAGACAAAGAGGGATGGCCTGATCTCCTATGCCAAAGAACTAAATCTTCCGCTTTATTTTCAAAACGACGGTATTAGTAGCAAGCTTCTCTCCCTCATCCAGATTCTTTTCTCCCTCTTCCAAAATGTTGAGCCTCTATCTCTCTCTACCACTGCCAATCACCCTGTTTATGATAAGATCCTGAAAAACACACTGAGATGGAAAGAAGGTTACACAACAATTCAAATCCCGAGTAATACGACTCAGGGATAAGAGATTATGAAAGAAACTAGGGACATGTAAAACAGAATTCAGGGATAAAAGAGGAGTGACACGAATAAGACCTTCCCCGAGACGGAGGAAAATGTTCTATCGGCAATTCTAACTTTGCCATGACCTGAACAAGGCTTATAATCACAAAAAAATCAGAAGTTCGAGACATATGGTCAGAGGCACCTGAATCTATAATCCAATGGGATGATGAAAGAGAAAGAAAGCTCTTGCAGGCGTGACAATGTTACCTGATTGTGCAAAAGAGGATGAGGTACTAACAGCTGTCGATAAAGTACACCGGGTCATCAAATTCTTGAGAGTGTCAAGCGCGACAAGAGATAACGGACCCTGATCAGAAGTAGGTGCGGTATCACCACTCGGTGGAGTCTCAATATCAGCAGTAGTATGATGAGCACGAGTACCACCTTCTCAGCCACCCGAGCGACCTCCACGACCGCCCCTATGACCACCTCCATGACCTCCCTGAGCACCAGGGGATGACCATGAAGGCTCCAACAATTGGCTCGAGTATGATGCGGCCGATGACAATAATCGCAAATCACAACAGGCCGGTCCAAAGGAGTTGGTTGTTGGGTCCCCTCTCTAGGCGGGAAATAAACAAGTGCAGAGCGCTCAATGGAAGCAGGTGGAGGCATCACAGAACGACGACTCTCTTCGTTCTGAACATAAGCAAAGGACTCTTGAAGTGGGGGAAGAGTTCATCCCAAGAACCCGACTACGATCGGCATCATAATTGGAATGAAGCCCTTGAAGGAACTTAAAGACCTGTTGCCTCTCCAGAAATTTCCGGTACTCCTCTACAGCAGTAAAACAGACTGGCTGGAAAGAGTAGGTGATCAAGACGATCCCAACTAGTAGTAAGTGAGGTGTAGTATTGGGTGACAATCATGTCACCCTGTTCCGAACGGTCAATGGAGCGGAGCAGCTCAAACTCTTGCGCATAGTTCCCCCGTCGAGAAAATGTGGAGGCAACGGTGTTCCAAATAGCTCGAACTTTTTGCATATGATAAAAACTCTCACCAATCTCAGAAACCATGGAGTTGATGAGCTATGACATGATAACGGAGTTCTCAATCTCCCATTTGTCATATCCCGGACCAGTTGTAGAAGGAGCGATCTCATGCCCATCAAGATGCCCCATCTTCCCACGTGCATTCAGATAAAGTTATACCGCTTGTGACCATTTTAAGTAATTTTGGCCATTGAATGGAACGGTAGTAATTTTGAGGTTGGGATCCAAAGGGGTAACCATTGTCTAAACAGGAGTGATAGCCATTGGTTCGGTTACCTTTGGTTTGTCAAGGTCAGTCATGATTCCATGGCCCGAATGGAAAACCCACACAAAAAAATGAAGGAAGACGAAGGAGATGGGCATGAAAGAATCAACAAAATTGATTCAAGGTTCCATTAAGGGAACCAAACAACACGGACAAATAACCGTCAATCAAACCTGTAGACCTAGAATGGTCTACGGTTGAAGAAAGAGACCAAAGAGAAAAATGAGGGGCAGTTGCGACTAGGCCAGGAGGCCTGGGAGAAGTTGCCTAGATGGTTAGGATGGAGAAGAGGGCTAGGCGAGGGCCAAGGGACCTGCTGGAGGGTGTGAAGGTGGCTAGGTGTGTTGCTGGGGTTTGCGCAGCCTAGGGTTCCAGATTTAGGGTTTGTGGTGAGGGCTGGGAGGCTCTTAGGGTCTGCGCCGAGGGGGTTTGGGTTGGCCGGCGAGGGTCTGGGTTGGTCGGTGAAGGTTGGGGAAAGGCAGTGAGGGGCGGCAATGGTGGTGTTAGGGTTGGTGGTGGTAGGGTTTGTCCATTGGTTAACATGTAAACACAATATTTTGGTAAAGCTCGAGGTTCTAACATTAGTTAGAACTTTTTATATAAACCATAAAGAAGAAGAGTTCAAATATTACAAATAGGTCCTTGGACTTATATAAAGTAAAATATAACAACCAACTAAATCTAACACTAATCATATCCCATAATTTATGGAATTACGATTATTTTACCATAATACATGAGATATGCAATCTAATCAAATCAATCCTGTATCATATCTTTGAACTATTTTTAATTTATTTCGCACTATAATTTTTTTTTTCCTTCCTATTTCCTTATTAACGAAACAAAGGAAAGTGTTTTCCTTTCCTTCTCAAAATCCATGAACAAAATAGAGGCTTAGGGTGTGTTTGATAACCCAATTAAGTGGTGAAAATGAAATTTTCAACACTTATTTTTTCCAGCACGCTTGATAATGTACCGCTTAATTAAAAAAGGAGCCAAAAACTCACAGAAAACTTTAAGTGCAAATTATACTGAAAATAATCTCTGAATGCAGTGTATTTCTGTACTTGAAACACTGTTCTCGGTATTTCAAAATTCAATTGCTTAAAATTTTCAGTACTTAAAATTCAACACTTAATTTTTCAGTTTTATCAAACGGACACTTAGTGTTTTCCTTTCTTTTTACTCACTAAATCTATGATCCAAAGAAAACCTTAAAGTTGCTGAATTGCATTACCTTGTCATGATTAAATTAAATTTTATGCCTCAATTTAACAATACTAATTGTTGAAAGCTGCCTCCATATCTGAAGCACTTCCTGTGCTGAAATCTGTTGCTGCTAATCATCTCTTTATTTTCGATGAAAGCTTTCCCTGAGGGTGACAACAGTATGACCCTTCTGTTATATTTCATCTGTAATTTTAAAGTCATGATACTTGTGAGTTGATGAGCTGGTTAAACTTGTTGATTCAGCTAAACAAATGGAAACTCTATAAAGGATTGTTGTGGATTATGAGTTGTATGGAACATACTTTTCATCTTCAAGCTCATGACACTTTCCAACTAATTTGGATGATCCTCTCTTTCTATGTTTTCTTTGTCTCCTATTATGTACGTGTTTCCTTTTTATAGCTGCATTAGTGCATATCACATGTAGTGACGAGGCAAACACAACTTAAGAGCATGGGGAATAAATGGTTGAAAGAGCGATCCTTAAACATTCATAGAACAACTCATAAACATATAGTGGTGCCAAACTTTTTTTATTTTTATTATATTTTTCTGTTTTTTTTTTAATTTTTTATTTTATTATTATTGTTATTTATTTATTTTATTTATAAATTTGGTACATTTGTTTGTAGTGAAATATCACCCTCCCCAGACCCCGCAATGGCGGGAGCCTCGTGCACTGGGCTGCCCTTTTTTGTTTGTAGTGAAATATGAACTTTCAAAATTTTTTTTAATAGATGCTAATAATTTATTTTTTTAATGCGCAACTGTCTTTTTTTAATTATGGGTTAAATACATTTTACCCCTCTATAGTTAGGCCAATTTTCACTTCACCCAACCGTGGTTTGGGACTTAAGTGATACTATTAAAATTTCTCTCAAAATAGCCCCACATGGGGTTTAATCGTTAAACTTAACCCATATATGAGAGTTTCAATGTCAAAATTAACCCCACATAGACAGTTAATCTAAAAAATTAGCACACAAAAGGGGCTAAGTATTAAAAGTTAGCCCTAAATATATAGGTTAAATTGCAACATTATCCCCAAATATGGGGGTAACACTAAAATTAACCTCACAAAGGGGGTTAATTGCTAATATTTTTGGCCAAATTTAGAGTTTTTCATTAGTTTTGAGGCAGTTTCACTTTAGTCCCAACCACGAGGGGTAATTGTCTACTTTTAAACCACGGGGGGGTGAAGTGAAAATGGGCCTAACCACATGGGGGTAAAATGTATTTAACCCTTTAATTTATTTTTCTCATTCTGTAATTTTATTGGTTGATAAAATAATGTTTGGCTCAGTGTCCTACTCCCCTCTAATTTGGCACTTTTGGAATAGAAGTTGCAAGTACCAACGTACAATATCATTTCGTAAATATACGTTGATTTAGATGTTAATCTTACATGACATGTTTGCTCATCTTTTATGTTTGTTTATTTTATTGGATTGGTTATTGAACAAATATTTACATGGATATCTTTTCGTTGCTCCGTATGTTAGTTCATTCGGTTAAGCCTCTACATCGATGCTTCTGAGTTTATGGTTTGTACCTTGTTATTTTTGGGTATTCTTCTGTGAGATGTTATTATGCTATGATGATAGGTTATATATGGGGATACAGATTCAGTTATGGTACTATTTAGTGTACCCACTGTTGAAGAAGCTATGAGGTTGGGAAGGGAAGCTGCTGAATACATTAGTGGGACTTTCATAAAAGTATGTGCTTCAGCTTTGTTACTCGTACAATTTGGTGATTTTGTTTCTGATTATTTCTGTACATAACTATGTTAGATTGAACAATAGTATTGTTTCTGATTATTTCTGTACATAACTATGTTAGATTGAACAATAGTATTGTTCTTTCCCCCCCTTTTCTATGGTTTTCAGTTTGAACCTGCTACTACCTTTGGCCTCTTAGTTATGATCAATTAATTAGTTGATACTTCTCTCTCTCTCTCTCTCTCTCTCTCTCGCTCTCTCTCTCTCTCTCTCTCTCTCTCTCTCTCTCTCTCTTAATGTGGTGTAGGATTTTGGTCCTTGGCAATTATGTTTAGCTTGATTTATGCTACACTCAACTATATTAAGCTTTAGCGGGTCATGCTGTGTTAATATACTCAAGCTCAATGGGCCATGCCTCTTGTAGGTAATAGTCGACAACTCATATACTTTGACTATACACATCACCAACGACTCCACGTGTAACAACATCACTATTGTGGACTCTACGTGTAACGACTCCAAAACCGCTAGCCCACTTCAAACGGGCCCACCCACAAAGCACACTACAAATGTAGGTAACTACGAAGCTCCCCCGAGACCCACTTTAATAAAGCCCACTCCGAGGGCCCATTCCGGATGAGCCTACTCCAAAGCCTTCACCACGGTCAACTCCATTCCGAAAGCCTTATTCTCCAAAGGCGTAAAGTGGCCCACTTTAACTCCACTCCGAAACTTCACTCTCCAAAAAGCCTAAAGCAGCCCACAAAGGAAGAACATTCCAAATATGCACACACTTACACTCGGACACCTACCCTTGGTTTGGAAGCAGTACCTAAGGGTGGGCAAGTCTATTGGGATCTCGGAAACTCATGGTAAGGTGGCTAGAACCGAAGGCATCTCCCTAACCTGCGCCCCACGGGTAAGGTTAGGGTTGGGCCCAAAGAGAGAGAGAGACACGTGACTTTCACACGTGCCTCACCCCGATCCACCCACAGCCAATAAGCAAAGCTCATTACTGCAAATCTCGTCGGAACCTTTGACCGCCTATGCTTAGTCATGTCAAAATTGCTTAACCAGCTGCACTAATAGAAAACACCTCGGTTCCCTCCCTCGCTGAAGCCGTCTGCATGCCTCGACACTTGCCCTCGCTTAACCTCTCGGAGCCAATAGCAAAAGCCTCGGTACCTCCACTCGCTGAAACCTCTGCACCAGTAGCACCTCCTCCTCCCTTGACCAACCAATGATATCAGTTCATAACCAAACGACAAACATTTCTCTCCCATTTGTCTCCACCAGCTCGGTACATGCTTCGTCTACATCCCATTTAATGCCCTCAACCACCCTAAACAGCAGCATTTAAGCCACTCACCTACCTTAAGCAAACAACCCAGTAAGAGGATGCCAACTCGGCCTTGCTCTATCATGTCAAAGGTTTGCAAATACACCACCGGCTTCAACTATAAATAAGCACCCTCATTTACTACACCCAACAACCCAACTTGGTCTAATCCGGTACTAGAGTAAAGGATTAGCAGTCATTCTTATTCCCAGCCATTGCCAAAACATTCCCGTAGTCTCCAGCCCACTTTGACCTTTCGCCCCCACCAGTACCTTCGTCTCATTCTATCCTTCGCCTCATAGCGCCATTCATATCACCAAACCCCCCTTTTAGCCCTATTGCACCCGTCGTCTCAACTCGTCCTTCGTTCCACTCCGAACACTCCAATACTTACCCATCGCCTCGGGATACACACTGCTTTCTCTCTCTCTCTCACTTGGGACTACTTCGGTTCTCATCCGGACCCGAAGTCTCTCCGAATCCTATTATTCCTATTGCCATTATTATTATATCTTATATACTCTTGCTTATATCTCACATATTTGTTCCACGTGTACTAATCCAGGCTTGCGTGTTATATCTCTCTGTATCTTTCACATACATCACAAAAAGAACCTCACACACCTCTTAATCTACTAGGTGCTGCTCATCATATATTTAAGGAAAACTTGATCCATATTCTTTCGATATTTTTGCGTTGGAATGGGACATGAATGATTTTATTATGTCACTCCGCTTTACTGATGGGACCTCTGGTGCACTTTCTAGTCATCCTTGTATGTAATGCTCTGAGCAAACAATTTTCATATTATATGCTCAACTCAACAGAGCCTTGTCCCATACTCTTTGGAGTCGGTTACAACGAATTGTGTTTTGGTCTTTCTACGAGTATAGTCTATGTAGTATGGACGCTTAATTTGAGTGTCAGTGTCCTTGTCGAACACTGATACACTTAGGACACGCGAGAAAATGTGTCTTTAAGATAGAGAGAAAACTCCCCACATTTGATAACTTTCATTTAATTGAAGATGTGACAGACATGCGGATGACACAGCCGGACACGGGAGTGGACACAGCACGGTGGTCCTTTGGGTAAAAGTTTTGATATAAACAAAATGTGACATGTAAGGAATTTATATGAAAGTTTAGGAGACTGGCATGGACACGACATGCTATGTTGTATCATTTATTGGATTAATTTCATGCTTTTTTATTCGCCATGTCTTAGCTGTATCCGTAATCCAAATTTGGTAGGATTTCAGTGCCGCCTTGTCTAGCTCGTGTCGTGTCCTGTGCTCGTCGTATCAAATGCTACATAGAGTAGTCACCCTCCAACCAGAAGATCATAATTCATTAGTGCCTAACCTATATCAACTTTGGTGTTTCTTTTCAGTAACATTACCTGATTACCATCACTAATACTCTCTAGTCCTCCTTGTATGTAATTCTCTGAGCAAACAATTTTCATCTTATATGCTCAACTAAACAAAGCCTTGTCCCATACGCTTTGGAGTCGGATACAATGAATTATGTTTCTCTGTTCTGGTCTTTCTAAGGGTATAGTCTGTGTTGTATGGACACTTCAATTTGAGTGTCGTGTCCTTATCGAACACCGCTACACTTTGGACACGCGAGAAAACATATCTTAACTTTCATTTAATTGAACATGTGACAGATATGCGGCTGCCGGACACGTGAGTGGACGCGGCGGTCCTTTGGGTAAAAGTCTTGATATAATAAAATGTGACAAGTAATGAATCTATATGAAAATTTAGGAAACTGGCATGGACACGACATGCTATATTGTATCATTAATTGAATTAATTTCATGTTTTTTATTCGCCATGTCTTGGCCGTATCCGTAATCCAAATTTGATAAGATTTCAGTGTCACCTTGTCTAGATCGTGTTGTGTCCTGTGCTCGTATCAGTGCTACGTAGAGTGTGGTCACACTGCAACCAGACAATCATAATTCATTAGTACCTAACCTATATCAGCTTTGGTGTTTCCTTTTCCATAACATTACCATCACTATCACCCTTCCCAACTGGTGGAATTGCTGGTCTCTTAATTACTGCTGCTTTTGGCCTGCCGTTAAATCATTCATTTCTTATCCTAAGGGTATTTTGTTTACTGCAAATGATCTCTATTTAAGACTTGAGGTCCAACAATGAATTAGCAATAATGAATTAGCAAATATCAGGAGATGCTCATAAATATTGTAACTGCATTGAGATACAACTTGTTATCAGATCAATGAAGTTATATTGGCATCTTTTTTTTCCCCTTCTATGGAGGAAGAAGAATGTATGGTCAGAAAAGAATGGAATACATGCACACTAGGATTAGAGAAAGCAATATTCATGAGTGGGAAGGGAAGGACAAGACGACTCCTGGAGACAAAAATGAAAGAATCTAGCTCATGAAGAGCCAATAAATAAAAGAATTCCGAAAAGCTCATGCTTCCATTGTTGCTATACACAATGGTCTTCCGATTCATTGAGCAGTCTCAGAGAATTGCTTTTACCCTTTGCAAGAAACTCCCTCTGAATTATTTATAACTTTTTTTTTATTGCTCCCTCCGTCCCATTTTATGTGTCCCTTTTAGGGAATCCAAAATTTTAAGGGAACATAATGATTACAATGCACATGGGCCAAATATGGGGCTTTTCCCAAAAACTGCCCTTGCTTTAATAATAAAGTAGTTTGGTGAGCCAAATGAACAAGGGTAGTTTTGGAAAGAAACTCTAAATGGACAATAGTTTTGGGGCGGCCCAAAATAGAAAGAGGGACACATAAAATGGGACGGAGGGAGTATTATTTATTGTTATTTATAGGGATTTAGAGTGATATGAAATAACTGGAAGATTGCTTAATGTGCTCTTGATTGGAACCATCTAGCCCTGTTTGATAATAGACTTGCTTCCAAAATGCCAATATATTGGCATCTTTTTTGTTTCTAATTTGATCAGGAAGGCCAAGATGGATGAGGTGAGGTGACGTATGGGTAGTTGTTCCACATCGCCTGGGGTGAAGATCCTGGACTAGTTTATAAGGCTTAATTGCCCCTCTATATGCAACAAGGTCTTTTAAAACCGTGAGGGAGCTAAACACAAAAGGAACTCCGCAGTTAAGCATGCTGCTGCTACTATAGTACTAGAAAGTCCTTTGTGTTTACGCCCAAAGCGGACAAAAATTTTGCTAACCAGGGGGATGGGTCGTGACAAATGTCTGCGTAATTCCAATTCAATGTTTAAAAGACCTTATTTTTAGCTAGTTCTTGAGCTTTTTGTTATATTCATACTCGTATAGAGATTTTTGTTTTCGATTGTACTTTTCTTGTCTTACCCCTTTTATGTATTGTGAAGCCCATAAAACTAGAGTTCGAGAAGGTTTACTATCCATATCTGCTGATTAGCAAGAAGAGATATGCTGGTCTTCTATGGACCAATCCAAACAAGTTTGATAAGATGGACACTAAAGGTGAGTAGAAGTGCTTCTTGTTATGCCAGCTTCTGTGTGTTCGGTTGATTTAGGCTTAGTTTGGCCCCCATGTGGCTTTTTAAAAGTAGCTTATGAAATTTATTATTAAGTTTGATAATTTTGTACAAGTGACACATTACTCTTCAAAAAAAAAAAAACATCATGAAATCAAAAAGCAACCTTGAGCTTTTAAAAGCTCCATTCTAGATCTTTTAAAAGCTCCCCCTAAAAAAGCCTTAAGTTTAATTTTTGCAAAGCTCATAAACTAGTTACCAAATGAAATAACATGAAATTGAGCTTTAAAAAAGGAGAAGCACCAAAATGGGGGCCAAACTAAGCCTTAGAGCCATTTCAGTTTGCTTTTAAGATAATCACTTTATAGAATAAGAGTTATTTATTTATTTCTGTATAAAAGGTATTAGCTGGAGCTTTCTGAAAAAGCTGCCTTTTCTAGCTTTAGAAAGAATCGGATCTTTTTAAAAAGCTGTGGGAATGTGGATCGAAGCTTGTTGGCCCTGAAAAAGTTATCCCAAGCGGGTACTTACTATTTTCATGTCTTGATTTTGATTGACAGGCATTGAAACAGTTAGAAGGGACAATTGTCTGTTGGTTAAAAACTTGGTAAATGAGTGCCTTCACAAACTTCTAATAGATAGAGACATCCCTGGCGCTGTTCAGTTTGTCAAGAATACCATTTCAGACCTTCTTATGAATCGCATGGATTTGTCTCTTTTGGTTATTACCAAGGTAAGAACAAACATCTTCACTACCAGTTCCTCCTTGATTGCTTTTCGGATACTAACTTTTTCACTTTAATAGGGTCTGACAAAAACTGGAGACGATTATGAAGTGAAAGCAGCACATGTTGAACTAGCTGAACGGATGCGTAAGGTTGGCTGTACTTTATAAATTTAATCACTCACTTAAAAACAACGAAGCACAGATTCTTATAGAAGGCTAACGAATCTGCACTGGCTTGAATTCTTATGGAGTGTGGCAGGGTGTTTGTTCTAGTTTTGTTTTTAAGTATCTCTAACATAATTTTAAACACTTATAGGGTCAACTTAAGAATGCTAGGAGTTGGATTACACCTAAAAAGGCTAGCGTTGCTTATGTAGCCTTTCTGCTTCTTCTTATTCATGTCTTAATTGGATAAAAAATCAAGACACTGGAGTTGTAGAATGGATTTTATGCAAGTCATATAAATGTATTTTTCGAGTATTTTATACAAGTACCCCGCACATGGTCCTAGATTTTTGGAAAATTGACAAATTCCCTTCACTTGCAACCCTGCACTCGCATGGTGTTTCATACTTAATGATAATATATACCTCTAACATTATTGGATTCGTAAAGCTCTAAAAATCATATGTTGGTTGGGTCAGGTTGTCTTTAGGCTGGGTCCATTAAGTAATATCTTAAGTGGGCAGGTTCGTTGGGGGGGGGGGGGGGGGGGGGAGGTGTGGGGTGTGGGGGGGTTGCTAAATGCACCCACAAAATTTCTGGTGGTGTAGAGAGAACTTTGCTGGGTTTCTTTAGCAAGTAGCAACACTCCATTTATTTCTAGAAACAATAAGCATATTTTTAGAAGGTTTACTTTACCCTTCATGGAACTTTGACTTTGTTAGTTATCAATGGAATGTTGATTTCTCTCACCCGGAGTGATTTCTCTCACCCGGAGTGAACTAAAAAATGTGATAGTCGTGTTCATCGTGTGATTGACAGCGAGATGCTGCTACTGCTCCAAATGTTGGAGATCGAGTACCTTATGTGATTATTAAAGCAGCAAAAGGTGCAAAGGTAATCTGTTTGGTTATTTTATTGTTTGACAACTTTGTTATCTTGTATGCCAATGTATTATTTCAGTTGACCTGTTGAATGCAAACAGGCTTATGAAAAGTCGGAGGATCCCATTTATGTGCTAGAAAATAACATACCAATAGACCCCCAATACTACCTTGAAAATCAAATTAGCAAGGTATGGTTTATATATAAAATATTGAACTTAGCACTTACTTCGTCCCTAATATTGTATGTTTATTATGATAATAGAATATATTTGCAGCCGCTTTTGAGGATTTTTGAACCCATATTGAAGAATGCTAGTAAAGAACTTCTTCAGGGAAGTCACACGAGATCGATATCAATATCTACACCATCAACTGGTGGTATAATGAAATTTGCCAAGAAGCAATTGAGTTGCATTGGCTGCAAAGCTCTAATCAGGTCAGTTTAAACGCTGTGCTTTTTTCTTTTTCTTTACAACACACGTTAATTTTCCCAATGGTTTCTTTCGATTTTTTGTACCCACCATAGTTGGATTTGTACTCAACAAACAGTATTGGCGATAATCCAAATGTTGATTTATTTAAGGTTAATAGGGGAGGATATCCTTGTACGTTTTGGATTTTTATGAGTTGATAATGCAGTCGCTACCTGATCGTATTATGACGTGAGGATTCACGTATGCAAGTCTATGTACTATAGATACAGACAGACATGAATACAAGACGATGCATACACTGCCACACGACACATACTAAAAATGGAGGACACGTAGACGAAATGACTAATAAGGATTTTATTTTGATAATTAGAGATACAATTTATCATGTCGTGTCCACTCACGTTTCCTAAAATTTTAAGTTAGCCCGTTGCTTCTCTCTCATTTCATCAAATTAAGACTATTAAAGTTTCACCTCAATATTATGAAGACTTTTTTTCCAAAATTATATTAACGTTTTGAAGAAGCGACTATGTTGTATCCACTCCATTGCCCATCCGTCTGATGTGAAAATCAAATTAAGATCTGCCGCGTGTCTGATACGTGGCGGTGCCTGTCAGTGTCTGATAGGTGTAAGATCTTTGTATGCTTAGCTCAAGGTTTCACAAAAGGGTAGTGGTCGTAGTAATGGTAACGACCACGATTGGGCGAATACGGGGTATAATGGCATATTGTAACAGATGCAACTATCGAAGCTGTTTTTACCCATAACTGATACTCGTATTTAAAACCATAAATTAACAGTTTGAGGTTGCTATTACTGCACGAGTAATGCTAGAGTCACAAAAGAGTCGCAAAGAGATGCTCACAAAAGGATGTGGTATCCCATGTGGCAGTAGGACCCACCACACTTAACTCTGCCACATGGGTGCCACATCCTTTTTTGAGCATCTCATTGTGACTCTTGTGTGACTCTAGCATTACTGTTATTGCATTGTGTTTTTGTTGAACTTCTGGAGGGCTATTTGCTTATATAAAATTTTAATTTTCACGTCGCTAGAATAAGAAACCTATGAACATTCACATTTTATTGAATGCAATTGCACTTAAAGTCTTGCACACTATATATAGCACCTTAAATTAATAATATATATCTACACGTCGATCTATAGATCTTATTTCACTATAAGTTGAATTAATTAATAATCAAAAAAATTAGTAGTAAGTCGACACATAGTAGTAAAAAGTACTACCTCCGTCCCATTTTGTGTCCATCTTGGGGTGTCCAACTATTTAAGGGGACAAAAAGAATCTACACCTACTTTCCACAATTGCCCATAATCATTGCACTTTTTTTTTATTATTTTATTTTGGTATTGATTGCAAGGAAGGGTAGTTGGGGAAACTAAGTAAAATTTATATACTAATTTAGGAAAGTGGACAACAATTTTAGGACATCCCAAAAAGGAAAGATGGACACATAAAATGGGACGGAGGGAGTAGAATATAAAAAGATAAGTAATACGATCTACTCTTTCAGTCATGAATGTTTGTTAATAAATAGATAACTAAGATTATACAAACTGAAATAGTTAAAAATTAGAAAAATAGACGTGTAAATGTTGGTGTTGTGAATTTATGAGTTTTGAAATACACTACTGTCCAACTTATGACTTTTGTACATGAATAAAGACATCGTAAATGAAAAATAATATTATTTCATTTCACATACCTGACAAGCTGAAATTTGAAATTTGTGAACTTTAGTAGACTGGGACCAGGCTGTATGTTAGAAGTGTAAAGTTGTTAGTTTTCATGATTCTACCACAAATGAGGTAGAAAATACACTATACACAAAGTTGTCAAACTTACCAATTATTTTAAAGTCCCCAATTTTGAAAAGCTCAAGTTTTTATTCATTTAGGCTCCAAACTTGCAGATATCTGCAACCAAACAACTCTAGTGGCTCGGTTGCATAAACAGTCCAAAATTGGGGAAATATGGCCCGAAATGGCATGTTTATATCACTGCCGAACTAGGCAGCATGACACGGACATGTGGATAGGTCATGTCTTGAAATAAGTAGGACACGAGCCATCGGGGACGCTTTGAATATGCGCATGTGCGCGCGCACACACACACATACATAAATATAGTTATGATTTTTATATGCCCATACAAAAGAGTAATGTTTTTTCAATAAAAAATGACATAGAAATACAAAAATTGCAATGGTATTATTAGGATATCAAAATGGACAAAAAAAAAAACATGTCCCCTAATTCTACCAACCTCAATTGCTGGACATAGAAAGAAAAACAATATTTATGAAGAAAAGTTCCACAAATAAGAAATTGAAGGAAGGAAAAAATAGGGAGATTTTTGAAAATAAATGCATAACATCACAATACATAACATGTAAGTGAAAAAGCATCATTATAGTGTAATTCAACTGAAAAACCTATTGCCTATTGTAAATCAAGAATTGACTTTTACACATACATGTATCTAGGAACTAGGTATATGCAATACCTAACAATGAATTGCCTTTTGAAAGAGTAAATAAAGATCTAATTTGGAATCAAAATAGATAAAAAAAAAAATACACTGATTTAAAAAAAAAAAAAAACCCTGTTGTGTTTGGGTGTCAAAAAATAAAAAGAAAAATAATGGATACTCTTTTTCACATGTCGAACCGTGTGTCCCAGTCGTGTCCAACGTTAGCCACAATAGGGTGTCCATGCTTCATAGCTGCCAAATGACTGTTATGACCTACGAAGCACCGACACGCTTTTTTGCCCCTTGTATCAGTGTCAACAGCGTATCCGACATCGACACTCTTTGGAAACGTGTCAAATACTCAAATATTCGTGTCCTAATTTTTTATTAGTTTTTCTTGAATTGACACTCTTTAGACACGTGTCGGATACTTGAAGGTCGGGAGAGTTTTCAGATGTTGATTCCATTCACCATTGGTGGGTAACCTATGGTGCATGTGCACCTTTGCTCTAAACCCTATCTTTGAAGCTACTTGTGGACCCTTCTTTTTTTCGTCACGTTGTGAGAGGAGGAATAAGATGACATCAAAACGTGCAGAAGACTTGGTTTTCATTCATTGTATTGACATATTTTTTGGGATAAGTAAACTATTTAGTAGTTAGCAAATGTGCTTTGAAACTTGGTTGATGAATGTCATGAATGTTGATTTACAAAGATGGTATTGGAATTTATTCATTGGCTTTGTTATTATTGATAATGTCATAATATTGTTGTGATTTATGTGTTTTTATGCCAACTTTGATCAAACATGATAAAATATATATTTAAAAAAAAAAAAAAAAATCAACGTATCCCCAACGTATTCGTATCCTGCTTTTTTTGAGAAATATCGTGTCCACGTATTCGCGTTGCATCGTATCCTTGTCGCGTGTCCGTGTCGGTGTTTCTTAGGTTCTGACACTGTCATTGCTTGTTACGTCGTGAAATGTGGAGGCAGTTTTGTAATGGGCTGATGCATGCAAATGCATATGAATGCTCAATTCAAGAGTTGAAGAGAATAGATTAAGAACAATCGAACCCTAAAAGAAGAGCTCTGGGCTCAATTTGGTATAAAACCAATTCCAAATACAATGTTATCAAAAGCTCCTTTACCCTAGCCCTAGCCCACTATTTATACCCTATTAAACCCATACTAATGTCACATGCTTGTGACCAACATCAAATGACAACCAAAATAAATAACAAGAAATGACACTACTAGTAAAACATAAAGTACTACTAATATAATTACTACATTAGACTCTCCCTCCAAAGAAAACTTGTCCTCAATTTAAGTACCAACTTTCTCATTTGCATTTCCGCGGTAGCTTTTCTCCTGACATTAACTTTGGAAAACATCGTGGTTACGTCCCCAGGATAAAGTGGATCTTCAATGCTTAGGATCGGAAACAAGATGTAGCTTTCTTCTTCAAATACCTAATTCCCTTTGATGCACATCAACTCTTCCATAGACTCATCAACTTCAAACCTCGTCTCGCTTACACTATTACACCCATATTCATCACCCAATCTAAACGTCTTGAATCTGTCACCCTTCTCCTTGTCAAAAGAACTTTTCAAATCATCCTTCTCCTCGTCATCAATTCAAAGGCGGCCTTTGATAGAATCAATGACATTGTCTTCTAGATCCTCACATTCATAGCAGTACTCCTCTTCATAACCTATTGGAGCAACATCACTCTTTTTCAGAGACCAAAGAAGTTCAATAAAGTCCACTTCATTGTCCTCAAATTCACTACCACAACAATCATCAAATATTTTCCCCTTGTCCAATTCCTTGGCATCTACCATACCTTGGTTTTCTTCAAAATCACTTTCATGACAATAATCAAATGTTGGTTCCTCACGTAATTCATAGTCATCTCCTTGATTTGGTGTTTCCTCAAACCCATTTTCACAAGAATCCCCAAACACTAGGTCCTCATCCAAGGACTCGTCAAACCTGGTTCCTCTTCCAAGTACTCATCAAGCGTTGGTTTATCATCAAATCCAACGTGTAAAAATTATGTTTCAAATCCACTTATGATTGGAAGGTGATTCTTGGGTAAGAACTTTCCCTCCGATTTCTTGTTCATTTTGTTCCACTCCTTGATCTTAGACTTTCCCTCTCTTTCTAACAATTTTGATTTGTTTCCACCAATCCGTAACGCTTCCTTTTAAGCACTTTTCCACCAACTTCACTTTCCTTTCTTCAATCACATCATAGTAGTTGAATATGCCTTCCAACTTCTTTCAACCAATCTTCAAATTCCAATTCATTACCATAGAATTTCGGAATATGAATTCTATCACAAGGAGGTTGCTAACGCCTCACCTTAGAGGTTAAGGTGGCGATTTGCTTTCATAATTCCTTCATTTTATGTCGTTGGGTACCCTTAGGTCCCACGGAATGTGCCAAATCAAATTTAGCACAATCCTCAAAATAATTGGTAGTTCCTTGCCCCTTACCCATTCTTCCTCTTTGAATCATAGCAATTTTCAATTGGTAATCACAACAATGGATGAGCAAAATTGAACCAAATTTGTTCTAACAAGTCAGTCGAAGAAGATTGAAAATTCAATCTGCTGCAAAGACAAATTTGTGGAACTACTTAGTGCTAATTAAAATAACCCAGAATTTCAACCACGCCAATATTCCACACCATGCAACCAATTCAACCGAACTACTAATGGCTAACCACTTTCAACACGTGAATTTTGCTTGGATAGTGTTGGCAGTGCCTCCTGTTGTGAGAATCGACGCACACAATCACAGAGGGACCTCACGGCACCATTCGCAAGGGTTGAACAATACGTGCAAGATTTGGCTAGTGTAGACTTTTGACAACCCGAGCTCCGAAATTCAGTTCGACAACAATAAAGCCTTTGCGAAGAGGTCTGAGTTCAATCGCAAGCCTCAATTCTGGTTCGAAGTTGTTCGCAAACTCAAATCCCTAGGCTCACCATAGTCGCGACCTTTGTCGTGAGGGTCTAGTGTTGTGCGAACAGGGTTAGGTCTGTTTGGCTTCTAAAATATAGCAAATTCTCTGTCGATGGTGTTCGGTTGTGAAAACCGCAAGGCACAGTCCACTTCTTGAACATATTGATGGCCTTATTTGGGTCGGTTTTGAAAAAGGAACTCCAATCAGCTGCTCACAACCAGTAGCGACTCAAGTAGTTCAAGAACTCCCTTCGATAGTCTTTGTTTGGATGAGATTCAAACAAATTTCTCCGAGTTCAGGTTCGTAGTTCTGATAACAAATGATGCATGCAAATGCATATGAATGCTCAATTCAAGAGTTGAAGAGAATAGATTAAGAACAAACAAGGGTTTGGAAGACCATAACCCTAAAAAGAGTTCTAGGCTTAATTTGGTATAAAACTAATTCCAAATACAATATTGTCAAAAGCTCCTTTACCCTAGCCCTAGCCCTCTATTATACCCTATTAAACCCATACTAATGTTACATGCTTGTGACCAACACCAAATGACAACCAAAATAAATAACCTAAACACTACTAGTAAAACATAAAGTACTACAAATATAATTACTGCATCATGGGCTGTAATGGCCGTTGTTCAAAGATTTGGCTTAGCTCCATCAGGTTATCTACTGGTGCTGGTTACTCGTTGTGCTCCAACTCCTTCGATATTGTTCATCATCTACAACGGTCCATCCCTTCACTCACGAGTTTTTTGGTGAATGCTATCCACACCTGGCCTAGCAATCTTATTAAAGGGTGAATGTACCACACAGTTTGCCAGTTTTTCTTTTTTTTTTTTATGGATTGTACTTTCTATATCAGTAAGTTCAATGCACAAATCTTATATTATTTTGTTTTCTATTCTGTAGAATCTTATGTTTCTCAGTTTGATATTAGCCTTTAATCCTGAAGAACTGCTATCAATTTAGCATGGAATTTAATTCTTACTATTCTCTCTCTCTCTCTCTCTCTCTCTCTCTCTCTCTCTCTCTCTCTCTCTCTCTCTCTCTCTCCGTGTGTGTGTGTGTGTGTGTCAACTTTCTATTCCTATGAAAATTACACCTCAATATTATGCCATTGCTTACGGAAGCATCTGCGAAAAATATAGCTATGTAGGGATCTTCCTCATAATATCGTAACACGAATTCAGACATTCGAAACGCTTTCTTGGTTGTTGGAGTTTTTTGACGTAAACAAGAGATGGGGCAATCTTGAATTTTCAGTTTTTGACATTTGAAATGCTTTCTTCGTTGATGGTGGAATTTGTTGAATTAATGGGGCAGTCTTGCATTTTCAGTTTCCGAGGGTCTCACCAGGAAATTTGAAATGTTGGATTGTCATGAAGTCCGCTGCATGCGGTTGACTCTATCTATATCTATAACAATAATCTATATTTATAACAATAATAAAAGCATCAGTTTCATAATAAAGCGTGCCAATCTGTAATCAATTTGTCCAATTTTGCCCTTTGTCCATTTGTTTGGTAATTCTCATCTTCCAAAATGATGGCTGTTTGTTGTTTTCTTCCAGACTGTCAAAGAGAGCAGTACTGTAGGGACAAGGCTTGTTTGGCAATTTATAATTTGATCTTTTCAATTGTTGTGTCTTGACATGCAATTCGTTGCAATTGCTTCGCATGGATTATCTATGAACAATGGCACCCTGCAGCGGTAGTATCACAATTCGTCTCATCTTCTTTGCCACATGTGTTTAATTCAATAATGGTGGGGACCACTTCAACATTTTCCAATCAAACTCAAGTGGACCCTTCAATAATGGTGGGACCACTTCAACATCCTCCAATCAAAATCAAGTGGATACACTACCACATGTGTTTGACAAACATTCGGGATAAAAAAAAATATGGAAAACATAGCATTACTCATTTTATATTGTGGTGAAAATTTTCAACTCTCCAATATGGTCCCTTTGAATTTCAAAATTTCAGTTTCACATCAAATAAAGAAATGGAGGGTTTTATATACTCCCTCCGTCCCAAACTAATTAAGAGTCATTGATTTAATTTTTTGATGCAATCCTAGGTTTGTAAAAAGAATAAAATGGAGAACTTTATGGAAGACAAGGCAACAAACCCAATAATTAGCTTGCAAAATTTAATAATATAGAGGTAAGAAATTCAGCCCAACAAACTATGATGCACCTTAATAAACCACAACTTTATTTAACACCCGAACAGTCACTTACACAAGAGAAAATTCAAAAATAATGTCACTTTTAACTAAGAAGGGGGGGGGGGGGGGGGCTGGCAGCAGATTGAGGTAACGAAGGGAGAAGAGAAAGGGAGTAACAGTGGTTGAAGAAGAGAAAAGGAGGGAGAAAGAAACTCACACAGATGTGAAGAAGAAGAAGAGGAGGAAGAAGAAGAAGAAGTGCAGAGAAGGAGAAGAAGCAGCAGTCGTAAGGTAGAGTCACAGAGAGAAGAAAGAGAAGAAAACAAGAAGAAGAAGAAGAGGGAAAAGAAGATGAAGAAGAAGAAATACCTGGAAAAAGGAGAAGACGATGACTGAGAGCAGTAGTAAAGATCAGCAGCAGAGAAGAGAAGAGAGCAACAGAGGGACAACAGCTGTAGGGTTTCTGTCCAAACAAATCCAATCCCCTCTTGCTTCCCAAAAACAAACGTATATAGATCTCTTCAGTCACCTTAACTGGCCCCCACTTAAGCATGTGACAAAATAAATGATGTGGACACCCCCCACATCTTAAGGTTAAATAGACAAGGAAACAAAATAAACATAACCGAATAAAAGAAAATTTAGCTAATGTCAAACATTAAAGTCCAGAAAAAAAAAAAATAATAATAAAAATAAAAATAAAAATACTAATAATAAATAGATGGAACCCTAGGTTACATCAACTCTCCCCGGGTGGGAAGAACTCGACTCCGTTGAGAAGGCCTCGGAAAGTCTCTGAAATAAATCCTTACGATGATGTCTCAGTTCGGCCTCATCAATCCACGAACAATCTGTCAAGAGTCGATCTCTCCAACGAACTAGGTACCTTCGGAGCATACTTCCTCGCGTCCTGGTAGTTTTGATATCAACAATGTCCTCAATGAAATCCTCAATACCTCTAGTTGTGTCAGCAAACGGGAGTGTAGCAATCTCTGTAGTCTCTGGTGGATCTCCATTGAACATAGATAGGTTGGTTACATTAAAAACCGGAGAAGTGGGCACATTGTAAGGAAGGTCTAGAAGATAGGCATTTCCACCTAACTTCTTAAGAATGCGAAATGGCCCAAATTTCCGTCTACTCAATTTGCCATATGACCCCACTGGAAACCTCTCGCGTCTAAAACATACCATGACCAAGTCTCCCACAGAAAAGAGCAATGCCCTACGATGTCGATCGACTTCCTCTTTGTATTTAGAGTTGGCCACCCGTAGCTTCTCAAGCACTTCTTGCTGCACATTCTTTATATGCTCAATAATGTCATCTGCTTCAGCACTAATACGACCACGGTAAGGAATAGAAGAACGATCAAGAATATGGGGAATTGGAAAGCCATAGACAATTTCAAAAGGAGCTTTTCCAGTTGTCCTATTTAGTGAACTGTTATAGGCAAATTCAGCTTGTGGTAAAATTAAGTCCCATTGATGGGGCCGTTCGCCAGCCAAACATCTAAGCAAATCACCCAGGCTGCGATTAACCACCTCTGTTTGTCCATCCGTTTGAGGATGATAAGCACTACTAAATTGAAGCTTAGTCCCAAGCCTACTCCATAAAGTTCTCAAAAAATGACTCAAGAATTTAGTGTCCCTGTCCGAAGTGAAAGATCTAGGTATGCCATGCAAACGGACTATCTCTTTAAAGAACATATGAGCTATATGAGATGCATCAGATGTTTTTTGACATGGAATAAAATGCGCCATCTTAGAAAATCTATCAACCACCACAAACACAGAATCCACCTTCCTAAGAGTCTTTGGCAAACCTAAAACAAAATCCATACTAACATCTTCCCAAGCTCTACTAGGTATAGGCAATGGAGTGTATAGCCCAGTGTTTTGTGAGTGCCTCTTAAAAGACTGACAAGTGTGACATTGACTCACATAACGAACAACGTCTCTCCTCAACCTAGGCCAAAAATACCTCTGCTCTACAAGACCAATGGTTTTTGTTTGCCCAAAATGACCACTTAGCCCACCACTATGCAACTCATGAATGAGATCTTCCCAAAGTGACCCCTCAAGAATACAGAGATGGGTACCATAGAAGAGATATCCATCATCTATAACGTAAGAGGCAGAAGAATCGGTACCATTTTGAATGCATGACTCCCAAATAGGACCGAAATATGGATCACTAGCGTATTGCCCCTTCAAAGACTCAAAAGAGACGACTATTTGTTTCATAGTCACATTAACAAAACATCTTCTACTTAAAGCATCAACCACTCGATTAGTGACCCCCGCCTTATGCCTCAGGTTAAATGTATACTCTTGAAGGAAAGAAGACCACTTAGCATGTCTTTTATTCAAATTCCTTTGGGAATTCAAATATTTTAAGGCCTCATGATCGGAGTTCAACACAAATTCCCTATGGATGAGGTAATGCCTCCAATGCTTCAAAGCTTGAACAATGGCATAAAACTCTAAATCATTAGTGGAATATATCGATCGTGCCTCGTTCAACTTCTCACTAAAGAATGCTATAGGACGCCCTTCTTGACTTAACACGGCTCCTATTCCTACGTGAGAGGCATCACAATCAACTTCAAAGACCTCAAAATTTGGAAGCGCCAAAACTGGAGCACTAGTCATCTTGGTCTTTATAAGTTGAAAGCTTTTCTCGGCTTCTGGGGTCCACTTGAATACACCCTTTTTAAGACAATCAGTTATGGGAGCTATCATGGTGCTAAAATTTCGAATGAAACGTCTATAAAATGAAGCTAACCCATGAAAGCTACGAACCTTGCTCACGGTCTTGCGACTAGACCGACTGTGGATGGCTTCAAATCAAGCTATCAGTGAAAAAAGTGCACTTCTTAAGGTTGACATAAAGTTGATTCTCTCTCAAAGTCTGTAGTACTTGCCTCAAATGTGTTAAATGATCCTCGGGACACGCACTATAGATAAGAATATCATCAAAGTATACCACGACAAATTTTCCTATGAAAGGCCTAAGGATATGGTTCATCGTACGCATGAATGTGCTAGGGGCATTCGACAAGACAAAGGGCATGACAAGCCACTCATAAAGACCCTCTCCAGTCTTAAAGGCCGTCTTCATTCAACCCCCGGTCTAACTCTAATTTGATGATATCCACTCCTAAGATCAATCTTGGAGAATATTTTCGCGCCACTCAACATGTCAAGCATGTCATCAAGCCTAGGTATGGGAAACCTATACTTGATAGTAATCTTGTAGATAGCTCGACTATCTATGCACATTCTCCAAGTGCCATCCATCTTTGGTGTAAGGAGTGCTGGAATTGCACAAGGACTCATGCTCTCTCGAACAAGCCCTTTCCTAAGCAATTCTGACACCTGCCTATGCAACTCCTCATACTCTAATGGGCTCATGCGATAATGAGGTAAGTGAGGTAAACTTGCACCAGGAATTAGATCTATGCAATGTTGGATATCCCTCATAGGTGGGAGTCCATCTGGAAGTTCCTCGGGAATAAGTTCTTTAAATTCATCTAGTAAAGGTTGGACTTCCTTTGGAACCGTAGACTCTACTTTTACCTCTTTACCTACCAGAAGACACGCAACTTGAGTTTCCCTTAGTTCTGTCTCAAATTCATGCTCATTGAGGATCATGACTGATTTCTGTTGGACTCTATTTTGGACGGAACTTTGATCTACCTTCTTTGTAGGCATCTTTGCATCCTTTTGGGGACACAAAATTATTTCTAGATTGTCCTTTTTGAAGGTGTATGTGTTCTTTTCTCCATCATGTTGGGTCTTCCTATCATACTGCCACGGACGTCCCAACAAGATATGACACACCTCTAATGGAACAACATCGCACCAAACCTCATCCCTATAATTCTTCCCAATGGAGAATTTCACTAGACAACGACTATTGACTGGTACTTCACACCCTTCCTTAAACCAAGCCACCTTATATGGTCTAGACAATTGCTCGGTCTTTAGCGCTAGTTTGTCAACCATCTCTTGGGAGACAATTTTCGGTGCTCCCACTATCAATGACAACTGAGCACAACTTCTCTCCGACTGTACAAGTAGTGCGGAAGAGACTCCGTCTCAACCATCTATCATCGGTGGAGGCCTTAGAAGCTAACAGAACACGATGAATGACAAGAAACTGACCATCTGTATCACCATCTACTTCCTCTGGGTGATGTTCAGTCTCTCCTTCCACAAACGACTCTTCTAACTCTAAATCCTGCTCGTGACTAGGAGCACCTACATCTTGATCTATCAAGTTAGATTGTGGCACAAATTTTCTCTTAGGACACTCGGCATATCTATGCCCTGGTTCACCACATTTATAGCAAATAAATGTAGGTGGTTTTGCCCTAAGAATACCCTTACCCTTATCAACTTGACTTTGACCGGCTTTAGTGGGGTTTTGGGGAATCACAGTTTGAACATTACTCGACACCCTACCTATTGCTTGAGTTCTCCCAGTTGAACCCGTAGCATTAGGATCCATCTCAAACTTACGGGTTGTGGATCGCCTAAGTTGTTTCTCTATCTTAAATGCGTAGCGATATGCTTCATCTACCCGTGTCAAATCATGAAGATCAACTTGATCCTGAATGGGAAAGCGTAATCCCACCACATAACGGGCTACACTTAGCTCCTCATCTTCATTTAAATCATTTCGTGCTTGGAGCAAATAAAACTCTTCTGTGTATTCATCTACAGACCGGTTATTTTGCCGCAAGTTGTGAAACTTCCTAAAGAGTGTTTGATGGTATTCAGAGGGGAGGAACTTCCCTCGAAGTTTCGCTTTCATGCGATCCCATGACCTAATCTTTTCTTTGCCCTTATGAAGCCTATTTTCCTGGACTTGTTTCCACCAAACAAGAGCATGTCCTTTGAGTTTCAGACTAACAAATTTTACTCGTTTATCATCGGCTATGTCTTTCCACTCAAAGAATTGGTCTACCCTATCGACCCAATCTAAGAACTCTTCGGGTTGTAGGCGTCCCTCAAATTCACCTACATCGACTTTAATACCTTGATCCCAATTCCTATTCGTAGGTCTACCATGCCTATCAATTACCCTTCGTTCTCTACGACCTCTAACGGGAACATATTCTTCAAAGTCGTCATCCTCATCATTCTCTTGAACTTCTCTAGGTCTCCTACCATCTCGTGGATTCACACATAACCCATGCACTATTTCGGTAAGTCAGTCAATTTGGGTACGCATTTATTCCATCGCCTCTTGTTGGCGTTAGAAGGCCTCTTGCCAAGGGGCGGGGTTATTAGCCATAGGAAGATGTGATACTAACCGATGGACAAACTAATCACCCTAAATGCAAGAGATGACACCCTAGACCACTCTAGACTCATTAAGATAAACAAAAACAACTAAAACCTTAAAACAGTGGTTAATATGCATAAAACTGCTCCTAAATGCCTAAAGACAATAAAACTACTAAGGATGATGGGACAACAACTTAGGATGTAATATGATGCAAACAAAATGTTATACCTAGACCTAGGACAACAAAATATGCAGCACACAGCAGTTTAGTCCTCACAGAAATTTTATCAAACACCTTGCATGCAAGTTTTATCAAACAAAAATTTGTGAGACAAACTACTAGACAACCATGCTTTGATACCACTTGATGCAATCCTAGGTTTGTAAAAAGAATAAAATGGAGAACTTTATGGAAGACAAAAGGCAACAAACCCAATAATTAGCTTGCAAAATTTAATATTATAGAGGTAAGAAATTCAGCCCAACAAACTATGATGCACCTTAATAAACCACAGCTTTATTTAACACCCAAACAGTCACTTACACGAGAAAATTAAAAAATAATGTCACTTTTAACTAAGAAGGAAGGAGGGGGGGGGGGGGGGGGGGGGGGGGGGGTATACAGCAGATTGAGGCAACTAAGGGAGAAGAGAAATGGAGTAACAGTGGTTGAAGAAGAGAAAAGGAGGGAGAAAGAAACTCACACAGATGTGAAGAAGAAGAAGAGGAGGAAGAAGAAGAAGAAGTGCAGAGAAGGAGAAGAAGCAACAGTCGTAAGGTAGAGTCACAGAGAGAAGAAAGAGAAGAAAACAAGAAGAAGAAGAAGAGGGAAAAGAAGATGAAGAAGAAGAAATACCTGGAAAAAGGAGAAGACGATGACTGAGAGCAGTAGTAAAGATCAGCAGCAGAGAAGAGAAGAGAGCAGCAGAGGGGCAGCAGCTGTAGGGTTTCTGTCCAAACAAATCCAATCCCCTCTTGCTTCCCAAAAACAAATGTATATAGATCTCTCCAGTCACCTTAACTGGCCCCCACTTAAGCATGTGACAAAATAAATGATGTGGACACCCCCCACATCTTAAGGTTAAATAGACAAGGAAACAAAATAAACATAACCAAGTAAAAGAAAATATAGCTAATGTTAAACATTAAAGTCCACAAAAAAAAAAAAAAAACTAATAATAAATAGATGGAACCCTAGGTTACATCATTTTTTAATGTCTCATTTTAAGAGTCCATTTGAAAAGCCAAAGTATTTTAACTACACAATTCCTAGTTTACCCTTTGATGATGCCAAAATTTGGTTAAAGTAAATTAGAGTAGATTAAGGAGAGAGAGAGAGTGAGAGATTGATTTTTTGTATGTGGTTCGACTCTGTTAATGAAGGAACCTACGTCCACGGGTGTGTCTTAGCATGTTCATATTACTGTAAAGAGCCGGGGACCTGTGGTGAACCAACAATAGTCTGGAGCTACCGTAGGTTGGCCAGGCGAATTGATGACTGCTATAGAGGTGCCGTATAGACTGAAAAGTTCATCCTCCCCCTTTCTATGGGGGTGAGTGGTCTCTTTTATAGATGCAAGAGACCTACTCGTATATAGATAAGGAAATATAATCCAATCAGGATTGTTTGGCATTAATTGTAGGGGTTTCCTAATTGGATTAGGAAACAATGTGCACTTTCCATTAGTCTTCTAGTTTGAATAGGAAACTGTCTGGAATATTCTGGGGTGTATCTCATGGCCCAGGTGAGTTGTCCCTGCGACTGGCCATGCTTGCGTTGCCTTCCCGACCTGTTGGTCGGGCTTCGTGCATAGACCGCTTGGGAAGTCTCGTACAGACTAGACCGCTCGGGCTGAGGCTTGTACAAGGAATTGTGCATGATTTGTCCGGGACAAGAACCGGCTGCTGAGTTGAATCGCTCGGTCATAGGATCGAGCCAGTTTTGGGTGTATTAGTTGTCCCCCATTTCTAAGGCTGGCTTGATTCCATATCAGGGCAAGTTTGGATTTCTGTTTGATGCTATTTGCCGCTGTATGAGTGCTCGGGGAAGCTGCCATAGAGCTTCTGAGTCTTGTGAGTTCTCGGGAACTGGCTAAGAGTCGAGACTTAGCCTAGCTCGAAGTTTTTAAGTGCTCGGGAATTGGCCGGGAGTTGAGACTTAGCCTAATTCGGAGTCTTCTGCTTGAGTTAACTCCCATGATGGTTATCTTCTACTCATAAACCTTCGTCAAGATTGTGGACAAAAGAATTTGACCATGTTGGAAAAGCCGACCTAAAGCGTATTGCTTTAGGGTCCTTTTATGTTAACTCCCCAGGATGGTTATCTTCCGCCCGGTTTGGACCTAAGTGGAGTTATTGCCTCTGAGTACTGTAGGCACCCGGGTTGTCTAAGAGTTTGACTTAGTTAACTCCAAGGCATGTAAATACCCGGTGTGATTGCCTGTTTAGTCCATTGTGCCTTCCTGACCCCCAAGCTTTTGCATGGTTTGATGATGTCTGAAATGGATAGTTACATGATGTGGGCATCATTTGTATTTTTTAGCTGAATTTTCTATTTGCATTCGACTGTTGAAGTTGGAATCCATTCACGGTTAAGAAATGCCACCGACTCTCTCTCTCTCTCTCTCTCTCTCTCTCTCACACACACACACACACACACACACACACACACACAGCTGGGTTTGCATTATGAAAAAGGTTATAATGTTGCATTGAAATTAGACAGTAAAGTCTTATTGTCAACTTTCAATTCCATAATTGTGCCTCAGCAATTTTTTTAACTTATGAACATAGAAGAATATAATACTTCCTCTTTTCCGTATATTACCCTTGTTATCTAGTGCAATCCTTGAAAGAAAGGCATAAACTATGTATAATTCGTAAGCCATTATTGTGTCTTGAACCAGTAATTCTGATCGAACTCTCTGCTCGCACTGCAAGGGAAGAGAAGCTGAACTTTATTGCAAAACAGTAGCGAATGGTATGTCGGAAACTCTTAGTTCTTTACTATTTTTGTATTCCTAAAATACTCTGGAGCATAGCTTTTTAACAAAATTACTAAATTGGGCATCAACTTATTTGCAGTGTCCGAGTTAGAGAACCTTTTTGGGCGGCTATGGACACAATGCCAGGAGTGCCAAGGCTCTCTTCATCAGGATGTGCTGTGCACTAGGTTCTACTTCCTCTCATATTGGATTTTGCTATTGATGTCGTACTTTTTGATAGCTGGATTGTTCACCATTTGCTTGCATAATAGATGGCTGTCATTTCACACAATAAAACCTAAAGAGTTTGAAAGTTCCTTCTTTACAAATGACGGTCAATCATCTACTCACCAAATGATGGCCAGTTGGTTGACCCTTTAGGCTCTGTTTGGTTTGCGGATTTCGAGGATGAAAAAAAGGGATACTAGTTCTTTTGAGTTTTCCCTTCTATTTTCCTCCAATCTTAAAAACATTAAAAACTAAAGGCTCGTTTGGTAACGTTGTGGTTTTCTGTTCTCTGTTTTTGTTTTCATTTTTTTCGAAAACAAAGACTTAAAACACATTTGGTAACAATTTTGTTTTTTTTTTTTAGAAAAAACATTTCAAAAATTTGGGCTAAAATCGAAAACCATTAAAAGCCGTTTTTCGTATTTTTCAAGAACGAAAACAGCGGGATCGCTGGCCGGTGACATCCCCTTTTACGTTTGTGAGAGTACTAATGAATGATCTCCTGAGTCTTCCTGAGGTGAGGCGGTGGGGGTTTGGTGGAGAAACACATGGACTTTTCTCTTGGTCCAACCCCCCCCCCCCCCCCCCCCCCTTCTCTCTCTCTACACTCTGCTAAATGAGAGAGTAAAGACCAAAGGATTATTCCATGGTTTGGGACCATGGCCACATGGTGGTCCCGGCCAATACGAGACAGTCATGTGACAAAGTGCAAATATTTTATCTTCTAAAAGTCAGACAACTTTGCCACATGGGCAGTCCTGTATTGGTCGGGACCACCACATGATCTATGGTCCAAGACCATAGAATAATTTCTCGTAAAGACAAGACGCGATATTTTTGTAATTTCCCTGAAGACAAGACGTGATATTATAGTATGGTCCAAGATCATACTATAAACTTCGGCTTATCACATTTGTAAATACATCAAATTGTATCACATATTATAGTATTTTGATTAGGTATGATTTGAAAATTAAATTTGACACTGATACTGTTACCAAACACATTTCTTGTGTTTGTTTTCGTTTTTTCAAAATCAACAATGTTACCAAACAAGTTTTTGTTTTCATATATTTTTTTTTGGACAAAAAACAAAAATTGGTTTCTGTTTTTAAAAAACTGAAAACTAAAAATGTTACCATGCTAGCCCTAATAGTTTGTAAAGCAAAATTGTAACTCGAGAAAAAAGGAAGGTACGTGACTCGCGAAATTTATATTTTTTTTCTATATTTTATTTTCCTTCCTGGTCACTATATTCCGTATTAGCAAAACAAAGGAAACTGTTTTCCTTTCCTTTCCGTCAATAAATCCATAGAACAAAGTGAGCCTTAGCTGCGGTATTATAACTATTTTTTTCCCTCTTCATCTTTTCTGAATTTCCTAGAAAAACACATGTTATGCCGGTTATTTGCTTTCTTCTTCAAGCAATATTGGTATTGTGATTAATGACCAAGCTATATTTTCTTCAGTCGGGACTGTCCAATATTTTACCGGAGGAAGAAGGCACAAAAAGACATGGCTGAAGCCAAGTTCCAATTAGACCGATGGAACTTCTAAGGGGTCTGAAGTCCAATATTTATTGACAAGCATCCCAAAGTTCATTTAATATTATGTATGGGATAGGTAGGGTGAGATAAATAGTTGAGTGGAGAAAGGCACACTCTACCAAGTGTAGATGTTTATTGGTGTGGTGGGATCGAATCAAAGGGACCACTGGCACTAGTTGATGTTCGGTACGCAAAGAACGACATATAGTGAGAAGATGAAGAAGCATTATACATGAGTTGTGGAGTTAACGTACACTTTTTTGAGTCCTGAAGAAATCACCCTGGTGATCTTCTCGGAGTTGGAAGGAACTGAAGATGACTACCTGAATATTGGTCTGAGTGAAGGTAAACAATTGTTTATGATACTGTTTTTACTGCTTTTTGGTGGTTGGGGGATGAGACGGGTAGTGTTAGTAGCAGCTTTGTACAACTTTACTACCTAGTCTAGGCTGGTTTAAGGCAATTATTGTTGTGATGAGGTTTGTTTCTTCTAGTTTTATTTCTGTTTGTTCTGTGGTTTGTAGCTACAGGTCAAATCGGCAAGTGGATATATTTAATTTACTTTTGCGCAGAGCTCTTCAAAATTTGTCATTTTTGAGGACTAATGAAATGTAGATTTAGAATCCTCTACATGCAGGACAGAGAAATCTGATGTTCATGACATCACGTAACCGACTGACTTCTTTATTCGAGCTTCCAATACCGCCTTGAGCACTTTGAGTTGATGCTATTAGCATATCAAGGAGTGAGCTTTATTTGCTGTCAATGCATAAGAAAATGGAACATTGTATATGAAATGATCGATGGTTTTGTGCGAGCGCTGTGTTATGTCTTGTGATTTGAACTTGGCAATAGCCTTTTTGGGTTAGGTTTTTGACTAAATTTTGGGGTAACTTTTGACTAATTATCTGCCACAGCCCGTAGTTAAGGGCTTGTGGGATAACGTTTCTTGTTTTTACTTTTCAGCTTTTTTAAAATGAAAACCAATTTCTATATTTTTATGTTGATTTAAAAAAGATAAAAAAAATAAAAATAAAATATAAACAGAAAACGCATTTGATATCGTTATTGTCACGTCTTGGTGTAGTGATAATCGAGGGAAGTAACCCGTAGGCTCATAACAGGTTACAATTTGCTTGATTGTTCAAATACTAATGAAATAAAATATCAGAGTAATAAAAACATTGGAAATGTTCTAAGTTCAGCAGAAGTAATATCAAAGTCTTACAAGTCTCCATAATACGTACTAATTATTACAATCATCTAAATTAAAAAAAACCAGAAGTCTAGAGGCTAAATGACCGACAACTGCAACAACATAAACATAAAAGATAGATAACAAAATTCCCCAAAGGGAACCAAACGGCTTCAGCAAGACGATCGCCTTCTTAGCTGGCAAAGTCCCAGCCTTCCACGTTACCGATCTTATCTCTATGGTACTCGCCAGTCTCGCCTAGCGGAACATCATCTCCAACACCTGGAGCTACAGCAGTTGGACACGGATGTATAGGGCCACACGCCCATCAGTTGAAAGCTGAGTGAATACTACAAACCAAATACAAATATGAATATATACACTATTTATGTATCACTTAGAAGTTATCGCGACGTTACCAAAGTTCTCGCCAAAACCCAATGTTCTTACCGAAAATACAACCAGAATAATGCGACGCAACACGCACGAATCCATTGTGCCAACAACTCACAACTGACAGTACTAGTTTCTGTCCAACCACGACAACACTGAACTGACGGTACCGACTTCCGTCACACACAATACATGACACATCCCATACATACTGACACTACTTACATCACAACTCTCAGCCACACGTGGCTCTCTACCATCCTGTAACATTATTCTTCCCTATGGCCACACATGACCCTTTAATATATCTTTCGACTACACATGGCCCTCTAATAAATCATACGGCCACACACGGCCCTCTAATTAATCGCTTAGCACATAATTGTTAGAAATTTTAAAATACATTTTGAAGTAAGTTAAATAAAAATATTTGAAAATCAGTAAGGTGCTCAAGCACTTATTCTAGTTTAATGCACCTGTTCGGTGTCGCGGTGTGCGAGATGCCAAATGCAACTCCAGATTTAAATATGAAACCTATTGTGTTGGCCCAAAAGTAATCGTTAGAGGGGGGTGAATAAGATTACAAACGATTAATGGCAAATTAAAAGCTAAGCTAGCACAATATCAAATGAAATAGTAAATAAAGAAAAAGGGAAAGAAACACTTGCAAACCAAGCTTTTCAAGTGGTTTGGCAATCTGCAATCCGCGGCCTACGTCCACCCCTCAAGAACACCTCCTGAGAATTTCACTAAACAATCTTCTTTGGGTGAAGATTAAACCACTCCTTTCAAGTTCTTCTTTGAGTTCTTTTTACACCTCCAATGAAGAACACCTTCACTTGGAGCAATAGTTACACCAACCTTCTTTACAACTTAATCTCGCAAAGCTAGGGCTTGAATCTTTGAAAGTAATAAATGAGTATTGAATGTAAGTGATTAAGTTACCAACAACCAATTTCAAATGAGTATAAATACTCTCTCTTGAAAATAAGAATGTTTAAGGTAGTTGGGAGCATTAAATGCAAAGTTAAAACCCTAGAAAAAGAGTCGTTACTATTCTGCGCAGTAATCTAGTCGACTGGGTTCGCGATCCAGTTGACTGCATTTCAATCTTCTTGAAATGCGCCAGTGAAACAGTTGACTGAAAGCCTGGTCCGGTCGATTGGTTTTTACAACAGAATCTCTCTCTCAAAACATGAAACAGTCGACTATTTTCCAACTTTAAGTCTACTGAAAATTTTAGCTTCCAGTCGGCTGGGAAATATATCCAGTCAACTGTTTCTCCTATGAAAAACAATTTTTTTGTTTTGAAAGTCTTGTTAAGTTTTTAAGCCCTTGTCTTGGAGAGTCAATCTAACTAACTTTACAAAGAGTCCTAGAAGAACATTATAAGTAAGAAATGATCGTCCACAAGGCTTCCATAGAATATCTATCATCATTATAAGGCTCTGTTTGGACAACGCACTAAATGAAATCATAAGTATCAACTTTATAGTTTATTATTCATCAAAATTATTTAAGGTACAATCCTTGGGGCTAACAATCTCCACCTTTTGATGATGACAAACTACTAGTTGCCCGAGATAAAAATTATAAGTAATTGTCCAATCAAGATAAATGATACACATTGAAACTCATGTGAATGAATGAATGAATCAATTTTAAGTCTGGTAAGAATTAAAAACTAATTCAACATGGACATTCTTCCCCTTTTCATCTACAAAAAACACTTAGAGCGGAGAGAATCTCCGGGGGTGGGTGGGTGGGAATCACCAGTAATAAGATATCATCATCTTTCCACGGTTAGTACACAATCAATATCAATAACAAGAGCATAGATAACATTTAAAGATAAGCAAAAAGGTGTGAAATCATTGTTATAAATTGATCAAAAGAGAGTTTAAGAAACAATAGTGATGTCATAGATACAAAAAGAATGTGTAAGTCTGTACTACCCCAAAATATAGCCTTCCACCCAAAAAGACTATCAATGAACTAACAATCTAACTAGACATCGAAGCCATAAACAATATCAAAAGAGATCATTAGGGCTGCCAAATCTGGAATCGAGTCCGAATCAAACGAATGTCGTCTCAAGCGTCATCAAGACTAGACTGCATCTGTGATAAGCGCCGATCCACTAACTTCTGAGTGGCAGCAGTGGAAGTGCGTAGAACGTTGACAACAGACCCAATCTCCAAAATGTCTGAACGAATAGTGTCGAAATGAGAAGTGATTGTAGAGGAGAGAGTAAAGACACTAGAGGAGAGAGCAGAATGAAGGAAAGTGACGGTGGTGGAGAGAGACTCGATGGAAGCGGTAATGATGGAGAACTACTCGGAAAGATCAGCAGCAGGAGGAGTTGAAGATGTAGAGGGAGTAGGAGTAAAAGAAGAAGGAATATCAGAAGACGGGGCAGTGGTGGTGGTAGGATCAGTAGTGGTGGTGGGATTAGTGGTGGTGGTGGGAACAGGAGGGCCAATGGGAGCACGGGGGTTCTTGGGAACGTAGATGCTGCCCTCGAGCTTATAGCCCATCAGAGATAATGTGGTGGAGGAATAAATGTCATGAGGAGAGGGGTTATGATGATCGTGATCATCAAGGGGGACCTTGAAGTGACGATATATGGTGGTGAGAGCCATGCCAAAAGGAAGGGAGCTAGCTTTGGATTTCTTCTATGTCTCACAGATGTGTTGGCAGAAAAGGGTCAAAAAGTCAAACTTTAAACTTTTTCCCTTCTAAAATACACCACAACAAAAAGACATCTATAAGATGCATAATCTCGACCACCGGCGCGTGGAAGGAGAATGTAGGTAATAATGTGGTGGAGGCGACGGGATTCAAAAGTAAGCTGTGAGGCAGCGGGTTTGGAGGCATAAACTAACTCAGGGTTCCCACAAACTAGCCTACAAGAAATCAGTGGGTTAAAACTAGCACCTACATTCCATTTATTGTCTTCATAGGCACAAACACTGCCCATGGGAATACCAAAAATGGAGTGAGCAACATGAGGAGTAACCATAAATTTGACCCCTCGAACATAAGAAGAAAATGAGATTTCAGCGAGAGTGGTAGTGAGATTAGCGTAAAATTCATGGACAAAAGTGGGGTACATAGATTGGTTAATAGAAATGACAGGAGTCCAACCAAGAGCATAAAAAAGAGTGCCAAGGCGCAAGCCAATGGAATTAGAAAAGTCAAAGGAAAATGTCTTACCCAAAACGACTTTGCGATACATAAAGTTGTCCAAGTAGCTTTGTCGGCGATCTTCGTCAAGGAAAAATGGAATGGGACGAGGGCGTGGAGGAGCTAGTGGCTGAGAAGAGGGGGCCTTTGGTTACTTGCGTTTCTTGGGAGCCATGGACGCAGGAGAGAGAGAGAGAGAGAGAGAGAGAGAGAGAGAGAGAGAGAGAGAGAGAGAGAGAGATAAGAGACCAGAAATGGAGGAAGTGATGATGGATATGGCCAGAAATGGTGAAGGAAGTGGCTGGAGATGAGATCGGAGCTTGAGAGTTAGGGATTTTCAGTTGCTTGAAAATTGAGAGAAGGAAGAGAGGATTTAGTGTTTAAAAAAATAACACATATATATATATATATATATATAAACACTGTTCCAGTCGACTGAGTCACAAAGCCGGTCGACTGAACAAAGATTAGGGAAAAAAAATAGTCGACTGAACAAATGTACGGTCGACTGAAATTCAAGTAGTGAGTTGGCCAAAAAAGACTCTAGTCGCGACTGTTTTAAACAAGCAGTCGACTGGAGGATCAAGGGTTTTTGAAAACATAATTTGGTCGACGAAAAAGATCCAGTTGCCTGAAAATTTTGGGGTCCAGTCGACTGAGTAAAACGTTCGATCGACTGATTTGATAACTTTCAGAAAAATGTTAAAGGGGACAAGGATCCAGTCGACTGGAGATAAAGTCAGTCAACCGTTTTTAATTAGAAAAACAATTTTTGCAAAAAATAACAGGAAAGGGGATCCAAGCCGTGAATTTATACAACATCGGCTTGATTAGCCATCCCTAATTCACGACGAATGACACAAAAATGATCTTGAAAAGGTTTAGTGAAAATATCCGTCCATTAATGATTTGTATCGATGAAAACAAGTTCGACATCAACCTTTTGAACATGATCTCTAATGAAATGATGTCTAATCTCAATGTGTTTAGTTCTAGAGTGTTGAATGGGATCCTTAGAGAGCCTAATTGCACTAATGTTTTCGCATCTAAGAGGGATGTGATCAAAGTGAAGACCATAGTCTTCTAATTGTTGTTTCATTTAAAGAACTTGTGCACAACAACTACCGGCGGCTATGTATTCGGCATCTGCCGTGGACAAAGCTATGGAATTTTGTTTCTTACTAAACCAAGAGACTAGAGAGTGTCCTAAGAAGTGACACGTGCCACTTGTGCTCTTGCGATCCACTTTGCAACAGAAAAAGTTTGCATTCGAATAACTAATCAAGTCAAAGGGAGTGTTCTTAGGATTCCATAAACCTAAGTCCATTGTGCCTAATAAGTATCTAAAAATGCGCTTAATGGCTACAACATGCGACTCTCTAGGTGATGATTGGAACCTAGCACAAAGACATACACTAAACATAATATCCGGTCTACTAGCGGTAAGATACAATAAACTACCTATCATGCCATAGAAATTTTTAGTATCAACAAGTTTTCTGGATTCATCTTTGTCAAGCTTGAGAGATGAGCTCATGAGAGTACCAATAGGTTTGCAATTTTCAAATCTAAATCCTTTCAATAAATCTTTGATGTTTTTAGATTGGTTTATAAAAATGCCATCTTTGTGTTGTTTGATTTGTAATCCAAGAAAGAAATTTAGTTCTCCCACCATACTCATTTCAAATTCATCTTGCATGCATTTTGCAAATTCCTCACACATCTTTTCATTTGTAGCACCAAAATTGATGTCATACACATAGATTTGAACAAGTAGAATATCATTGTGTGAATGTTAAGAGTAGTGTCAATTTTTCCTCGAGGAAATCCCAGATCAAGTAAGTACTTGCTAAGACGATCATACTGTCTCGACCCAAGTCTCGCTCAGTAAGATATTGTCCGCTTTGGGCCCAAACCCGCACGGATTTTTTCTTGGGCCATTACCCAAAAGGCCTCTTATTAGGGAGACTTGGAACCGCACATATATAGCACATTATTTTTCCTAGGGGTGTTAGCGGTCGGTTTCGGTCGGTTTTTTCGGTTTTTTGTGGTTTTCAAAACCGACCAATAGGTTCGGTTTTGGTCGGTTTTTTGGTTTTGGTCGGTTTTAGCTTGTACATACATTGTATAAACCGACCAATCGGTTTTTTGGACAATCGGTTTCGGTCGGTTTTCGGTTTTTCGGTTTTTGTTATCACCCCTAATTTTTCCATACCCAGGCAATGTGGGACAAACTTCCTATAGTGTGTAGCTTGCCAGCACTTACTGTAGCCACAAAGGCACCTACAGCAGCTTACCCACAACACCAGGGTCGTTACACATACCAAGCACGAGGAGCTTGTTTTAATCCATATAATGCTTTTGAGAGTTTGAAAACATGATTCGGAAATTGTGAGTTTTTAATTTCGAGAGGTTGCTTGACATAGACTTCTTCCGCTATAAATCCATTTAAAAAGGCACTTTTAATATCCATTTGAAAAAGTTTGAAATCTTTGTGGCAAGCAAAAGCAAGTAACATTCTAGTGGCTTCTAATCTTGCTACAGGGGCATAGATTTCCTCACAGTCTATACCTTTTCTTGGTTGTACCCTTGGGCTACCAATCTAGCCTCATTTCTAACTACAACTCCAGATTCATCCTTCTTATTTCTAAACACCCATTTGGTTCATATGATGGACCGATCATTAGGTCTAGGAGCTAACGTCCAAACTTGGTTTCTCTCAAATTGGTTTAACTCTTCTTGCATAGCCATAATCCAACTATCATCTTGCTCGGCCTCTTCTATGTTCTTAAGTTCTATTTGAGAAAGGAAGGCTAGGTTATTGCAAATATTTCTAAGAGAGGATCAAGTAGCTATTCCTTGATCGGGGTCACCTATGATTTGTTCTATGGGGTGACTAGGAACGGTCTTCCAATCTCTAGGGAGGTCATCTCTAATGTTGTCTCTAGGAGGTTCTAGAGGGATAGGGAAACCTTCATTGGGATTTTCTAGAGGTAAAGAGTTTGAGGTACTAGCTATGTCTAGACCTTTTACAACAACATCATCATCATCCTTTCTTCTAAAAGGGTTGCCTCATCAAATACTACATGCATGAACTCTTCTACAACTAAGGTTTTCTTATTGAAGACTCTATATACTTTGCTTATTTGTGAATAACCTAAGAAGATACCCTCATCCGACTTAGCGTCAAACTTACCTAAGTTGTCCTTATTATTCAAGATAAAGCACTTATAACCGAAAACTCTAAACTAACCAATGTTAGGTTTTCTATCCTTCCAAAGTTCATAGGGAATCTTACCAAGATTATTTCTAATAACAGCACGATTAATAACATAACAAGAAGTGCTAGTTATTTTGGCCCAAAAGTATTGAGGCAAAGAGTGTTCATTCAATAAAGTTCTTGCCATCTCTTGAAGTGATCTATTTTTCCTAACAACACCATTTATTGAAGAGTTCTTTGTGCTGAAAAGTTATGTCCAAAACTATTTTCATCACAAAAATTTGAAATATCTTTGAGTTGGGTTTGTGCCCTCAAACATTACTTTATGTATTAGACATTGGCATTTAATATATGGATATCAGCTTTATATTTCATTATGTATGTTTCTTTCATGAGATGATTGTTAATCCTTAAGTATCCTAGTAAGTAATTCGTGTATGTATGAGATACATACAAGTGAGATACGAATTACTATTCTTTGATACTTAGAACTTGTCACAGTGGATGATGAGACAGGATATCTCATCAGGTTTACACTGTAGCATGATTAACTACCATTAGATGGAGTGATGAATCTCAATCACTAGAGTTTAGCTCTTAGTTAATATGCTAGTGCTTATAGTGCATTGACGGACCTGAGCTTTCCTATTGACACTCAACACTGTCAACACTCAATAGGAACTCATAACTTGTATAAGTTACGTGTTCTCAATCTTGAGGCGATTATGAACACAGACTGTGGATATGGCTGCTTTGACTTACCAATCAGTGAGGTATATAGAAGATCAATACCTGGGTATCTTGGGTATGTCATTGTTCATTGGGTTGTGAAAATATATTGTCAAGATAGAATCTACCCTCTGATAAAGAATACGCATTCCCTTGAGAATGTCACCAAGTTGATTACTGAGAACTGCAATCTTGTTGATAAGTAGTTATCAACATGTTTGGTAATCATGAAAGGTGAATGAGACTCAAGGAATACAAGAAGTAATCATGATTCAGGTTGACAGTAACAGTTATCCGACTACCTGAATATGATTATGAATGCTGATGGTAGAGGGACATTAGTATACCATACAAGTCTAGTTATCGCTTCGGATATGTTCTTTTGCGTTGGAGTTCAGTTATCGGTTTATGGTGGAGTAAACGATCTATTGGTTAGTTTGCTGATCAAAGAGTTTGATCATGGTAATTAACTACTGGTCTGAGCCAACAATAAAGAGCCTAGGGGTCCCACTTTTAGCTCCACTAGGATACTTGGAAAGGCACATGAGGATCTTTGTCAAGGCATGTTCGATCGATCGAAGTTTGTTCGATCGATCGGAGTCATGGCAGGTTCGATTAGTGGTGTCAAACGGGCCGGGCCGGGCCGGGCCGGTCCGGGCTCGGTCAAAGCGGGCTTGACCGGGCTTCGGGCCGGGCCGGGCTTCACCGTGTTATCGGGCCGGGCCGGGCCGGGCTTGGGAAGGGAGGGGGGATGTCCGCCCCGGACCGGTGGCCCGGGCTCACTAGGGCCGGGCTTCGGGCCGGGCCGGGCCGGGCTAGTGGACGGGCTCATGGACGGGCTTATGGACGGGCTCGTGGACGGGCTCGTGGACGGGCCCATAAACGGGCCGGGCCGGGCCGGAGTTTTGGGGGGAAAAGTTTTAACTTTTAAAGTTTAATGTTTGGGAATTTGGGGGAGTTTTGACTTTTACTCTTTTTTTTTTTATATGTTTAGTTTATGCACTAATGATTAGTGATTACTAAAAAAAATTTGTTTAACAAAAAAAAAAAAGTAAATAATATTTATTATTCAATAAAAATTAATGAGATTACTATTATTTGATATTTAAAAATTATAGTCTAATAAAATATAAAGATTACTTATCATAAATTGTACAATAAAAAGTAAAGATTTATTCATTAATGATTACATTGATTAGTGATTACTAAAAAAAGTTCATTCAAAAAAAAAAAGTAAAGAATATTTATTATTCAATAAAAATTAAAGAGATTACTAGTATTTGATATTTAAAAATTGTAGTCTAATAAAAAATAAAGATTATTATCATTAATTTCAATAATTTGTATAATAAAAAGTAAATATTTATTCATTAATGATTAGTGATTACTAAAAGTTTAAAAAAAGTTCATTCAAAAAAAATAGTAAAGAATTTTTATTATTCAATAAAAATTAAAGAGATTACTAGTATTTGATATTTAAAATTATAGTCTAATAAAAAATAAAGATTACTTATCATTAATTTGTATAATAAAAAGTAAAGATTACATTTTACAGAATTGGATTTTTTTTTTAAAAAGCCGTTCACAGTTTATACTCATGCGGGCCAGGAGTATTACAATTGATTTGTTTGGAACTAAATGATCTTCAACTCTCATATTCATTCTTCAATTCTTGATTCTTCAATTTTCTTCCGTAACTTCCAAATTTGCGAAGTCTTCAAGAATAGGATCTTGGCGGTTTTGAGTTCGATATTGTGCACGGTCCCAATCCTTCAAGCACATCAAGCAGTCAAGCATATCAGGAGATAATCTGCTCCTCCTTTCCTCTAGCACCCTTCCACCTACACTAAAAGCAGACTCCGATGCAACTGTGGAAGCCGGAGGAGTTAGTAGATCACGAGCCATGATGGAAAGAACAGGGAAAGTTCTTACATGTTCTTTCCACCATGTCAAAAGATTTAAATCGACCATTTCCTCGTTGGTTAATCGACTTTCCCACTCTGTTTCTCGATACTTATTTAATTCACCAAGAATGTTAGAGCTACTTACAAATGATTGACTAACACCCTTTTGTTTCTTTCGACTGAGAAACTGGCTCGCCCAAGAACCACCTGACGCTCCCGAACTTAACTCAATATTAGAAGTAGAATAAGAAGTAGCACTTTCTTTATTTGTATATTTTTCATAGTAAATACGAAATAAAGATTCCAAAGTATTTTCCATTTCAGAAGTAGTTATTTCTAGACCAGGCTCACCATCTGGTCCTTGCATCAATTCAGATATTTGTTTAACCATTTCACAAACACCATCAAAATTGATTCTAGGATCCAAGATTGCAGATAAGTAAAATACAGGTGGAATGTAAGACCAATATTTTTTAAACTTTTTTTCCATTTTCTCGCAAATATCAATAAAAATGTCATTTTTTTGTTTATAACTATGAAATGTATGAGCCATATTATATAATTCCATAAGAACTAAACAAGAAGTAGAATAGTAAACACCGGAAAGTTTATTTGTAGCATTGTAAAATACTTCTAAAAATCCATGAAAGTCAAATGCCATATCCCAATCGTTTGAAGTCAAGTTTAGTGATGGATAATTAAAATTAACAAATTGAGTAATAATATTACTATACTTTTTACAAGAATCTATCATAAGATAAGTAGAATTCCAACGAGTTTTAATATCAGTTTGCAATTTCTTTGGATTAAGACGATTTTGTTTACAAACACCATAAAATGCTTGTAGACGCTTAGGCGTTGAACAACAAAAGACCACTGCCTCTCTAATTTTAAGTATGTGATCATCAATTTTTGTTAATCCATCTTGGATAATCAAATTAATGATATGACATACACAACGACCATGAAATAATTTTCCATTCAACATTGGGCGCATAAGATCTTTAAACATATTAATAGCATTTGTATTAGCACTAGCATTGTCAAAAGTAATGCTTATAATTTTTTTCATAATATCATACTCATTAAAAACATTGATTATATAGTTATATATATTTTCACTAGTATGAGGATAGTCTAATGCACGAAAAGCAATGATATTTTTATTCATATTCCAATTTTCATCTACAAAATGCGCCGTTATACATATATATCCCGTTTTATTACAACCAGTCCACAAATCGGAAGTGCATGCAATTGTACAATTAAAAGTAGAAAAATCCTCAATTAATTTTTTTTTGGTTTGTTGAAAAACAGATTGTATATCACTTCTAAGAGTATTTCTAGTAATAGGTTGGTAGGCTGGTTGTAAAAAAGTTTGAATAAAACGTGTAAAGCACTCTTCTTCAACTAAAGTAAAAGGCATATCGGATGCACAAACAAATTTTGCCAAGCCTTCCCTCATTTTTTTTTGATTATAAAGAAAAGTTCCAACACTTGTGCCAGTAGAAGCAGAAATTTGGGATTGTACTAGGCCGTCTGCTTGAGCGGTACCTGCTTCCCATGCACCTTTATGTTTGCTCATGATGTGCCTTTTAAGTGTATTATTTCCTCCACCTTTGTAAGAAAATTTGAGTCCGCATATTTTGCAAATAGCTCCATTTTTTTCGTCATTTAATTTAAAAAATAACCAAACAGGTGATTTTAATTTTCTTTCAGTGGTGGGACTTGGATCATTAGGATTTGAAGGAGATGGTTCAGATGGATTAGACCCCATAATTTCAACGTCGTCATCATCCTCCAATTCCAAATCATTAATCTCATTTCTTTCCCCATAATCTAAATTTTCAAAGTCATAAGTTGGGCCTTCCCTAGTTTTGGAAGATCTTGAGTGAGATGCCATTTTTTTTTAAATAAAAAAAAAGAGGGGAAAGAAATATGAAAGATTAAAAATACTAACAATTAAATAAGCAACTAATAAAGCAAGAAGTGAAACAATAAATAAATTTACCTCAACTTATAGTAGTAAAAGAAGAAGTGAACAACTATAAATTATAATAAGACTTGAGACTTGAGAGCTTGTAAGTTCAACTTGAGACTTGAAAGCTTGTAAGTTCAAGTTGTAGAAGACTAGAAGTGCTTTTACAAATTAGAGCTTTGATAATTGAATCACCAACTTGTAGAGTAGAAGTGCTTGTAGACTTGTAGTTTATGGAGTAGTATAGAGAAAGTAGAGAATAGAGAGAGATAATTGATTTTTGTATGAGAAAATATGTTGTGGGAGGTTTAGTATTTATAGAAAATGGGCTAAGGGGTATTTTGGGAAGTCAAAAAGCACATTTACATTTTTACCCCCAAAACTAGCCGTTTTATAGCCGTTAGAGGGGTAAAAAATGGAAAAAAAATTTGAAAAGGGGCCAAACTAGCCGTTATGGCCACGGGCGGGCCTACCGGGCCAGGCTTCGGGCCGGGCCGGGCCACAACGGCTAGATTATGCGGGCTAGCGGGCCGGGCCGGGTTTCGGGCAAAGGGGCGGGCCGGGCCGGGCCGTGGACGGGACCAAGGGTGTCCACCCCGGACCGGACAAAACTGCTCGGGCCTAGCGGGCCGGGCCTATGCCGGGCCGGGCTTTTAGCCCGGAAAAATCGGACCGGGCTCGGGCCGGGCCGGGCCAACCCGACCCGATTGACACCTCTAGGTTCGATCGCTTGAACGTGGTTCGATCGATCGATCGAAGGTTCGATCGATCAATGACACTTCGATTAGTCGAACGTTAGGTCGGTTATGGGAATCTATAAATAGGGCAGCTGCGTTCTGGAAAAGGAGTTCGTCATTTTTATTAACCAGAAGCTGCATATATTGTTTTAGAGTCCCAAACCTTTTCCTTCCTCTCTATTAGAGATCCCACCATCTCTAGTCTCTCCGGGAAGTATCCGCAGGAGACATAAGGGTGAAGACAACCTAGTGGAGGCTGCTGCATCACCAAGGAAGAAGAAAATTAGAATTGGGTTCAAGACCTGAGGTATATTTTGTCCCCGCTGGTTAGTACGCATCTATAGAATTGACAAGTAGTAAATCCTAGGCTACCAATAAGTTTTTGTAACTTCATGTTTTCTGTTGCGCATTTAACTATTAACTTTAAACCAGTTTTTCCTTCAATTGGGATCAGAGCCAGGCTTGTTTGGATCTATAGATGCGTTTTAGAACACTAGTTTTGATTTGCATGCTGATTTTAGGACTGTTATCGAAACTGCATCGTCACATATCCATTTCTTCAGTGTTTACGCAACAGAATACAAATCTGTGATTGCATTGGATGCATGATGGATTTGATTGATTGAAGTAGTCTCGATCAATCAAACTTCGTCTGTTCTTAAGCGATCGAACTAGTTTCGATTGATCGAACTTTGGTTCTGTTCGATCGATCGAATGGTGTTCAATTGATCGAGAGTGGTTCTCTGTCCAGGTGTTCAGTTTATAGTTTTAAAGATTTTCAAATGTGTACTTTAATTTTTTAAATTATTTTGTAAAGATTTTCAAATCTTTCTGTGAAATTGAAAGTTCAATCGATTGAACTATGTTCAATCGATCGAAGGTTCGATTGATCTAACCTTTGTCGATCGATTGAAGTGTGACAAAGAAGTGAGATGCTGTTTTGAGTTCTAATTCAGTGCATAAAGAGTTTTATGTACTGTGTGAATCAATTAAGGGTTCCAATAGTTACACATATTTGTTATATATGCATGGGTGTGCGTACGACTAACCCTTTTGCAGCAGAGTTAGTCCCCTATCTCCCATGGCACCAAGATCAAAGTTTTAATTTTGTATTAAGATGTTTGTGATTCGTGGATGATTGTAAATTGTATTTATTGTTGGTTTGGTTTTAAGGCATGTGTAAAGGGCGCTGTGACTTCAATCCTACGAAAAGGAAAGTCGCACCGGTTTCCCTAGCCTACTTTATTTTCTTCTTGTTAATTTCTATTTCTAGATAAATTGTAAGCTTTGAAAGAAGCATATGAGCAATTTAATAGAATTAGAATATACATGAAGATGGAGGAGCGAGCCGTTGTCCATGAAGATGGAGCTGGAGGCGATCAAACTAAGGAGGAGGTTCTATGGAGTAGAGCCATGGAAGATAGAGGCATATGAATGCCTTTGTTTCATTTTTAGTTTTTTGTTTTATGTGCTTGGCTGTGATTGGCATTTAATTATATTGTTACTACTTGCATGCACGTAAAACAAGTTTTCTAAAATAAAATTAAAAAATTGTTTTCAATGCATTAGTAAACATTGGATGTTTTATGGGTAATGTGTAGAAACAATTTTTCTTAAAAAGCAAAATCCTTATTTACGAAAACTAGTGGGAAAAGGGTCTTATTATAACACCCATGATCTTCCATTAACGGTTCATTGTAAGATGAGTAGTGCATTCTGTGTCACCTCGCCAAGAGTGATCATTCCATACGGAGGGTACACTACTCATTGGTTACTAGACGTGAACTTCCTAAGGATAGGATCAATCAATCGTGTTAGAGGGTGACCACCACATGGAGGCGCTACTTGAGGCGGTTGTGATTGGATCCTAGTTATTGCTATACACTAGCTAAGCTATGGATAAGGGATCTCACACGAGGCATTACTCAGAAACTTAGAGATCAAATAGGCTCGGGAGCCATAACTTGTTTTGCAAGAGTTGCATAGTGGACAAGTCATGATTGATCGAAAGATTGAATATTGACTGCCACACGGAGGCTTTATTCTTTCGTTTCGATATTCTGACGACTTTGTTTTAAAATAAGAGTTTTAAGGATTCTTTTATTTCAAACTGTCAAAATCTGATATCCATATTTATTTTGTCTTTTGATTTTTTTCTTAGTAAATCATAATGTCTAGATCTATATTTAGTCCACTTGCCACCATACTCACTCAAAACAAGTTAACTGGAAATAACTACACAGAATGGAAATGAAACCTTGACATCGTTTTAACTGCGGAGGATCACATATATGTCCTCACCACCCCATGCACTGAAGAACCCGTAGCAAATGCTTCGGCAGCTGCCAAACGCGAGTTCGATAAATGGAAGAAGTCGAATGGAATGGCTCGTTGCTACATTCTGGCCTCAATGGCTGGTGTATTGCAACACCAATTCTAGTCGAATAATTCTGTCAGTGACATTATCAAATCCCTAAAAAAGATGTTTGGGGAGCATGGCAGACCTGCCAGACAGGTAGCTATGTAGAAGATAATGAGTGAAAAGATGTCGGAAGGGACACCAGTCAAAGAACATGTTTTAAAAATGATTGGTTATTTAAATGAGCTGGAGACCCTAGGTGCCAACATCGATGCACAGACCCAAGTTGAAATGATCCTCAATACGTTGTCGCCATCATTCGCTCAATTTAAACTGAATTACAACATGAATAAAATGAATTTTTCATTAAGCGAATTAATGAGTTCTTTACTGGTAGCGAAAGGGGTGATCAAACCTGGAGGAAACGTTCTGAACGTTGAGAAAAGCTCTTCTTCTTCCCGATCTACTCCAAAAGGTAAGAATGGAAAGAAGAAGGCTGGCGCTGGTGGTCCAAGTGTTGGACCGGTCCCTAAGATTTCAAAATCTAAGGTAAAAGGTTAGGGCAAAGGGAAGGTAGGTGGCCAAAGAAAAGGAAAGTATTTCCAATGCAGTGAGAAGGGCCACTGGAAGAGGAACTATCCAGAATTCTTAGCTACAAGAGTTCAAGATATCATTGAATCACATGTGAGTGAAGTAAGTTTTATAACGGATACTTCAAACACTTGGCGCATTGATTCTGGTGCAACTAATTATATCTGTAATTCGTTGTAGGGGTTCAGATCAACCAGGAAATGCAGTGATGGGGAGATCGTGCTAACTCTGGGTTCTAGCACAACCATTTCTGCGGTTGCTATAGGAGTAGTAGTTTTGGAGTTTTTGGACAATAAGACAATAGTTTTATCATATGTACTTTACGTCCCTTTAATGAGACGTAATTTAATTTCAGTTTCAAATTTATCGGATAATGGATATTCTTTTCTTTTTGGAACAGAAGTTGTTATTAAAAGAAATAGATCTTTTATATGTTCTGGTATTAAAACTAAGTGCTTGTATGTGATTACTCCCAATATTTCTAAAGATTTTTGTATGGAACTTAATAACTCAGTGGTAACTGTACCATCTAAAAGAAAAGAACATTCCACTAATCCAACAAGGCTTTGGCATATGAGGCTTGGGCATATCAATCTAAATAGGATTGGCAAACTAGTCAAAGAAGGGGTTTTAGGCGATTTGGTTCTCGAACCAATGGAAGTCTGCGAGTCTTGTTTAGAGGGTAAGATGACCAAAAGGCCCTTTCTCGCAAAGGGCAATATGACCAACGCTTTGTTGGAATTAGTTCATACTGATATGTGTGGACCAATAAATATTAGAGCAAGGGGTGATTATGAGTATTTTATTACATTTTTTGATGACCACTCTAGGTATGGATATGTGTACCTAATGTAGCACAAGTCTGAAGTCTTTGAAGAGTTCAAAGAGTTTAGGGCTGAAGTGGAGAAGCAATTGGGCACACATATCAAGGCCATTCGATCTGATCGAGGTGGCGAGTACCTCTCTAATGAGTTTATTGATCACCTTATACAAAATGGGATCTGTCACAGTTGACTGCACCTGGTACGCCTCAACAGACGGTGTAGCGGAGAGAAGGAACCGGATTCTTTTAGACATGACTAGGTCGATGATGAGTTATTCGGAGTTACCTTTATTCCTTTGGGGTTATGCTTTGGAAACCGCTGCGTACATACTAAATCTAGTACCAAGCAAATCTGTTCCCAAGACACCACGGGAGATGTAGATTGGGTACAAGCCTTCTTTGCAACATCTCCGGATATGGGGGTGTCCGGTACATGTGCTGAAAGTAAAGATGAGAAAGTTGGATTCTAGATTGAAAGTATGTTACTTCGTAGGGTATCCAAAGGGTACTTATGGATGGTATTTTTATGATCCAAGAGAACAGAAAGTGTTTGTTAGTACGAATGCTGTTTTCTTGGAAGATGATTATATCATGAACCATAAACCTAAGGGAATGATAGATCTGAGAGAGATAGAAGGAGAGCCCTCAGTCTAACCCGCAGTTGATAATGATGTAAATCAAGAAAATACCACTTCTTCACCTATTTCTGCACCAGTACCTCGTTGTAGTGAGAGGATTATCAGCCAGCCTGATAGAAACATGTTCTTAGACGAAGTTTTTGAAGCTGTCTCCATAAAATCTGAATCTGATCCTGCCACATATGAAGAGGCAATGGCTGATGTAGACTCAGCTCACTAGGTTATAGCTATGAAGGATGGACTGGAATCTATGGATTCCAATCAGGTCTGGGATCTTGTAGAGCTTCCAACCAATATTAAACCCATTGGCTGCAAGTGGGTCTACAAGAGGAAAAGAGGATCTGATGGAAAGGTTGAGACTTTTAAGTCTAGGCTTGTAGCGAAATGTTATACTCAGAGGGAGGGCATTGACTATGAGGAAACCTTCTCGCCGGTAGCCATGCTCAAGTCCATTAGGATACTCTTATCCATTGCTGCATGCCTGAATTATGAGATCTGGCAGATGGACGTCAAGACTGCATTCTTGAATGGCAATCTTGAGGAGTACATATATATGCAGCAACCAGAAGGGTTCATAGCTGGTCGGAAAGGTAACTTGGTATGCAAGTTGCAAAAGTCTATTTATGGGCTTAAGCAGGCATCCAGGAGTTGGAACATCCGATTTGACCAAGCAGTCAAATCGTTTGGTTTCATACAGAATCTGGATGAACCTTGTGTATACAAGAAGTATGAAGGGAGAGTGGTAGCCTTTCTTGTGCTTTACGTTGACGACATTCTACTCATTGGAAATGACATAGCGACATTTTTAATAGTTAAGGTTTGGCTAGCTAATACTTTTGATATGAAGGATCTAGGAGAGGCGAGCTATATTCTTGGGATAAAGCTCTTTTGAGATCGTAAGCGAAAGATAATGGGATTATCTCAAGCTGGTTATATCAAAAAAGTGCTAACTAGGTTTCTATGGATAATTTGAAGAAAGGTTTGTTACCTTTCAAGCATGGTTTAGCGTTCTCTAAGGACCAGTGTCCAAAGATACAGGAGGAAAGGAATCGCATGGCAGGAATTCCCTATGCTTCAATAGTAGCAAGTCTCATGTATGCAATATTATGCACTAGACCAGATATCTATTTGCCATTGGCATGGTTAGTAGATATCAATCGAATCCAGGTCCAGAGCACTGGACATCCGTTAAGCACATTCTTAAGTACTTGAGAAGGACTAAAGATTACATGCTTATATATGGTGGTAGTGAGTTAATTCTAGTGGGATACACTGACTCGAACTTTATGTCAGATAAAGATTCAAGAAAGTCGACATCCGGTCATCTCTTTACATTGGGAGGTGGTGCTGTTAGTTGGAGGGGTATTAAGCAGAAATGCATTACAGACTCAACTACAGAAGCCGAGTATGTGGCTGCTTGTGAAGCCGTAAAGGAAGCTGTTTGGCTTAATAAGTTTCTTATGGAGCTCGAGGTGGTACCAGCGTCGCTGTCACCTATTACACTTTATTGTGATAACATTGGGACAGTGGTTCAGTCCAAGGAGCCAAGGAACCACGGAAAGGGAAAGCACTTAGAGCGGAAATATTATCTTATTCGAGATATTGTTCAACGTGGAGATGTGACTGCCACCAAGATTGCCACCTCCGGAAATCTTGCGGATCCTTTTACAAAGGCCTTGTTACAGAAGGTCTTTGATCGTCATCTAGATAGTCTAGGTCTCAGATGTAATCCTGTATGGTTGTGAGTGCAAGTAGGAGTTTGTTGGGTTTATGCCCTCAAAACATTACTTTATGTATTAGACATTGGCATTTAATATATGGATATTAGCATTACATTTCATTATGTGTGTTTATTTCATGAGATGATTGTTAATCCTTAAGTATCATAGTAAGTAATTCGTGTCTTTATGAGATACATATAAGTTAGATACGAATTACTATTCTTTGATACTTAGAACTTGTCACAGTGGACGATGAGACTGGATATCTCATCAAGTTTATACTGTAACATGATTAACTACCACTGGATGGAATGATGAATCTCAATCACTAGAGTTTAGCTCTTAGTTAATATGCTAGTGCTTAGAGTGCATTGACGGACCTGAGTTTCCTATTGACACTCAACGATGTCAACAGTCAATAGGAACTCATAACTTGTATAAGGTACGTGTTCTCAATCTTGAGACGATTATGAACACAGACTGTGGATATGACTGCTTTGATTTACCAATCAGTGAGGTCTGTAGAAGATCAACACCTGGGTATCTTGGGTATGTCATGTTCATAGGGTTGTGAATATATATTAGCAAGATAGAATCTACCCTCCGATAAAGAGTAAGCATTCCCTTGAGAATGTCACCAAGTTGATTACTGAGAACTGCAGTCTTGTTGATAAGTAGTTATCAACATGTTTGGTAATCATGAGAGGTGAATGGGACTCAAGGAATGCAAGAAGTAATCATGATTCAGGTTGACAGTAACAGTTATCCGACTACCTGAATATGATTATGAATGCTGACGGTAGAGGGACATTAGTACACCATACAAGTCTAGTTATCGCTTCGGATATGTTCTTTTGTGTTGGAGTTCAGTTTTCGTTTTATAGTGGAGTAAACGATAACTGACCTGTTGGTTAGTTTGCTAATCAAAGAGTTTGATCACTGTAATTAACTATTGGTCTGAACCAACAATAAAGAGCCTAGGAGGTCCTACTCTTAGCTCCTCTAGGTTACTTGGAAAGGCACATGAGGATCTTGTCAAGGCAGGTTCGATCGATTGAAGTTCGTTCGATCGATCGAAGTCATTACAGGTTTGATCGCTTGAACGTGGCTCGATCAATCGAAGGTTCGATCGATTGATGACACTTCGATCGGTCGAACGTTAGGTCGGTTCTGAGAATCTATAAATAGGGTAGCTATGTTCTGGAAAAGGAGTTCATCGTTTTTATTAACCAGAAGCTGCAGATACTGTTTTAGAGTCCCAAACCTTCTCCTTCCTCTCTATTAGAGATCCCACCATCTCTAGTCTCTCCGGGAAGCATCTACAAGAGTCATAAGGGTGAAGACAACTTAGTGGAGGCTGTTGCATCACTAAGGAAGAAGAAAATCAGAATTGGGTTCAAGACCTGAGGTATATATCTTGACCCCACTAGTTAGTACGCATCTATAGATTTGACAAGTAGTAGATCCTGGGCTACCAATAAGTTTTTGTAACTTCATATTTTCCGCTGCGCGTTTAACTATTAACTTTAAACCAGTTTTTCTTCACTTTGTTGTCAAATTCTCTTCCTCTATCACTTCTAAAATTATTTATGGCATACCCTTTTTCATTTTGAACTCTTTTGAAAAATTTTACAAAATTTGGGTAAGCCTCATCTTTATGAACAAGAAAAATGACTCAAGTAAACCTTGAATACTCATCAACAATTACAAATGCATATACTTTTTCACTCATACTAGCTACACGATTAGGACCAAATAAATCCATATGAAGTAATTCAAGAGGCCTACTAGTGGAGATCTCCTTTTTCTTCTTGAAAGAGGTTTTTACTTGTTTTTCAAGTTGACTAGCATCACAAATCTTGTCATTAACAAATTTTATTTTTGGTTAACCTTTAACCAAATCATTCTTTGATAAATTTGAAAGGAGATCCATACTAGCATGTCTCAATCGTCTATGCTAAAGCCAACTAGTTTTACTCAACATGGAAAAGCATTTAATATCTTGAGAAGAAATATAAAATCAATGGTATAAATATTTTCATCTCAATATGCAATAAATAACACTTTATCATATTTTGCATCCATAATCATGCAATAATTTGATTCAAATACTAATGCTCAACAAGTTATGTATAAGACCATCAACTAACAACATATTCTCAATAGTTAAAGAGGAGTTCTTACCAACATTACCTATACAGATGATTTTTCCTATGGAGTTGTCTCCGAGTGTGACATTTTCACCATCCTTAGGAGAGAGAGAGAGAGAGAGAGAGAGAGAGAGAGAGAGAGAGAGAGAGAGAGAGAGAAGAGAACTTGGATTTGTCTCCAGTCATGTGTCTAGAGCATCCACTATCCAAGAACCATCTATCCTTGCTTAAGGATTTTAAGCATACCTATCAAATAAGCTTAAGTAACCCTATTTGGTACCCAATATTCGTTGGGTCCACTTTTGATAGCAAAGGGAGGTATGGTTCCCTTTTCAATCCAAACTATAGTGGTCTTTCTCCTGTTTGGGCATTTACAGTTCACATGCCACTTTCTCATGCAATAATGACAAGTTACGTGAGGATTCGAATAGTTTGAAGTGGATCCTTTTGAAAATATGCTTTGATGAGAATTTCTTGAGGAACTTGTGCTAGTTGAAGCATTGCTAGATAAGACGTTATACTTCATTTCCCTATTAGTGGGATTAAAACCCAATCCGGCTTTATCAAAAACACATCTTTGTTTTCCCAAAAGCATGTTTAAGTTTTGCTCTCCATGAGTAAATTTTGCTAATGTTTTGGCCAAGTCTTCACTTTGTTTCTTCAACTCAATGTTTTCCTTTTCCAAATCATTTGTAGGAATTCTTCTTGAAGAAAGCATTTCATTTTCTTTTCTCAAAGACTCGTTTTGTGATTTTAATTCACTAAGCTCATTTGCAAGTGAGGTTAAATTCTTTTTGAGAACTAGATACTTGGTTCCTGAATTTTCCAATTTCTCATGCAATTCATCAAACGCATTTTGAAGCTCATCATAGTTATGAGATTCATTACAAGAATCATAGTTAGAGTCTACCTCATCACTTTCGTGTGCCATGTGGCAAATGTTTGCAACTTCATCATCACTTGACTCATTTTCGGAGGTGTCAAGGTCGGAATCATCCTAAGTCGTTGCCTTCATTGCCTTTTTTTGCATTTTGCTTGAAGTTCTTCTTTAACAACGAACAATCAGCTTTGATGTGTCTGGGCTTTTTTCACATAAAGCAAATGATTGGTTCTTTCTTGGCATCATTCTTTTTTTGTCCCTTTCTTCTGAAGGTATTGTCTTTCCTCAAGAACCTCTTAAACTTGTGGGTGATCATGGCTATTTCATCGTCTTTACTACTATCATCATCTTGGTCATTTGAAGCTTTTAGACCCAAGTTCTTCTTCTTGTCTTCATTGTCGAAGATGCCTAATTCCATTTTGTGAGTGATGAGAGATCCCATGAGTTGTTCGATTGAAAGCTTTGCAAGTTCCTTTGCTTTTCGGACCGCCATGACCTTTGGTTGCCAATGCTTTGGTAGTGACCTAAGCACCTTCTCAATCATCTTTTCATTAGGATAAACTCTACCAAGATTTTTCAAACTATTAGCGATAGTAGTAAAACAAGTAGACATTTCACTAATAGTTTACCAAGATTTTTCAAACTATTAGTGATAGTAGTAAAACGATTAGACATTTCACTAATAGTTTCATTAGGAAACATTTTAAACATTTCATAAGATTGAACAAGTAAACTAATCTTTCACTTCTTAACTTGATTGGTTCCTTCATGTGTGACTTCTAGTTTATCCCAAATTTCTTTAGCTGATTCACAAGAAGATATTCTATTGTACTAATTTGGGTATAAGCCAGAATACAAGAGATTCATGGACATATCATTCATTTTAATAAGTTTTTTGTCACTATCAACATATTCATCTTCTGTCTTAGAACAGTGTCGGTGCCTATAGTCTTAGTAGGAACATGAGGTCCTTTGACTACGGTTTTGCATAAATCGAAGTCTTGAGCAATTATATAAATTCTCATCCTATTTTTCCAATAAGCATAATTGGTTCCATTAAAGCATGGAGGTCTTTGGGATGATTGTCCCTCAACATAAGTGATATTGGCACTAGTATTTGCCATGTGATCTTTAGCTCAAAGATATGTGAAATCAATACAAGAGTCCTTGCTCTGATACAAATTGTTGGCCCAAAAGTAAGCCTTAAAGGGGGGGGGGGGGGGGGGGGGGTTGTTGAATAAGATTTCTAATGATTAATGGCAAATTAAAAGCTAAGCTAGCACAATATCAAATAAAATAGTAAATAATGAAAGAGGAAAAGAAACACTTGCAAACCGAGCTTTTCAATTGGTTTGGCAATCCGTAATCCGTGGCTTACGTCTACCCCTCAAGAACACTTCTTGAGGATTTCACTAAACAATCTTCTTTGGGTAAATTAGATCACTCCTTAAAGTTCTTCTTTGAACTCCTTTTACACCTCCAATGAAGAACACCTTCACCTGGAGCAAGGGTTACACACAACTTAAAGGATTGAATGTGTTTGATACAATTGAAATACACTCTCTTGTAGAGTAGATAGCTATAATAAATGCTCTCAAGAAATTACAAATGAAGTCTAGAGCTAGAAGATTAAATCTTACAAAGCTAGGGCTTGAATCTTTGAAAGCAATAAATGAGTATTGAATGTAAGTGATTAAGTTACCAGCAACCAATTTCAAATGAGTATAAATACTCTCTTGAAATTTGAGGTGGTTGTGAGCATTAAATGCAAAATTAAAACCATAGAGAAAGAGTCGTTACTGTTCTGTGCAGTAATCCAGTCGACTGGGTTCGTGATTCAGTCGACTGCATTTCAAACTTCTTGAAATGTGCCAGTGAAACAATCGACTGAAAGCCTGGTCCAGTTGACTAGTTTTTACAGCACAAACTCTCTCAAAACATGAAATAGTCAACTATTTTTCAACTTTAAGTCGACTGAAAATTTAATGTCCAATCGATTGGAAAATATATACATTCGACTGTTTTTCCTATGAGAAGCAGTTTTTCTATTTTGAAAGTCTTAAGTTTTTAAGCCTTTGTCTTGGAGAATCAATCTAACTAACTTTACAAAGTGTCCTAGAAGAACAATATAAGTAAGAAATGATCTTCCATAAGGTTTCCATAGAACATCCATCATCATTATAAGGCTCTGTTTGGACAACACACTAAATGAAATCATAAGTACTCAACTTTATAGTTTGATAATTATCAAAATTACTTAAGGTAGAACCCTTGGGGATAACATGTTGGTTTCATTAGTTGCTTTTGATATCTTTTCCAATTGATTAGGTGCATTAGGCACCATTAGGTGTCGTGTGAATAGGTGCAATAAGCACCATTTCAACGCTATAAATACATTACCGCTACGATGGGTTTGTATTACAAGAAAAATTAATTTTTATTTTTCATTTTTCTATTTCTCCTTATGGCATTCTTTTGTAAAGGTTCTAAAAGTTCATGGTGTTTAACGATTGTGCAAATTCTTTAAACACTAACAAGTGAATTAGGATCCACTGTATCCTGGGGACTATATGCTATAAGCGCTTTTTGCACTTGCAATTTATTGGAAGTGCGGCAAATTTGTCGTAAAGATAGTGATTCATCGTGCCTTGGTTCCTAAATTTGCCTCCTCTCTATTTATATTATTGGTATACTTCCAACAATTTTAAGACAAACTTTGTGCATCAATGGAGAGTTTGACTTCGACCGTACAATTGATTCAAGTGATGAATCAAAACTTGGTCTGACTAGATCACTTCAATGGTCAATTTTTTGCTTAATGGCAACAAAAGGTTTTGTTCTTTCTAACAATGTTGAAACTCACCTATATATTGAAAGATGATCTTCCACTGATTCCGGTTGAAACTACAAGTGAGTCTGATGACATCAAGCAACAAAGGGTGAAATGGGTTGAGGATGATTTTCTATGTAAGGGGCACATTCTTAATGCATTGTCGACTAATATCTACAACAATTTTTGACACACTCCATCGGCTAAGGAACTTTGGACGCGTTTGGAGAACAAATACAAAATTGATTAGGACATGTTAATTATCAATCTATTAAACGCATGAGTAATTTAGGTTTAATACCAAATTGTGATGATAGTAATATCTCTAAATGTGAAATATGTGCTCAAGCAAAAATAGTGCGTAAACCATTTCATCAAGTAGAATGTAGTTCAGAAATTCTTGATCTTGTACATTCTGATGTGTGTGATCTTAAGAATTTTGTAACTCGTGGAAGAAAGAAATATTTTCGAACCTTCATTGATCATTTCTCAAGGTGTACGTATGTATATTTGTTGCATAGCAAAGACGAGGTGTTTGAGAAATTCAAAATTTATAAAGCTAAAGTTGAAACTTAACATAGCAAAAAGATTAAAGTGTTAAGGAATGATCACAGGGGAGAATATTTTCCAGATGAGTTTAAATTGTATTATGAGACTCATGGAATTATTCATCAAACGTCAGCTCCCTATACTCCTCAACAAAATGGCCTTGCTAAAAGGAAAAATAGAACTTTCACTGAAATGGTAAATTCACTTCTAATTAGTTCAGGTCTTCCTAATAGTTTATGGGGAGAAGCAATTTTATCGGCTTGTTATATCCTTTATAAAATACCACAAAAGAAATCCAACATGACTCCGTCTGAGTTATGGTACAATAGAAAGCCCAATTTGAGTTATATTAAAGTTTGGGGATGCCTTGCTTATGTAAGGATACCAGACATTAAAAGGTCTAAATTGGGACCTAAAACTTATAAATGTACTTTTGTTGGATATTGTAAGGTTAGTAAAGCGTATCGATTCTTAAATCTTGTGACAAATGAGACCATAGAATCTAGAGATGCTGAGTTCTTAGAGCATATTTATGCTAAGGACAAGTTGAAGCAATTTGAATTGCATCGTGATGAGCACAATAACAAAAATCAAGAAATTGTTGTTCAAGAACAAAATATTCAAAATGATCCTAACTCGAGAGCTTCTAAACGAGATAGAACCACAAACTATTCCTTTGGACCAGATTTCTATCTTTTTCTTGTTGAAGGAAATTGAGGAAAAATTATGAAGGAAATTAGATATGTGATGAATACCGAGGGAAATCCTAATTCCTATGCAGAAGCTATGGCTTCACCAAATGCATCTCTTTGGAGAGAAGCAATTGAAGAAGAATTAGATTCTATTGTTTCTAATGGAACTTCGAAGTTAGTTGATTGTCCTCCAAGATCACAACCAAATGGTTGTAAGTGGGTTTTCAAAAGGAAGTTGAACACTTATGGTTCAATTAATAGGTTTAAAGCTAGGCTAGTGGCCAAAGGTTTTAAACAAAGAGAAGGGATTGATTTCTTTGACACATATGCTCCTGTGGAGTGAATTAGTTAGATTCACTTACTTATTTCTTTGGCATCGATTCACCATTTAGTGATCCATAAAATGGACATGAAAATGACCTTCTTGAATGGTGATCTACATGAAGAAATCTATATAGAACAACCTGATGGCCGGTTTGTTCAACCTAGCCAAGAAAAGAAAGTGTATAAGCTCATTAAGTCTTTACATGGACTTAAGCAAGCTCTGAAACAGTGGTATGAGAAATTTGATAAGGTTATAGTATCAAATGGTTTCTGTATAAACAATGCAGATAAATGCATCTACACTAAATATAGCAATAGTGGAGGTGTTATCATTTGTTTATATGTAGAAGACATGCTCATTTTTGGAACCAACTTAAAATTTGTGATAGAAACTAAGGAATTTCTTTATGCTAATTTCGATATGAAGAACATGGGGGAGGCTGATGTGATCTTACGTATTAAGCTCAAGAAAAATAATGATAGCTTAGCACTAGTGCAATCACACTACATCGAGAATGTGCCAAAGAAGTTTGGTCACTTTGAACAAAAACCAGTCTCAACTCCATTTGATCCTAATAGCAAATTAGTCAAGAACATTGGGAGAAGCAAATCGCAATTGGAGTATTCAAGAGTCATTAGGAGTTTAATGTATTTAATGCATTGTACTAGATCATATATTGCATGTACAATCAGCATGTTGAGTAGATTCACTAGTAACCCAAGTCAAGAACATTGGGATGGAACTTCTCAGGTACTTAGGTACTTGAAGGGCATGATCGATTATGGATCACATTATCAAGATTACCCGTCTGTTTTAGAAGGGTATAGTGATGCTAGCTGGAACACTGATATGGAATCCAAATCGACAACTAGGTGGATTTTTACCCTCGGAGGAGGAGCGATTTCTTGGGGATCCAAGAAACAAACATGCTTATCACACTCGACGATGCAATCTGAGTTGATTGCCCTTGGGGCTGCATGTAAAGAAGGTGAGTGGCTACGGAATTTAGTTATGGAAATTCCTTTGTGGAAAAAGCCTACTCCATCAAATACTATTTATTGTGATAGTCAAGCAACATTAGCTTGAGCAACTAGTAAGATGTACAATGGGAGGTCAAGACACATTGGTCTTAGACATAGCTATATTAATCAACTCCTAAGAGAAGGACTAATTAGTATGACATATGTCAAATCAGTTGAGAATCTGGTAGATCCTTTGACGAAAGGACTTGTCCATGATATGGTTAAGAAAACATCAACAGGAATGGGGCCAAGGTCTATAATGTAACTATTACCTTCAATGGAAAACCTAGGTTTTGAAACATAGGCTAGGTTCAATGGGAAAAACAAGTTGAATGAGTGATAACGCTAGAAAATCATTTTTGTTCTATTCTTGGATGTTAAACTCTAGCGAATATTTGGGACACTTGTCATTTTGGAGGTTGAGTATTATACTCTTAATAAGTCTATAGTGCTATACTGCGATGTAAAAGACAAGGCATCTTTGATTGACTTACTTATATGAGTGAGGAGGTTTGGCCGCTTCTGAAGAGACTAAGACCTATCTCAAGTGCACTCCTGAAAACTGGGTTACACATATGGCCATAAACGTGCGGACTAAGAACTTATGTGAAATCACATATGCTCGATGTGTCCATGTAGGCGTAAAAGGTCCTTGATTCAAAATCACGGTTACCATAGCACCTGACCAAACTTGATATAGCTGTGCTAATCGGAGGTTCAAGTCCAAAAGACACCTATCCGATTATGTATTTGTTTCAAAGAATGCTAACAAACAAAATTACATTATATATATACAATTATTTATGTATTTTAAAATAGGGGAGAATTGTTAGAAATTTTAAAATACATTTTGAATTAAGTCAAATAAAAATATTTGAAAATTAGGCGCTCAAGCACCTATTCCAGTTTAATGCACCTATTTAGTGCCGAGACGTGCGTGATGCAAAATGCAACTCCAGATTTGAAGATGACACCTATTGGTTTCATTAGTTGCTTTTGATACCTTTTCCAATTGATTAGGTGCATTAGGTACCATTAGGTGTCGTGTGAATAGGTGCAATAGGCACCATTTCTACTCTATAAATACATTACCGCTACGGTGCTGTACAAGAAAAATTAATTTCTATTTTTCATTTTTCTATTTCTCCTTGTGGCATTCTTTTGTAAAGGTTCTAAAAGTTCAGGGTGTTTAAAGATTGTGCTAATTCTTTAAACACTAACAAGTGAATTTGGGTCCACTATATCCTGGGGACTAATTGCTATAAGCGCTTTTTGCACTCGCAATTTATTGGAAGTGCGGCAAATTTGTCTTAAAGATAGCGATTCATCGTGCCTTGGTTCCTAAATTTGCCTAGTCTCTATTTATATTATTTACATACTTCCAACAATAATTGACCCTAACTTAATGACACACCAACCCCGGTAAGAACCGAACTCTCGAATCCACATTACACAACAGACCACATGATCGATTAGGTCTTAAAACTGATGCCAACATGCACAGATCAACCAACAAGGTTATCCAACACATAGATGCCTCTCACATCCATCAACACACTTATCAATTTGAGTACATTATTCATGCATAGACCTTTATTATACCATTAATGATTCGACCAGACGCATTTCCATTACTCGTTACAAACTGATCATTATGTTCTAGCATAACATAGAATTAACATGTTCAGAAGTTCAACATATAAGGATTAAGTCGATCATCACTTCAAATTTATCATTTATATGAATTACTAAATTACACATGGTATCATTACATAAGCATAAAGTACAATTTGAGAAAACATGAACTTACCATACGTATACTTATCCGTCGTATACAACTTAAGGTGCAGCTAACAAAGCTCGTAGTGCAACACATATAGCAGGGAACATAATATGTTTTTTCATAAAAACAAACATATTTTAGCATACTGCAAAGCTTGAGCTTATACCACTCGAGCTCTCCGGGAAACTCGAGCGCTCCAGGCTCGAGCACTCTTACTTGCTCGAGCGTTCGGGTTTAGTAGTTTTCTAGCAGTTTGTTTTACTTAGCAATATAACTACGATTTTGATACTTAAATCTTTGAAATCTCTATTCAAAGCACATATGCAACTTAATAAACAGATTATACATGTACATATGCACATCATATATGAAATATAGCACTCATAAAGTGATCAAGACACAATGGATGATGAAATTTATGAAATCTTAAGGAATAGATGAAGGTTATGATGATTGTTAGAATATATAAGAAAAAGGGAGAGAGAGTGAAACAATACTATGAATTGTGTATTGAATGGTGTGGTGAAACCTTACAATGAGTAGCCTTTATATAGGCCAAGAGAGAATCCTAAAAGGGAAAGAAATGTACCTAGGCTAGTAGTACAACTGGTAGTACAATGTATCTAGACAGTAAGTATAGTAAGATATAATAGGTACAAGGATGTAAACAAATATTCTAAAATTATTCTAACAACACCCCTCAAACTCAAGGTGGTAGAATGGAAACTAACTTAAGTTTGGAAACTAAATCCTGAAGGCGTCTCGGTGGATGAGCTATGGTGAATACGTCAGCATTTTGATCGATGGAGGAGACTGAGTTAAGTTGAATGGTACCACAGGAAAGATGATGACGAACAAAATGACAATCGATCTCAATGTGTTTTGTACATTCATGGAAGACATCATTGTGAGCAATTTGAATGGCACTTTGGTTGTCACAACTGATGGTTGTAGCATTTGGATGATTGACCCCCCATGTCCTCAAGTAACTAGCGTAGCCAGAGAGGTTTCTAAGTGGTATCAGCAAGAGCATGATATTCAGCTTCTGTACTAGATTGGGTAACAACAGTTTGCTTCTTACTACGCTAGGAGATGAGAGAGTCACCCAAGAAAAAGCAATACCCAGTAGTGGAATGACGGTCAGTAGGATGTCCTGTGCAGTCTGCATCTGAGTAGGCACGTAGCTCAAGAGAGGAGTGAGCAGAGAAGTGGAGGCCATGAAATAAGATCCCTTTGATGTACTTGAGAATGTAGAGAACTACTACATAATGAGGAGAATGAGGAGCAGATAGAAATTGTCTTACAATATAGACAACATAGGAGATATCAGGTCTAGTAATTGTTAGATAAATGAGACTCCCAACAAGATGACGATATAAAGTAGGATCATCTAAGGGTATACCATTGATAGGAGTGAGCCTACAGTTAGGCTTGAGAGGAGTGGTACTAGTCTTGTTGTCTGTGAGTCCCGCCCGTGTAAGCAAGTCTGAGGCATACTTGGCTTGAGAGAGATAATATCCATCAGAATTGGAAGTGATCTCAAGGCCTAGAAAATAGTTAAGTTTGCCGAGATCTTTCATTTCAACATGTTAGCTGAGATGGGTTTTGAGATCCAGGATTCCATATGCATCATCTCCTAGAGGATAAGCAGAATAATGCCCCGGTCAGTTCTGCGGATGAAAAGAGCTGAATCATATGAGCTGCCTGTGAACTCAAAGCACTCAACAATGGTGTTGAATTTTGCAAACCAAGCCCAAGGAGCTTGCTTGAGACCATATAGAGCTTGTCGGAGCTTCCAAACTTGATAAGGATGATAATGATAACCAGGAGGGGGACGCATGTAAACTTCTTTAGTGCGATCACCATTGAGAAAGGCATTTTTGACATCCATTTGGAATAAGTCTCAAGACGAACTGCAGCAACTACAATGAGGCTGCGAATAGAGATGACACGGGCAATGGGGGCAAATGTTTCCTCATAATCAATCCCCTACTCTTGGGTAAAGCCCTTGGCTACTAGGTGGGCTTTGTAGCGATCAATGGATCCATCTAAGTGAGTTTTAATCTTGTAAACCCACTTGCATCCCATAGCATTCTTGCCACTTGGCAAGTCCACCAAATCCCATGTGTGATTTTGTTCAAGTGCCCACAATTGATCATCCATTGCTTTTTGCCAAAGAGGATTCAAATTGGCCTCATGGTAAGATTGAGGCTCATGGTAAGAGAGAATTTTAGAAAAACAATGGTAATCCCAAAGATGAATTGGAGGAGTTTTTACTTGGTCACTACATTTAGGAAGAAGGTCAGGGTCTGATGCAGACCCATCAGATGGAGCAGGCAGTTCAGAAGAGACTGTGGTGGACAAATTAGATGAAGAGTCTATAGACGTGGACATGGGTAGAGGGGCAGGCAAAGATGATGATTCAGATGAGAACTTGTATTAGGGGTGTTAAGAAATAGATCTACTAAGGGGTCAGTGAAGTAGAAATAAGTACTTGCAAGAGATAGATGAAACTAGGACATGGATGAAAAAAATTTGTGTTCATAGAAGACAACATGATGAGACACACGAAGATGTTTGGAGTAAGGGTCCCAACATCGATAGCCTTTGTGTTCAATACCATACCCCAAGAAATAACATAAGCGAGCTCGAGATTCTAGTTTTGTGCATTCATGTGGCTGTAGTAAGACAAAGTAGGCAGAACCAAAGACTTTAAGGGTAGTAGAGCCAGTAGGGCAATAGATGCTTATACTATGACTCATTTTAGTAGTGGGAGAAGGGACACGGTTCATGGTATAAATGGTAGTGAGGGCAGCCTCTCCCCAAAATTGTTCAGGACATGAAGCAGATGTGAGAAGAGCTCGAATAGTATTAAGAATATGTCGGTGTTTACGCTCGACTCTCCCATTTTGTTGGGAGGTACCTGGACAGGAACGATGGGGAAGAGTGCCATGCTGGCGAAGAAAATTTAGAACACCTTTTTTTTTTGTATTCTTGGGCATTATTAGCTCGAAACACTTTGATATTGCAAGAAATTGAGTTTTGATCATGTTAGCAAAATAAAAGTAAATTTGGGGTAATTTAGATCAATTTTTCATTAGATATAGCCAAGTGTATTCTGAAAAATCATCGACAAAGATCACATAATATCTGGATCCTCCTATGGGGACAGTTGGAGAAGGACCCCAAACATCAAAGTGAATTAGATCAAAAGGTGCAGAGGAAATAGAATCACTGGTATTAAATGGTAAAGTTGGTTGTTTGGCAAGTCGACAAGGTAAACAATCAACATTTTCAACTTTAATTGGACCTAACTGACTACTTGGCGCTAAGGATTTTAACTGACTTAGCGAAACATGATCTAAACGAGAGCGCCAGAGGTGAAAGGTGAGGTGGACGATACTGAAGCTACAGTTTGAGTTGGTGAAATGAAGTGAGATGGAATATAGAGATTGTTAAGTTCCAATAATCGTCGTATTTTATGACCTGTCCCAAGAGTCTGTCCTGTTTTTGAATCTTGTACTAGACATCTAGAATTAGAGAAAGAGATGGTAAATCCGAGTTCACACAATTGACCAACAGATATAAGATTTAAAGTGAGTTTAGGAATGAGATAAGTGTCAGGGAGAGATGTGTGAGTGGTAGAGACTTGCCCTATGTGACTAACATTCATACGGGAACCATCAACTGTGTGTATGGATGGTGCATTAAGAGTAGACTGTTTGGTAGAGAATATAGTGGGATTAGAGGTCTTATGGTTTCAGCAACCAGAGTCAAAGAACCAAGAAGATGTACCTGGGGCAACAAATAGAGCAGTAGGAGACGTGTTACTAGAATGATCAAGAACTCGTTTGATGATGTCCGCAAGGAGGGACACATAGATGGATGAAGGGGTATATGACTTAGAAGATGATCACCCCTTGGTAGAAATAGTAGTGGATAATGATGAACAACCTCGGGACCGATTTTACTGTGAATATCTGGAAGGATTCTCATTGCAATCATCAAGATAGTGCCCTGGTCCATGCTTGTGACAAAAAGTACACACTCTGATAGGACAATGCAACAGATATGTCCTGGTTTGTGACAGTATCTACAGGAGGGATCTGTGAGAGGCTCCATGATGTATAACATAAGTCTGAGAGTGGTAGAATTGATCAGGTGGCAGGCCGTGTGGTGATATGACGGAGGGAGCCTGGATGAAGAAGTGGCAGCCGGGAAATGGAGGCAGCTGGGTGGTGGTGACCAGGCGGCAGAGGTGGTGACCGAGCAATGAAGGCAGTGATAACAACAAAGCCCAAGTTGAGGCAGCGAGGTGACCAGAAGGAGGAGGTTGGGCAGGGTAGATTTGGATGGTGGTATCCGGGTAGCGGAGGTGACGGGGCTAAGGCGGCACGATTACAAACTTAAGACAACTACAAGAAGGCTTTTTGATGTGGAGGATCCACTATTGTGGCAACCACAGAGCATACTTTCCTTTTGAGAGGTCTCCCGGAGGAGGAAGAGGCCACCAGGAGCTTATAGCTTTGATACCATGTTAGAATATATAAGAGAGGGAGAGAGAGTGAAACAATACTATGAATTGTGTATTGAATGGTATGATGAAACCTTACAATGAGTAGCCTTAATATAGGCCAAGAGAGAATCCTAAAAGGAAAAAGAAAAGTACCCAGGCTAGTAGTACAATTAGTAGTATAACTGGTAGTACAATGTATCTAGACAGTAAGTATAGTAAGATACAATAGGTACAAGAATGTAGACAAATATTCTAACATTATTCTAACAATGATCTTGACTAAATCTTGTTCAATTAATCATATGCAGTCAAATTTACATATTGTATACATGTATATATACACATTATGTGTGAGTTGAAGTACTCATAATGCAATAGATGATGCAATAGATGTAAGATTTGAGGAAGATGATGAAGATGGTGTTGAGGATGATGATCATGATGCAATAGATGTGAGATTTGAGGAAGATGATGAAGATGGTGTTTAGGATGATGATCATGAGGTTAGGACTACCAAAACTTGAGGAGAACTCCAAGATTATAGCTCTGGAACTTCAAGGAACTTGAGAGGACACTAATTATGCAGCAAAGATGATAAATTCAAGCATGGATGAGCTTACATGTGAATGGATCAAGGACACGCAAGAGAAAACTTGATTTTATCTCTAACTCTCTCTCAAACACTCTCTGTCTGTATCTCTCTGTTTCTGTAAACCAAAATGGATGAAATGGTGTGGTATTTATAGAATTTGAGAGCCCAGGGGCAAAATAGTCTTTTCACAACTTTTTAGCTCGAGTGCTCGGGTTTGTAAGAACAAGGAAGTTTTGCTTTGATCAAAGGGTTTATGTTATGCAATGTATGAACACTCATGTATTGTCAAGCGTTCTCAAAACCTCAGTTACACAAATAGAAAATATTAATAACATATATCCGAAAATTACATTATCAATAATAGAAATTACGGGTGTTCTAGTTATCTATGTCAAATCTAATTTTCAAAATATACTTGTACCAAAATATATTTTCAATACAAATTGTTCTTTTTGAGACATTTTTTTTAAAAACATAATCAACATAGTTAATATAGATCATGCTTACCTATTGCTCATTCAAGCACCTTGTTGGGTGGCACAAGAGACCCATCATTTTTCATCATTCATTTATCCTCATCTTATTCATAGAAAGTAATAGGTCCTACTAACTCACCCAATGAAATACGTAGGTGAGAGAGAGAGAGAGAGAGAGAGAGAGAGAGAGAGAGAGAGAGGAGAGAGAGAATTTTGCTATTGATAGGGGTCTGATGTGACAGAGTTTAAAAATGTGACTTACTGTTTGGGTCGTGCTCGACTTGAAGTTGAAGGACGAAAACAACTCTTTGCCTTTTTTGACTTTGGCCCAAATTTTGAAACTTTTTTGTGGGAAAAAAATGTTCTCAAATGTGTTTGCATTTTTCGTTTTCTAAAGAGATGAAAAATGGAAATAGAAAAACAAAAAACTGCAACTTGGGGTGTACACGAGCTAAGCCGCTCAACAAGGGCTCGCGGCTCGGCTTGATAGCAGCTCGGCTCGGCTCGTATAATAAACGAGCCAAGCTCGAGCTTGAATAAAAAGCTCGTTTAATAAACAAGCCAAGCCTGAACACACATGGGCTCTGTCCAATAAGACTCGTGAACAGTTCGATTAAAGCTCGTATAGTATGCTCATGAAAAATCTCTTTAATAGGTTTGATAAGGGCTTGTTTAATTACATATATATGATAATTATAAAATATAATACATGCATAATGTAAAGTATTTAAAATTGAAAGAATATTATATATAATAATAATTATAAAAAAAAATTAATATATGTATAATGCAAAGTATTTAAAATTGAAAGAATATTGGCATATTATAATGTGCATAGCCTAAATTCATGTACCAATAAATTGTTTTAGGGGTATATATATATGCCAATTGTTAAGCATTGAGTTTGGTCCGTGGGTTTTGGCTGGCAACTTAAACTTGCTATTAGGGGTGTATGACGCGGAAATTATTTGTGTGCGCTTGTGTGCTATACCTAAGTGTAGGTAGATGTGCAAGTAGTAATTTGGTTAAGACCAGGTCGATCCCACAGGGAAGGTTGAGAACTAAAATACTTAGATTAAACTCTAAAAGGAAATAAAAATTTAATAATCAAGAAAGGTGTGGAACACAAAGTTCCACAATTATCAACTACTAAATGTAAAACAACTAAATTAAACTAATGATTAACTAATTAACTAAAGTGATATTTTAATTAACTAAAGTGATATTTTAAAACGGTTTTTCTTAATAAAAAAAACATAGGGATCACACGAATCCACAGTGACTTAGTCGTCTACCATGCAATTGCATTTAAAGCCCTATGGAGTACATCCACAACAGCATTCCATATTTCTCTAAAAATGAAGAATCAATAGTCCTGTCATGACTGGGACTATATCATCACAGTTAATTTGAAATACATGAAAGTGGTTTAAATTAATAGTTAAGACTCACACTCTAAATGGTGTTAGCATTCAAAGTGGTTTGCAAAAATTATTGAAGAAAAATGCCTTAAGGCTTAAAGTTCAGAAACTGTTTTGATAAACCGAGCATTTGGGGACAGTTTGATCACGAATCTCAAAAACAGAAAGTCTAGGAATAATGCATAGGATGTTCTCAAGAATTTGAAGGTTCGATCGATTGATGCACCTTCGATCGATTGAACATCATCATCTCTTAATCGATCGACATGTCTTCAATCGATTGACTGTATCACTGTATCGATCGATCGAACTGACTTCGATTGATCGCACACAGGAATTACACTGGTGCATGGCAGAGGCTGGTGATCACTATTTCATCATAATCTCCCAACTCGGGGATTACTCAGACATGGTCTGGAGTGTCACAGATTCATTTTTTAACGTAATTATCCATTAAAGTCCTGTTTGGTTGAGATTTAAACATGAAATCTATAAAAACTATGAGTGTAACACTATCTAGCATGCAAGTCTATGTTCTTAACAGATTATACTACAAGAATAACAAAGCAGAATGTAAATAAACTAATGTAATAGAACCTGGAATGAACAACTATGATTACTCGATGAGAAACTAAAACAAAATAATAATAATCCTTGAGAACACCTACAAAAAGATGTAAACTCTCTAACTCTTTCTATAAATCGATGAAAAGTAGAGTGGGCGTCCTTATGGACTTATACAAAATGAATATTTATACTAAAACCTAGAGCTAGGGTTAAAAATTATGTCTCTACTGCGTGCGCCTACGTTCTTATAAAAGCCATGTTTGATCGATCGAACATAACTCGATCGAGTGAACTTCTGGAATCTTCGAGTGCTTGAACGTAATTCGATCGATCGAAACCTCGATCACTTGAGGTATGTTCGATCGCTCGAGCTTCACTTTTCATGTTTGCATTGTCTTCCTTATAATCTAGCATTCCCTTTCATCTTGCTATTCAGTTCTTCACACAGGAAATAGTGATCTACAAAAATTATAGCTAAACCAATACAACTTATCATAGATTAGTCATATTATGTAAAAGCTGGCATTGTAATCCAAATTGCAGATTACAAGGGAGTTGTAGACTAAATCAGTGTATTTTTTTATTTTAGCGCAGTTGTATTTTACAAATACCCCCGCTTGTCGCAACCCCCCAACTAGCGAATTACTAGTCCCTAGCAATAAAGCGAAAATAAAAATAAGCTAAACTATTACTACAATGACTAAACCAAAACAAAATAAACTAAAGTAAACTAATGTAAATAGAAAGAGAAACTACCTAACTCACTTTCGCAGGAATCGCGGTTGCATTTAGCGAATGCAACAAGCCGTTAAACCCCTAGGTTCCCCCTAGTGGACGAGTGTCGTCTCGTGAGGGTTTGCAATGAATATACCCACAAAATTCTCAATTTTAAGCTTAAAAAGATATAGAATAACTTGTGAACACTCCCTCCCATCTAGCTATTAACTTAGCTCTACAAAACATATCAACCTTAAACAAACCATGAAAGAAACTCACATGCTCCTCATGTCACCAAGATGAATATAACATATGTATCACAATCATGTATCCATGTGTGTGTGAAGTTAACAGCTATCCATGAAACTTAATTTAGAGTTGTTTAGACTATCATATCCTCAGAACTTGTAGTTTCAACTAAATTCTCACACGAATTTACACTCAAAATTAAACGTCCCTCTGAAACTTAGTTAAAAAAAATGATCGCACATGGTATGAAAGCTTTGATAGGAGTGATTTTTCTTGATGCTAATGCTTTCATATCAGACTCTATAAGGGACGAACATTTAGAGTGTATAGTCTCGCGATGGAATACTACTAACTAGAGGAGCAAAATACTGTGGATAACTCAAATTACACGTTCATGTTCAAACTAATCTATTAAGGATCATTAAGACTTTGACTTTTCGATTTTAATATAGTAGGATAGAGATGAGAGGGGCAATAATCGCACATCTTTAGCATTTGATTGAATCTAATAATTTCTTCTTCACTTCATTCTAACCATCCTCTATATTCATATTTATATTTTTTTCTTTACTCTTTTTTTTTTTAATAATAAAACATTCAAATATCTCCTTGTATATTTCTTTTTATAAGGTCACTCCCACAACAACTCCCTTCCATACTTCAACAGCTTAATCACATTAGATGTGCGATGGGGTTCATTATGGTCAAAGTATAAGATTAAAAATTCGGGTTTCCATACTAGAAGTGGCAATATTTAATCGGTGTGGGGTTGAGAACAAAATTGATTATTGAATGTTGATACAGGTATATGAAAAGGTTAAGGAGCGAATAACGATGGCTTAAATCATTTTCTTAAGTACTTCTTAGTTTGAGCACTTCAGTGTTCATTGAGTTTAGTTGGTAAATCCTGAATGTTCTCCTCTAATAAGCAACTATAGTGAAGAATTAAATGAGACTAGCGCAACGAATTTAATTCCCATGTTCAAGAAAAATAATTTGAATTCTTATGTGATAATTCCCTCAGAATCAAAGATTGGATCAAAAGCTCACTAAGGGTAACTAGTTTCCACTACTCATTCCTTAGAGTACAAAAGTCGTATTAACTCTATTTTAGGCTTTCTACATAGCTATTAACACGTGCATATGGATTTTGGATACACGAATGGTCAACATATGCAATCATCCCAGTGAAACTAAAAAAAATGCGTGAACTTAATTCATAAAAGAATAAGATTAATATGAATGTATCATTGATTGATAACGGCGAAATAGGAGTGAATATTCAAAGTTGTTCTACCAATAAAGTTTAGGATAAAAATTTCAAAAATTTTCACATTTCTTTAATTTTTTTTTTCCAATTTGTTTAATTTTTAAATTTAATCCAATTCTAATCGAGATTGTATGATATGTGCAATAAAGTTATCCAGATTGCTAAGTATAAACATGTGCAGGTGATTATCTATCTATATCCCACCCCCAACTGAAAATTGCGATGTCCTCAGAAGTTGATTTTCAAAAATAAATAGAGAGATATCACCTGAGAAAGCAAAGCAATAACCGCAAGCATAGCAATCTGTAAAGAAGGCATATACAAACTCCAAGCAGCCAAGATCAATAGAAAGAAAATATGAAATGATATAACATGAGATCCATACATAATATATAAACTGATCACTTGGATGATAAAACAATAAAAGCAACAGAGCAGTGATCAAAATGTCCAATCATAACTATATAGGCCAAAATATCCACATACCCAAAAGAAAACTACGAGAGAAGAGAGAGAACATAATAAACAAAATACAAAAAAACACCAGCTCTCAACGGACATAATCTAATCATCACCAACATCGGATAAAATCACGATCGGTGTAGCAGAAGCATCCTCACCTCCACCCTCAGCAATAGTAGTAACCGTCGCCGGGTCACTCACAGTCGGGGCAGCTGATGTAGACAATGAAGGGTCAGCCACGATCGGAGGTGGTGCAGATAGTGATGATGGGGCAAAAGGATCAGTAGCAACAACCGTAGGCAGTGGAAGTGGACTATCAGAAATAATAGGCAGAGCTGTGGATGTGGATGGAGCAGTAGGATCAAAAAATGGGCAGAACGGAAAAAGATGGACCGATGGTGGGTGGTATAGAAGGGGCAGTAGGTGGATGTGAAGCTGTGTGAATAGACTGATCAACCCCTATCTGTATCAAGATTACCTCCAGTAAGGTTGTCATATGATCCATCTTGCCCTCAAGACGTATTCGTGTCTCTCTCTCCTCAATAAACAACGAGTGGAGAGTCTGGAGAGACACGGAAGATGACTCTCCCTGGGCCTGAGCCTGAGATTTCTGTCTCAACTCGAACCTCTCAACCTCCTTAATAGGATCTCTCTCGTCCTTTGAATCGGGCTCCTCAGCCTTGGAAGGCATCCCAGAAGCCGCACCCTCAGTGTCGGTGCCTCCATCTCACCTTCTTTTCGCCCCAACCTTGGCCTTTCCTTCCCTTTTCTCTTCCTTTTCTGAGCATCCGAGCGGCGAGAGGCTGTCTCGCCAAATTGGTTGGAAGAAGTCTGCACGTTGTCAATGGACAGCTAGGGAAGACCTGTCTGAGTAATGACCCGATGGATTGCCTAAGCACCTTCTAGGTACTTTTTGGCGGCGATTTAGCGAGTTGGGGTGGATCAAATCGATATAAAGGTGAGGTAAACAAACCAGCTGCCCTGTCCCTACTACGTATAAAACACGTGCATACCAGGCTTCTATCTTATCCTGATAAGAGGTCACCAAAAGGCAGTTACAGAGGGTGAGGTGAAGCATGTGATAGTTATCTGTGAGGCAGTGGTCCTAAATCAATTAAGAGTCATTCCAGTAATCTCCCTGATGATAGTGGTCGGTGACATCTCAAATGCGTCGGGCCGGTATGGAAAAACATAACCCGGTTCCTCAAGTACCCTAATAGCGGCTGCGATAGTGGTTGGACTGAATATAAACTCCCTGCTGTAGTAGAAAGAACGATACGTGAACGAGGTGGCTGGGTCTCAGATCATCGTCGCGTAGGCCTCTCGAATCCAAGAAAACTTTACCTTCTTAGACTGGGAGAGTAAATTGTACCAGTGCGGCATAGCCCGTATCCTGGCTAAGTACCAGGTGGTGGAGAGCTAGGCTGTCTCGAGAGGACGCTCGATCATGACCTTCTGAGAGAGGAAGTACCGCATGAACCACTGTCTATTTGGGGTATTACAGAAGCCGTGCTGTGGGATCGGGTCAGGGATCGTGAGGTCAAAAGGCTTCTCTTTGTGGTAGCCCGTAACTGGATTCATCCTAAAGTACCTAAAATTGAAAATGAAAAGAAAAGACTAATGAACACAAGAATAAAAGACCAAAAGAAGAAACTGCCACTACATCAGTTCGATCGATCGAACAAATTTTGATCGATTGAAAAATTGTTGGCTTCGATCGCTCGAAACCAGCTCGATCGATCAAGAACAGCGAGATGCGCAGAAACCCAAAAGAAACACAAACAAAAGAAAACAACAAGAATCCTAAGATTACTACAACTATTAGTAGGTCTTAGGACCAATTGGGGCACCCCCTCATGTTTTCGAAATGAAAAATGGAGATGGAGGTTTGCAGAACCTTACCTCAGGTATGGCTCAGAGAAGAAGTGAGGGTGATGCTGATGATGATCGGAGGTGTGATGCTCAGAGAAGAAATAAAGGGTGTGATGAGGGGGGGGGGGGGGGGGGGAATCGCCCCGAGTCTTCTCTCTATCTCTGATCGCTCGAGAGTGTGAGAGTGAGAGAGAAAACTGATGAAGTGTGTTGGGGACGCCTCATTTAAATATAAGTCTCGATCGATCGAGATAGTTTAATCGATCAAAAGTTCAATCGATTGAGTCTTGTTAAATCGCTTGAGAATTCCAACACGTCGATCGATCGATCGATCGAAAACCAAAATTTTTAGAAATTCTTAAATAGAATACCCATACAACCCCAACTAGCACAAACTGATCTGGACATCCAGGAATAAACTAACACAGTGCAAACACAGGACATGTAAGCCAGAAAAAATCATCATCATAATAGAAAATTGCAAATTTTAAATTTTATAAATATAACTTTGTTTAATAGCATACATTTTGCAATGACTAATCCCCAAATTGGCACTTAAGACCTTATTACATAAAAAACTAAAATTAAAAACAAAATTGGCAATTATCTGTCCAACATCACACTTCAATTGAGAAAAGATGAATCAAACGACCTGACACAACTGAAGTGAGTCACTAAGCTTCAAGCATGAAAATTTCTTCTTCCCAAAAATCTTCATACTCTGCAAAATCCTCAAATGTGGCGTTCAAACTTGATAATTCACGATTCCAGATGGATAAGAAAGCGTCCAAAATATCATCAAAAATGTCTGAAACCTCCAAAGAGTTGAAAGTACGAGCAAGAGGTGATCCGGATGGAGACATTGATAGAGGAGTGATCTCGTCAGAATCAAGATATAAAAGTATTCTTTACTTTTCAAAAGATTTGCAGTGTGGAAGTAAAGGTCGAACCCACAGAGATTGATTACTACAGCGACTTAATTTTAAAACCTAAGTCTAATTAATTAGGAAAAACGGATTTTGATTTGGATTTAATTAAACTAATAACAATAAAAGTGAATCTAAACTATGAAAGCAATTAAAGTTGTTTTAATGAATGTTTAAGGGAACCTAGGATTACAAATCCACCACTAGCTTCATAATAAGGATATTTATGAATTACTTTAGCCTATTACGTTGGATGAATATGGGGAATTGTAGCTACAAGCCCAATTCCTCCGACAAGAAGATAATCATGGTTCAAGCACCAACATAATCCATCTGCGGATAGCACGAATTATCTCACACTAAACTAGGGTTGTGATCTAATCCGTCTAACCTAGGCATGGACTATTCGGATACTTGATAGCACGAATCAATAAAGCACCATCACATGTAAACAACCTAAACAAGCACAGCAAGAATAGATCGTTGAGCACATCACAGTCAAAATAGATCTAAGACAAGAATAAATTCTGAAAGTAATGATTTAATCACTAGAAGTACGATTTATTTATAAAAATCCTCTAAACATGTGACTGTCATCCATACATAATAAAACTAAAATAAAAGCATAAATAAAACCCTATTACTCATCTAGGGCTTCATTGAAACCCTAGATCAATGATCTAGCCGTCCATAGAAGTAGTAGATAGCAAGTAGTTGATGGAGGAGGCCATGGAAACCCTTGGTCTTCTTCTTCTTCTCCTTGCTTCCCTCCCTTCAATGGCTGGAAGTATGGTTGTAGAATGTGTGTATAATAATTGCCAACCCCATAATTGAGTAAATTTGGAGTTTATATAGAGTTTGTACAAGCTTTGGAAGGCTTCCTAACCCGAAACGAACTGAAACGCATGTAATTTACAGTCTGGACGTCGTTTAGCAGTCTCGTTTGCACAGGAGTCTTCAGTATACTGAAATACGCAACTTTGGTTTTTGGACATATCGCACGAGCGCGACATTTGGACCTTCGCGCGCGCGGATCGCGCGAGCGAATTTGGGATTCTCGCGCGAGCGGATCACGCGAGCGATTTCTGGATTTCGCGGGCGCGGGTCGCGCGCGCGACTTGGATTTTTCAGCTTCTTCAACTATGCTTTTTCACCCTGTTTAGCCTGGTTTAGTTGATTTCTTCCAAAACCTGTCAGAAACTAGAAAACAGAGTAAAAATATACAAAAACAGGATAAAATGTACTAACAAATGCTCGTTAAGGCGTATAAATAGGATTAGTTCTCTCCCGATCACACCCCCAAACCTACATTTTGCTAGTCCTCGAGCAAAACTAAAATAAAAACTACTAATAACAATCTATTCCATTTTCGTATAGATCACGATTGCATTTAGCGTATGCAACAAGCCTTTTAAACCCCTAGGTGTCCCTAGTCGGACGAGTAAAGTCTCGTGAGGGTTCTCATCAACAAGTTACCCACAACCATCTTTATTAACTTATTAATTTAAAAACTTTTATTAAAAACAAAGAACATAATATTCAATACTCCTTATTATACAACAAAGATTTGAAATAGAATAACGAACATAAAGAAATAGAATCAAACGTCTACATATATCATGAAGAACAATCTCAAGCACATGCATCGTATAAATCAATAGAGTTTCTCATAAAATCGCACGTGTGTGATATGGTAGTCAAATAAACACACGCATGTCATGAACTTGGAATATAACTCGGATGACCATCTAACTATGTCTTGACTACGAATCTCACAATGTCAATTACACTCGAAAATGAAACACTCAGAAACATGTGTAATTTCTCTAGTATACGTGAGCAAAGGAAATATATTTTCAAAACGATAAATGCTCACATATGACATGAAAAAGACGCATGACACGAAAGAACAGTAGTCTCATGGATAAGATGCCAATAATCAAAAGAAATTAATCATTACCATGTTTTAATCCCTCTCCCATCGTTTACATATCTAAACCATCTTTCCTTGGATCAAATAGGACTTTTCACAGGCTGTAATGTGGCTCAGGTAATGAAAAAGTATAGGACAGATTAATCAGGTAGTTTCAGAATGGCATTGTAAAGCATGTTCGATTTTCTTTCATTCTTCTTCTACAAACTTTCATCTTTTCTTTTTCTTCATTCCTTTTCATTTTTTTTTCTTCTTTCATCATTTTTTTCAACCTTCCTCTTCTGTATTATTTTCTTTTCCTTTTTCTTTTCTTGCTTCTCAAATGATTATTTATCGAATATCAAGCAACTACCCCAATAGCATCTTATTTTCTTCTTCTCAATCACGCATCACCTTTACACTACTAAAAGGTGACAAATCTCTCAGTGGTGAACTCCAAGTTTGTCAAGTCGGAGCAAAAACAAGGATAATGGTAATCAAAGAAATGGCATTTTAACGGCTCAAAGGGCGAACTAAGGAAATTTTTATCTTTTATCGGTCGGTGGTAAACAAAGAGGGCCTAAAATCATTTCCTAGGGTAATACGGTTCTTCAACGTTTACAATGGAAGATTATTTAGCATGGTAACAAATATTTTAACTTGATTATCAACCAAAACAAGAATAATGAGACTAATCAACAAGTTAATGCGCTATTTCAATGAAATTCGACAAACACAAGATATTTATAACCCTCAAAATAGAAAAGATAGGCTCAAAAGCTCACTGGGTTTAGTCTCCACCATGTGTTATCTAGAAATCCGAATTATATTATAGTTCACAACCAACATGTATTCAAGTGACTACGTGCAGTGCATAAGTTTATGTGCAAATCTATGATATAAAACTACGATTCAAACAATACCTAACTTAAAACATTACAACATGACTTTAGCAAATGTTTAATCACATCTTCTCTTGTTTACCATTCTATAACAATTCAAAGTTATTGAACAAGAAGTATCAAATTAATCTTGCAAAAACATCGGTAATCATCGTTTATTTAAACACACTTATTGAAATTACTCATCTAGGGCTTCATTGAAACCCTAGATCAATGATCTAGCCGTCCATAGAAGTAGTAGATAGCAAGTAGTTGATGGAGGAGGCCATGGAAACCCTTGGTCTTCTTCTTCTTCTCCTTGCTTCCCTCCCTTCAATGGCTGGAAGTATGGTTGTAGAATGTGTGTATAATAATTGCCAACCCCATAATTGAGTAAATTTGGAGTTTATATAGAGTTTGTACAAGCTTTGGAAGGCTTCCTAACCCGAAACGAACTGAAACGCATGTAATTTACAGTCTGGACGTCGTTTAGCAGTCTCGTTTGCACAGGAGTCTTCAGTATACTGAAATACGCAACTTTGGTTTTTGGACATATCGCGCGAGCGGGTCGCGCGAGCGCGACATTTGGACCTTCGCGCGCGCGGATCGCGCGAGCGAATTTGGGATTCTCGCGCGAGCGATTTCTGGATTTCGCAGGCGCGGGTCGCGCGCGCGACTTGGATTTTTCAGCTTCTTCAACTATGCTTTTTCACCCTGTTTAGCCTGGTTTAGTTGATTTCTTCCAAAACCTGTCAGAAACTAGAAAACAGAGTAAAAATATACAAAAACAGGATAAAATGTACTAACAAATGCTCGTTAAGGCGTATAAATAGGATTAGTTCTCTCTCGATCAAGGAGAATAATTTCTCAGATGTTTGCTCTCTTGTGGCGTAGTACCAGGAGATCCTATGTAAGGTCCAGGTCCATGAAACAGTTGGTGCGGAAGGAACAAAGGCGGCCCGTTGTAGAACATAGTGATAATCCTATACAAGGAAAACAAAACAACAAAAAGAAGGCAAATAAAAGCAAATGAAAGAACTAAAAGAAAGGAATAAACAAAGAACGACAGAAAGAAAAATGAAACGTGACAAAGAGTTAACCTCACTATTGGCGTGATAGAACCATGTGCACTAGTGGGTAGCGGGCATTGAAGCCTGAACAATAGATAGCTCATGTACACATAGATGTATGGAACTGACTCGATGATGATGAAGTCATCCATATATGTGAAGATAGTGTTATGGCGTTCGGGCACCACATCCTGTAGATCTTCTTCAACCCATGGTTCCCACATCGAGTCGTTCTCCCATTGTTCTAAGAGTGCATCATCCACTTCCCCGACGAAATACCCTTCTGGTTCTCCTTCCTCTTCAGGGAGGTCCATATGCTTAAAAGGATTAATGTTGAGGAGAGCAAGATTGTAAGGGATGTACCCTTGGGTCAAGTCAATGACATCATCTGCTCAGGGCCCTTGATAAGGAGAGAGGCAGAATGTAATCTACTTAATAGTCCATGGAGGGTTAGGATGACCCGATAGAATGGACGTCATCATCCCTCATATTTTTAACAGCCTACAGGGGAGAGATAAAATGGAATAGCATATTAGAATCGAGGTTACGCTAAAAAAGAGACAGAAATAAATGAAACAAAACAAAGTGCAGGAAAGGAAAGAATACAACAACAATGTGTGAACACTCTTTAGTGTTTTTGGTGGAGGAATAGTTGGGCTCATCTAGTTGGATGTGCTCAGCTTCTGGTAGGAAGTTCTCTAAGAACAATTTTAACCTTTGGCCATTAACCTTGAAACAATCATCGTTCTTGGGGTTTATGAGCTCAACAGCCCCATGTGGAAAAAAAATTTAACAATGAATGGACCTGTCCACCGGGATCGGAGCTTCCCAAGAAATAGGTGAAGGTGAGAGTCGTATAATAAGACTTTTTATCCTGGCTCGAATGATTTACGAAAGATTGTTCTATCATGGTGAGCCTTCAACCTTTCCTTATGTAATTTGGCATTATCGTATGCATCGCGACGTATTTCTTCCAATTCAGCTAACTGGAGTTTCTGGAGATGACCTCCCTATTTAATGTCAAAGTTCAATGAGCGTTTTGCAATATGCTTTATGCTCGATTTTGACAGGGAGGTGACATGCTTTTCCGTACACTAGCTTGTATAGGGACATCCCCAGGTTTGTCTAATAAGCAGTACGATACGCCTATCGAGCATCGGTCAGTTTACATGCCCAGTCCTTCCTATTGAAACTAACTGTCTTTTCTAGAATATTCTTGATTTCTCAGTTAGCCAACTCTGCCTACCCGTTAGTTTGTGGGTGGTAGGCTAGAGCAATCTTGTGGTTGACCCCATATTTCTTGAGGAGTGACTCTAAAGGCCTATTGCAAAAATGCTTTCCTTGGTCACTTATTAGTGCCCTCAGGGTTTCAAAATGCGACAGAATGTGTTCCTTAAGAAAGGACATAACCGTTTTGTGGTCATTGCATCTTGTCGGTACCGCTTCTACCCATTTTGATACATACTCCACAGCTAGGAGGATGTATTCACAATTGTTTGATTTTGGAAATGGACCCATGAAGTCTATGCCCCAACAATCGAATATTTTAATTATGATAATGGGAGTTAAGGGTATAGAGTTCCTTTTGAAATTGTACCAAAATTTGACAGCATTGGCACGATTTGCAAAAAGAATAGGCATCTTTAAACATGGTGGGCCAGTAAAAATCGTTGTGTAGGACTTTTTGTGCAGTCTTTTGCAAACCAAAGTGGCCTCCGCAAGCTTTGGAGGGGCATGATGCCAAAATCATGGTTATATACTCATTTGGGACACAACATCTGATGACCTGATCAGCACAATACTTGAATAAGTACGGGTCATCAAAAAAGAAATGACGTGCAAATGAGAGGAATCATTTTTTATCTTGATTTGACCAATGACTCGCGGTCTCTCCCGTAACTAGATAATTTACTATATCCACATACCAGGGCAAACTGGAAACAGTCATCAGTTGCTCATCTGGGAATTCATCCTTAATCGGTATGGGTTCAGTGTTGTCAATAAACGTTAACCGAGATAAATGGTCAGAGACCACATTCTCTACTCCCTTTTTATCCTTGATCGCGATATCGAATTCTTGGAGTAGGAGTATCCAATGGATGAGCCTTTGTTTCACATCCTTTTTAGATAGCAGGTATTTAAGGGCAGAGTGGTCTGTGAAACAGACGATAGGGGACCCTATCAGATATGACTTGAAATTATCCAGAGCGAAGACTATTGCTAGTAGCTCTTTTTTGATAGTCGTATAATTCATTTGAGCTTCGTTAAGTGTTCAACTGGCATAGTAGATTATATAAGGCTTATTATCCTTCCTCTGTCCTAGGACTTCACCAATGGCATAGTCACTGGCATCGCACATTAGTTCGAATGGCAAACCCAAGTCGGGCGCTTGTATTATCGGTGCAGAGGTAAGGTGTTCTTTTAATGCTTCGAACGATGTTTGACAGCTTTCCGACCACTCGAATGGTGTGTCTTTAACTAACAGTTGACATAGTGGTCGGGAGATCACACTAAAATTTTGGATAAAGCAATGATAGAATCCTGCATGTCCTAGAAAAGATCGGATGTCTTTGACTGTACGGGGGATAGGCAAGTTCGAGATTATATCAATTTTTGCTTTATTTACTTGGATACCTTCGTCAGATATAATGTGGCCGAGGACAATTCCATTGGTCACCATAAAGTGACACTTTTCTCAGTTTAGTACTAGGTGTTTGTCCTCGCATCTTGCTAGCACACGTTCCAGATTGTCTAAGCAATTTTTGAAACTATGGCCGAACACTAAAAAATCATCCATAAAGACCTCGAGTATTTGTTCGACCATATCACTGAATATGCTTAACATGCACCACTGAAATGTAGCAGGTGCATTGCATAAACCAAAAGGCATACGATGGTAAGCAAAAGTACCTAACGGACATGTGAAAGTTGTTTTCTCCTGATCTTCAGGAGCAATTTCAATTTGGTTATATCCAATGTATCCGTCCAAAAAGCAATAATACTTATGACCCACCACTCGTTCTACCATTTGATCCATGAGCGGTAATGGAAAGTGGTCTTTTCGGGTCACGGTATCCAGTGTTTGGTAATCAATACACATCCACCATCCGGTGGGGACGTGTATTGGTACAAATTCACCGTCTTTATTAGGAATGACTGTTATGCCTACCTTTTTTGGCACTACTTGGGTCGGGCTGACCCAAGGGCTGTCAGAGATGGGATATATAATCTCAACATGTAGTAATTTCAAGACTTCCTTTTTGACTACTTCTTTCATGTTGGGATTCAGACGCCTTTGCATCTATCGCAAAAGCTTAGCGTCTTCCTCCAAGTATATTTTATGGGTACAAACAGACGGGCTTATGCCTTTGAGATCGGCAATAGTCCATCCTAATGCTCTCTTACGTTGTTTTAGCATTTGGATTAACTTACCCTCTTGTTTAAGACTTAGAGTGGATGAAATTAAGATAGGATAAGTCTTTTCAGTCCCTAGAAAAGCGTATTTGAGCTCTTTTGGAAGCTCCTTTAATTCCAACTTGGGAAACTGAAAGTTCGAGGGCATGACTAACTTTGTCTTAGGAATCAGTGGTTTATATGGTGTTACCCACATGCATTCAGCTTTATCCTCCTTCATTGTATCCATCATGAGGCAAAATTGATATAAAGCAGCATCCAATGGAGTAGAATCTTTAGGTTGATAGACAGCGTTGAATTGTGACACAACTACCTCCAAAGGATCTTTGAAATCAACGAAATCAGCCTTATCTTCAATGACCGTCTTAATGTAATTCACTTCCTCCTCATCATCGTATTCTTCAGGTCGGGGATTTGAAAAGATTTTTATGTTAGCGGTCATATTCCCCAATACGATGGTCATTGCACCACTTCTAGTTTTTATTGTGGCATCGATAGTGTTGAGGAACGGACGTCCGAAAATCATGGGGATTTGTGCACATGGGTTGGATACAGGTTCAGTGTCTAAAATTATAAAGTCAACTGGGAAGACAAATGAATTTAATTGCACTAGGACATCCTCCAACACCCCTCTAGGGTATTTGACTGACCTATCGGCCAATTGTAATGTAACTCGAGTAGGTTTATATTCACCTAACCTTAGTTGTTTATAGACGGAATAGGGCAGAAGGCTTACACTCACTCCTAGATCGAGGAGTGCATTATCTATCCTTTGATTCCCAATTTGGCATGAGATAGTGGGAGTAACGAGGTCTTTGAGTTTTGGTGGCAATTCGCTTTGGATAATTGCGCTTGCTTGGCAAGCAACATAGGCATGTTTCTTCACACTTTGCCTCCTCTTGATTGTGCATAAATCTTTTAGATATTTGGCGTATGCCGGTATGTTCTTTATTGCATCAAGGAGTGGAAGGTTTATTTTAACTTGTTTAAACAGTTCCAAGAACTCCTGATTCTCTCATTTTTGGGTTTCTTTAACCTTTGAGGATAAGGCATAGGAAAAGGGCATTTTGGTAATTCATCACTAATGGGCTCCTTTTCGGGCCTTCTCTCACCCTCTTCCACTTCTTTAGGAGCTTCATTATTTGTTTCTAATGGTTCATTACTAGTAGGTGGCTCCTCTTCCTGAGTAGAAGGTTCGTTTTTATTCACCACTTCATTCTCCTCGTACTCGTCGGGAGTAGAGAGAGGCATGTTTTGCCCTATAATCTTGTCGCTTCTTAGAGTCGTCACAACTTTTGCCTTTTCGTGATTAGTGGGACCATTGTTGTATCCCTTAGGGTTTGAAAGTGGTTGGGCAGGAAACGTTCCACTCGATCCCTCTTGTCGTGCATCCATTCTCTCTAATGTTGCGGACATTTTACTCATCATTTGAATGAATTCTTGTGTTAAATTCGCATTAGAGAGTGGATCTTCCTCTTGCACCTTTTTGTGTGGTGGTATGTACACGTTTGACTATTGATTATTAGAGGGTTGAGTTTGGTTGTAGTTGTTTGATCTATTTTGATTGAATGGCTGGGACTGTCTATTGTATTACCCTTGATATTGGTTATTATTGTTGTAGGGCTGTTGTTGGTATTGATTCTGGGTTCCATTATCATTTTTCCAATCAAACCCGGGGTGATTCCATCTATTATTATTATTATGAAAATTATTGTTTTTATAGGGGCCCCCTATACCCTTGCAAGGCATTCATTTCCAAGGGGGGTTGTTCTTGAAAATACTGCACATTGGGACAATATTGAGTGGTGTGTCCCAACATATTGCATGTGCCACATGGTTCTTCAGGCAAAACCTGCCTAGAACTCTCTCATTTCATCCCTAACTCTTCTACTTTCTTTGCTAGTTCCTCGTATTTGGTCATTAGGTGATCTTCACTTTGTAACTGATAAATACTTTTCTCCTCTACACCTGATATTTGTGCTCGTGGGATACCTCAGAGTTAGATATTCGTGTGCATGTTTGGCTAACCACTCGAAGTGGGTTTCAGCCTCTTCGGTGTTTTTGCGAAGGAATGGACCTAATCTCATGGTTTCAACCAATTTTTTTGTATAACCATTTAATCCTTTGTAAAAGTAGCTAATGGTTCACCATTTCTCATACCCGTGATGTAGGCATGAGAGAAGCATATCCTTGAAATGCTCCCAAGTTTGGGTGAAGGTTTCATTGTCTTTTGTTTCTAGGAATTTATTTGACATTTTAGTTCAGTGGTCATGCGAGGTGGAAAGAATTTCTTTAAGAATGCAGTGTTCATCGCATGCCAGGCGAAGATTGAATTTGGCTTAAGGGTGAGCAGCCACGCTTTTGCTTTATCCTTCAAGGTGAAGGGAAATAGCATTAGGCATGTCACATCCATGGGACAATTTTGTGAGAATGTTTTACAAACATCCTCGATGTCCTTGACATGTAGATATTCCTTCTCGCTCTCCATTCCATGGAAGGTTGGAAGGAGTTGAATCATTCTGTAGTGAAATTGGAATTCGCCTGCACGGAGTGGAATGAGAATACAAGAAGGTGTAGGAGCATGTTCGGGTGTCATGAGATCGCACAAAGGATGAAGCAAATCATCAATTGGTACAACCACATTCTCACCATTTTCACTTTGATTATTGGCCATTGAATCAGTAGGTGTGACTACGGGATTAATAGAATCAGAGGAATCAGTTAAGTAGAATGGATTTTCGAAAATTCCTTCAATGGAATTATCGGACATGAAAAAAGATCTTAAAAGGTTTTAATCTAAAGAACTAAAAGAAAAAGAAAACAGAAATTGATAAAGATAGATCGAGGTAATCTAAGCGTTAGCGTGTCGCCTTCCCCGGCAACGGTGCCAAAAACTTGACACAGAAATTATTTGTCTGCGCTTGTGTGCTATACCCAAGTGTAGGTAGACGTGCACGTAGTAATCTGGATAAGACCAGGTCGATCCCACAGGGAAGGTTGAGAACTTAAATACTTAGATTAAACTCTAAAAAGGAAATAAAAATTCAATAATCAAGAAAGGTGTGGAACACGAAGTTCCACGATTATCAACTACTAAATGTAAAGCAACTAAATTAAACTAATGATTAACTAATTAACTAAAGTGATATTTTAAAACTGGTTTTCTTAATAAAAAAACGTTGGGATCACACGAATCCACAGTGGCCTAGCCGTCTACCATGCAATTTCATTTAAAGCCCTATGGAGTACATCCACAACAACATTCTGTATTTCTCTAAAAATGAAGAATCAATAGTCCTTTCATGACTGGGACTATATCATCACAGTTAATTTGAAATACATGAAAGTGGTTTAAATCAATAGTTAAGACTCGCACTCTAAATGGTGTTAGCATTCAAAGTGGTTTGCAAAAGTTATTGAAGAAAAATGCCTTAAGGCTTAAAGTTCAGAAATTGTTTTGACAAACTAAGTATTTGGGGACAGTTTGATAACGAATCTCAAAAATAGAAAGTCTAGGAATACTGCATAGGATGTTCTCAAGAATTTGAAGGTTCGATCGATCGATGCACCTTCGATCGATCGAACATCATCATATCTCAATCGATCGACATGTCTTTGATCGATTGAATATATCATTGAATCGAGCGATCGAACTGACTTCGATCGATCGCACACAGGAATTACACTGGTGCATGGCAGAGGCTGGTGATCACTGTTTCATCGTGATCTCCCAACACGGGACTACTCAGACATGGTCTGGAGTGTCATAGATTCATTTTTAACGTAAATATCCATTAAAGTCCTGTTTAGTTGAGATTTAAACATGAAATCTATAAAAACTATGAGTGTAACACTATCTAACATGCAAGTCTATGTTCTTAATAGATTATACTATGAGAATAACAAAGCAGAATGTAATTAAACTAATGTAGCAGAACCTGGAACGAACAAATGTGATTACTCGATGAGAAACCAAAACAAAATAACAGTAATCCTTGAGAACACCTACAAAAATAATGTAAACTGTCTAACTCTCTCTATAAATCGATGAAAAGTAGAGTAGGCGTTCTTATGGACGTATACAAAACGAATATTTATACTAAAACCTAGAGCTAGGGTTAAAAATTATGTCTCTACTGCGTGCGCCTACGTTCTTATAAAAGCCATGTTCGATCGATCGAACATAACTCGATCGAGTGAACTTCTGGAATCTTCGAGTGCTTGAACGTAATTCGATCGATCGAAACCTCGATCACTTGAGGTATGTTCGATCGCTCGAGCTTCACTTTTCATGTTTGCATTGTCTTCCTTATAATCTAGCATTCCCTTTCATCTTGCTATTTAGTTCTTCACACGGCAAACAGTAATCTGCACATATTATAGCTAAAACAATACAACTAATCATAGATTAATCATATTATGTAAAAGCTGGCATTGTAATCCAAATTGTAGATTTACAAGGGAGTTGTAGACTAAATTAGTGTATTTCTTTATTTTAACGTGGTTGTATTTTACAAATACCCCCGCTTGTCAGTGTACACGAGTTGAGTCACTCAACAAGAGCTCGCGGCTCGGCTCGATAATAGCTAGGTTCGGCTCGGGTCGATAATAAACGAGCCAAGTTCAAGCTTGAGCAGGATGCCAACGCTTAAAGCTTAGCTCGAGCTCAGCTCGAGTACAACCCTAACTGCAACATTACCAAATGGGTCCTAAGTTATTACTTATTTAATTTCTGAAACCAGAAGATCCTTGAAGAGGGTGAAAACAAGCCGTTCGGTGGCCTGGTTAGTCCCCCTCATACATACTCTAGCTTATACGGTATTGAAAGCTAGAATAGAGTTCCTCACTATGTATACCAAAAGTTCCAATTTCTATTCCCCTTATTTTCCTTGTTATCTATATAAAGAGAAAATGTGTTTTACTCTCCGTTTGGTACTATGGAGTTAATTAGTAAGGAAGGAAGAAAGAAAACACTAAGGCTCTATTTGGTTAATGACTTTAGTGAGGGAAAAGAAAAGAAAAGAAAATATAGGAATACCTTTTTCTTTGTTTGATTAATTTGGAAAACGATGAAGAAAATAGGAACACAAAGATAATAAGTTGAGAATAAATTAAGCATTTCAATTATTTTTAGCCATTTTATTTCCTTTTTACTTACTTTACACTTTTTTTCTCTCAAATTTTTAGTTTTTAATGTTTAAGCATGAGGGAAAATACAAGGGCAAACACAAAGGAACTAGTTTTTCTTCCCTTGTTCTTTTGAGTAATGCTATGCTTCCCATATCCAAATCTCAACTTCACATCCCAAATGATGTAGCAGTAGGACCACTATGGGATCAATTCAACATCCTCCAATCAAAATTCAATGGGCCCACTGTCATATCATTTGAAATGTGGATTTAGGAAGCATAGCATTACTCTTTTCTTTTCAATCACTAAATCCATGAACCTGGTAAGAAAAGAAATGAGAACATTAGGGCTTTGTTAGGTTCATAGATTTGGTGAGGAAAAGAGAGGGGAAAGGAAAACAACATGAAAAACTAGTCTCATCTGTAAGGTAAAAAATGAACAAATTTTTCATCTGGTTTTCCTTTCCCCTCTCTTTTCACTCACCAAATCCATAAACCAAACAAAGCCTAAAAGAAAATATTTTTCTTTGTTTGATTATCAGGAAAAAGGGTAAGAAAAATTAGAAGGAAAAGAAAACATACATTGCAAAATAATTATAGTTTTAATTGTTATAAGTCGCTTTTCTCCCTTTTTGTTTTTGTTTTACTTAAGTTATAATGTATCCCAAAGTTTTTTTAACCATTAGTATTATCTAAGTGTGGAGAAAAATATTAACGGGAACTAGTTTTTCTCTTCCCCCAATTTTTTTCCTCAGTGGATACGCAAACCAAAATACTATAACACCCGCTCATGCTCATGCGAATTATTTTAATCATATTTAGCATGCATTATTAATCATTTAATGACGATTTGAGTGTATGTGAGATGTGGGCCTTGACCCACTAAGTTGAATATGGATGTCCAATTAGGAACCCAATTGTGGCTAGAGTGACAGTCTCAAGTTGGGACATGTGTTGATGGGTCCCAGTGAGATGGGACATCAATATGTGAAACACCCTATGTGATTAAATGTTTATTAAGGCTTAAATTATTTATTATTTTATTGTTAATAATATCACGTTGTTAGTCGGAGACCACTTTTGTGGTCAATTAGGAGTACCTTTGTGAGAGCGAATTGAACACGTTACATAATTGGTAGGCTAATTAGCAACTTCATTTAATTATTTGGGACCACTTATGGGGCCCATGCGAGACATAGACAAATACTCATTTGGGTTTGGAATAGTTTTAATACAGTTTAATAATTGACAAGGTATAATTGCAAACTAGCAAAACTTGTGGGGTTGTTATAATGTTAATGGAAAGTGTTATACATAAGACACTTATGAAGGTGACTCATCACCTTCCATTTCTTCATTTCGGCTAGGATAATACACACAAAGAGATATAGGCGACGTATATCGATGAAACGACAACAATGTTCTCGACGCCGATTGATGCGCTAAACTACGTCAGTTTTCCAAACAGGCTATATATTTCGACTCTTGAGGTGAGACTAGCATTTTCGTACCAATTTTATTGAGTTCTGTGACCGTTTTTCTGTGACCCATTTTGAGGTGATAGCTTATAATTCATTATATATATGTAGGATTTATTCCTGAAGCATAATAGGACTCTAATATCAAGTTTAGGAACGATTTCCAAGAGGTGAGTGACATTAATTATGATATATGGATGGTTCCATGTTTGAGTCCATTTGGGATGTAAAAACATGTTAAATTAGCTTAATAAAGCTTATTTAGTTTATTATTGGGCAAAATTCATGTGATTAAATTAGGCCCAATTTAATTGGGAAAGCACGGTGTAATGTTTATATGAGCATGTTGAGTTGTTTATTTGGGTCAATGGAATCGCTAGCTCTATACCACCATGAGGTAATCGATGTGGTGAGGACCACAGCCGCCAGAGGCCTATGGGACTGCACGTGTAGAGGCGTGGGTCATGACTAGGTCACGTGGGCTTATGGAGTGGAGCCGCGGACTAGTTGGTAGTGGTGGAAGTGAACTAGTAATTGCCGGAGACTATGGTTGGTTGTAATGAAATGAAATTGAGCATGTTTATTATTCACGTGCAAAATCAGTGTTATTCACAATCATGTAGCTTATATATTGTAGTGGTTGTTGAATAACCATCGTAGGTGTTCAAGATGGAGTTCAGAAGGAAAGGAAAGAACTTGGAGAGTATTCGTGGGGGTGGGATTGTAAATAATTCTGGTTAATAGACTTATGTTTAATAAGTAAATTAGTGGAATATTGCAAACATTTATTCATTTTGGTTTGTGAAGTAAAATGATAGCAGTTTAAATTCTTGTAATATAGGGGATTTGTTATGCTGATTGTTTATGAGCTGAGGTTGTATTTTTGTAACTTCTAATTAGAAGTGGGGTTACCTTTGGGGACCCTTTGACCTACAAAAATGTTACTTTTGAAAACATATTTTGGTAAGACTTGTTTGGGTGTATGTGTTCAAACCTTTGAAAAATAAAATAGTGTGTTGAGTTCTTTGATCAAAACTTTTATTCTTTTGATTTCCGCAACTTTAATGACTTAGGAAGAGCCTTGGTGGCATGCCATGTGTCCTAGAATCATTTGGGTGGTTCTAGGGCGTGATATTTAGTGGTATCAGAGCAATAGGGTAGAAACTTGGGGACTTGAGAGTGATGTGCACATTATGTTATGCAGTTGCATATATATATATATATATAAAACATATGTGTATGAGATAAAATTAGCATGGCATATAATTGTATGTCAAATGATTATATGATGTGTGTTTTGTGATATTGATATGAGCATCATGCATGTTACCATCTAAATTATAAAATGTGAAGGAGTGATGAGATGTTGGTTTGAGCTGTGATGAGATGTCAAATTCGACGATAAGAATGGGTTTAGTAAGGCATGTTGATTATATTTAGAGCAGATTGAAATGGTGAAGAAATAAAAGAATATTATGGGATTTATAAGAATGTCAAAAACTAGTGCTATTGGTAAGAATTAAGATGTGAATACTGTGTTTTCTGAGTTAATGATATTCTATGAAAGTATGGCTCCGGGATAAAGTTTGGGTAATAAAGGGAAATGATTCTCTATGGATTATTGGATGATAATTTATGATAGGTATTTTAATGTGGGTTATTGTGTTATGGGAAATTATTGAAGTTTCTAGATTCTGATGTTGACTTGAGATTTATGTCAGCGATAATTATTATTCTTTATTGGGATTGTATAAGTGTTTCGTTCTGAGTATTGGATTGTGTTATCAACACTTGACGTGGTGAATGGGTTATGAAAAAAAAAAGATGGTAAAGTTATATAGTAAGTCTTTTGGGTATGGATAATCTTCCATGTACTGAGTATGTGAACAGGTATTCTTATATATATAGATATTCGTTATTATACTTCCGACAGTGGTTCGGGTTTCGGGGTTTCTTTATTACGGAGGGTCTTCTTATTATTTGTTGATTCTTCGATATTGAAAATTATGGTATTGGGCATTGTGTTTTTCTCTTGATATATATTATAAGCGTTATGGGTATTTATGTTGTCACTGCGATTTATGGTGGACTTCCTTGTTATTTTTTTCTAATTCTCTGAGAAGGGATATGATTATAATGGTCTAGCTTTCTATAAGGTTAGTCTTGTGAGTATGGTATTTGGGGTATACCTATTATATGACTGCTTGTAGCACCCTAAATTTCTTTAGACATTCCATGTAGGATATTGGAAACTAGTGATGATACCACCATGGGGACGGTTACAGAAGGTCCATTAGGATGACCCTAATTAGGAACCTTTGGATATGATCCTTAGTAATCGTCCTGACTGTGACGACGTTAGTAATTAACTAGTGTCTATTAGAAACGTCACCTTGACGTGCGTAGTTTCTAAGTTGGGAATCATAGATAGATTACTATACTTAAGCCCGTGCACAGCCTTGTACATAGGCACAATTACAATTATGCACGTACATTGACTTAGCACGTAAACTGAGACGTGGCCCCACATTTGGCCACATGGCAGCCACGCATACCCACCTCACCACTTGGCAAGCATGCGTGGCCACCCTATGCATGAGCTGCACATGCTAGAACTCCCATGACACTTGTCAAACTCACCCTTTTCTTTATATATACTTCATGCACACACACACACACACACACACACACACACACACACACACACACACAGAGAGGTATACACACACGCACATTCTGCTGCACACACACACATCTGCCATGGCAGATTTTAGAGTGAGAGAGAGAGCCCAAGAACTTTTGGTGAGAGAAACCCTCCCCCCTCACACTCTCAGTTTACACATAACAACACCCACATTCTCTGCACTCTCTGTAACCCCACATACCCACATACACTGTCACGCACGCACGTAGAGGAAGAAGAAGAGACATGGAGGGGAGAGTAAGTGAGATCGGAGGAGTTTGAAGAGAAACGAGGTCACCTGAGGTAAAACCCATAGCCCTTTCTCATTTTTTAGTCCCTGCTAGACATTTAGAAGACCTTAGGACAACATGCATGTAACCAATCAGAGCCTAAGGCTCTCTGCAACCTCCGGCGGCCATTAGAGCACCATCAAGGAGCTCAATTTTCCAACCATCACCAAAATGCCTCTAAGTTGTATCATTCTAACCGGATTAGTCCCAGAACACTTCCCCTAGAACAGTTTCCATTTTGGTATAGGTTTGATAGGGCATGCAAGACATTACTCTTTATTTTTGGCCGAAAGGATAATGAAGTGGTAGGTACCCAAATCGAGTAAACCATACCTTGGGCTTATAGTATGTGATAGAGGAGGAGTTTCCGGTTGTTTTGCTATTGGTTTCACTGATTTCTATGGAAAGACGAGTAAGATATGGGCATTTGAAGATTTTTTGGCGAGCCCCGACTTTCCGGCAGCCATGTCTCGCCGGAGAAGAAAATAAAATTTAAGGGTTGTAACACCGGGGTTGGGTTAGGTTTGTGTTTGGGTGGGTTGGTATGAGTGAGTAAATGGGTAGACGGGTTGAGTGGATAAAACTCGTGGATCCCCTTTAATGGAGCGACGTCGTTTTGACGCCGGGTTTAGCTTGGGGCGAGTTCGGGTATTAGGTTCGGGTTGTGCTGTTTCTAGAATGGGTTAGGGTTTGGGTCAAGTTCGATTCGAGTCTAGGGTAGTAAGCTGGGTAGACTTGTGAGTAGATCTGGGTTTGGGTTAACCCAAATGGGTTTATGGGTAGGGTTCTTATGAGAGATGTTGTGGGTAGTCCAATTATTTTGGGCTTGGGTCGGGTTTAGCCTTTGGGCCAACCCAATTGGGTTTCTTTGTATGTGCAATCGGGTAACCCATTTAATCCGGTTCGGTTCGAGTTCAACCCGTCGGGTCAGAAATTATTATTATTATTTATATTATTAGTATTAATAGATTTGAAATGATTTAAATTATTTGAAATAGTATTAAAATGTATTTTTAGTACTTTTAATTTATGGAATATTATTGTATAATATTCTATTTATTCTGAGAGTAATTATATTATTCTGAGAATATAATTAGTATTTATTTAGTATTTTATATGTATTAAATAAATAATAAAAATTAGTTTTAAGTGTTATTTAAATAATTAATAAATACCTATATGTATTTATAAATTCGAGAAAATTAGGGATATGTTCCTAATGATATTTTATACAGTACTAATAATTAGTATTTCATATATTCTATATACTATTGATATATAATAACATATATTGTTATTTATATATATAATATAAATAATAAATATTAGTTTTAAATGGCATTTAAATTAGATAATAAATACTTATATGTATTTACAGATACTCTTAAGCTACAAGGTATTATTATATAATATCCTCAACATACTGGGTATAATTATACTATTGTAATAATATAATTATCAATAATTTAGTAATTTGTGTAGCAACCTGTATTTTCGCGCCCCTAATAGAGATGTCAGTTTTTATTTACTATTTGTTAATTTTAGTTTTGGTATTATATAAATAAATACATATTAATACTCACATTATTAGTTGTTAATATAATGTCATTTTTATTTACTACGATGTATTATTTTTTTTTATAGTGATTCTATTTTCATAAAAGAAAATTCCTTATGTTGATTTATTATAATTATGTGATATTTAATTATGTGACCGTTAGTAATTCTAATTGTAATTATTATGCTTAAGACTATACCCCTAAGTTACCCTATAATTTGGGATTAAAACTAGTAATAAAATATTAATCATGTTGTTTGCATTTTTGGTCCCTAATATTTATTTGGAGTATTTTCTTAGACTACCCGGACCAACCTAACTGGACTAACTGAACCAAACTGATTAAACGAACCAACTGAATTATTGTTATGAGCTGATTGACTGCATCAATCAAACTTATATAGCAGTGTTATCTGTATTCACTCATATGTTTTGCAACTTGCACAGCTCACTGATTGAGCTCTCCCTACATAAACACACACACACACACACACACAATTGCAAGCATAAGCATTTCACACACACACACACACACACACACACACACTCTCTCTCTCTCTCTCTCTCTCTCTCTCTCTCTCTCGGATATATATACATTCATACACACCCATTTTCCATTGATCTCTTCCTCTTTCAAATTACAAGCATTCAGTCACTTATACATTATGAAAATTGGACGAAAGAAGGAAATATAGAAGCTAGAACATCATAGTAAGCTCCATAGCCATTGTTGGAGCTCTAAGCTTATATTTCGGAATTTTCGTCTTTCTTCAGCAAGTCACACAGCTCAATCTAGCAAACTGTGAGTCTCTCGAACCCACTCATAATGTAGTATTTGTCATTTCGAACAAGCCGGGGGTATCGAAAGTATGTGTATACGCCTATATATGTATATATAGCCATGGAAGTCCAAAATTAGCAGTTCTGTAAAACTCAACAAAAATTAATTCTATAAATTGGGAATGATAGATTACAGTCCCCATAGGTTCAGTTTCAAATATTAGGTGCTAATTCGTAACAGTTGCGACGTACGGTCAAAACGAAATTTTGACGACTCTCGGATTTTCACCTATAAGTAGAGATACAGTAATAATCGAGATCTAAAACTTATATATTCATAATCTACATGAAGAAAGCAAGAGAACGGTATATTATATGACCTGGTTGGTTCAGATTGAAAAATGGAAGAAAAACTCGTTTTTACAGCGTCTGGAGGAAGAAGACGTAGTGGCAATCAATTGCTATCAGCTCCAATCGATTGGGACATCATCCAATTAATTGAAACTTCATCCAATCGATTGGAACTCCTTCCAATCAATTGATACTTCATCCAATTGATTGGTACTTTTTCCAATCGATTGAGACTTTTTCCAATCGATTGGAATTTTTCAACACTGACGACTTTTAGTAAAACGGCCATAACTCTCTCTAGAAAACTCGAAAATGCGCACCGTTCGAAGCATTGGAAACTAAACTCAGAGACTTTTATTTTGATATGTAATTAACCTACAAAAATTATAACTCATTTTTGAGGGCATTGCTTCAAAGTGGACCCATTTGTGTACTGGTAGCTGAAAAAAACGTATTAAAGCATTCTTTGATGAAATTTCCTGTTGCCACATATGTGACTTGATAATGTAGATCGTAGATGTTAATTCAATGATTCTAAAAGTACATTGTACCTTGTTAATAAAGAAAGGAAAATAGATTTTGAAAGCAAGAATTAAATAAGTTGTTTTAATCGATAAATAATGACAAGAAGAGACCGCTCTGATACCTTCTATAAAGCAAATGTGAAAAAGGAGTTTAAGTCATATAGCTCTGATACCTTTATAAGAAAATATGTAAAAAAAGAACAAGTCGTACACTCGCTCTGATACCTCTATATAAACAAGAAGAGAATATATTACTCATTTGCATAATCGAGATGGCATGTATGGAAATGGGGTCAGCATATATGTTGTGAGAATGTCTCGGGACGAATAACCTTAATTATCCCAGGCCGCTTGAGATACGGTAGGTTAATTAAGAAGGATTGAGCCCAGGCCGCTTTTGATACGGTAGGTCAATCAGAGTCTTGTGATAGCCTTAATTATTCCAGGATGCTGCTGATACGGTAGATTAATTAAGAGGGCTAAACTCAGGCCGCTTTTGATACGGTAGGTCAGTCTGGTGGTAGCTTTAAATTATTCCAGGCCGCTTCAGATACGGTAGATTAATTAAAGTATTCCACAGGTTATTATAACCTTGAATATCTAGGTATGTCGAGACTAACTTTAATACGGCAGACATATTGACAGACCCTAGGTGGTCCGAATGAGTCAAGAGATTGTGATCGAGATAAAAGAGTCAGTGAGATGAGCTGATTTCATAGTTCATGCACGGTCTTTTTTATTCATTATTCAAACTGTTATTAATTGTTATCATGTGATGATTGGAATAATGGATTTATCACACTCTAAGGTACCGAACATTATAATAACTGTTAATGTACTTTTACATACATTGCTTGTGTGTTCGTTATACTCACTCGGTTTTCATTAGCTGATGACTTTATTTTGTCCTGGACATCCAAAATGTTCAGGATATGGTTATGCAGGGCAATATGATTATGCCAGCTAGAGGAGCCTGCAATGTTACTTTTCTAATTTAATAAAAATGTAATAAAGGATATGGATAATGTTTTTATTTGATTAAGGCGGTATGTGCCTTAAGGATATTTGAACTTAAGCCTACGTAATATTTGAAGTTGTTATATGTTTAATATAATCTTCCCTGTTACTTTTATATACTCAGTTTTTCTGGTACATGTTAAGCTAAGTACAGGACAAGCGATCCATCACCTGTCATGACCTACGGGTCCAAAACGGAAATGAAAATTTTTCCTTATTTTGCTACGCTGGGGCGTAACAATTTGTAAGTATAAAATGTGGATTTCTAGAGTACTTAAATAGTAATTTAAATATCAGCATATGTATATAAATTATGGAAAATTAGGGGAATGTCCCCAATGCTATTTTTATGATATCCCAAGATTTATAAAGTTATAATACTATATAGTGATATTGTGGACCGTCGCGAATGGAGGAGGAGGTCCTGGCGCTCTCCCTCGATAGTGTCCCGGGACGGATCCCAAGGAGCACACTTCAGGGAAAACTAGGACTTCCTCACGCGATCCTAGAGACAAAGAGTCGCCACCTAATTTTTATCGGGAATTAGGAAACCCAAGTTTGACTCGCCCAAAATTGAATAAGGTTACTCGCCCTTCATTACCAGAAACAAGGTTCGGGGGTCTTGGTACGAGAGGGGAAGGAGCCCAAGCAGGACTAAAGCACCCCCTCCTCGCCCTACCGAATGGTAGGCCTTGATTCAAATATCCTTGTTATTAATTCATAATAGATGTTGTTTCCTCAAACATACTAGATAGATATATACATGGCAAAAAGAAACATCTAATGAAAATCATTTCAAGAGACTAAATCAAGTAGAAAGCGGATGCTCATGCAATACAAGGGAGAAGTATACTCACAGTGGCTAGTCCCGCCCGGGACCGATGCAAATAAAGTAAACATGTCATGATATGCAAAGGGAACGAGAAGACTTACATTGGTTGACTCAAGCGGAGTCGCGAAAGCAAAAAGAATGTAAACGTGCAATGCAATCATGCAACAATCCTAGATAAGATGTCTCTAACAAATAATCATATAAACGGAGACTTATCCTAAAGGAAATGTGTCGTTGAAATCAAAGTTGTAAACCTAGAAAAATTCTAAGAGAAAGGATAGAGATAGTACATGATACATGGGCACTAAGCCACATGTAGACGAGGCAAACCACAAATCGAAGTCCGGGTCCGAGGCACTTAATTCTCTGCACTAATACACCAAAGAATACCCAAGCATTGCAAAAATACAAGCAAACAAATGATATGCATGATAAACAAAGAAAACATGTCATCAATCAAATTTCCAGATTCAGCAACCTCTAATGAATCCTATCAAAAGTGGTCTTAAACATGAGCTGGATAAAAACCCTTTTACAGAAAGTTAGATACATGTCTTAGGGAACTTCTCCAAAAAGTGGGACCTCAATATCAATTTTATTGTTTGAGAAATAAATGTTTTGGGAACAGTGGATCAGGACTGTCCACTGTTCTTGTAAAAATCATAATTAAATCTACAAAAATCATATGAAGCTCTATTTGGTGTCAAAAGAAAGCTATTTCATTGTAGTATATGATAAAAATAAACCCATGGACATTCTGTAATCACAAGGTTTCTGAAAAAGTGTTTTAAACAGACTCTGTTATTCTGGAAATTTGGTATCATTTGACAAATGAATGCAAAACATAATAGAAGTATAATAGAAGTTCATGAATCATGTTAACCAAGTTGATTTAAGCTTTTGATCTCTCATCCATTTATCCTAGGTGATTTCTAAACCAAGTTTTATTCATCAATTGTTGTTGAGTGATCAAGGTATGACCATTTTGTATACATAATCATATTTGTAATTAAACTTAGAAAATTCCAGAATAGTTGTATCAACTTTAAACGCTTAGAAAACGATCCTAACTCGATCGTATGCTCACGATTTTACATCGGCATATAGATATATGAGTTAGGAATCATCCCCAAAAAGCGGAACGTCGATAACTATTATAGATTTTCTGAAATTCAAGCACAAAGAGACGATGTTCAAATCTGTCAACCGATTTCTCAACAATTTCTAAAAATAGTATATGAATCCTAAAAGCTCTCAAAACGGACCGGATGAAAGCTAATTCATCAAAGTTTACCCAGAAAATTTGAAATCCATCAAACTATGGGTTTTGATGGACCAAATCTAATGGACAAAACCAATCTGCTTTGCTGAATTTTTATCTAGTTCATTTTAAAGTGTGAGGAAAACATTTTAGTGATAGTTGAAGCTTATTAGAGAGATCAAACTCATAGATCAACTTAATTATCATGATTCCCAATCAATTTAGCCCTCAAGTTCTATGAAGAACTTTTAGATCAAGGATCAAAGGGACTTATAAATATCATGTTGGAGATGAAATTCAATAGGAATTCTAGGTAATAGGAATAATCAAGAGATAGGTATGAACATAGAAATCATCCTTCTCATAGATCATATTTCCAAACCATCATGGAATTCAAAATAGATATATGTATATATATATAATCATGTATGCATGAATCTAAACTAAAATTGAAGAATGAAACCAAAATTGAAAATCAAAGTGAAAAACAATCTCTAATTGTAAATTATCAATAAAAATCAAAGAGATTTGGATCTAACTATGTGAGTGTGTGAAGAACATGAGAGGAAGAAGATGAGTGTTCTAATAAGTAGAAATAGGACTAAGTTAGATCCAAATCTTATAGATCTATATATACAAAGTAGGAATTAGAGATGAACTATAGTGTTTACCTCTTGGAGGATTCTCAATTACAAGACCAAAATTGATTTGAAGATCTTCTTCTTCAAGTGTTATTCAAGTGTTCTTCAAGCACTCATCCATGGAAGTTGAGGGAGGCAATTGATGTTCAAATTGTGGTCTAATTAGCCTAAGTTAATCTAAATTCAATTCATAATTTTCTCTCTCTAGAATTCACCTAAATTGAAAGTATATTCAAAGTATACTTATCTCTCTTGTATGTGCTTCTATGTGTGTTTGTATCTCCAAGTATATTCAAGTGTATCTCTTCCAAGTGTCTAGTGTGTTAAGATGTGATCTCATATGAGATGTATGAGATCTTATATAGAGTTTTGAAGACTTAGCTCTTAAGTTTCAGGGTTAAAACAGGATTTTTAGAGCTTAAAAGAGGGTTAAAATGGCCATTTCGGAGCCTAAACGCAATTTCCAGGCAATTTCCTCGCAGTGGGAAGCTTCTAGAAGGGTCTGGAACTCAAAAAGCTCCGTGGAGGACACAAATGGAAGTGGCGGTTATGGTGGGACCCGCCACCCCCATACCCAAAACCGCCACTTACTATTCTTGCTCCTCTGGTCACCCACAAACCCTGTTTCAAAAATCACGTGCACTGCTTTTCCAGATTTTTGTAAAAATGCTTTTTGGTGTCCGAAATCGTCCGTTTACGTACCGTTGGAAAGCTGTCAGGTTGAATTTCAGTATAAAAATATTTCCAGAGGTTTTATAATGAGAATTGAAGTCCAATTGAAGTCCGGAAGTCCTCCGGAACTTTCGTCGTCTTTTTGAAATCAAATGACGTCTTTTCCAAAATTGCTTTCAAATGTGCGTCGATTTCGAACTTTTCTTTAAAATTGAATCTCTGGATACCTAGAATACTGCGTTTAGAACACTTAATGTTCATATAACCCTGAGAGAATATGAATTCTGAGAGATGATTTTGACAAAACCGGGATTTATCCATGGAAAAGGGCTTTTCTGAGCTTGAAGTCACTTTCCGAAGTCCGATCTTCTGATTGTGTGGAATCCAGTACCTTCCACGGGGTACTTTTCATCATCGAATCCTCCAAGACGTTGTCCACCCTAAATCCTATCAGTGTGGTCAAAATTGGGTGTCTACAGTTTGCCCCTCTTTGGCAGAACTTGTTGTGAACAACGTGAACTGCAAGTGAGTGCCAAAGCCTTGAAGGCACCCAAATAACCATACTGAGAGGTTTTAGGAAAAACAAAAATCCGCAAAATCAAGAAATTCAAAATCTGAAAAAAAAATCAAGAAATTACAAATGCAAGAATGCAATGCAATGCTGGGTAGAGGCGGCTAAGTTGAAGCTGATGCTGGTCGTGCTCCGCTGGAGCTGCCTACGTATCCTTTCCAGGAATCAGACCAGGGCGTAGTTCAAGCGCGCGAGAAGACGGAAAACAAACAAACAACAACAATGCGGATGAAATGCTCCTATCCTAGGATGCTGGTGCAATATGAAAACATGAAATGTGCAAGTGCTGGAGGATTCATCCTCAAGGGTTCCCTAGATGCAAAATCTAATGCAAAGGATGCAACGACTCTCTCTCACAGTCGAATATGCTAAAGGTATCTTGGATGATTCTCGAGGTTTTTGTCAAAGTTATTCTTCTGATCTTAAGGCTCGTAGGCGTCATCTGTATCCTGGACGACTCTTGAAATAGCGAAGTATCTTGGATGAATTCTGAGTCATGTCAAACAACTGGACGATTGCTGGTGTAGAGTCCTTCTGCTGGGGACGATTACTGATATAGAGTCCTTCTGCTGGGGACGATTGTTGATGTAGAGTCCTTCTGCTGGGGACGATTGCTGAAATAGGTCCTTCTTCTGTGGACGATTGCTGATGTAGAGTCCTTCTGCTGGGGACGATTGCTGATGTAGAGTCCTTTTGCTGGGGACGATTGCTGGTGTAGAGTCCTTCTGCTGGGGACGATTGCTGATGTAGAGTCCTTCTGCTGGGGACGATTGCTGAAACAGGTCCTTCTTCTGTGGACGATTGCTGATGTAGAGTCCTTTTGCTGGGGACGATTGCTGATGTAGAGTCCTTCTGCTGGGGACGATTGCTGATGTAGAGTCCTTTTGCTGGGGACGATTGCTGATGTAGAGTCCTTTTGCTGGGGACAAATCTTCTGAAACAGGTCTCTCTGCCGGAGACAAATCTTCTGCTCTTCTGAAACAGGTCTTTCTTCTAGACAAATCTTCTGTAACAGGTCTGGAAACAAGTCTTCTGAAACAGGTCTCTCTGCCGGAGACAAATCTTCTGTTCTTCTGAAACAGGCCCTTTTTCCGAGGACAAATCTTCTGTGGCAGGTCTAGAAACAAATCTTCTGAAACAGGTCTCTCTGCCGGAGACAAATCCTCTGTTCTTCTGAAACAGGCCCTTCTTCTGAGGACAAATCTTCTGTTCTGATGCACGGATTCTGAGAGATACACAAATTCTGAGAGATGACCCTTCTTCTGAGAGCAACCCACGGATACACGATTCTGATTTTGAGAGAAACCCTACATTCTGGAGGCAACCCTGATATGCGATGCTGAGAAATACATGATTCTGAGAGAAACCCTACATTCTGGAGGCAACCCTGGATACACGATTCTGATTCTGAGAGAAACCCTACATTCTGGAGGCAACCCACGATTCTGAGAGAAACCCCACATTCTGAGAGCAACCCACGGATACACGATTCTTGGCATAAACCTTGTATTCTGGAGGCGACCCACGATTCTGATTCTGAGAGAAACCCTACATTCTGGAGGCAACCCACGATTCTGAGAGAAACCCTACATTCTGGAGGCAACCCTGGATACATGATGCTTGGCATAAACCTTGTATTCTGGAGGCGATTTTGATGCTCAAATTCTGAGAGATACCCTTTATCTGGAGGCAACCCGTGGATACATGATGCTTGCGAGAAACTTAATTCTGAAAGTTCTCTACTGGGGAGATCCTATGATTCTGAGAGATGCACGAATTCTGTTATACCTTGACAATATCTGGAAATTCTCTGCTTGAGGAGATATCTGAGGTTTCTGGGACGCGAGCACATATTCTGGAGGCCCTGCTGATTCTTTCTGAGACTCATATTGGTGCTTCGACCAACGCAATCATTCTTGCAACACGTCAGGCTTACTCTAACCCTTTCTGAACATCTCGCATTCTGACTCATCTTCTGAAAGTCCTTTCTGGATGTAATTCTCAAGCGACAGTAGACTCAAATGTCCATTTTCTAAGACAACTCATAATCAATCCCAAAACGACGGGAGTTTGCCGTTTCTCGGCCACTTTCAGGCTGCGGTGCCTTTGATTCTTCTCATCTGGGGGACTTTTTTTCAATTCTTGAATGGATTTTTACCAAGATTCAAATCTCCAGAGGTCCTCTAGACCAATTCCAACAAGTTTTAAGCACTCTCAAGGCTTATATATCAAAAATGGACCAATCCGGGATCAAATCAAGAGTTCCGGGGGTCAAAACGCGAATATAGAGCAAAATGGGGAAATGGCAGGAAGTGAATAGTAAATGGCGGTTCCCCACACCCCCTTGGGAACCGCCAGCCGCAACTTTGGGGTTTTTAAACCCATTTTCTTCTTTGTTCTTCATTCATTTCTTCTTCAATGCATCACCTCTTCCTTCTAAGGTGCTCAAATCTTGCAATTTCTTGATGTTTTGAGTGATTTCTTGCATTAAAACCTCCAAAAACTTTGTTGATTTCATCAACTCCTCCCTATTCTAGGGGATTCAAGTACCAAGGTTTTTACTATTCATCATCTTCAACCTCTTATCTTCAAGCTTCAAGCATCAACAACCATGAGTTCCCATGGACAAGGTGAAAGTTCTAGAACACGTAGAAGCCAATTTCAAGCTAGTGGAGCTTCATCAACTCAAACCATGGAGTATGCAACCATGAAAAATCCACTAAATCATATCTCTAGGAGGGCCTTTCGTCAAGAGGTAACCCATTCTTTAATTACTCCTTTGTTTCACATCTTCATACGTGTCTCTTTATTCTTGCGATTCCTTAGAAATCATCCTTTTTCTTTTTAGAATGTGGTTGGTCATCTTAGAGGTCATGGTAGCCATGGAAAATGCCTTGAATGGTTTAATGAATTGTCGGAGTCGCGTCCCCAAGTAGTAGCCAATATCAAGCAAGCGGGCTTTGGGTCGTTTGTAACCTTATTGGAGAGATCGACTAATGATTTGGCCATGATTCAAGCTCTTGCTGAAAGGTGGTGGGATTCCACAAATACTTTTCACATGCCTTTTGGGGAGATAACCATGCCCCCTCTTGATTTTGCAATGATAACCGTCATCTCATTTGGCGGGCATCGTCTTGCCTTTGCAAAGAACATCCATAGACATCCTACTATCATTGAGCGTCTCTTAGGCATCATCCCATCCCAGAGAGATCTTCACGGATCGAGCGTAGGCATCACATGGTTCATCAACAACTTCAGGCCTTCTGAAAGAGCGGCTCAATTTACCGATATGCAGCTTACCCGTGCTTTCATCTTGTATTTGCTTGGTTGCTCTCTTCTTTCTACTCGAGCTGAGCGGATTACATTGAATATGCTTGATAGTCTTCGAAATCTTGAGGAGATTGCAGATTTTGATTGGGGCTCTGCTGGTTTAGCCATTCTGTATAGTCATATGGGGGAGCATTCTCGAGGCAAATCTCCTGGATTCGGCGGATTCTGGAGAGCTTGGGAGGTACTGAAAATATTTTCATTTCCAGTTTTTATCATTTGATGTTCTGCTGTTTTGACCACTGCTTTATTTTCTCTTGTAGGTGTGGGCCTTTGAGTATTTCTCCATGACGGCTCCATCATTCCGGGAGGAAGAGATTCATATTTTTCCACGGGCTCTGAAGTGGCGTCGCCAAGCCGTAGGTACCAAGAATGATGCTCATAATGTTATTTCTTGCCGGGATTTTCTTACCCGTCTCAGATTCACCCAAGTTAACTGGCATCCTTGGGTGACAAATGGAGATGTGACTGAGATTGGCTTAGCTAGACAGATGACTGGAGAGAGGATTCTTCTTGAGGGTCCCTCTGTTCTTGAGTGGTATCTTGGAGAGAGAGTAGCTCCTCAGACTGATTTGGAGGATCGTCTCTTAGTGCCACAGGATCCGCCTTCTTGTATGAGGTCGGCGCAGAATTTGGAAGATGAAGATCTTATTAATGCTTTGAACGGAATTCCTTCAGCCTCTTTTACTCTGTTTGAGGAGAACTATGACGTCTTCAGGGTTACTCATCTGATGCCTAATTTCCCGCTCTCGGATGACCCGCAGGTATTTCACGACTTCTTCATTTCTGATCGAATGCTTGCTTTATCTTATTTCTCATCATCATTTGCAGGGGAGTTCTTTTGTGGATGGCCCTGGTCGACCTCTACCTCTCATTCCTCCTTGTGATTGGCGAGCCTCGACCATGCTGCGCGGAGTTATATCTTCTGTAGAGATCCCCCGTGATCTTGTAGAGCCTCAGCTAGTTTCAGAACAACATGAGTCCGTTCCCCGAGCCGTTTTCAATGAAGAGCGAGCTTATGCACAGAATCTGAGGGCTTGGAGCCTTGCTCGTGAGGGACATGTAAGTAATTTCTGAACTCATTACCTCTGATTCTTCTGATCTTTCTGACCATATCTTCCTTCTCTTTGCAGTGGGATGGCATGTGCCAGACTTACATAGACCGTGATGCGGCCCTGGTAAATTTCTTGACCTTTTCTTCTTATCTCATTGCTTTTTCAAACCCCTATACTGATTCTTTTCTTCCACAGGTGGCTCAAGTTAGGCAGCTTCAATCACAGTTGGAGCGGATGAATGCAGGCCCTTCTGGTGGGGCTGGTGGGTCTAGGCGAAGGCGCCAAATTGAAGATGATGATAGCTCTACGGCCTCAGATATGCCTGCTCGGTACCCACGGGCTACTCGTCGTCGCTGATGATGATCATATGCACCCATGACTATCTTTCTGTTTTTCTTGCTTTCTGTGCTGAGACTGATGTTGATGTATTCTGTCTGAGACTTGATGGGCTTGTACTCTTGACTTTGCTTGATGCTGCTTTATGCTATCCTTCTGTTTCGCTTTGCATCCCTTGTCACGAGACTGATTTGATTGACACTTTGCACACTGACACACAGGACTCGATTTTACAGGGAAAGGAAATTTCTGACGATTCCTCTTTCTCGACAATGTCTTTTGACTTGGATATTTGAATTTTCTAAGGATTTGCATGTTTTGAAAATGAGATTTTATCTTGTAGCACGATATTGTGTTGGCTTTGCATGTAATCTTGAAGCTTTTGAAAATTTTCCACATAATGTTTCAGTCTTGACATTAGATTCACATCTTTAGATTGCTAAAAAACTTTTCAACTTAATATCAAGAATTACCAGATTTTTCACTTAGGTGCTTTAATTCTGATAGCCAAGTGATCCAGAGAGGACAGGTAGCGAGGTATGGGCAAACGACAGTTTGCCCCTAGTTGATAGAGATAAATGGAAGTTTGGGCAAACGCAGTTTGCCCCTAGTGTGGCAGTGATATCTTGAGGCTTTGGGCAAACTTGAAAGTTTGCCCCTAGTTTGCAAGGTTCAGGGATCGAGAGCCAGGAAAGCTCGCCTACTTATCCCCAAGTGGGAATCAGATCCAAAGTAGTTCGGCCAGGTCTTGAAAGAAAGTATGGTTGAGGGTTTCAGGAGCAGTGACCGAACCGAGCAGGTTGCCTACATATCCCCAAGTGGGAATCAGGTCAAGTGTAGTTCCTCGAATGCTGGAGGTTTTGAAAGAACAGGTTTTGAAAGAAAAGGCTTTTAAGCATAGTATCTCTTGAGACGGTCAATGTTGATTGGCTGATTGAACTCAACTCCATCTAGATCCATCAGGTATGCCGCTCCTCCAGAGAGAAGCTTCTTGATGACGTATGGGCCAACCCAATTTGGCTTGAATTTCCCTCTAGGATCGAAAACGGGTGCTTTTAAGGCTTTAAGCACAAGGTCGCCTTCCTCAAGTTTTCTTGGACGGACCTTCTTGTTGAATGCTCGAGCTATTCTTCTCTGATACACATGCACATGATCAATTGCGGCCAACCTTTTCTCATCAAGTAACATTAGCTCCTCATATCTATCTCTTAGCCAATCAAATTCTGGAATCTCGGATTCTGCCACAACTCTCAAAGATGGTAGTTCTATTTCAACTGGGAGTACTGCTTCCATTCCGTAAGCCAATGAATAAGGAGTGGCTCCTGTAGATGTTCGGATAGATGTTCTGTATCCCCACAGTGCATACGGTAACTTCTCATGCCAATCTCAGTATGTATCAGTCATCTTTCTTAGGATCGTCTTCAAATTCTTATTAGCTGCTTCAACTGCCCCATTTGTTTGTGGCCTATACGGCGCTGACATGTGGTGCATGATCTTGTATTCTTCTAGTAGATCCAAAACCTCTTTCTGGAAGTGACTGCCATGATCGGATATCAACTCATGAGGGACTCCGTATCGGCAGATTATATTTCTTCTGATAAATCTGGCCACATCTTTAGCCTTCAATGTCGCATAAGACTCTGCTTCCACCCATTTTGTGAAATAATCAATTGCTACCAGGATGTATTGATGCCCATTAGACGCCTTCGGGGTTACTTCTCCAATAACATCTATTCCCCAAACTGAGAATGGCCAAGGGGTAGTCATGTTGTATAGCAGTGACGGCGGCACATGCTTCATATTGGCATGGATCTGACATTTGTGACATTTTCTGACATATTCATAGCAGTCCTTGTCCATAGTAGTCCAATAATATCCTTGTCGGATGATCTTCTTAGCTAACATGTGTCCACTCATATGAGGACCACACACCCCTTCGTGAATTTGCTCCATCATCTTTCTCGCACTGTTTCCATATAGACATGTCAAGTTGAATCCATTGTAAGATCTCTTCAATAGACTTCCACCACAAATCATGAACTGAGCCGAGAATCTTCTTATGGCTCTCTTGTCTTTCTCGGAGGCGCTTTCCGGATATTCCCCATTTTCAATGAAGTTCCACACGTCGGTGTACCACGGAAGTTCTTCTGCTTCTTCTATTTCCCCAATCATCTCATAAGACGGCTTTTCCCTTTGTTCAATCATCAAAGGAGTTAGCTTTATCCCCACAGGAATCTCAATCATTGACGCTAAAGTAGCCAAAGAGTCTGCTAGCTGATTTTCTTCTCGAGGCAGGTAGAAGAACGTGATATGCAAGAAACGAGTTCGTAAAGAATCAAGATACTCATGATAGGGTTTTAACTTCTCTTCCTTGACTTTCCAATCCCCTCGAACTTGGGATATGATCAAATTGGAATCCCCGAATACATCAAGTTTCCTTACCTCCAAAGTCAATGCGGCTTCTAGCCCCAAGATACAAGCTTCATACTCAGCAGTGTTGTTGGTGGAAGTGTACTTCAGCTTAATAGAGAACGGGGTATGTGCTCCTTCAGGGGATACAAGGATGATCCCCACTCCATATCCTTTCTGGTTTGCAGCTCCATCAAAATACATTTTCCACACATCTTCTTTTAATTCCATCAATCCTTCGTCAGGGAACATGAACTCTCCTTCGTTTTCCAGATTTATCGGATGTTCTGCTAAATGTTCTGCGACAGCCCTTCCTTTAACAGATTTACTCGTAGCATGTATCAAGTCAAACTCAGATAGCATCAATGTCCATCGGGAGATTCTTCCGGTCAATGCTGGTTTTTCAAATAGGTACTTCAAAGGATCCATTCGGGAGATTAAAACAACAGGGAAGGCCAACATATAATGCCTCAGACGACGAGTGGCCCAAACCAAAGCCCAACATGTCTTTTCTAACGGAGAATACTTCAGTTCGTATCCAGTCATCCTTTTACTTAAGTAGTAAATGGCTTTCTCTGTACGCCCTTCATCTCCTTCTTGGGCTAACATGCATCCCATAGCATTCTCTGACACGGATAAGTACAACAGCAAAGGCTTCCCTGATTTCGGGGGTGAAAGAACCGGTGGGTTTGATAAATAAGCCTTGATCTTGTCAAAAGCTTCTTGACATTGATTGTCCCATTCGAATTTCTTCCCTTTTCTCAACAAGCTGAAAAGCGGATCGCAAGTAGCAGTGAGCTTAGATATGAAGCGGCTGATGAATTGGATTCTTCCCAGAAATCCTCTTACTTCCTTTTCATTTGTCGGAGGCGGCATATCCATAATAGCCTTGATCTTTGTGGGGTCAACCTCAATTCCTCTCTGTGTGATGAGAAATCCCAGCAGCTTTCCGGTGGTAACTCCAAAAGTACACTTCTGTGGATTCAATCTCATTCTGTATTTCCTTAATCTTTCAAAGAACTTGGCGAGTGCTGTTAAATGCCCACTTCTTTCTTTGGACTTAACAATCATATCATCCACATAAACTTCTACCTCTTTATGGATCATGTCATGTAACAAAGTAGTAGCAGCTCTCTGATAGGTCGCTCCGGCATTCTTTAACCCAAATGGCATTACTCGGTAGCTATACGTCCCCCAGTGAGTTGTGAATGTAGTCTTTTCTCTGTCTTCGGGTGCCATTAAAATCTGATTGTACCCTGAGAAACCATCCATGAATGATAACAACTCATGCCCCGCGGTGCTATCTACCAGAACATCTATGTGTGGAAGCGGAAAATCATCCTTAGGACTAGCCTTGTTTAGATCTCTGAAGTCAACACATACACGGATCCTTCCATCCTTCTTTGGCACAGGAACTATATTGGCTATCCATTCCGGATATTGGGTTACCATCAGGAATCCAGCTTTCAATTGTTTCTCAACTTCTTCTTTGATCTTCAAAGTCCATTCGGGTCTCATGCGTCTCAACTTTTGCTTAACAGGTTTTGAATTTGGAAAGAGAGGGATGTGGTGTTGGACAATCTCTGGATCGATGCCTGGCATATCTTGGTAGGACCAAGCGAAAACATCTTTAAATTCTTTTAATAAGTTGATTAGTTCATTGCTTTCTTGTGAAGTGAGCGTGGTGCCAATATGAACATTTTGTGGATTATCTTCATTATCCAAGTTTATTAGCAAAGTTTCTTCAATAATCTTGCATGCAGATTCATTTTCATTTTCAATTAATCTTTGCAAATCCTCAGAAATTTCAAAATCAAGATCATCAGACACAGAAGAGTAAGCAAAATCCTCGTTCATTTCATTAACATTTTTGGGTACATCAAAAGCAAAAGCAGACTCAACATCATGGCTCATATTGGCCTTTACAGACTTCCGGGGAAATGGGGGAGGGGATTTGTTGACTTCCGATTCTATCACCCAATTGTTCAGAGCTCCCTCTATTGGCTTGATTTCTTTCACATTTCCCAGTGCTTCTTCGGCATCCATCAGCATGTTCAGCTCTTCATCCATTAGCATGTTCAAATCATCACTTGTCATCAGCTCAGCCCAGTCCTTCCTTTCTTTCTTGATAGGCGGAGTATACAAGAACGGATCCTCATAGTCGGAGAACTCATGTTTGAAGAAAATCTCAAATCCAGGCTTAATGTTCTTGGTAGCCGGATCATACCATGGTTCAGGGAACCCACAGAAGGGAAAGTCATCGCCTTCTTTCACGAAGTATCCATTCAGGATTCTTGGCCCAGAAACAACCATCGGCCCTTTTCCTTTTGTCATCTTCTTCTTATCTTCTTCAGTCAATTGATACCCAAGCCCAGATTTATCTTTCTGTTCGTGGAAGTTCGGTGGTTCAGTTATTCCTTGTTGACGACGACCTAGTCCCATTCCAGGAAAATAGTTCATCTTCCGCACCATATGAGCCACTTTAGGATTGGCATACTGGTCAAAGTACAATGGCATGACTTCAGGGATCCAATTCTGTCCCACTTCTTCTTGTAGATCTTTGGCAACCGGGTTTCCCTTCTCGAACATCTTTCTATATTCGCGTCCGGTGATGAACGGCTTCTTTTTCTTGATCGGAGTGATTTCTTCGCCCCAGACAGATGCATCAGGAAGTTTCTTCTCATAGCTGAGTCGATCCCAAACGGATTTCTTTTTCTTAGCTCCTTCATTTATCATTCCCACAAAGTTGAATCCTCCCAATTCATTTTCTTCTTCCGGTGTTTGGACTTCTAGCACAGGACCATGGCTTGTCCTTTCTTCTTTGATCCAGCTATCCCCAAATATTGTTACCACATCCTCTTTCCAGATGAACTTGACTTTCTGGTGGAGAGTGGAGGCGACTGCATCATTTACATGTAACCACGGACGTCCCAATAGCAGATTAAAGCTAGCCGGAATATCAATCACTTGGAAATCAGCTTCTTTGTTTAATGGCCCGACTTCAATTTTCAACTTAATCATTCCCACAATGGCCCTTTTGGTGTTATCATAGGCCCTCACAGTTTGTGTTGATGGCAAGAGTTCTGAAATAGACAACCCCATTCTGAGAGCTGTTTGGAGAGGACATACATTCAAGGCTGACCCATTATCTACCAAGCAGACCGGTACTCTATTCCCCAGGCAATGTACAGTGATGTAGAGAGCTCTGTTGTGGTGTGCTCCTTCCGGCGGTAAATCTTCATCTGTGAATGTGATTACAGGCTTACAAGGCTTTGAAGAGATCATGTTTACTAGATCTTCGGGAGTAGTATTGACAGAAACATCCAAACGATTGAGAGTATCGAGCATGGCCTGCCTGTGTTTGTGAGAGGTCATAAGTAATCCCCATACTGAGATCCAAGCTTGTGTTTTCTTCAATTGCTTTAAGATTTCATCTTCTTCTTCGCTCACGGCTCCTTTACCAGCCTCTTTTGTTTTGACGACTTCTTTCTCATTACGATTTTCTAACTCATGAGGCTTGAAATGACGTCCGGAACGGGTCAAGTGGTTTGCTTCATTGGTGATCCAGATAGACTCAAGTTCTTTGGCTAACTTTTCGGTGCCAACAGTGATTTTCCAAACAGAATCATCGGGGATTATGGTATTATTAACGGAATCATCCTCATCATCATACCACCAATCTTCTTCTTCTTCCATCATTGCAATAAGATCGTCATCTTTGATTTCAAGGTTCTCGACAGGCTTTAGCAATTCTTCTATCGGCTCAGTGCTTTGTTTCTCGGTGACTGCTTCTATGGGCTTTTCTTCCTCATACCAGATCGAGTCGTCGGTGATGGCATTGGGATCCCACCATTCAATCGTAAGATTTCCGTTGGCTATTTCTTCTTCAAAAGCCAGTGCTTCTTCGACCCATTCTTCCTCTTCCATATTCCTCAAGATGCAAATTGCAGCGTCTTCCGGAAGTTGAACATCCATAGCTGGTTGATTCGAGGATGTGATGTAGATCTTTGGGTTATAAATCTGAGATCCTTCTTCTACAAAGTTAACATTTGGCATGTTCCCCTTATGATTAGGGAGAGGATTCTTCTGAACATTTGGCTGAGAGGGAGGAGGGGAGATGACCCCTTTTTCAATCAAGTCTTCAATTTCATGGCAAAGTCTCCAGCATCTATCTGTGCTATGTCCACGGCCTTGATGAAAGTCACAAAAGAACTCTGTTTTGAAACCCGGTGGAAGTGGATTTGGCTCTGGTTTAGGTTCCAATTTCTGCAAGTACCCTTTTTCTATCATTCTTTCAAGTGCGGTGCTTAGTGGCATCCCCAAGTCGGAAAATTCTCTTTTCTCTCTCGACTGTTTCTGATTTTGACTTCCTCTTGCATTAGCCATACTTCGACGCTCTTTCTGAAAAGGCTGAGGAGATAGTGTGTTGACGTCAGCAGACTGATGATAGACTGGCCTTTCTGTCTTTCTGTATCGATTGCTCGTGTTTTCTTTCTTGATCTTTCCATCTCTAATGGCATCTTCTATCAAAGTTCCCACATCAAACAGCTGTTCGAAACTCACAATGGACTGAAATTCTAGCCTTTCCAAGTATTCGGGCTGTAGATTCTTGATGATCATTCGGACCTGATCTTTTTCCGCTGGCCTGCTAGTCATTTGAGCAGCTTTAGCTCTCCAACGAGTAAGGAAACCTGCGAAGGATTCCCTATACTCTTGTCGGGTGGTTTCTAGATCTCTTGCAGTTACATCAAACAACTGGTTATATGAATATTGAGCCACGAAAGCTTTGGCCAATGCCTCCCAATCTCTGGTTATGGCTGGTTCCAACGTCAAGTACCATGAAAGTGCTGCTCCACTCAAAACTCTTGGAAACAATAGAGCGAAGAGGTCAGATTCAATGCCCATAGGCTGCAAAGTTCCTACATAAAGCCTCAGATAGTTCTTCGGATTTCCAGTTCCATTGAAAAATTCAATATGCGGCATCTTAAACTTCTCTGGGAGTTTGGTTTTTGGAGCGTCACACAACCCTTCAACATCGAACAAATACTCATCCACCCCTTTGCTCTTTCTGATCACACTCTCTAGTTTGTCGATCTTGGCCAACTTGTCCTGAATTTCCTGATCTAGCTGAACCTTTGGTTGAACTGTCTCCCCAAAATCTTCTTCTTCATGATGCTCTGGAGGTGGTGGTGGTGGATTAGTTAGCTGCTCAATCATTCTCATCATAGTGGCAAGTTGTTCTCGATTCTGCTCCCTGCTCTGATCCAAGGCAGCTTGCATTGCGGCCAATCTGGCTTCCATATCCGCTTCGTATGTCATATCTTCAACCTTAGTCGACTCGGCTGTTCCTTCTTCTAACCCTGATCTGATCAAACGGCTGTTCGGAGCTCTGACCCAGAAAGGAGTACAACTTTTCGGTCCTATCTTTTCTTATCTGGTTTATTTAGGGATTTTCAAATAATCAGGTATCTTTATTGCAAAAGAATTTTTCAAAGAATGATATAAGAAGGTGGATTTACAAAGATGGAAATCATAAATGGAAAATCATTTCCTTTTTCAAAAACATTTTTCTTAAAATCAAAAGAAATCTTTTCAAGCTTTCAAAATTATGAGGAAAACAAATCTTTTCTTTTGAAAGTATATTAGAGGCGTCGCACTCGTGAGTCGTATATGCAATGCTCGTGTAGTGCATGCAATGCAGATGAAATGCAATCTAATCTAAATGCAATGCACCTTAATCTAGCTTAGACCTAGCACATCAGCACATAAGCACATAAGATTCCTTGAGTATGCTAATCACCCTACTAATCCAATCATTATCCAAGGATTTTGAGTTTTGAAATTCTTGATGGTTCATGTTTTCAAAATTGAAATTTTTCATGAAAATCTTTGAAAGAGATGGGGAGATTTGTAATTTTCAAAAGAATTTTTGAACCATCAATGCTTGTGGTGAGAAATCATGATTCTTAAAAATTGAGGTGGGAATTTTGAAATTCTAAGATCTGAGAGGAAGATTTTGAAATTGAATCATCATGATTTCTTGAAGACCAAAGTAAATTTTTTTTTTTTTTTTTTTTTTTTTTTTTTTTTTGAAATTCTCTAAAATCTAGGAGAATTTGAAATTGAATCATCAAAGTGTGATCATGATTTCTGGAAATAGGAATTTTGAAATTCTCTAAAATCTAAGGAGAATTTTGGAAAGATTTTGTGAAAGTGAATCTCAAAGCAAATTTTCAAAAGGGATATTCTTGGAATTTTCGAAAGACTTGGGGTTTTTCAAAGAAGTGCTTATAATTTCAAAAATTTTCAAAATTGTCCTCAAATAATGATTGGATGTTCGGATAAAGACCATACTATCCTAGAGGAATCCACCATACAAGGTTTGATGATGCCTTCGCATACACGTCCTCATCATCCACATAATCCCTTACGGGCAAGCGCAAGTAATTCATCACATTGTCCTAACCAAAGATGATAATCAAGATCCTAATTGAAGGGTTCTATAGAAACTATATGCAAAGGCCGGGTTTTAGTCTCATAAAGGGTCCATTAGCAAGCTCAACGGTGTGGTTGACCGCCTCCCCGAGGGCGTGCCGTTCACACATGGGCTCTATATACCGCACGCGGTACAAGGCTAACGGTGACTACATGCTACCAAAACTCTTGACAAATAGAGGAAAGAGGGCCCTCTATCTTCAAGGCAATGATCTCAAGCAGTCGCGGTGAAAGAACAATGCAAGTGCAAATGCAGGCAGAAACAACATGATTATTGAATTAATAACAAGGATATTCTTTGGCTCAAGTCAAACCCTCGAAGAACAAGAAACCATCGGTTTCATGTTCAAATCCCCAGCAGAGTCGCCAGATTGTGGACCGTCGCGAATGGAGGAGGAGGTCCTGGCGCTCTCCCTCGATAGTGTCCCGGGACGGATCCCAAGGAGCACACTTCAGGGAAAACTAGGACTTCCTCACGCGATCCTAGAGACAAAGAGTCGCCACCTAATTTTTATCGGGAATTAGGAAACCCAAGTTTGACTCGCCCAAAATTGAATAAGGTTACTCGCCCTTCATTACCAGAAACAAGGTTCGGGGGTCTTGGTACGAGAGGGGAAGGAGCCCAAGCAGGACTAAAGCACCCCCTCCTCGCCCTACCGAATGGTAGGCCTTGATTCAAATATCCTTGTTATTAATTCATAATAGATGTTGTTTCCTCAAACATACTAGATAGATATATACATGGCAAAAAGAAACATCTAATGAAAATCATTTCAAGAGACTAAATCAAGTAGAAAGCGGATGCTCATGCAATACAAGGGAGAAGTATACTCACAGTGGCTAGTCCCGCCCGGGACCGATGCAAATAAAGTAAACATGTCATGATATGCAAAGGGAACGAGAAGACTTACATTGGTTGACTCAAGCGGAGTCGCGAAAGCAAAAAGAATGTAAACGTGCAATGCAATCATGCAACAATCCTAGATAAGATGTCTCTAACAAATAATCATATAAACGGAGACTTATCCTAAAGGAAATGTGTCGTTGAAATCAAAGTTGTAAACCTAGAAAAATTCTAAGAGAAAGGATAGAGATAGTACATGATACATGGGCACTAAGCCACATGTAGACGAGGCAAACCACAAATCGAAGTCCGGGTCCGAGGCACTTAATTCTCTGCACTAATACACCAAAGAATACCCAAGCATTGCAAAAATACAAGCAAACAAATGATATGCATGATAAACAAAGAAAACATGTCATCAATCAAATTTCCAGATTCAGCAACCTCTAATGAATCCTATCAAAAGTGGTCTTAAACATGAGCTGGATAAAAACCCTTTTACAGAAAGTTAGATACATGTCTTAGGGAACTTCTCCAAAAAGTGGGACCTCAATATCAATTTTATTGTTTGAGAAATAAATGTTTTGGGAACAGTGGATCAGGACTGTCCACTGTTCTTGTAAAAATCATAATTAAATCTACAAAAATCATATGAAGCTCTATTTGGTGTCAAAAGAAAGCTATTTCATTGTAGTATATGATAAAAATAAACCCATGGACATTCTGTAATCACAAGGTTTCTGAAAAAGTGTTTTAAACAGACTCTGTTATTCTGGAAATTTGGTATCATTTGACAAATGAATGCAAAACATAATAGAAGTATAATAGAAGTTCATGAATCATGTTAACCAAGTTGATTTAAGCTTTTGATCTCTCATCCATTTATCCTAGGTGATTTCTAAACCAAGTTTTATTCATCAATTGTTGTTGAGTGATCAAGGTATGACCATTTTGTATACATAATCATATTTGTAATTAAACTTAGAAAATTCCAGAATAGTTGTATCAACTTTAAACGCTTAGAAAACGATCCTAACTCGATCGTATGCTCACGATTTTACATCGGCATATAGATATATGAGTTAGGAATCATCCCCAAAAAGCGGAACGTCGATAACTATTATAGATTTTCTGAAATTCAAGCACAAAGAGACGATGTTCAAATCTGTCAACCGATTTCTCAACAATTTCTAAAAATAGTATATGAATCCTAAAAGCTCTCAAAACGGACCGGATGAAAGCTAATTCATCAAAGTTTACCCAGAAAATTTGAAATCCATCAAACTATGGGTTTTGATGGACCAAATCTAATGGACAAAACCAATCTGCTTTGCTGAATTTTTATCTAGTTCATTTTAAAGTGTGAGGAAAACATTTTAGTGATAGTTGAAGCTTATTAGAGAGATCAAACTCATAGATCAACTTAATTATCATGATTCCCAATCAATTTAGCCCTCAAGTTCTATGAAGAACTTTTAGATCAAGGATCAAAGGGACTTATAAATATCATGTTGGAGATGAAATTCAATAGGAATTCTAGGTAATAGGAATAATCAAGAGATAGGTATGAACATAGAAATCATCCTTCTCATAGATCATATTTCCAAACCATCATGGAATTCAAAATAGATATATGTATATATATATAATCATGTATGCATGAATCTAAACTAAAATTGAAGAATGAAACCAAAATTGAAAATCAAAGTGAAAAACAATCTCTAATTGTAAATTATCAATAAAAATCAAAGAGATTTGGATCTAACTATGTGAGTGTGTGAAGAACATGAGAGGAAGAAGATGAGTGTTCTAATAAGTAGAAATAGGACTAAGTTAGATCCAAATCTTATAGATCTATATATACAAAGTAGGAATTAGAGATGAACTATAGTGTTTACCTCTTGGAGGATTCTCAATTACAAGACCAAAATTGATTTGAAGATCTTCTTCTTCAAGTGTTATTCAAGTGTTCTTCAAGCACTCATCCATGGAAGTTGAGGGAGGCAATTGATGTTCAAATTGTGGTCTAATTAGCCTAAGTTAATCTAAATTCAATTCATAATTTTCTCTCTCTAGAATTCACCTAAATTGAAAGTATATTCAAAGTATACTTATCTCTCTTGTATGTGCTTCTATGTGTGTTTGTATCTCCAAGTATATTCAAGTGTATCTCTTCCAAGTGTCTAGTGTGTTAAGATGTGATCTCATATGAGATGTATGAGATCTTATATAGAGTTTTGAAGACTTAGCTCTTAAGTTTCAGGGTTAAAACAGGATTTTTAGAGCTTAAAAGAGGGTTAAAATGGCCATTTCGGAGCCTAAACGCAATTTCCAGGCAATTTCCTCGCAGTGGGAAGCTTCTAGAAGGGTCTGGAACTCAAAAAGCTCCGTGGAGGACACAAATGGAAGTGGCGGTTATGGTGGGACCCGCCACCCCCATACCCAAAACCGCCACTTACTATTCTTGCTCCTCTGGTCACCCACAAACCCTGTTTCAAAAATCACGTGCACTGCTTTTCCAGATTTTTGTAAAAATGCTTTTTGGTGTCCGAAATCGTCCGTTTACGTACCGTTGGAAAGCTGTCAGGTTGAATTTCAGTATAAAAATATTTCCAGAGGTTTTATAATGAGAATTGAAGTCCAATTGAAGTCCGGAAGTCCTCCGGAACTTTCATCGTCTTTTTGAAATCAAATGACGTCTTTTCCAAAATTGCTTTCAAATGTGCGTCGATTTCGAACTTTTCTTTAAAATTGAATCTCTAGATACCTAGAATACTGCGTTTAGAACACTTAATGTTCATATAACCCTGAGAGAATATGAATTCTGAGAGATGATTTTGACAAAACCGGGATTTATCCATGGAAAAGGGCTTTTCTGAGCTTGAAGTCACTTTCCGAAGTCCGATCTTCTGATTGTGTGGAATCCAGTACCTTCCACGGGGTACTTTTCATCATCGAATCCTCCAAGACGTTGTCCACCCTAAATCCTATCAGTGTGGTCAAAATTGGGTGTCTACAGATATTTTTAATAATTAATAAGGAACTATTTTATTAGTATATTAATTATTATAAATACTAAACGAGCTCCGAAAATTATGAGATTAATACTAGTAGTGTATTTTAATATCTAGTATTTAATAAAAATACATCTAAGTACTGTTTCCTTAGTATAATTATAATTATGTATTTAAATCCCTTTTCAGGTATTTTCTGATATATATTATCTTCAATAATTCATAATAAATAATCTAGGACTCCGAAAAAATACGCGGTCAGTTCCCAGAGTCTTAGAATATTGTCTAGAACATTCCCTTAAAGTTTGGTGACCTTTTGACTCAGTCAAAAATACAGCCTGTCTTTTAGGGCCCGCATTAGTGTTGTAAGCCCTACATATTACTCCGTAAAACGTAACGAACTCCGATTTGAGTCTAGTCAATGACGTTGAACTTAGAATGACACTTAGATCACTACCTTGAGGTTTATATTCTCATTGGGTATAATTACCATAATTCCCCTATAGTTGGTACTCATTCTTTATTATTGTTCTTCTTTTTATTGTGCTAGAACTCGACGGTTAGTTGCTACTGAGGATCGGTGACTTAAGGTGAGTTTCCTAACCTCACTCTAATCAGTATTAAAATCTATCTAGGATATCTACAAGCTACTTGTATGATGTATTGTATATGTATGGTGTCGATTAATGTTACTGCATACCTTAATATCTGTATCGCTATAAATATTTGTGCTATAGTAAGTGCTATCGCATAGATGAGCATGTCAAGAGTTTTGTCTATATAATTGTTGGTATCAAATCCATGTTAAAAGATCCATGAGCTATATGCTATATTTATGCTGTTATGAATATAATGTGATTTGGCCATTTAGAGTTCATACCCAAGCTATAAGTATGTTGTATGGCACGAGTATTGCATTAATAGTAATTGGGTAAGTTTCCATCGTACGTATGATATGATATGATATGAAACAAAGTGACAAATGTATAACGTAACTCCAGAAGTATAATGAATGTTATTATTGAACTAAACTACGAAACATATGAACATGTAAGATAATGGCAAACCCTTCAATAACGGATTTATGTAAATAAGGGACGTTGAGATTTGTTTCTCCTCGTGTGAATTTCGGTCAAAGCTTATTTGTGAACTTTCGTGTTGAGTTTGAATACTTCTTGCAAAGTCAGTCTTTCGATAATTCCATGGAGTCGATTGGGGAGTTGTAAAATGTTTTGTATTCTTGATCTGAGGATCGACATGACGTATTCGGTCAAGTGCAGATGACCTGAGGATCGTCATGACGTGTTTGATCAAGTGGTTATTAATTTTCCGCACCCTTGGTCTGAGGATCGGCATGACATGATCAGTTAAGTACGGGTGACTTGAGGATCATCATGACGTGTTCGATTAAGTGATTGTTAATATCTCGTACCCTTGGTCTGAGGATCAGCATGATGTGTTCGATTAAGTATGAGTGACCTGAGGATCGTCATGACGTGTTCGACTAAGTGATTGTTACATCCCGCATTCCTGATCTGAGGATCGTCATGACGTATTCGGTCTTACGGGTGACCTAAGAATTGTCAGTGACGTGTTCGATCAAGCGATTCATTACCAAGTGTTATTCTTTCTTGACCTGTAAGTTAAGTCTTCTTTCAGTCAATGTCGTTGGTCAGTTCAGTTCTGGGCTAAGCTTCGAAGGGTATGGTTGGGTTTGAATGAGACATGGTTCTGAGAATAAGAGATGATGAATAACTTACCTTAATGGTGGTAACCCTAAGGGTACCCTTGCTTAACTTAATCACTGACGGCATTAATAAAAGGAGGATGTATTCTATGAAAGAAGTATTGAGATATGTAAACTGCCTAAATGTTTTGATTGAGACCTTTGCCATGCCCATGAAAGAATGCGTCTTTTGATAAGAGAGTTACTGTATCTCAAGATACTAAAGCTATGATGCAAATAAAGAAACGTTTTGTATTATTGATTATTGCATGGTTATGTTACTCACTCAGCTTTGTTCTAAAGCTGATGACATTTTACGCCCTGAACATTCTCATGTCTAGAGTGTTGCAAGTTTTACTTAGGATAGAAAGGTGAGCTCGGAACGCAGTACTGGGGAGCTAAAGAAGGATAGAGACGAACTGGAAATCAAAAGATAGTTATTTAAGTGCTTAGGCGTATGTATAAGTTTAGTATGACCTCATGTAATAAGTTTGCAGTTATTGTAATCGTTATATTTCTGTGGCTGTAATCATGTTTCAATTTAGATTATGTGATGTTTATGCTCTAGTATCTCCCTTATGAAGGCATGTGTGGAGTTAGAAAGGACAGAACGGTTAATCAACCAATCACGTGTCTACGAACCCATAAAGGAAATTTATTTCTCCCTTTTTTTGGTACTTCGGGGTGTGACATTGCTATTTATTTGGCTTATTCGTCTGGAGACTCATATTTTTATGGTCATTTGGGGGTATATTTACCAAATTCAGAGTATTTCTTGAAATTCGAGTGTATGTGGGGTTTGCTGGGATATCTGAAAATGGAGGGGTTACACGGTTGGTTTTATTATATGAATTTGTTGAGGAATCTCTCAACCATATAATTATTTCTTATTGGATTTGAGGAATCTCTCAACTCTATTATCGTGTTGTATTGACTGGCTATTCTTATGAGGTTTGAGAAATCTCTCAACCTTATTACGGTACATTGGTATTCGTCAGTGGTTTGGAGCAAGGTTGTGATTGATTGGGAAATTTGAAGGATTCTGTATATTGGTATGCTAATGCAGAATGCAAGGATTGGATAGAAATTGTGTGATGATTGATTGTGATGAGGAAAAAAAATTCTTTTATAAACGTGAAAAGTGATTTTGGGGGTGGAGCTGAGTACATCAGAATACCTTAACTTTATTGATTTCAATTATATTGAAGGATTTTTTTTAAGGAAATTTTGGAATTCATTTCCAGGTGATTTTAAATATTTGAAAAATACTTTAAAATATTTTCCATTCAAGAGGGAAGTTACTATAAATGTTGAGGATGTATCAAATGGGTTTGGGAGTTATGTTATTATTGATAGGATAAGCTTAACACTTCTGACATATCGATTTCTGCTAGAATGATTGAGTTTCCGTGGGCAAAATATGGATAGAGTTATTATGTGGTTTGTTGATGGAGTTTCAAAATTTCAAGTGTTAAAATGTTCATAACTTGGTCTATGAAGCTCGAAATGTGTATCATTTTCGCTGTTGAATTTCTCATTCAAAATATTTTATTTTGTGTGTATAACTATTCTTTTCAAATAAAATTAAAAAAAGAAAAAAAAGAAAAGAAAATAAAAAAATTAAATTTTTTTATCAAATAACTATTCTACCCTCTGGGCATTAAAGACAAAAGCTTTAAAAGATTTTAAATAAAAGTTTAAATTAGCCGTGATTGGTTGAGGCCTGACGATGTGGTAATGCTTGGTTGACTGAATGAATTGACGGTGTATATAGATGAGTTTCGGAATTCAAAGAGTTTTTCAAAGAGTTTGAGTTGAATTGGGTAGATTCGGAAATTTTATGAATAAGAGATATTTCATGGGATATGACTTGTGAAAGCTTAGTATGGATTGTAATTTAAGGGCAGTGGCATTATGACTAGTTGAATTTGTGGAAGAAATGAAAAGTCTTAACGGGAAGAGGGTTTAATTGTTGGAAATATCACAAGAACAATAAAGAGTGACGATTTGTGAAATGAAATTTATTTGTTTGTTGCTTTGAGGGGAGTACTTGGATAAGTGTGATATAACCTATGCCTGAAATGCAAGAAAGTGAGACTGGATAATAAGTGGGTTATTACTGTAAAGTTGTAAATGGAAGTTGATTAAAGAAGGACTGTGAAAATTGGGTCTCTAGAATCGAAATGATAAGAAACTCTTTTTTTGTTTGGGGAAAAAAAAAGAAATTTGGTAGTGAATTGTTGGAAATAAGTTTGAAGTCTGGAAATCTTTTGTGAAGTTCTTAAATATATGACAGGGATTGTACGGTTACGAAATGACTACATTTAAGGTATTTGATTTTGGAATTTAGAGCGAACTTAAAATTTCTAAAGTGAGAGTTTGGGGAAATTAATGATGCTTTCAGAGGTGTAAAGTGGATGCTAATGGCAACTGTGGTTAGATGATACTTTAATTGAAGTGATAGATTTTGAAATTCATCTCGAGAAGAGTTATGGGGATTGCTGAAAAATGAGATTATATTGTATATCAGAACATACGTGGAAACGCTAAAGAGTAAATGCAAATAATGACAGAGTGTTGAAATTTGGATTGTTAAAAAAAAATTTCCAGAATTGTTTATGTTGAAAAGGAAAGGGTTCAGTATAACCAAAATGGAGCGGGGATAACATAGTGATAATTTATTAAGGGTAATGAACTGGTAAGAATTTTTGGAATGTTATATGTGGTTGTATTTGTTGCACCGCTTCTAAAGTCGTTATGGGTAAGTGAAAATGGATGTTATGAGCTGAAAGAACTATGGGGTTGGAATTGTGACTGAATGGGTAAATTGAGATCTTAGAAGACAAGTATATATGCTGTATTTCAAGCATGATTAGAAATTGCATGTAATGCTGATAAAATTGCTGATTAATGTCAATTAACGGTTAAAGTGTCCAAATTATGCCTTACGAGGTATTTTGGGGTATACATCAATATGGTCAAGACAAGAATGAAAATAGGTATTGTGGGACTGTGGAATTGCGGTATGAATTCAGATAATGGGTTGATCAGTGGATATTATGTATAATTACATGAAATGATCTGTGAGAACGGAATTGTGTATTAATACGTGAAAGGTTTTTGGGTATATGAGGTCTGATCGATGTGTATTGAGCATCCAAATAGAATTTCCAATTAGACAAAAAATCTAATATTGCAAGCTACGGTTATCTTATTGGTTGGGTTTAGTATTATGATCATTCGATCGAGAAGACTATATGTGATTTGTGATCTGCTGACTTGTGCGATGATGCAAGTTTGAGGGAAAACTTCTTTTTAAGGGGGAGAGAGATGTAACACCCTCTCCTGTGGATTATTTTAATCATATTTACCATGCATTATTAATCATTTAATGACAATTTGAGTGTATGTGAGATGTGGGCCTTTACCCACTAAGTTGATTATGGATGTCCAATTAGGAACCCAGTTATGGCTAGAGTGGCAGTCTCAAGTTAGGACATGTGTTGATGGGTCCTAGTTGAGATGGAACATCAATATGTGAAACACCCTATGTGATTAAATGTTTATTAAGGCTTAAATGATTTATTATTTTATTATTAATAATATCATGTTGTTAGTTGGAGACCACTTTTGCGATCAATTAGGGGTACCTTTGTGAGAGCGAATTGAACACGTTACATAATTGGTAGGCTAATTAGCAACTTCATATAATTATTTGGAACCACTTATGGGGCCCATACGAGACATAGACAAATACTCATTTGGGTTTAGAATAGTTTGAATACAGTTTAATAATTAATAAGGTATAATTGCAAACTAGCAAAACTTATAGTGTTGTTATAATTTTAATGGAAAGTGTTATACATAAGACACTTATGAAGGTGACTCACCACCTTCCATTTCTTCATTTCGGCTAGGATAATACACACAGAGAGATATAGGCGACTGTGGACACACGAAATTCCACTTCTTGTTTTGATTTGAGATTGCTTTGAAAGAAAAAAAGAAAAGGTCTTTTGAAAACAGATACAGAGTCGCCACTTGGTCTTTTGGGAACCAAGAAACCCAATTTGACTCACCCAAATGGATAAAGGGCACCGGCCTTTCACAACTAAAGAACTTGGCTCGGGGTTTTGGTACGAGAGAGGAAAGAGCCTTTGTCATAACTAAAACACCCTCAACTTGCACTGTCTTGCGACGGGCCTCAATTAGCATCCAAATAATCATCTTATATTATGCTTGGTTCGACAATTAATACTATGATAGTATATTACTTCTCATAAGAATCTTAAAATGGAATATCAAAAGATAAGATATCATTCATAAGATCTAAGCCAAATATCATACAATGTAAAGTGAAAGATCACACAAATAAATCTAGGAAAAATTGTCTAATCATATATCAAGTAATCAAGTTTTTCTAATCTAGGAGGGAATGTGAATTGTTCTTGAAACAAATAATCAAAGGAATCAAAATATGCTTAGCAAGCTAGAATGATGCATGTTAATCTTTGAGAAAAGAAGACCTCTCAATCCCCAGGACGGATGAGAAAGGATGGTTAGATCGAGGGGAAGCATGGACGTGTGATCAAGTTCAATCCTTATAATCTTCTTTGATTGGGAGTCACAAAAACCCCAAATCTTGCATGGATGCAATGTATGATCCTAAAATGTGCAAAGGATGTAGTGTGTTTGTACACATGAATTTTCTAAAGTGACTTAGAAGTCTAGAAGATTAATGAATGCATGGGGGAAATCATCATGGGATATGTAAAAATATTGTATGGACCACTTCCTAGGATATGAACTAATTTGAAGTATATATAAGCATCAAATCAAAGGATGGAAGTAAAAGTATACTTGCTGTGAATAGTGGATAGAACAGTGACTTGATCTTGTGGAAATTAAAAAGTAGGGTTAGAAATGTTTTCAATGCACGATATTTTATGGAGATCATCCTTATTGTGTCTAGAATACAAATTAAAAAACCAATCCTTAATAACTATTACAGATTGAGACAAATCATATAAACAATAGAGGTCACTCAGAAACAGAATCCGTACTATCGACTGAAATGTCAAAAAATCTTAGAAAATGAACACAAAACAACTAGAGGCCCATATTATACAGAATGTTCCCTAAGACACTGAAGGTCAAGGAAAAAATGAGTTGAGAGCATTCCATTTGGAAAAGTTTTCTTTAAAACAAGTTGAAAGTCAGCCAAACTGCTGTGACAGCAAAAACAGAATGTCTGGAAGGAATGTTTGGGTCCAAATGGACCCCTTTCATGCGTTTCCAAGTCAAACCAAAAATCAAAAATGTTCTCTAATGAGTTAAGAAGGTTTTCCAATTGGTCTCATGTTAATACTTTGAATACTGAGTCCTAGAGAAATCATTGAACTCAGATTGTTCACTATTTTGAAGATTTTGGAAAGAACTAGGGTTTTATTCTTTGAAATCTAAATGAGGGGTTTAAGAGGGGTTTTGAAATAAAGGTTTTGAGAGTATATTTTAAGTACTTAAATGGAGGTTATGACAACTTGAAATATCAATATTGAACTCATATCAAGAACCTCCAAGGTTGTTGGAGACATTGTTTTCATTTTTGAAGACAACTTCAAGAATACATAGCAATGTGTTGAAGTTGAAATCATCATCTATCAAACATGTTTTTGAGGTCAAGAGCTACTATCCATAAGGATTCACTCACCTCAAACTGTCACGCCCCGGAGTAAGCCAAAAATAGGGAAAATAAAAAATTTCCTTTATGGGTCCGTAGACTCGTGACTAGTTTGTCAACCGTCCTGTCCTTCTAATTCCGCACCATACAATCATAAGGGATAATGCTAGAGCATAAGCATGATCTAAACTTATCAGAGTACAAATACAGCAGCGGAAAATTAAACAAGGGTTACAATAACTTCAATCTTAATACAAGAGGCCATACTAAATAATTTACATAATCTTAAAACTTGAGGAACTGTCTATCAGGTCTTGGGCAAGGCTTTATTCTCCTTGGCTCCACGGTACTGCATCCTGAACTCCTCTATCTATCTCCAAACCTGCAATACTCTGGGCATACGAATGCCCAGGGCGTAACATGTCGTCAGCCTTGGAACAAGGCTGAGTGAGAGTCTCAACCGCACAATAATCAGTAAATACAGAACATCTCTCAACTCACGTCATAGTTTAGTACTTGAAGGTATGGTTAATCTCTTATCAAAAGACGCATTCTCACCATGGGCATAGCAGAGGTTTCAACAAAACAGGTAAACAGATAATCATAACCTCATAGAATACATTCTCCTTATTATAAACTCGTGCGTGCAAATGCATGACCAATAAGACTCACTCCCAACTCTTTTCAAAGACACTTGCTTTTTAAAACATATACTTTTCAAAACCATTTTATTTTAGAACCAAAGCTTTCCAAACCAAATCATTTTGCTCATCAACTCAATCTCATCCTTCACTTTCTCTTTCTCATCCACTTGACAATACGCGGTATATCAAGGATGATAACATGCTATCACAGTCAATTCATACCCATCCCTTAATAGGTCACCGGACGTCTTCACGGCGCACACTATCTGTAAACAATGAGACTGGCACATGGGACGTCTTCAACCATGTGTATACTCTCAACGGTCGTCTACACGGCTGAGAAGTATATTAGAGCACTAGCCGGACGTCTTCAACGATACATGGGACGTCTTCAACCACGTATGCGCATCACCGGACGTCTTCAACGGCGAGCGGCGCGCTAGGAACCCTAACCGTTCATGTCCACCCGGCTCGTCAACCGTTGATCCATTGGATCTAGAAATCACATCTCTTTTACATTCACATATCTCATCTCATTCACATTCTCATCAAATACCTCTCTTTTCTCACACAATGCATGCTAACACATGTCATGAAATGCAAGTGAATCCATTCCCGATACCCATATGCAAATCCACTTTCATTCTCTTTATTATTATCATAGCATGCGTATTTATTCCAGTCAACAACATCATAAAACGTGCATTAAAACAATTAGTAGCATAAACGTAACATATAGAACATGGATCACATAACATGGATTTGATACCGATAAACATTTAGATAAAACCCTTGACATCCTCACGTATGCGATAGCACTACCATCACATGCTTTGCATAGTCTTACAATTATTGGAATACATGTGGCATCTTGACTCAGCATATTACTTATACAAAATATCATACAGGTAGCTGTTAAACACCTTATATTCATCTTATTAGGATTAGAGTGAGGTTAGGAAACTCACCTCGAGTCACCGATCCTCGAAAAGCGGATAATCGTCAAGTTCTACAACAATAAACGGAATAAACAATAATAATGTATGAGTACAATTATAGGGGCAAAATGGTAATTTTACCAAATGAGGTCATAAACCTCAAGGTAGTGATCTACATGTCATTCTAAGTCCAACGCCATTGACTAGACTCAAATCGGAGTCCGTCGCGTTTTACGAGATAATATGCAGGGCTTACTACACTAATGCGGGCCCTAAAAGATAGGCTGTATTTTCGACCGAGTCAAAAAGTTACCAAACTTTACGGGAATGTTCTAGACATTATTCTAAGACTCTGGGAACTGACCGCGTAATTTTCGGAGTCCTATATTATTTATTATGAATTATTGAAGATAATATATACTAGAAAATACCCGAAACGGGATTTAAATATGTAATTATAATTATACAAAGAAATCAGTACCTAGAAGTATTTTTATTAAATACTAGATATTAAAATACACCAACAGTATTTATTTCATAATTTTCGGAGCTCGTTTGGTATTTTTAATAATTAATATACTCATAAAATAGCTCCTTATTAATTATTAAAAATATTGGACTATAATATTATAGCTTTATAACGTACCTTATGTAATAAAATAGTCCCAGGGTCATTACCCTAATTGTCTAGAATTTATAAATACACATAGGTATTTATTAACTATTTAAAACTGATATTTATTATTTATATTAACCATATTAATAATAAATAATAAATATATATTATATAATAATGATACTTAGACTATTAAAATTAATATTCTATAATATAGAATATTAATGGTATAATTATAAACCATTTATAATTATTAAAAACATTTTAAACTAATTAATACTAATTATACAAATAATCATAATAATAGTAATAATAATAATAATATTAATAATCTTCAGGCCCGACGGGTCAAACCCGAACCGACCCGATGCTAAACGGGTAACCCAGATATACTCTCAAGGAAACCCAGCCGCGTGACCCCATGGGTCCGACCCGACCCGACCGACTCCTAAACGGACTACCCATTTACTGACTCAACTAAAACCCAAACCAAAAGAACCCGTTCGGGTCAAACCAACCCGAACCTGAAACCCAAGTGCACACACAATTTTGAACCTACCCATTAACCCAAACCTGAACCCGGACTTGACCCAATCACAGACACAAACTAACCCGCCCTGATAACCCGAACCGAACTCGACCCAAACCCTAAGCCCAACTATAGACTCAACACGACCCAACCCAAAACCAGAAACTTGGCCCGAATCCAGCCCGACGTCAAAACGACGTCGTGCTACTTAAAAGACCCACGGGTTATAGAAAATCCAACCCGACCCGCTACCCTAACCCACTTACACACTCATCCTAACCCTACCCAAACCCGACCCGTACCCGGTTCTTATAACCCGAAGACCCAGACGGGTCTTCTTCTTCTCCGGCGAGACCAGGCCGCCGGAAAGTCGGGGCTCACCGGAAAAAATCTCTCTCTCTCTTTATAACTCTCTCATCTCTCCACCAAAATCAACGAGGTCAACGACATTGTGACCGGAATCTCTCCCTCTACAACATACTCTAAGCCCAAAGCTTGGTTTATACGTTTGGGTCTCCAACCAGTGGATTATTCTTTCGGTCTTTAGAGAGAATAATGGCCTGCATGGCCATCCAAACATTGCCCAACTCCAAACCTGCTATGAGGGGGTCTATATGGGTTCATCAGGGTCAGATTGATATAACTTAGGGTTCGTTTGGTTGAGTTCAAACATCCGAGCTCCGGTGAGGAGCTCCAATGGCATCTGGGCTTAACCAGAGCACCAGGCTCTGTTTGGCTCATTGCATATGGTCCTAAGGCCCTCTATGTAACATGCAATGGTGCAGAAATGAAAAAGGGGGTGTTGGTTTACCTCTAGGAGCTTCGATTTCCTTTCCCCTCTCTCCGATCAACTATTCTCTCTCTCCCTCTCTCCCTCCTGCTGCGTCTCTATTCCCTTTCTCCAACTTCTCTGCATGTGCGTGTGGTGGTAAGGCTAAGACAGAGAGGTTACAGAGAGGGGGTGTATGAGTGTGTGTACAATGTATGGGGGGGGGTGTGTATTCTCTACCCAAGCTTTCCCTCTCACTCACTCTCGGTTCTCTCTCTATGTACAATCTGTGCAAACAGATTGTGGGTTGGAAGGGAAATCAAATGAGGGGGTGATGGGGTGCATTTATAGAGGGAAGGTGAGGGAGATTTGGTTGTATGTAGTGGGTGCGCCATGTGTACCAACATGTGTATGTTTAAGAGTAGGTTGATAGGGCACAAGGTGGTGGAGTGCATGTGCATGGCTGCCACGTGGCAGTTGGTTGGGGCCCACTCTCGGGTTGAGTACCCAAGTGTGCACAAGTGTCTAGGTTAACGTGTTTAGCTGTGAATAAAACTGTGAATCCTAAAATATGTACGTACAGGGATGAGTACGAGCTTAAGTTCAAGTTTGTGTTCAAGGGTAGATATTAGTGGGGTCTACTTGGTTCTTAAGTAATAGTGTGGGTCCCACTCTCAAGTAAGTGCACTGGGAGGTGTGCCAAAGTTCTAGTGTAAGTACAATGCTGTGAGAGTGAACACAATATCAAAGTATTAGGGTACAGGGCTGTGTACGGATCTAAGTTTAAGCCTGTCTAAGGATTCCACTATAGAGGTTATAAACGTCGAGACTACGACTAGATTAAGAATCCTATCGTCGTCATTACGATGCTAATTAAATGATTCTAATAAGGGTTTCTAGCTAAGGCCATCCTAATGGACCTTCTGTAATTGCACTACGGTGATGTCACCAATCTGATATTCCTACGTGGAATTTGTAGAAAATTCTGGGTGCTACATCTCTACCCACCTTATTTGAGGATTTCGTCCTCGAAATCTAGAGTTTGCTAGATCTTAAAATGTACAAAGTCTTACTCATAAGGTTAGTCGTTGTATACCAACTCAGGCGCTCTTATCAATCTAAATGGTCTATCGGACCATAAGTTGTTGTCAACTGTTCCGGGGTCTGATTTCCTGGAAATACATCAGCTCCTTCTCATAATTTCTCTCGAATGTCCCAAACATCTTATAATGCCATCCTCATATAAGATTCAATGTTCTGGCAGTAGGTATGGTACCTTCAGTCTTGCATTCTGTTCAGTGCTGGGATTGATTTACTGATCTGTGAGCTCTCTTTCCGGATTTCTGTGGTGGTGGAGCATTGTTCTGAACTTCTTGTTCGGGACAAACTTTGCGTTTGTGACCAGTTTTTCCACAATTAAAACACTGCACTTGTTGTCTCGGTGCTGTGCATTCTTTGGAGTGGTGTCCAGGTGTTCCGCAGTTGTAGCAGATATCACGTTGCTTTACGTGTGTTTGAACGACTGTCTGACTAACTTTTCTGTCATTGCTTCGCTGTCTCGTGTTATGATTCTGGGTGTGTTCAGAGTTTCCTCCGGTGATTACAGACTGCATTCGAGCACTTGATTGCCTCTTCGACTTCCTCCTGGGTTGGTTGCCTGGAACCAGTTATCTTTTCCTCTTTGTTGATGGCTTTCTAGTTTCTTGCTGTTCAGGGTTATGTTCTCTAGTTGTGTGGCTAATTCGACCATTTCTTCGAATGGTTGGTCAACGTATACTGCTGCTGTCTTTTGAATGTTTGGATTAAGTCCTTCGTAATATTGCAGTGTCTTATTTCGCTGAGTATCTACCATGTAGGGAGCAAATCGCGATAGTCTCTCAAATTTTGCCGTGTATTCTTGTACTGTCATGTTGCCTTGAACTAGCTCTATGAATTCCTTATTCTTCTTGTTTCTTTCTGTTCTTGGAAAGTACTTTGCTAGGGATTTCGTTTTGAATGCTTCCCATGTCATTCTCCGTGTAACATCTTCGCCCACTGTAGCTTCTACCGATTCCCACCAGTCTGCTGCTGAATACGTCAATTGGAAAACAGCCAAGCGTCTTTTCTCTGTCTCGTTGCATTCGAGGGCTTGAAACATGCGTTCCATATCATGAAGCCATTGTTCAGCTTCCCATGCTTCTGTCATTCCAGTGAAAGTTCCTGGTTTAAGTGCACGGAATCTCTAAAGCAGTTTATCTCCTGTCTGACGAGTATTTTCGCTGTTGATGACGCGATCCAGGTGATCACTTGCTTGCTCCACACGTCGAACAAGAGCTCCTATCAATCCTGTTGGATCCACTGCTGGAGGTATCACATTTGTTGGTCCGTTGGATGAATTCTGAGTATTCCGTTTTCTCTTAACCATGGTGTACGCTAGCAAGGGTTATACCTACGAGTTGACACCTATTTGGTCAATACCTTATCTTATCTCATCTGATCATATGACTAGTAACAGTAACAGTTCATTGAGTCAACAGAGATTCCTAACATATAACGGTTGTCACAACTACTTCTAGGATCTAGGGTAAGGCATTCCTATCCTTAGTCTTTCTAGACTCTAGGCTGAGCTAACTGTTTGAGATATATCTCAAGAAGTTCGTCAGTGCCTAAATATCTATCAACCAATGGTCAATCCTATATTCTTATTAGTAATAAATGTAAGAGAGGTAAGATTAGCAATTAGTAAGAATTTGTCTCATCCATACAATTATGTTAAGTTAAGACACAAGCAAACTACTACTGATCAGAAAATAAAAAGTACAGCCAAAAGTACGAATACTAGTTCGACCCATTTGGAATACATCAAAAGAAGTGGAATAAGAACATAAGATGAACTAGCTAAGGATCCATCCTCCATCTCTCTCAACATCAGAGTCCGAGGTCACCTCTCCTAAGTCACTGGATGGTGGAAAGTCAATCGGAGGGATACCTATGAATGCATCCCAGGCTGGCTCTAGGGGCCAATCAGGGTCCTCTATCATCTCAGGCTCCGCTAGTGGGTCTTCATCTGGATCATCATCAGAACCTGCAGGGGTAACAAAGTGTACGATGTCTTCTAGTGGCTCATCCTGGTCATGGATTGCAAGGTTTCCAAGGGCATGAGAAATCTCCTCCATCTCAGCAGACAGCAAGCACGGTGCTACCACTCTATGATATGCTAACTCTGGAACAGGTCTCTCACGGAAGAAACAACGTGTCCACTTCCTTATACTCTGGCGAACTCTATGCCTGATGGTGTTGCTAACATGACCAAATCCTCGAGGGGCAAACTGTCTCTCCAAGGTGACTCTGTACTGTCCCTCCGCATCATCGTACTCTATCTGGTGCTCCATGCTAGCCTGCCCAACACAGAAAACTAACTTAGTACTGGTGCTAATTAATGAAATATCTTAAAGTTTCATAGCGATAAGGGGGGTACCTTTCTTAATTCTTTCTAATCCTCGAGTTGTTGCCAAGTGTTCCCTGTTTGACTCCCTGAACCTACATTAGTTCCTAATTCTATATTTTACACTTGTGACTTCTATAGTTCAGCTCGTCGTGGGGGTTTATTAGTCATTCTTATAGATTAAGAGTATACAAGCTTAAATCAATTACTAATTACAAGCAAGCAGTACATCCACATGAAAATATAATATCAAGTTAAAGATAATTTCCATAGATAGATTTAAACATAGTGCAATATAGTTACAAAAACATTTACATCAGAGAGTGCGTACACTAAGTACGTACATAGTAAGGAATAGTGCCAACAACAGATACATGAAAGGCGTACACGTTACTACTACTACGTGATACATGCCTGAGTACAGCTATATACACAAAAGATGGACTAACAGTCCTATTACAAGGTCCTTCAATCGTCCAGATCCTCGACCTTTGACTTTCCCTTCTCAGCTATGTCTTTCTTGGGTGGTTTCTTGCCCACATTCTTAGTTGGGTCAACATTGACTGCGGAATCAGCATCCTCCACAGAATTGGTCTCCTTTGCCGGGACTCTTCCATCATCATCCTCCTCCCTATCAGTCCCTATGATTGACTCAACGGTCAAGGGTGTATCAGCTATGGACTCCTCTGGTACTGGATGTGGCGTAGCAAGAGATGGTCCTACGGGTCCTGGTGGGGGTGTCAGCTTAACTCGAAAAGTCATGACTCGGAGGGTATAGCTGTCGTGAGTTATCTCAGCTGCTTCCTGATGAACAAGTCTAAGGGTGTTTTCTCGGTAATGTGCCTCTCTCTGCAGGATCTTTGGGTCCTCAATTCCCAACACATGTACATCATGCCACATGTTTTCCTCCAAATGCCACTGAGCACTCCATCGAATCCTTTGCCGGTACAACACTGGGTCTGCAGGCTCTATACGATCTGGGTAAACCCAATGTCCTCCAAATCCGCCTTGGACATAGAAGGGTTCCATGCTAACCTGTCCAATATAAACTATCATAGGGTTAGTATCTTCATAAGTGGGGAAAAGATCTAATGGTTTATAACTTAAAGTGTATAGGACAAACGGTTAATGCCTAACCTAGGCTCTGATACCACTAAAAACCCTGTCACGCCCCGGAGTAAGCCAAAAATAGGGAAAATAAAAATTTTCCTTTATGGGTCCGTAGACTCGTGACTAGTTTGTCAACCATCCTGTCCTTCTAACTCCGCACCATACAATCATAAGGGATAATGCTAGAGCATAAGCATGATCTAAACTTATCAGAGTATAAATACAACGGCGGAAAATTAAACAAGGGTTACAATAACTTCAATCTTAATACAAGAGGCCATACTAAATAATTTACATAATCTTAAAACTTGAGGAACTGTCTATCAGGTCTTGGGCAAGGCTTTATTCTCCTTGGCTCCACGGTACTGCATCCTGAACTCCTCTATCTATCTCCAAACCTGCAACACTCTGGGCAAACGAATGCCCAGGGCGTAACATGCCGTCAGCCTTGGAACAAGGCTGAGTGAGAGTCTCAACCGCACAATAATCAGTAAATACAGAACATCTCTCAACTCACGTCATAGTTTAGTACTTTAAGGTATGGTTAATCTCTTATCAAAAGACGCATTCTCACCACGGGCATAGCAGAGGTTTCAACAAAACAGGTAAACAGATAATCATAACCTCATAGAATACATTCTCCTTATTATAAACTCGTGCGTGCAAATGCATGACCAATAACACTCACTCCCAACTCTTTTCAAAGACACTTGCTTTTTAAAACAGATACTTTTCAAAACCATTTTATTTTAGAACCAAAGCTTTCCAAACCAAATCATTTTGCTCATCAACTCAATCTCATCCTTCACTTTCTCTTTCTCATCCACTTGACAACACGCGGTATATCAAGGATGATAACATGCTATCACAGTCAATTCATACTCATCCCTTAATAGGTCACCGGACGTCTTCACGGCGTACACTATCTATAAACAATGAGACTGGCACATGGGATGTCTTCAACCATGTGTATACTCTCACCGGTCGTCTACACGGCTGAGAAGTATATTAGAGCACTAGCCGGACGTCTTCAACGATACATGGGACGTCTTCAACCACGTATGCGCATCACCGGACGTCTTCAACGGCGAGCGGCGCGCTAGGAACCCTAACCGTTCATGTCCACCCGGCTCGTCAGCCGTTGATCCATCGGATCCAGAAATCACATCTCTTTCACATTCACATATCTCATCTCATTCACATTCTCATCAAACACCTCTCTTTTCTCACACAATGCATGCTAACACATGTCATGAAATGCAAGTGAATCCATTCCCGATACCCATATGCAAATCCACTTTCATTCTCTTTATTATTATTATCATAGCATGCGTATTTATTCCAGTCAACAACATCATAAAACGTGCATTAAAACAATTAGTAGCATAAACGTAACATATGGAACATGGATCACATAACATGGATTTGATACCGATAAACATTTAGATAAAACCCTTGACATCCTCACGTATGCGATAGCACTACCATCACATGCTTTGCATAGTCTTACAATTATTGGAATACATGTGGCATCTTGACTCAGCATATTACTTATACAAAATATCATACAGGTAGCTGTTAAACACCTTATATTCATCTTATTAGGATTAGAGTGAGGTTAGGAAACTCACCTCGAGTCACCGATCCTCGAAAAGCGGATAATCGTCAAGTTCTACAACAATAAACGGAATAAACAATAATAATGTATGAGTACAATTATAGGGGCAAAATGGTAATTTTACCAAATGAGGTCATAAACCTCAAGGTAGTGATCTACATGTCATTCTAAGTCCAACGCCATTGACTAGACTCAAATCGGAGTCCGTCGCGTTTTACGAGATAATATGCAGGGCTTACTACACTAATGCGGGCCCTAAAAGATAGGCTGTATTTTCGACCGAGTCAAAAAGTTACCAAACTTTACGGGAATGTTCTAGACATTATTCTAAGACTCTGGGAACTGACCGCGTAATTTTCGGAGTCCTAGATTATTTATTATGAATTATTGAAGATAATATATACTAGAAAATACCCGAAACGGGATTTAAATATGTAATTATAATTATACAAAGAAATCAGTACCTAGAAGTATTTTTATTAAATACTAGATATTAAAATACACCACCAGTATTTATTTCATAATTTTCGGAGCTCGTTTGGTATTTTTAATAATTAATATACTCATAAAATAGCTCCTTATTAATTATTAAAAATATTGGACTATAATGTTATAGCTTTATAACGTACATTATCAATAACTTTATATAAAAGAGGCTTATTCTCAATTGAAATTGTCCAATTTGGGTATTTTAGATTTGTTTGAAATGACAATTTTACCTTTATTTTCCTTTTTTGTTCCATTTTTATTTAATGATAACTTTAAGTTTTTGTCATTTTGTGAGGGTAGGTTGGTCATTTCACCCACAAAACAATATTTATTACTATTAGGTCAACTTTTAAAATTTAATTAATCTAGAAATGATGATTCAATCAACTTTTCAAATAATAATTACAAATATTTACAAGTTGGTTCAACTTTAAAATTAAATTAATCTATAAATGATGTTTCAATCAACTTTTCACCCAATAATTATAAATATTTATAATTTGGTTCAAAAAAACCCAAAACTCAACAATTGTAAGTTGTGCCTTGTTTGGCACAACCGCTTTTCGGCTTTGTGGTTTGCGCGTTTTTTCGTTCTTCCCAAACAAGTCACTAACTTGTTTTGTTTTGTATTTTGTATTTTGTTTGGTTTTGTTTTTATTTTTTGGGTTTTCCCAAATAAACCACTAACACAAGCAAGGCACAACATAGCCTGAACTGGGCTATGCTTTGTTTGGTTTATTTTATTTTGTTTGGTTTTGTTTTTCTTTTTTTGGTTTTCTCAATCAAAGCACTAACATTTGTTTGTGTTTTTGGTATTGTTTTTCTCAAAAAATTTCTTCAATTTAATTTTAGGGTTAACTACATTTCAAACCCCCCGCCCCCCTGTGGTTAGGCCCATTTTCACTTTACCCCCTTGTACTTCAAAAGTAGACATTTACCCCAGTAGCTTTGGAATAAAGTGAAACTGCAAAGATTTCTCTTAAAACTGATGCAAATTCTAAAATTACAAAAATATTAACACTTAACCCCTTTTGTGAGGTTAATTTTGGAACAAAACCCCTATGTGGCGATAACGCTGCCATTTAACCAAACTATCTAGGGCTAATTTTTAGCACCTAGCTCCTTTATGAGGCTAATTTTGGGATTAACTGCCTATATGAAGTTAATTTTAACACTTAAAATCTCCTTCCTGGGGCTAATTTTAACATTAATACCTGTACGGAGCTGTTTTTAGAGAAATTTTACAGTTTCATTTTAATCCGAAACCACAGGAGGGTAAATGTCCACTTTTGAAGTGCATGAGGTAAAGTGAAAATGGGCCTAACCATATGGGGTGAAAGATAATTAATCCTTAATTTTATACACATACCTTAGAAATTTAATTTTATTACACACATACATAAATTTTATTTATACACACATAAAATTTAATTTCATCTTTTTTTCCCCTTCTCCCCCTACACATTAATACCTTTTATATTTTCATATTACACAAACACAAACCAATAAATTTAATTTACACCCCCCCCCCCCCCCATACACACACCTTCAAATTAATTTAATAAATCTACTTTACACACACACCCCTTTAAATTAATTTTTTTTTTTTTTTTTTTTTATATTCATGTATTACACACACACATACCTATAAATGTAATTTATAAATTTAATTCCACACACGTCTTTAAATTACACATACACATAAATTTATTTTTGTATACCCTATAAATTTCATTTTATACTTTCATAGTACCCTATTAATTATATTGTACAATTCGTCGCTCTGAACCTTGCACTGGCCTCACCCCTATTTTATATGAAAGAGGCTTAACTGGAATAGTCTTTAAAGATGTCAAATTAATTTGGCCTTATTGGTCTTTTTTATTTCTAATTTGATTATTTGGTAATTTCACATCAATCAATCCACATCAAGTTACTATCCAATAGTAACTTGAGGCTTGTTTGACAAGTCTTCTTTGAGCCTTAAGATATCTTTTCAGGGAATCTTTGAATTACCAAACATGCCTTAGATTATTTTTGTAAATTAATACTTATTTAGCTAGGCTTGTTTGCTCCTTAAGGCAACTTTTAAGGAATCTTTGAATTATCAAACAAGCCTTACGTCACTTTTCTAAATAAGCATTAGGTTACTTTTGAAATTTAAGGCTTGTTTGAGCCATAAGACATATTATAATTTATTAGTATTATTATTTATGTATTTAAAGTGTGTTCAATTATAAATTAAATTACCAAATTACCCTCTTCTTAAATATGATTATCAAATTACAATTGTAAATTCCCGTTTGTTAAATTGAAATACGAAAAACCCTTTTATTATATTGCGATATATATACATATATATAATAAATAATCTAATTACCCTTATACCTTTTACAAATTACTATTTTGATAAATTAAATTACCAAATTACCCTTTTGTATGCACGAGTGTGCGCGCGCGCGTGCACGTGTGTGTGTGTGTGTGTGTGTGTGTGTATATATATATATATATCTATACGTTAAAGAAAAGAGCCTAAAATTAAAGTTTCCAATATGTACAATTACAAATTGAATAATCAAATTACCCTTAAGCCTTTTACAAATTACTCTTTTGTTAAATCGAATAACCAAATTACCCTTTCGCCTTTTCATATTGCCCTTTTTGTATATATGTATATATACATATACATATATATATTATCTATACATTAAAAAAAAGAGCCTTAAATTGTAGGTTGACATCAATTAATATAGTTGTTGTTAAACTATATTTTTCTAACACCATCTTAAGAATTAATAAAACTTATTTCTCTTTCTTGTTCACGTTAAAAAAATATATACATCGTATTTTTTTTACGAAATTCAACGCCCGTGCATTGCACGGGCAATCTTCCTAGTGTAATAAAATAGTCCCAGAGTCATTACCCTAATTTTCTAGAATTTATAAATACACATAGGTATTTATTAACTATTTAAAACTATTTAAAACTGATATTTATTATTTATATTAACCATATAAATAATAAATATATAATATATATTATATAATAATGATATATAGACTATTAAAATTAATATTCTATAATATAGAATATTAATGGTATAATTATAAACCATTTATAATTATTAAAAACATTTTAAACTAATTAATACTAATTATACAAATAATCATAATAATAATAATAATAATAATAATAATAATAATAATAATAACAATAATAATAATAGTAATAATATTAATAATATTTATAATCTTCAGACCCGACGGGTCAAACCCGAACCGACCCGATGCTAAACGGGTAACCCGGATATACACTCAAGGAAACCCAGTCGCGTGACCCGATGGGTCCGACCCGACCCGATCGAATCCTAAACGGACTACCCATTTACTGACTCAACTAAAACCCAAACCAAAAGAACCCGTTCGGGTCAAACCAACCCGAACCTGAAACCCAAGTGCACACACAATTTTGAACCTACCCATTAACCCAAACCTGAACCCAGACTTGACCCAATCACAGACACAAACTAACCCGCCCTGATAACCCGAACCTAGACTAACCCGAACCGAACTCGACCCAAACCCTAAGCCCAACTATAGACTCAACACGACCCAACCCAAAACCCAAAAACTGGCCCGAATCCAGCCTGACGTCAAAACGACGTCGTGCTACTTAAAAGACCCACAGGTTATAGAAAACCCAACCCGACCCGCTACCCTAACCCACTTACACACTCATCCTAACCCTACCCAAACCCGACCTGTACCCGGTTCTTATAACCCGAAGACCCAGACGGGTCTTCTTCTTCTCCGGCGAGACCAGGCCGCCGGAAAGTCGGGGCTCACCGGAAAAAATCTCTCTCTCTTCATAACTCTCTCATCTCTCCACCAAAATCAACGAGGTCAACGGCATTGTGACCGGAATCTCTCCCTCTACAACATACTCTAAGCCCAAAGCCTGGTTTATACGTTTGGGTCTCCTACCAGTGGATTATTCTTTCGGTCTTTAGAGAGAATAATGGCCTGCATGGCCATCCAAACATTGCCCAACTCCAAACCTGCTATGAGGGGGTCTATATGGGTTCATCAGGGTCAGATTGATATAACTTAGGGTTCGTTTGGTTGAGTTCGAACATCCGAGCTCCGGTGAGGAGCTCCAATGGCGTCTGGGCTTAACCAGAGCACCAGGCTCTGTTTGGCTCATTGCATGTGGTCCTAAGGCCCTCTATGTAACATGCAATGGTGCAGAAATGAAAAAGGGGGTGTTGGTTTACCTCTAGGAGCTTCGATTTCCTTTTCCCTCTCTCCGATCAACTATTCTCTCTCTCCCTCTCTCCCTCCTGCTGCATCTCTATTCCCTTTCTCCAACTTCTCTGCATGTGCGTGTGGCGGTGAGGCTAAGACAGAGAGGTTACAGAGAGGGGGTGTATGAGTGTGTGTACAATGTATGGGGGGGGGTGTATTCTCTACCCAAGCTTTCCCTCTCACTCACTCTCGGTTCTCTCTCTATGTACAATCTGTGCAAACAGATTGTGGGTTGGAAGGGAAATCAAATGAGGGGGTGATGGGGTGCATTTATAAAGGGAAAGTGAGGGAGATTTGGTTGTGTGTAGTGGCTGCTCCATGTGTACCAACATGTGTATGTTTAAGAGTAGGTTGATAGGGCACAAGGTGGTGGAGTGCATGTGCATGGCTGCCACGTGGCAGTTGGGTGGGGCCCACTCTCGGGTTGAGTACCCAAGTGTGCACAAGTGTCTAGGTTAACGTGTTTAGCTGTGAATAAAATTGTGAATCCTAAAATATGTATGTACGGGGCTGAGTACGAGCTTAAGTTCAAGTCTGTGTTCAAGGGTAGATATTAGTGGGGTCTACTTGGTTCTTAAGTAATAGTGTGGGTCCCACTCTCAAGTAAGTGCACTGGGAGGTGTGCCAAAGTTCTAGTGTAAGTACAATGCTGTGAGAGTGAACACAATATCAAAGTATTAGGGTACAGGGCTGTGTACGGATCTAAGTTTAAGCCTGTCTAAGGATTCCACTATAGAGGTTATAAACGTCGAGACTACGACTAGATTAAGAATCCTATCGTCGTCGTTACGATGCTAATTAAATGATTCTAATAAGGGTTTCTAGCTAAGGCCATCCTAATGGACCTTCTGTAACTGCACTACGGTGATGTCACCAATCTGATATTCCTACATGGAATTTGTAGAAAATTCTGGGTGCTACACAAACTTCATGTCATCATCTAGATAATGATAGACTAGTAAGTAAATAAAGAAAATAAAAAGAAATGAGATTAAGGAGAGATTAGCATAATATCTAAACAAGCAAATAAGTAATCAATAGATGATATTCATGATGATTTTGGACTTGTAGCTTGGTGTTTTACTCATCTATGGTGACTTTGGACATGGAATAAGCTTCCTATCTCACAAATGCTCACTAAAATGGTGGTTGGGTGTATTGAATGTGAAGTAAATGTGAGTAATGAAGTAGAAAACAAAGTTTAGAACTCATTTTTTAGTTGAAAATCAAAGGAAGAAGCTCACTTTCACTCTCCTAACCTTATCTTCTACAACTTTTCTCTCTATAACTTCTCTAAACTTTGTATTTGTACCCCCCAAATGATAAGTCAAGGGGGGGTTTATACAGGCTAATTTGGGGTGGTTTTGGGATTAAAAGAGTGCTCCCATTGGCTCCAAATGTTTGTGAACAAGAAACTACGTCGTTTTAGTTTCTAATTAATCAAAATGGACCCCCAAAATAAATTGTAAAAATAGACTGTTCTGGAGGAGAGTATCGCGATGTCACTGGGCCTATGCCACGGTGGCAGTGGGCTAGTGCCGCGGCGGCACTGCTCCTTTGATGTCCAAATAATTCCATTTAGGCCCCCAGAGGTTCCAGTATTCGCGAAAAGGCCCTATTTCGTCCAAAATTCACAAAAAATGCGTATGAACTCCAAACTGAGGTTGTGATATACCGTTGGAAAGGTAATGGAGTCTAATTTGCATAAAAAAATAGTTCATAGATAGGTCACTTTGAAAAGTTTTGCGATATTCGCGATAAAAGCCGATTTGATCGCCTTTTTCACCTTCAGAAATTCATAATAAAGTCATTTTAAATCCGGGAATTATGTGTGACATACCGTTGGAAAGCTATTAACCTCTAGTATTCATGAAAAATGTTTGAAAAATGATACGGTGCTCTGATTTTGAAGTCATCTTTTGGTCAAACTAGTCAAACTTGGGATTCCCGGAAAGTTCTGGGAACCTCTGGGAGCTGACGTTATCGTCCGATTTCCTTTTAAAATTTTTTTTAGTACTTTACACATGATCTAGAATGATCTCAAAACTTTTTGGCAAATTTGGACGATTTCGGTCAAATCGTGGTCAAACCTGGTCAAACCTTGGCCACACTGGTCAACGCGGACTTTTCGTGAATTTGCAGGACTTCTGGGGGTCTCTGGGAGCCGAAGATTTCTTCTGATTTTGCTTGAAAACTTAATTTTAGTACTTTTTTATGACGTAGCATGTTTCTAGAACTTTCGGTCCAAATCTGGGAGTGTTTGGGCTTTCAGGGGCATTTCGATCATTTGTACCACTTTTTGAGCATTTTGAGAGATAGAACTAACTTTCGGGAGTCCTTTTGAGTCTTTTCAATCATTGTGAATCACCAAGCTATGGGTCTCCTAAATTTGATAGCCGACAAAATAGGGTGTCTACATTTATCCCTCTTTAGCATGAACTTGCGAGGCAACGCATGTCACAAGCGAGTGTCAAAGCTTCGAAGAGACAGGTCTTTTTTGGAGGCTATAGATTTAGGATAAAAGCGTTGCAAAGGATGCAATGATGAAAACATGATGTTGTGGTTAGTACTGGTCGTGCTCTGAGTGAGCTGTCTACGTATCCCAAGGGGAATCAGACCAGGATGTTGTTCAGGAGAACAAGGGACAAAACAACATGCAAATGCATCGTTAGAACTGGAAGATGCTATGCTATGACATGTATGGACGTGATATGAGTTAAGTCCTGGGTCCTATCATGTCTAGTGTTCTAATCCTGGCATGAGCATGTGCTGTGAGTTGTGCCATACCGAGTGGGCTGGTATTGTGCTAGTGTTTACGATTGTGATGTGGTGACTGACTCAGATAAGGATATCAAGGTTTGGAAGACTCTGGATCTTGGGGTAAACTTCTTAAATTTTGGGAAATATGCTGGCAAGTGGATCAGATACAGGGCCCTTGAGGATAACAGCTGAGAGGTGAGAGGGCACACAAAGATCGATAATAGGGAGAATTTATGATACTCTAAGTGAGGATGCTCATAGCAAATGAGAAAGCTCACGGTGACCGATTTGGTGAGAAAGTTTATGGTAAGTGACGAGGCTCAGTAACAGGTGAGATAAACAGAGTGAGGAAGCTCTCGATAGGTGAGGAAGCTCACAATAACCGACAGGTAAGGAAGCTTATTAATGGACGCAGGGCCGTAAAAGTTGGTTCTGGTTTTCAATTTATTTTCTACTGGGGATATTGGGGAATTCTTTCTGAAAACCCCTCACGACTTCTGACTGAGAATCAGGATCCATCTCTAAATCTCTCATGGTTGATCAAATTCTGCTATGTTTAATCCAAAAGAGATGGTTAGAGCCTTCGAGAGCCGATTTCTGTCTGTATCTGTCTGCTGGGGGTGGTTTTGGACTCTTCGAGAATATTTCTTGACTGTCGACCGAGAATCAGGATCCATCTCTGAATCTCTCACGATTGATCGAATTTGTTTGACTGAGAACCAGGATCCATCACCGAATCTCTCACGGTTGATCAAATCTTGCAATGTTTAATCAAAGAGAGCTGGTTAGAGCCTCTGGGAGCTGATATGTTTTTGATTTTATCCTCAGGGGATAGTGTTGGATTCTCTGAGAACCTCTCTTCGACTGCTTCTCGACCAGGCACCAGGACCCATCTTTGATTCTCTCACAGTTGATTGAACCTTCTAGGGTTCAATCTGAAAGAGTCGGTTAGGCCTTCGGGAGTTGATTTCTTTCTGTAACTGTCCTCTAGGGATAATGGGGGACTTTTTTGAGAGTCTTTCTTGACTGTCAATAGAAAACCAGGACTCAGATCTGAATCTCTCATGGTTGGTCAACTTTTGCGTCGGTTATTCTGAAAAAACATGTTCGGGCCTCCGGGAGTAGTTTTTTTTCTCTTTAACTGTCCTCTAGGGATAAGATGGATCTACTGGGGATAAAACCTTATAAAACCTGGACTAAAATGGGCCACTGGGGCTGATCGGGGCCAAAAATGGGCTAAAAAAAGGCAAAAAAGGGCTAAAACAGAGCAAAATGGAGCGAAGCGTGGCCCGCGGGGAGCAATGCTGTGGTGGCACTAAGCCAATGTCGTAGTGGCAGTTGGCCAGTGCCGCGGCGGCACTTGGTGGCCGGACTCCATGTTTGTATATCTTGAGTTTTTGAGCTCCAAATGCTTATTTTTTGCCATGTTGGGGTGATTTTAGAGCCAAAATCTGTCAAAACGCAGCTTGTGTACGCTCAAGTGAGTAATCTTTCCCCATGATTGGATTTTTGATTGGTGTTTTAGTTTCCTCTAATTTCCAAGAAGAAATTTTGGTTTTCACTTCCATTTTCTTTGGAGATCCATGGCTGCAAGCTCGAGGAGGCTCTCCAAGAAGGCCAAGGAACGGGTGAGAGCTGAGAGACAACCCCCAGAGTTGATTTTACGTGACCCTCAATGTCATCTTTCGGCCGCTGCTCTAGCAAGTCAGGTATGTGAAACTTTCGGTAGTTATATGCATTTTGCTAGTTTAGTGAATTGTAGTGTACGCCTAAAAGTCATTGGGAAGTCCATTTGGTGCTCGTTTGTTGATTTTGTGAAGTTGGACTTCGGGTCATGAATAGTGATTTTGTGCTCATTTTTGTTGTTTTTTATGTGTGTAGGTGCCAGAGGTGGTCTTGATGGGCCACGGTAGTCTTGCCCACGCTTTTCTGTGGTTGTGGATACCGGGATTCCACCGCTTCGTTATGTTTTGAAATTCGTTTGATTTTGAATCAAGGAAAGAGAAAAGGTCTGTTGAAAACAGATACAGAGTCGCCACTTGGTCTTTAGGGAACCAAGAAACCCAAATTTGACTCACCCAAATGGATAAAGGGCACCGGTCCTTCATAACCAAAGAACCTGGCTCGGGGTTTTGGTACGAGAGAGGAAGGAGCCTTTGTCGCGACTAAAACACCCTCAACTCGCCCCGTCTCTCGACGGGCCTCAATTAGCATCCAAATAATCATCTTATACTATGTATGGTTCGGCAATTAATACTATGATAGTATATTACATTACATAAGAATCTTGAAATTGGAAGATCTAAAGATAAAATATCATTCATAAGATCTAAGTCAAATATCATACAATGTAAAATGAAAGATCACACAAATAAACCTAGAAAAAAAATCGTCTATTCATATATCAAATAATCAAGACTTCCTAATCTAGAGGGGGACATGAATTGTTCTTGAAACAAATAAACAAAGAAATCAAAATATGCTTAGCAAGCTAGTATGATGCATGTTAATCTTTGAGAAAAGAAGATCCCTCAATCCCCGGGACGGATGAGAAAGGATGATTAGATCGGGGGAAGCATGAACGTGTGATCATGATCGTTCCTTATAATCTTCTTAGATTAGGAGTCACAAAAAGCCCCAAATCTTGCATGAATGCAATGTATGCATCTAAAATGTGCAAAGGTTGTAGTGTGTTTTGGGTACATGGATTTCTAGAATGACTTAGAAGTCTAAAATGTGTATGAATGAATGAATGAAATCAACATGGGATATGTACAAATGTAGTATGAACTATTTCCTAGGACATGAGCTAATTTGGAATACATATAAGCATCAAATCAAAGAATAGAAGTTAAATTGTGCTTGCTGTGAATAGTGGACAGAACAGTAGCATGATCTTGGGAAAATTGAAAAGAGGGGTTAGGAACGTTTTCAATGCATGATTTTTTTATGGAGATGTTCCTTATTGTGTCTAGCATACAACCCAAAAAGAAAATCTTTAATAACTATCACAAATTGGGAGAAATCATATAAACAACAGAGGTCACTCAGAAACAGAGCCCGTACTGTCGACTGAAATGTTGAAATATCTTAGAAAATGAAAACGAATGATCTAGGGGCCCATTTTATACAGAAAGTTCCCTACGACATTGAAGTTTAAGGAAAAAATAAGTTGGGACCACCCATTTCGGAAAATATTTCTGAAAAAGATGTTGGAAGTTAGCCAAGCTGCTGTGACAGCAGAGGCAGAATGTTTGGAAGGAATGTTTGGGTCCAAATGGACCATTGTCAAGTACTTCCAAGTCAAACCAAAAATCATGGGTGTTCTTCAATGAGTTAGGAAGACTTTCCAAGTGGCCTTGCATCTATATGTTGAGTATTGACTTCTAGAGAAATCTTTGAACTCAGCTCACTCACTGTTTTAACTCACTGTTTTGAAGATTTTTGGGAAAATAAGATTTTCTTTCTTGAAATCAAAATGAGAGGGATTGAGGGGGGTTTTGAAATAGAGGTTTTGAAAGTGTAATTTTAATACTCAATAAAGATTATAATCACTCAAAATGTCAACATTCAACCCATCATCAAGAACCTCCAAGATTGTTGGAGAAACTTATTTTTATTTGAGCATAACTTCAATGCACTTCAAGGATACCTTGGAGGTATTGAAGTTATGATCATCATCTATCAAACATGTTTTTGAGGTCAAGAGCTACTATCCATAAGGAATCACTCACCCCAAACTTCATGTCATCACTTAGATGATGATGAACTAGTAAGTAAATAAAGAAAAATCAAAAAGAAATGAGATAAGAAGAGAGAAACAATAAATAAACAAGCAAGTAGATGATGATCAATAGATGATATTCATGAAGCATGAGACTTGTAGATTGGTGTTTCACTCATATGTAATGACACTAGACATGGAAGAAGTTTCCACTCTCTTGAATGCTTACTAAAATGGTGGTTGGGAGTATTGAATGTTGAAATAAATGGGAGTAATGTAGTAAAAACAAAGTTTAGAACTCACTTTTGTTTTGAAAATCCAAGAAGAAAGCTTCTTTTCTCTCTATTCTAACCTTATCTCTACAACTTTCTCTCCCAAACTTTCTCTAAACTTCTATTTGACTCCCCCAAAATGAAGAGTAATGGGGTGTTTATATAGGCCAACTTGGGGTGGTTTTGGGATTTAGAAAGTATTCCCATTGGCTCCAAATATCTGAAATCATAAAACTATGTCGTTTTGGCTTTTAATTAATCAAAATGGGACCACAAAACTATTTACAAAAATACACTGCTCTGGAGGGGAGTGCCGCAGCGGCACTGGGCCAGTGCCGCGGCGGCAGTGGGCCAGTGTCGCGGCGGCACTGCTCCTCCCCCGTCCAGATAATGCTGTTTAGGCCCCCTGAAGTTCCGGTATTCGCGAAAAGGCCCTATTTCGTTCGAAATTCACAGAAAATGCGTACGAACTCCAAATTGAGATTGTGATATACCGTTGGAAAGGTAATGGAGTCTACTTTACATAAAAAATAGTTTAGTGATAGGTCACTTTGAAAAGTTTTGCGGTATTTGCGATAAAAGCCGATTTGATCGTCTTTTTTTTTGCCTTTAGAAATTCATAATAAATTCATTTTAAATCCAGAAATTATGTGCGATATACCGTTGGAAAGCTATTGACCTCTAGTATCCATGAAAAATATTTGAAAATTGTTTCGGCGCCCCGGTTTCAAAGTCAAATTTTGGTCAAACTGGTCAAACCTGGGATTCCCGGGAAGTTCTGGAAACCTCCGGGAGTTCCCGGGAGCTGATGTTTTCGCTCGATTTTCTTTTGGAACTTGTTTTAACACTTTTTTCATGATTTAAAATAATTCTGGTGAATACGGACAATTTTGGTCAAACTTGGTCAAACCTGGTCAAACCTTGATCAAACCTAGTCAAACCTTGGTCAAACCGGTCAACGAGGACTTTCCGGGACTTCCGGGGGTCTCTGGGAGCTGACGATTTCACCCGATTTCTCTCAAAAACTCACTTTATTTATTTTCTTATGACATAGCATGTTTTCAGAACTTTGGGACCAAATCTGGGAGTTTTTGGGCATTTTGGTCATTCTGAGCATTCTGAGAGATAGAACTGACTTCCGAGAATCCTTTTGAGTCTTTTTTACGATCATTGTGAACCACCAAGCTATGGGTCTCCTAAATCTGATAGCCGACAAAATGGGGTGTCTACAGTGGTATACCCAACTTTTGCCTGCTGTCAAGAAAATGGTAGACGATGCTGGGTTTGACAGCTTTGTCCGCCTAGTTTCAAAGAGTACTAATGACCTGACCCATTTCTATGCTCTTGTAGAGAGATGGTGGGACACAATAAATACTTTCCATCTACCATTTGGCGAAATGACGATGACGCCCTTTGACTTCTCCATGATTACTGGCTTGAGAGTTGGTAGGAAGCGCTTGATCCTGGATTATTTTTATGAGATTGATCCTGAAGCCGTTGAGATGCTGATTGGGGCTGTTCTTCCAAGTCTGGAGGGGCCTCAGCTCCCTTGTGGCTGGCTTTATCGGGCTTATGGCAGGGAGACACACTCTGACTGACCAGCAGTTGCTATGGGCCTTTCTCTTGTATGTTCTCAGCTCTTCGATTTTTGCAACACGGAATGACCGGGTGAGCTTGTAGCTCCTTTCTTGCTTGGCGACCATTGATGAGATTCCTTCTTACGACTGGGACGGTGCTGCCCTGACCTACCTTTATAAGCATATGGGTGAGGTTTCTCGTGGCGGCATTAAATCCACTGGAGGGTTCTGGCAGGCTTGGGAGGTATGTTCTGTGACTTTTTCTTTTCCTTTTGGTCCTTTCTTGTTTCTGTTTTCTGACTTTCACCTTTTTGTGCAGCTCTGGAGCTTCGAATACCTGAAAATGTTGGCTCCTACTCCCGCCAATTAGTCGGGTGAAGATGAGGATGGCATGGCTCTTGTGCCCCTGTTCCCTTGGGGCTTGAGATGGAGAAGGGATGTTATTGGGGTTAAGAGTGGGGCCCACCGGATCATTTTCTTGAGAAATTTATTATCCGAGCTGACGGTTGCTAGCGTTGATTGGACAACTTGGGAGCATGTTTCCTATACTGCCCTAGAGGAGATCCAGGCTGCGAGGCCTCTTGTTTCTTGCCGACTTCTGATGGAGAGTACTGAGCATAGGTAGTGGTATCTTGGTGAGCGAATGTCTCAGTAGATGGTTGGTCATTCGAGGTACCGCGTTCCTCATGCCCCTCCTATGATGGATGCTGATGACTTCTCTGGTGCTGCTTTGCTGGCAGCTTTGGCCGGCACTGATGCTTGGGATCACTTTCGCTCTGAGACAGGATATGAGACCTACCGTGACCGCTTTATGATTCCGAATTTTCCACTCCTAGATGTGAGTTTCTTTTTATGTTTTTGTCTCTATTCGTCACTTATGTTTTTGGACTTTTCTTTTCCTAACTTGTCTTGTGCCTACAGCTTTGCGAGATGTATTGAAGACAGGCTCTCCCATTTTTTGATCCTATCCCTCCTTGGGATTGGACCGTTAATGTTTTGGATGCCGATGGCTCTCCACAGGTTATGGAGGAGCCGCGAGTCACGTGCAGTTATCCCACCCAGCCAGCAGGCGTCCTCAACACCCCTTGGAGTTATGCTAAAGACGGTCACGCCTTGGCAGCTAGCTTACGGTCTTTGGTCCTCATGCGGGATCATCGGGTATGTCTCTAATTTTGTGCTCCTTAAGGTTACGAGGTTCTAACCCTATATTTTACCCTTGGCAGATGGATAGTATGCGACAGTTCACCACCAGTCAAATGGCATCCTTGGTAAATTTCTGACTCGACTCTGTTTTTGTACTTTTGTTGCTTCTTAGCTGATTGTCTTTATTTTGTGTGTGCAGTGTCGTGGAGGTGGTGCTGACTCATCGAGAACCAGACCAAGGTACAGGGGTGGCTAGAGGAGGCCATCGCCGACGTGCACTCCAGGTGGCCTGACAGAGGATGAAGAGGAGGAGGACTGAGGCCTCCTAAGCGGGGACTTTTGTTTTGTCTCCATTTCATGTTTCGATTGGGTTGTACTAGTGAATAATAGACAATGTGTAGGATGATGTATAGGATGATGTGTCACCTTTGACAGAGTATTATGATGTTTTACCTTTTGAGTCGGATAGTTTCCGATTTAAAGGCGCAGTTGTGTGCTTGTTTTGGTTAGTGGTCGTGTGACGATATATGTGCACTGTGATTCTGTGATTGTTGATGTTATTGCGATGAGCAGCTTTGTGATAGTAAGTGTGTTTGCCTTGCAGGTGGATAGTCCGTGAAACGGGGAAGTGCTGCCAAAATTTCGAATTTTGCTAAAGCCGACACAGAAAACATGGCATTATATGATCCTGCTCAGCTTACAGCTTGGTTGAGCATCACAGATGGCGTGGAACTGATCAACTTTTTTTAGCTACGGCTTGACCAAGCTATTCTCTCTTCGCCAGATGGCTTTGAATGCTGAGTTCATGCGTGCTGCCATTGCCCATTGGGACCCAGTAAATCATGTCTTCAATTTTAACGGCCTGGAGAAATGCCCTATGTTTGAGGAGTTCTGTGCTATCCTTGGTTTCGATCCGGATTTAGACTTGATCCTTCCTTCTGCTGATACCCCCAGTACTATGCAAGGCCTGGCTGAATACTTGAACTGTTCCACTACTATCTCCCGCCGACTAATTATGGTGAGGTTCTTGACATTACTTCCATCATTGCCCGGTATGCTAGTCCTGGGAATCCCAGCATATATGATGCCACCTGCGAGGCGGCTCTGATATTATGCATGACTTCGCTCTTCCTGTTCTCGAGTACTTCTAGTGACTTGGTACATGTGTTCCGTGGGCTGAAATCGAGTAAGAACCCCATGGCCATGGTTCTGGCCAAAACTCTGAATGGTTTGGATCATGCTTTTAATCAAGGAACTCTCCTTCTTTCTAGGGCGCCTTTGGTGTTACAGGCTTGGCTCTACGAGCGCCTTTAGTTATGGACTGGTAGTGTGTCGCCAGTTTACTTCCGCAGGGCCGTGCTTCATTCTCATTACACTTCTGCCGATTGGGTTAGCATGATGGGTGCTTTATCTGAGGCCGACATTTGCTGGATCGTAGGGCGTTGGGGCCTCCATGCTATGACCACCAGCCTCGGGGATTACCAGAGAGTGTGGTTGATGGGTCAGAGAGAGACTTCTTTTTATCATCCTCACCAATTGGCCAGACAGTACAGGAAAATTCAGGAGATCCCCCAGGGGTTTACTGAGAGGGTCTTTGCTTCCAGAGTTAGAGATATCACTATTGCTGCTTTCATCAGTGGATGGGCCTGCCGAGTAAAAGCCTACTTCTAAAGACCTTTGAAGAAATAAAAGACACAAAATAAAACTAGACTAGACTGATTCTGTTTCTTTTTACCAAGTGTCTTTGATATTTGTGATTGCTTTCTGAAAGAAAAACTTTTATTATTCCTGCTTACGCAATATTCGAGGTTTTGTTTATCGGTAAAACTTGTTTACTTGGAGAATCTTATTTTATGCATTTGGCTTTCTGAAAACATTTGTAGTATGATTTTGATTAGATGTTTGCTTTTGGTGCTTGTTTAGGCACGCTAGGACGATTAGAGGCAAACGAGGCGGGTGACCGAAGTTTGCCCGTAGTTTGGGATATGTATGGTTGTGTGGCAAACGAGGTAGATGACCGATGTTTGCTCCTAGTTTAGAAGAGGTTCAGGCAAACGAGGCGGGTGGCCAAAGTTTGCCCCTAGTGTGAAGGGTGATTTATGGGTTATGGTAAGGACCGCAACTTTATTTCTCTCATGTGCTCATAATTTTGCCTAGGCACCAGCTAGGAGACCTAGCGAGCTTTTTTCTCTCTTTTTTATTGCTCACTTTGGATTTAACTCTAATTTTTGCCTAGGCATCCTTTCGGATTTTTGACCTAGCAAGCCATCCTTTTTTTCTCTTCTGAAAGTCTGCCTACGTACCCCCGAGTGGGGATCAGATCCAACGTAGTTCGGGCCAATGTAAGAAAGAAGTGGGTTAATATTGGTGTCGATCGAACCAAAGTGGTTGCCTACGTATCCCTGAGTAGGAATCAGGTCGAGCGTAGTTCAGGGCGAGGCTTAAGAAGAATTGGGCTATTTTTGTGGGTGGAGTGGCCGAACCAATGCGGTTTCCTTCGTATCCCCGAGTGGGAATCAGGTCGAGCGTAGTTCAGGGCCAAGGCTCAAAAGGAATTGGGTAAAAAAAAGGTCAAGCATAGTACTTTTTTAGGCGATCCATGTTGATTGGTTCTTTGAATTCCACATCGTCGAGGTCCATGAGATAGGTCGCTCCTCTGGAGAGGATAGTTTTGACGATGTAAGGGCCAACCCATTTGGGTTTGAACTTCCTACGCGGGTCAAAGATCGGAGCTCGTAGTTCCTTCAGGTAAAGGTCACCCTTGACAATTTTCCTCGGATGAACTTTCTTGTTAAAAGCATGGGCTATCCTCTTTTGATAGATTCGGACGTGGTCGACTGCCGCTAGGCACTTTTCATCTATGAGAGCTAATTCTTCGTACCTTTCCCTTAACCAGTCGAATTCTGAAATTTCAAATTTTGCCATCACACGCAGGGACGGTAGTTTTATCTCGACTGGAAGTACTGCTTCCATGCCATATACCAATGAATAAGGAGTCGCTCCTGTAGATGTCCTTATCGATGTTCTATATCCCCAAAGTGCAAATGGTAGTTTCTTGTGCTAGTCTTTGTAAGTATCGGCCGACTTCTATAGTATGGCCTTGACATTCTTGTTTGCAGCTTCGACTACTCCATTAGTTTACAACCTGTATGGTGACGACTTGTGATAAGTGATTTTGTATTCCTCGAACAGATCCCTGACCTCTGCTTTAAAATAACTTCCGTTGTCTGAAATAATCTCTTGGGGGACTCCATAGTGGCAGATGAGGTTCCTCTTGATGAACTTGGCCACTTACTTGGCCCCCAACTTGGTGTATGATGCAGCTTCTGCCCACTTCTTGAAGTAGTCGATGGCCATTAAAATGTATCGGTTCCCATTTAAGGCCTTTGGAACAATTTTGCCAATGATATCGATTCCCCAAGTCGAGAATGGCCACGGGGAGGTCATACTGTAGAGAAGAGATGGCGATACGTGTATCATGTTTGCATGGATTTGGCACTTGTGACACCTTCTTTCGTAATCACAACAATCTTTCTCCAATGTCGTCCAGTAGTACCCTTGCCTTATAATCTTCTTAGCCAGCATGTGACCATTCATGTGTGGACCGCATACCCCTTTGTGTATTTCTTCCATCATCCTTCTAGCGTTCTTCCCGAACAAGTAAGTCAGGTTGTGACCATTGTACCATTTCTTTAATAATTGTTTGCTGCAAATGATGAACTGTGTTGCGAACCTTCAAATTGCTCTTTTATCTTTCTCAGTAGACTCTTGGGGGTATTTTCCTTTTCTATAAGGTTCCAGACATCTTGATACCATGGTGTTTCATTCTCTTCTTCTTCGATTGCAGCGATCATGCTAAATGACGGTTCGTATCTCTGTTCAATTACCAGAGGCATCATTTTGACTCCCACAGGAATTTTGACCATGGAGGCTAGGGTAGCCAATGAATCTGCTAACTGATTCGGTCCAAATCTAGGAGTGTTTGGGCTTTCAGGGGCATTTCGGTCATTTGTACCACTTTCTGAGCATTTTGAGAGATAGAATTAACTTCTGGGAATCCTTTTGAGTTTTTTCGATCATTGTGAACCACCAAACTATGGGTCTCCTAAATTTGATAGCCGATAAAATGGAGTGTCTACAGCGATGTATATCGACAAAATGACAATGATGTTCTCGACGCCGATTGATGCGCTAAACTATGTTGGTTTTCCAAACAGGCTACATATTTGGACTCCTGGAGGTGAGACTAGCGTTTTTGTACCAATTTTATTGAGTTCTGTTACAGTTTTTCTGTGACTCATTTTGGGGTGATAGCTTATAATTCATTATATATATATGTGTGTGTAGGATTTATTCCTGAAGCATAATAGGACTCTAATATCAAGTTTAGGAGCGATTTCCAAGAGGTGAATGACATTAATTATGATATATGGATGATTCCATGTTTGAGTTCATTTGGGATGTAAAATCATGATAAATTAGTTTAATAAAGCTTATTTAGTTTATTATTGGGAAAAATTCATGTAATTAAATTAGGCCCAATTTAATTGTGAAAGCATGGTGTAATGTTTATATGAGCATGTTGTGTTGCTTATTTGGGTCAATGAATTGCTAGTTCTATACCACCATGAGGTAATCGATGTGGTGATGACCACGGCCGCCAGAGGCCTATAGGACTGCACGTGTAGAGGTGTGGGTCATGACTAGGTCACGTGGGCTTAGGGAGTGGAACCGCGAACTAGTTGGTAGTGGTGGAAGTGAACTAGTAATTACCGGAGACTATAGTTGGTTGTAATGAAATAAAATTGAGCATATTTATTATCCACGTGCATAATTAGTGTTATTTACAAGCATATAGCTTATATATTGTAGTGGTTATTAAATAACTATCATAGGTGTTCAAGATGGAGCTCAGAAGGAAAGGAAAGAACTTGGAGAGTATTCGTGGGCGTGGGATTGTAAATAATTCTGGTTAATAGACTTATGTTTAATAAGTAATTAGTGGAATATTGCAAACAGTTATTTATTTTGGTTTGTGAAGTAAAATGATAGTGGTTTAAATTCTTGTATTATAGGGGATTTGTTATATTGATTGGTTATGAGCTGAGGTTGTATTTTTGTAACTTCTAATTAGGAGTTGGGGTACCTTTGGGGACCCTTTGACCTACAAAAATGTTACTTTTGAAAACAGATTTTGGTAAGATGTGTTTGGGTGTATGTGTTCAAACCTTTGAAAAATAATTAGTGTGTTGAGTTCTTTGAACAAAACTTTTATTCTTTTGATTTCTGCAACTTTAGTAACTTAGGAAGAGCCTTGGTGGCATGCCACATGTCCTAGAATCATTTGGGTGGTTCTGGGGCGTGACAAATATAGCCGAGGAATTTATTTTATTTTGTTTAGTTATCAAGAAAATAGTTAGAAAAATAGTAAATTTAAAAAGTATAATAACAATAATATAAATTTTAAATTTTCTGAGTCTTTTTTCCCCCTTTCTTCTTCAATAAAAATAAGATAAAATTTTAAATTTTTTAAGTCACTTTTTTTTTCTTTTCTTTTTCATTTTTTTTCCTCTTTTTTTTTTCATTCTTCTTCTTCTTCTTCTTCTTAGGTTTCAATAATTTTTTTAAAATACTTTTCATTTAAGCAACAAGGAAAAAACAAGAGAACATATGAGCATGCGTGACTAAGCCTGTTTGGCGACACCTCTCTCGATCGCTCTCTTTTCTTTTTTCTATTGCAATTTGCCTTGGCCCTGCATAAAGACGAAAGATTCATTAACCCTCTTTCTTATTGTTCCTTTAATTTACCACCACATATATACATATATATATATATATATACAGTCCCCTTCTTATGTGAGTCGACAATTAAGTTGCGGACTCCTGTTTTCAGGCACTGGATTCTATGAAATTACAACAATACCCTTAATGAAAACTGGATCTGTCACACCCGTTCCAGAAATTACATGTTTTTAATATGACAATGTGGTAACATGTGAATTTTTAATATTTATTAATAAGTGAGATAAGTGGTTGACTATGGTCAACGGAAGGTGTCAAGTAAGGACACAGTGATTTGATAATCGTTGAGATATTCGTGTGATTAAATGACATTTAGGTGGATTAAATATTATTTGACTTTACCTGATTCCCATGAATAGTAAATTATACCCGTGTAGTATAATTTCTGGTAGTTTTGTTGTCACTGTAGAGCATTTGGAGAACTGTAGTGAGAACGTGAGTGATATGTTATATAAAAGGTAAGTGGTGTAGAGATTTCACAGAATTTAGTTTTCGGACGCAATTTTGGACCCAAACGAGACTTAGACGAAAACTTATATAAATTTTAGTTTTCACTCGTGAAGTAATAAAATGGTTTGCGACGTTTCAGGGAATAATTAGGAGTTTTGAAAACTCGTGGGGAGGTAAACATAATACCCGAGAGTCGTGCCTATATATAGAAACTCATGAATTGATTTCATTAGTTCAAACCTAAATTGGAAATCAAGAGAAGGGAGATTTGGGGATTTGATTACTACGAGCTTTCCGACACAAATCGACGACATTCCGATCGTCAATTTTTCTCCAAATTCTAGATTTGAATTCCTTGAGGTAAGGGCTTCGTTTTGATACTCGTTAGGACTTGTTTGGTTAAGTTTTTGTAATACCCGTAAATTTTCTATTATTAATTAAATGAGCCCCGTATTGTTTGTTCGTTGTTTTTGATGTTTATATCTGCCTTTATCTGGACTGTCTTGCGCATTAATACAATGAGAATCTTACCCTAGATATATACCCATCGAACTTACCCAATCAACATAACTGCACATCTCCCAACTGCTATTCTTATATATATATATATATATACTAGTTGGAGCCCTGCACGTTGCGCAAAAAATTTAATTGTGTCGTTTCATGTGGTTAATTGATTGTTAAAAGTGTATAATAAGATGTTAAAACAGTTAAATATGAAATTGTAAATGTAACTATTTAATCTGAAACTCTTCTTACGGAAAAAGTCGATAATTATGACTATCTTATAAATGAGTAGTAAAGGTACCTAATAAAACGCCACTAAAATATATGACACAAGTAGGGTATTTCCTCTAAAAAAGGGCATGAATGTGTTTGTAGGCCTTAATTGATATTCGAATACAATTTATAAATCCTGAATTTGAGGGAAGAAGTTGACCAAAATATGAATATTAGTGACCAATTCATAATAGCTACTAAAATAGCCACTTTATTTGACATTTTAAATATACCAGAACTTAAAGTTTAGAGAAGAAGTTGACCAAAATGTGAAATTAGTGACCAATTCCTAAATATCCACTAAAATAGCCACTTTTAAAAACTTTTTAAAAGTGAATAATAAATATCCCAAAATTTGCTGACCTAAATGCAATTACACATATTACAATATATGAATCCTAAATTTGAGAGAAGAAGTTGAGCAAATTGTAAATATTAGTGACCAATTCCTAAATAACCACTAAAATAGACACTTTTTTTTACTTTTTATGAAGCGAATAATAAATATCCCAATATTTATTGACCTAAATGTAATTAGACACAAATTGTTGATTGAAACCTCATTTGAGAGAAGAAGTTGACCAAATTGTAAATATTAGTGACCAATTCCTAAATAGCCACCAAAATAGCCACTTTTGTTGACTTTTTTTGAAGTCAATAATAAATATCCCAAAAATTATTGACCCAAATGTAATTAGACACAAGATTATTGATTAAAACCTCATTATTATATAAAATAAAATTTCAAGAGCTGACTTGAATGTAATTATTTGTCCAAAATGACAGATTTACCCTCAAACAAATCAATATATCCTTACGATGTATAGATAGGTATATGAGTAATTAGGATGTAGTGAAGGACAAAAGAGGAAGTTCATATTTTTTGACGTGCTTGCTTATTCATTTTTATAGTATAGTAGAAGATATATATATATATATATATAACTACACATACACACATCCATGTATGCAAGCAGATTCTTCAAATCTGCTGGGCCAATGAAGAGAGGTTGAGTGTACCGTAGAGAGAGTGGCAGAGCACAAGCACGCCCACACACACTTCGCATGCCGGCCACTTTTTTTTTCCTTCTCCCAAGAACCCGTCTAGTCCTGCAGATATGGAGATCTGCATGTACATGGGTATACATGCCTTGCTTTGCGTATATATATGGGACACCGTTGAGAGGGAGAACCACCGAGAGTTGAGAGCGTATGTGTATCATTAAGCCATTGGGTCGGGTCGGGTTTGCATATGGGTGGGTTAGTATGTGTGTATAGACGGTTTTGGGTTGGGTTACATTAACTGAAACGGGTTTTGGGTCGGATCTTTTAAGTTAGATCAGACTATGTATGTTAATGGTAGCCCGTTGGTTCACATTGGACCTGGGTTTATATGTATGAATTATTATCTATTGTTTAATAATAATTAATTATAAATAGTTGTAAAATAGTTTTAAATAGTTAAAATTATTTCAAAAATAGATTTTAAGTGCCAAATTGTATTGTAAAAATTATGAGATATTATTTTAAATAATACTTATATATTCTGAAAATATATTATAGAGTATTTTATACTCTAGCATTATAAGATATTAATTATTATGTGTAATACTTATTGTTTATTTAAGCCTAAATAAATCATAAGTAATTGTTTATAATTAAAATAATTAGGTAATAAACACCTAATGATCATTTTAAAATATAAAAAAATTATATTAAATTTTCCTAAAGCCTAATGCTTTTATTTTATAAATTCAATTTATAAAACCCCCACTTTGATATTTTTAATATCACCTTATTTATTTATAAAGGATCTGTTTGAGTGTATTTTAAATTATTTAAATACCAAGTGAACTCCGAAAATTATGAGAAAAATACTACTAGCCTATTTTAAGGCCTAGTATTTAATGAAAATATTTATAAAGGCCAAATGTAGTCCTAAATTATATTTTGTAAATGTGGGACTCCATGGACTATTATTGTACGTTTAGACCTTCAATAATTCGTAGAAAATAAACCGTGGCTCAGAAAAATACGTGGTCAGTTCCTAGAGTCTTAGAATAATGTCTAGAACATCTCCTTAAAGTTTGGTGACCTTTCGACACGTAAAAAATACAGCTTATCGTAAGGGCCCACACTGGTATAGAAACCCAGCCTTTTATGCGATTGACTGTGATTTGAGTCTAGTCAATGGCGTTAGATTCCGAACGATATCTAGATCATCATGTTGAGGTTTAGGAACCCACCGACACAATTACCATTATGCCATTGATTCTAAGTGCACATATTAATCAACATCCTATGGACTTTTATACTTTGTAGGAACCACTGCTACGCTTGCTTTTACGCAGCCGCATCGAGGTGAGTCGTCCTAACTCACTTGGTATATTATAGAATTATTCCTTGTATATTATGTATATACCCAGTGCATCCTGTGTGGACGTAGCTGATAAGTATTCCATATGTGAATGTTAAGATTATTATTTATATGATGAACGCATGTTTACTTAACCGAACTCCATGCTTAGTTATTAATTATTATCATTCATGCTTATTACGCTTTACGATTATACAATCACATGGACATTTATATGAACGTAATCGAGTCACGATGTCAATGTTGACATCTGCATGGTTAGTCAAGGGGACTAATCCAGTTATATTGTCATACATGTTAAGTGGATCGGGGAGGTCCGTATGGTACAGTCAAATCAATGGGTACAACGATGAAATGCTATAGGGCCCCGTTAGGCGACGATAGCCAAGGTGCCCATTGAAATCATTAAAGTGGAACATGACTTGATGATTGATACGTTATAGGGCCATGCTAGGCAACGATAGCAAACTATCCATCTGAACTTGAATACAATTGTTACCTTTCAAATGCTATAGGGCCCTGTTAGACGATGATAGCGGTGTAACTGTTCTATTCTCCAGGCAAGCTCATGAAGACCTAAGAGTACAATGGTTATACTCTTTTTAAAATCAAAACTGCTATAGGACCCTGCTAGGCGACGATAGCAACGTAATTATTCTACTCTGAGCTAACGGCGTTACACTGGTAAAGTAATAAGTCACCTGAGTCAGCATCAGTGTTTGAGTAAAGTTGAACATATCGATATTGCATTGTGTCATCATGCTACCATGCCATACGCTCATTTAATGTTTATTTTCAAGATTTTCATTGTACTTGTATATCCTTAATTGTATTAGGAGTGATTGGTTATGACAAACTCACTTAGCTTCAAAAGCTAATGGCTCTTCTCTCTGTCCTGGACATTTTACGTCTAGGTTATAATGAGGAGAATTATCAAGGTGACCATGAAGATGCATATTACTATCCTCAAGAGGGGAACTATCAGGAAAGTCATATTGAGGAAGACTCTCAAGAAGAGTATGATAACGAAGGGCATGGGTATACCAGCTAGGAAGGAGACTCTGGCCTACTTCCGTATTACGACTTCTTTAATGTTTTAAGTAACTATCTTTTGTTAATGTAATAGCTTAAGTGGCCTCAGTCGCCCAAACTTATAACTATTTTGTGGTTTTTATTTGGAACTTTTATAATAGCCTAAGTAGCAAACCTTTAAAGTTCCCCCATGAATACCATTAGACTTTATGAAATTCTTACTCTGATATATCCATGTTAGAATGTTTGCACGGACAGGTCAGTTTTAGGTAACTCGTCATTCCCTACGGGTCCAGAAAGAAAATTTTAAATTTTCTCTATTTTTGGCTACTCCGGGGCATGACAGAATTTTTGGTATCAGAGCACTAGGTTTAGTTGTGCTCGTTGACTGTCCAACACTCTAAAGTTAAGAAACCTAAGATACCTTAGAGATAGTAACCAATACTAAAATAGTTTTCTTCCAACAGGTAGTATGGAGATCCCTGTGGACAAGTGGAATTCCACTTCTTTTTGTTTTTGTTTGAAATTGATTTGGATCAAAGAAAAGGAAGGTCTATTGAAAACACATACAGAGTCGCCACTTGGTCTTTAAGGAACCAAGAAACCTAATTTTGACTCACCCAAATGGATAAAGGGCACCGACCCTTCATAACCAAAGAACTTGGCTCAGGGTTTTGGTATGAGAGAGGAAGGAGCCTTTGTCGCGACTAAAACACCCTCAACTCGCCCCGTCTTTCGAAGGGCCTCAATTAGCATCCAAATAATCATTTTATATTATTTTTGGTTTGAAAAATAATACTATGATAGTATATTACATCACACAAGAATTTTGAAATAGAAGATCGAAAGATAAGATATCATTCAAAAGATCTAAGCCAAGTATCACACAATGCAAAGGTGAAAGATCACACAAACAATCTTAGGAAAAATTGTCTAATCACATATCAAGTAATCAAGTTTTTTTAATCTAGGAGGGGACATGGATTGTTCTTGAAGCAAATAATCAAAAAGATCAAAGCATGCTTAGCAAGCTAGAGTGATGCATGTTAATCTTTGGGAAAAGAAGACCTCTCAATCCCCGGGACGGATGAGAAAGGAGGATTAGATCGAGGGGAAGCATGAGCGCGTGATCATGATCATTCCTTATAATCTTCTTAGATTAGGAGTTACAAAAAAAAACCCCAAATCTTGCATGAATGCAATGTATGATCCTAACATGTGCAAAGGTTGTTGTGTGTTTGTGTACATGGACTTTCTAAAGTGACTTAGAAGTCTAAAAATATGCGTGAATGCATGAAGGAAATCATCATAGAATATGTACAAATGTAGTATGAATTACTTCCTAAGAGATGAACTAATTTGGAAGGCATATGAACATCAAATCAAAGGATGGAAGTAAAAGTATACTTGCTGTGAATAGTGGACAAAACAGTGACATGATCTTGTGGAAAATGAAAAGTAGGGTTAGGAATGTTTCAATTGCATGATTTTTTATGGAGATTATCCTTGGTGTGTCTATAACACAAATCAAAAAATCAGTCCTCAATAACTATTACAGATTGAGAGAAATCATATTAACAATAGAGGTTATTTAGAAACAGAGTCCTTACTATCGAGTGAAATGTTAAAAAATCTTAGAAAATGAAAACAAAACATCTAGAGGCCCATATTAAATAAACAATTCCCTAAGACATTGAAGTTCAAGGGAAAAATAAGTTGGGACCAGTCTTTTTGGAAAAGTTTTCTGTAAAACAAGTTGAAAGTCAACCTAGCTGCTGTGACAGCAGAGGCAGAATGTTTGGAAGGAATTTTTGGACAAAAATGGACCCCTTTCAAGTGCTTTCAAGTCAAGCCAAAAATCATGGGTGTTCTATAATGAGTTAGGAAGACTTTCCAAGTGGTCTTGCATCCTTACCTTGAGTTTTGAACTCATAATAATTCTTTGAAACTAAACAACTCACTGCTTTGAAGATTTTTTGAGAAAAATAAGGTTTATTTCTTGGAATCCCAATATTAAGGGTTTTGAGGGGTTTTGAAATAGGGGTTTTGAAAGTATATTTTCAGCACTTAAATGGAGATTATGACCACTTGAAATGTCAACATTTGAACTCATATTAAAAGCCTCCAAGATTGTTGGAGACATTGTTTTATTTTGGAAATAACCTCAAGAATACATGGGGATGTATTGAGGTTGTAACCATCATCTATCAAACATGTTTTTGAGGTCAAGAGCTACTATCCATAAGGATTCACTCACCTCAAACTTCATGTCCTCATCTAGATGATGATGAACTAGTAAGTAAACAAGAAAAAGAAAAAGAAATGAGATAAGAGGAGCTGAACATCAAAGTAAGCAAACAAGTATATAAACAATCAATAGATGATATTCAATGATGTATTGGACTTGTAGCTTGGTGTTTCACTCATATGTGGTGACATTGGACATGGAAGTAGCTTCCTAATGCTCACTAAAATACGTCGTTTTGGTTTCTAATTAATCCATTTGAACCCCCAAAAGAAATTACAAAAATAGACCATTCTAGGGGAGAGTGCCGTGGTGGCATTGGGCTTGTGCTGCGGCGGCACTGCTCCTCATTTGTCCAGATTATTCTTTTTAGGCCCCCAAAGGTTTCGGTATTCGCGAAAAGGCCCTATTTCGTCCGAAATTCACAGAAAATGCATATGAACTCCAAACTGAGCTTGTGATATACCGTTGGTAAGGTAATGGAGTCCATTTTCTATAAATAAAAAAAAAGTATTTCGGAGATAGGTCACTTTGAAAAGTTTTACGGTATTTGCGATAACAACCGATTTGATCGCCTTTTTCACCTTAAAAAATTCATAATAAATTCATTTTAAATCCAAAAATTATGTGGGATATATCGTTGAAAAGCTATTGACCTCTAGTATCTATGAAAAATATTTGAAAAATGATACAGTGTTCTGGTTTCAAAGTCAACTTTTGGTCAAATTGGTCAAACTTGGAATTCCCGAGAAGTTCTGGAAACCACTGGGAGCTCCCAGGAATTGACGTTTTCGTTCGATTTTCCTTTAAAACTCATTTTAGTATTTTCCACATGATCTAGAATGATTTGAAACTTTTTGACAAATTTGGACGATTTCGGTCAAACCTTGGTCAAATTGGTCAACGAGGACTTTCTGGAAACTTCTGGGACTTCCGGGGGTCTCTAGGAGCCGACGATTTCATCTGGTCTTGCTTTAGAACTCATTTTATTGCTTTTATTATGACCTAGTGCGTTTCCAGAACATTTGGTCTGAATCCAGGAGCGTTCAGGCTTTCAAGGGTATTTTGGTCATTTCGAGCATTTTGAGAGATAGAACTAACTTTCAGGAGTCCTTTTTTTTAATCTTTTTCGATCATTGTGAACCACCAAGCTATGTGTCTCCTAAATCTGATAGCCAACAAAATGGGGTGTCTATAGTTTGCCCCTCTTTGGCATGAACTTGCGAGGCAACGCATGTCGCAAGCGAGTGCCAAAGCTTTGAAGAGATATGTCTTTTTGGAGGCTATAGATTTAGGATAAAAGCGTTGCAAAGATGTAATGATAGAAACATGATGTTAGGGCTAGGGCTGGTCGTGCTCTTCGTGAGCTGCGTGCGTATCCCAAGGAGAATTAGACCAGGAAGCAGTTCGGGGCACAAAGGAACAAATCACATATACACATACACAACAATCAGGCGGATGCTATGATATAAGAATGATATGCAATGCATGGATTTGATATGAATTGTGTCCTGAGTCCTATCATGTTTAGTATTCTGATCCTAGTATGAGCTGGTGCTGTGGGGTGTATCACTCCGAGTGGACTTGTGTCGTGCCTGTGTTGTATTCTAAAGTGCTTGTGGTCCTAGTACATGTGTTCTGTGTATTCGCCACTCTCAATGGGCTTGGTGATCTATGCTTCGGTACGACTAATAGACTTGTGAAGGATCTCGACTTGGGGGTCTTACCCAAGGAAGAGCGTTGGTGCTTAAAGTGACACTACCGTGCTCAAAAGAATGCTTATGGTGTGTTTGCCACTCCTAGTGGGCTTTGTGATTTGTGTGTGCCGCGACCGATGGGCTATGTGCCATGTTATGCCCAATTTGTTGTGTTGGGTGAAGTGACCCTCTAGACTTGACTCGTGCTCCCCTTAATCATGATGCTATAGACTCGGTGACTCTCAGATTCTCAACAGTGCTTCTCAAATTTCAATGATGATCCTCAATTCTCAATGGTGCTTATGTTGTTCCTCAATTCTTTGACGGTGTTTCTCCATGCTTCTTGATTCTCAACGGTGTTCTTCAAATCTTAACGATGCTCCTCGACTTTTCAACAAAATTGATGCTCCTCAACACATCTGATGTTCCTCAACTCTTCAATGATGCTCCTCAACAATCTGATGCTCCTCAACACATCTGATGTTCCTCAACTCTTCAACAATACTTCTCAACTGTTCTGATGTTCCTCGATGCTCCAACAATGCTTCTCAACTCTTCTGATGTTCCTCGATGCTCTAACAATGCTTATCAACTCTTCTGATGTTCCTCGATGCTCCAACAATGCTTATCAACTCTCTTGATGTTCCTCGATGCTCCTCTAATCTCTGGGTTCTAAAACATCCTTACAAAAACATCTCATCAGCAAACTTGGACTCTGAGCCCTAAAACACCTCAACAATGCATCTTTTCAAAGCATCTGGACTCTGGGCTATAAAACACCTCAACAACGCATCTTTTCAAAACATTTGGACTCTAAGCCCTAAAACACCTTGACAACACATCTTATCAACACATCTAGAATTTGGGCCATAAAACACCTCAACAACGCATCTTATCAAAACATCTGGACTCTGAGCCCTAAAACACCTCAACAACACATCTTATCAACACATTTAGACTATGGGCCATAAAACACCTCAACAACACATCTTATCAACACATCTAGACTCTGGGCCATAAAACACCTCAACAACACATCTTATCAACACATCTAGACTATGGGCAATAAAACACCTCAACAATATATCTTATCGACATCTCTAGACTCTAGGACGTAAAACACCTCAACAACACATCTTATCAACATATCTAGACTCTGGGCCATAAAACACCTCAACAACGCATCTTATCAAAACATCTGGACTCTGAGCCCTAAAACACCTCAACAACACATCTAGACTATGGGCCATAAAACACCTCAACAACACATTTTATCAAAGCATTTGGACTCTAAGCCCTAAAACACCTTAACAACACATCTTATCAACACATCTAGACTCTGGGCCATAAAACACCTCAACAACGCATCTTATCAACACATCTAGACTCTGGGCCATAAAACACCTCAACAACGCATCTTATCAAAACATCTGGACTCTGAGTGCTAAAACACCTTAACAACGCATCTTTTCAAAACATCTGGACTCTGAGCCCTAAAATAACTTAACAACACATCTTATCAACACATCTAGAATTTGGGCCATAAAACACCTCAACAACGCATCTTATCAAAACATCTGGACTCTGAGCCCTAAAACACCTTAATAACACATCTTATCAACACATCTAGACTCTGGGCCATAAAACACCTCAACAACACATCTTATTAATACATCTAGACTCTGGGCCATAAAACACCTCAACAACACATCTTATCAAAACATCTGGACTCTGAGCCCTAAAACACCTCAACAACACATCTTATCAAAACATCTGGACTCTGAGCCCTAAAACACCTCAATAACACATCTCATCAGCACACCTCATCAACACATCAGCAATAGTTTCTTGGTGTTGGCGATATTTCTTCCGATCAGCTGCCTTGAGAAATAATTATCAGTTTGTAGTTTGCAGCCACTTATGAGTTTATGCCACTCGTACTTGGGACACTTCTCATGTTGCGACCTTGACTGGTGTAGTAATAATGTTTGGTACTTCTGCTTGTATCCAAAGTTTTTTGATAATTGGGAATCACTTTTAACCCACACATTTGAGACCATCAGGACAAATGGACTTAACAGGACGACAAGGAAAGTTGGGTTAGTTTGTATGAAACCTCGATCTGTGACACACTTTTGATCAGATTACTACTGACTCAAACAAAGAATGATTGACTTGGACATGAAATTCTCAAATTGCCACGATCTAATGTGCCTTCATCATGAATGATGTACAGCTCATCTTTTATGTTCACTCCTTATCTTAATATGACATCACTTTGCTAATAAATTTGATTTTTGAAAATTCCTCCCTATTGATCTAATCAATTCTCTACTTGTCCTAGGAAGTGCTTTGAATTAGTGCCTTAGCTTTTAGAATAAAAGATGCTCTCTATTTCAAAAAATTTCAAAAACAATTAGGTGACTTGAAAACTTGCCCTTGGTGTGAAGGGATCATGTTAGGCAAACAGAGTTTGCCCCTAGTTTGAGGTGTAGGAAGTATAATTCATAGGCAAACGAGGTAGGTGACCGAAGTTTGCCCCTAGTTTGGACGATGGTTTATTTTGGGCAAACGAGGTCGGTGACCGAAGTTTGCCCCTTGTATGAAGGGTAGATAGTAAAATTTAGGCAAACGAGGCGGGTAGCCGAAGTTTGCCCCTAGTGTGGGAGATGATTTCTGGCTTGAGGCAAGGACCATGACTTTAATCTCTCAGATGCTCATAACTTTTGCCTAGGCACTAGTGAGGTGACCTAGCGAGCTCTTTTCTCTCTTTTGTTATTGCTCACCTTAGATTTAGCTCTAATTTTTGCCTAGGCGTCCTTTCAGATTTTCGACCTAGCGAGCCATACTTCTTTTCTTTTTTTTTTTTAAAGTCTGCCTACGTACCCTCGAGAGGGGATCAGATCCAATGTAGTTCGGGCCAGGACCTTGAAAGAAGAGGGGTTAATATTGATGGTGTCGACGGAACTGATGCGGTTGCCTACGTATCCCTGAGTGGGAATCAGGTCGAGCGTAGTTCAAGACAAGGCTTTGAAAGAAATAGGTTGAGGGTTTTTTCAAACCAATCGTCAAAGAAGTTCAAACTTATGTCACTTATGGTAGCCTTGAATAAAAAGATTCAGTTTCAGTCTCCCTTTCTTTTTTTTTTTTTTTTTTTTTTTTTTTTTTTTTTTTTGTTTGTTTTGTTTTGTTTTGTTTTTTTTTTGTTTTGAGGATTGATTCTTTTCACTTTCACCTAGCCAGTCAATTTTTCTTTTCATGTAGTAGATTCATGTGAGATCTTCTGATCGCAATCTCGAAATTTCATACTGTGCATGTCAGTTCTCAAAATTCGTTTGTGACTGCTGTGAGCCTTTCGAAACATGATCTAGACACATTCTCATGACGTGCCTTGAAGTGTACAATTCTCTCATTTGTCTCATCAAAATTTTCTTCTTCATTTTTTTTTCTCTATCATTTTGACTTGCTAGGGCCAGATTCGAATTGGACCTGGGTTGACTGATGGATCCTTGTCAATTGTAATTAGTTTGTTTTTATATTAATAGATAATATGTTAATCATAGTTAGTTTTTTTTTTTAGAAACCGTTTTAAGCATTTAATTTATCCTGATAATTAGGATTAGCATTTACATGTATGAATTATTATCTACTGTATATTAATAAATAATTATAAATAGTTATAAAATGGTTTTAAATAGTTTAAATTATTTCAAAAATAGATTTTAAATGCCAAATTGTATTGTAAAAATTATGAGATATTATTTTAAATAATACTTATATATTCTGAAAATATATTATAGAGTATTTTATACTCTAACATTATAAGATATTAAATATTATGTGTAATACTTATTGTTTATTTAAGCCTAAATAAATCATAAGTAATTGTTTATAATTAAAATAATTAGGTAATAAATACCTAATGATCATTTTAAAATATAGAAAAATTATATTATATTTTCCTAAGGCCTAATGCTTTTATTTTATAAATTTAATTTATAAAACCCCCACTGTGATATTTTTACTAGCACCTTATTTATGTAAAAAGGATCCGTTTGAGTGTATTTTAAATTATTTAAATACCAAGCGAACTCCGAAAATTATGAGAAAAATACTACTAGCCTATTTTAAGGCCTAGTATTTAATGAAAATATTTATAAAGGCCAAATGTAGTCCTAAATTATATTTTGTAAATGTGGGACTCCATGGACTATTATTGTACGTTTAGACCTTCAATAATTCGTAGAAAATAAACCGTAGCTCAAAAACAAATACGCGGTCAGTTCCTAGAGTCTTAGAATAATGTCTAGAGCATCCCTTTAAAGTTTGGTGACCTTTCGACACGGTAAAAAATACAGCTTATTGTTAGGGCCTACACTGGTATAGAAACCCAGCATTTTATGCGACGGACTCCGATTTGAGTCTAGTCGATTGCGTTAGACTCCGAATGATGTCTAGATCATCATGTTGAGGTTTAGGAATCCACCGGCACAATTACCATTATGCCCTTGATTCTAAGTGCACATATTAATCAACATTCTATGGACTTTTATACTTTGTAGGAACCACTGCTACGCTTGCTTTTATGCACCCGCATCGAGGTGAATCGTCCTAACTCACTTGGTATATTATAGAATTATTCCTTGTATATTATGTATATACCTACTGCATCCTATGTGGACGTAGCTGATAAGTATTCCACATGTGAATGTTAAGATTATTATTTGTATGATAAACGCATGTTTAGATAACTGAACTCCATGCTTAGTTATTAAGTATTATCATTCATGCTTATTACACTTTACGATTATACAATTACATGGACATTCATATGAACGTAATTGAGTCACGATGTCAATGTTGACATCTGCATGGTTAGTCAAGGGGACTAACCCAGTCATATTGTCATACATGTTAAGTGAATCGGGGAGGTCTGTATGGTACAGTCAAATCAATGGGTACAACGATGAAATGCTATAAGGCCCAGTTAGGCGACGATAGCCGAGGTACCTGATGTTGTCAAGATCAAGTTCTTATTTAATCCTATTAAAAACGTAGTATGTTGGAAGTAGGGTGTCGAGTCCACAGGGATTGATACAAGAACAACGTTTGGGAAGTTTAGTAACTAATTATAATGTTCAAAAGAAAGAAATAAGAAAAGATGATAAAAAGGAATAAAAATGACTTTGCGTCTTGCGGCTTTTTGTTTGGTTTTTGGAGGAGAAAAGGATAAATAAATACTAATCTAAAAAGTAATAGGTTGGGATCATTCCCCCCATCTTGGGTCACAACAAGACAAAATGGACTAGTATTTCAAGCACATTCTAAGGTAACATTTCATTGTGGCATATTATCAAACACACGGAGTGCATCTATGTGAAGATGAAGGAAGTTTTGAGATTTCCATAGAAACGGATTTGAAGCTAACGTTTGACTATCAAGGATGCATGACATACAAGATGAAGCCTCTATGGATTCTAATCCGAATGATTTGTCCACCCTACACTAACTAATCTACTTGGTGGACAAATCACCTATGAAGCCTTCAAAAGATAGTATTTAAAAACCAAGAGTTTGAACAATCAAAGATGCTTGACATCAAAGATGAAGACCCCAAGTTATAAATCCCACACACAACATTTATCAAACACATAGAGTGCAAAACACAAGGTTTCATAATATTCCATATGAAACACACAAGGTAGGGTTCAAAATCTAAGTTTTGACAATCATAGATGCAATACAAATAAGATGAAGCCCTTAGTTTTGAATCCTACACAAATGAACCCTAGAAATGCTACAACATTAAATCCAAGAGTTCATGATCCACAACCTATGTAAATCTAACTAATAATGGAAGACATAACAATATCATCAAAGGAAAAGAGATCGAAAATATACCAAGCCATTAAATCTTCAATGGAGTCTTCAAGTTTTCACAAAATGAAGAGCAAAATGGAAGAAGAAGAAAGTTGGGAGAAAAATGATAGATACAAAAATAAAATCCAAGATCCCCCACAAAAACCCTATCTCTATCTATTTATACAAGACCCACAAAATGGCAAACTTGTAATTAAAAAGGGGAAAAATTGCAACCGCGGATCGATCCCTTCATAACTGGCGGAACGATCCGCCTTTCATCTGGGCAATCACTGGGTTCTCGAGAAGACGTGGATTGATCCGCTCTTCTAGCCAGATCGATCCATTTCGGGCTCATTGTCGCAGAATGTCACGGGAAGATCGCGGATCGATCCCTTCTCAATGGTGGATCGATCCGGCCTTTTCAAAACTGATAGTAATTCCTTAAGAAACATGCGGATCGATCCCCTCAAAAGTGCGGATCGATCCGCCCTTCCTGAAATCTCTTCTTTTTCCCTTTTTACTACATGAATGCTACAAGAGTTAGGTTTCACTTCACCCAAGCTTACATAACCTACAAGAAAGAGATCTTTATTAGCTCAAAGAGAGTAACAACAAGAACAATCAAAAGCACAATTTATCCATTAAATCTCCGGTTTAAGTAACGATTCGTGTCCACTAAGCGAAAAATCATGAAGTTAAAAATGCAATATTGGACACGAATCAGTATCCATTGAAATCATTAAAGTGGAATATGAGTTCATGATTGATACGTATAGGGCCATGTTAGGCGATGATAGCAAAGTATCCATCTGAACTTGAATACAATAGTTACCTTTCAAATGCTAAAGGGTCCTGTTAGGCGACGATAGCGGTGTAACTATTCTATTTTCCAGGCAAGGTCATGAGGACCTAAGAGTACAATGGTTACACTCTTTTTAAAATCAAAACTGCTATAGGGCCCTGCTAGGCGACGATAGTAAACGTAATCATTCTGCTCTGAGCTAGCGGCGTTACACTAGTAATGTAACAAGTCACATGAGTCAGCATCAGTGTTTGAGTAAAGTCGAACATATCGATATTTCATTGTATCATCATGCTACCATGCCATATGCTTATTTAATGTTTATTTTCAAGATATTCATTGTACTCCTTAATTGTATTAGGAGTGATCGGTTAAGACAAACTCACTTAGCTTCAAAAGCTAACGGCTCTTCCCTCTGCCCTGAACATTTTACGTCTAGGTTATAATGAGGAAAATTATCAAGGTGACCATGAAGATGCATATTACTATCCTCAAGAGGGGAACTATCAGGAAGGTCATACTGAGGAGGACTCTCAAGAAGAGTATGATAACGAAGGGCATGGGTATGCCAGCTAGGAAGGAGACTCTGGCCTACTTCCGTATTAAGAATTCTTTTATGTTTTAAGTAAATATCTTTTGTTAATGTAATAACTTAAGTGGCCTCAGTCGTCCAAACTTATAACTATTTTGTGGTTTTCATTTGGAACTTCTGTAATAGCCTAAGTAGCAAATCTTTAAAGTTCCCCATGAATACCATTAGACTTTATGAAATTCTTACTCAGATATATCCATGTTAGAATGTTTGCACGGACAGGTCAGTTTTAGGTAACTCGTCATTCCCTACGGGTCTAGAAAGAAAATTTTAAATTTTCTCTATTTTTGGCTACTCCGGGGCGTGATAGTTTTTATAAAAATCCTAATACTGGAATTTTGGGGAAAACATGCTTAAACTTGTAGGAATCCCGTATAATCGGAGATTTGACATTTATTTGGTATCCTATTTCATCCTTCAAAGTTTTCGGGAAATCGCACAAGGTGTGATTTCTAAGCCTATGAATTATAAGAAATTTCATGTTTTAATTATCGGACTTAATATTTTGGATCTGGGCAAAATTCATGTATTAAGTAGGCACGTTAATTATGCATATGAAAATACCATGAAAGCACGTATATATGATTATATGAACATGTTATGTGTTTATGTGGGTCAAAGGGGAGTTTGATACAAATTCATGTCGGGGTACGCCTCTCGATGTTTGAGAGTTATAGTAGTGACGGCTACTTGCTTGGTTTGGGAACCGACCCTGCCAGAGCAGTTGGATGCAATGGTTGATAGACTCTGGGCTTGCCATTGGCATCGCGGTTGATAGACTTTGGGCTTGCCAATATACCGGATGAATGCGTGTCACTCTCCCTAGAGACTATTTGATGTGATTTAGATGTTTAATGCATGAATTGTCATATAAGCATATGTTTAGAATTGTGCACTCAGCATATAGCTGAGCAGTGGAGATTTACTCTATTACAGGTGAAAGGAATAAAGGAAAGAAGAAGCGTGAGGAGTGAGACCGCGGGAACGACGGGGATCCTTCTTTTGTATATGTTTTTGTTTCCAATTCCAATGATGTAAAAGTGAAATTTGAGAAGTTAAAACTATTAACTTCAACTTGGAAGGTTTGGAATGACTTAGAATGTTGTAATAAGTTGTAAAACTTTCTTTGGTTATGTTGGAATTTATCCGAACTCCTAAGTTCGTGTTTTGTATGCTTAACTCGTAAATTCCAAGTTTTAAATGAATGAAATAGTACTTTTTGTGAATCAATCCAAACAAGCCTTAGTATATCCCGTCATCGTTTCTTTTCGTAGATTAGTATGTCTTAATGATGTTCTTGAAAGTCTTTTTATCACTTGTGAAGTTGGTTGGGTGTACTCATGGTTGGAGGAATGAAAGGAGTGATGGTTGTTTGTCCTTAGGCAAAATTTTGCTACTAAGGAGGAATTCTGCTAAAGGGACACTCGACCGGTCAAAGGGGGTTAGGCAAAATTCTGCTGCTAAGGAGGAATTCTGCTAAAGGGACACTCGACCGGTCGAAGGGGGTCATTCGACCGGTCGAAATGACCCTTGCCAGAATTCTTTTTCTGTACCTTCCGAAAATAATTTTAATGTTTTGATTAGTTTTTAGGGTACCTTTGGGATCCCTTTTAACATATATTCATCCGATTCAAAATACAATTACGTTCTCAATTTTATACGGATTTTACAACTCGGAGGGAAATGTTTTATAAAGTTTTATACACTCAAGGTTGTTTTAAAGTTCTTTTCTGCTGCGTATAGTTATTAAATGGTTGGATGAGCCTTGGTGGCGTGCCAAGTGTCCTATTTCCGCACATTAGCGAGATGGGTCATGACAGGATCCAACACCTGAAAAGAAGTCTGCAACTTAATAAGTCGTAAACTCTCTCATAAGCAGGGTTCTGTATATATATATATATATGGGGTTAAGATGAAGGTCGTTTGAGAGCTTCTCTCTAGTTTCTAGAGAGAGAGTAACAATGCCCTAGTTTCCCCTTAGCCACCACCCCCCTTTCCTCTCCTCCTTCCCCCCTCCCCCTTCATCCTATGCTCTATTTTCCCCTCTCACCCTCCTTTGTGAAGTTTTCCTCTCCCGTTTGGGAAGTTTTTCTTGGGATTTTTTGTCCCCTTTTCTTGTTTCTTTGTTGGTTTTCTTTTTGTTTCCTCTCTTTGTGCAATCCTTTGGGTTCAAAATATTAGATGCTTGGCTAAACTATTCTTGAAACAGTATATTAACTTTGGTCATCATTAGATATGATTGGTGGCTTTAGGGCTCTCTCCTTCTGTAATGTTTCTTTTTATGATGTAGTTTCTATTACTTTGGAAGACTTTTCAAGCAACATTGGTTGCTCCCTTTGGTGAAGGTTATTCACATTTTTGGGCTTGAATTTCGTCATCTTCTATCTTTGGGTGGTCTCTACCATCTATAAGAATAAAGTTGTACTAGGTTCCAAATCTAATCTCATGGTTGTCTCTATGGCGCTGTACTGGATTTCTTTTGCAGCTTTCGTAGTGATCTCTATGGTCACTTATGCTTCTTTTACTATTGTACCTTTTATTTTCGCTCTTCTTCTTGTTGCTATTATTTTTATTTGTGTTTTCTTTGTAATGCTTGATCTTAGTTCATTTGGCGATCTACCTCTTTTTGTGTTTTGAGAATAGTCACTTTTATGACTAAATTTTTTTTGTATTATTGCTTCTGGTTTAATGCATTTGCCTTTTAGGAATATATATATATATATATATAGGGAGATGATCTTAATTTCACTAGATAAGTACACTCTACTCAGTTCATTGACTTTTAAGCATAAAAAACCCATGGACTGCCCCGTTGACCCGTGGGTTTTTTTAGGCTTAAAAACCAGTATACTGGATAGAGTACCTAGTGCACTTAAGATCCTTTCCCTATATATATCTACTATACTATAAGAGCATATCACCTACTTTGTGTCAAATCTTTTCTTACCTTTTTGCCCTTACTTTGATCATGTGAGTTACCATAATACTCATTTCTCCTATCCGTCATATTTCTCGATTCTTCTACTCTTCGTCGTCTTCCCACCCCTCTCTACTCTCCAGTCTCTCTCTCTCTCTCTCTCTCTCTCTCTCTCTCTCTCTCTCTCTCTCTCTCTCTCTCTCCCTGGCTCTCTGATTTGGTGTTCATCAATTGGATCTTTGTTGCGGCTGCTCGACAAACTGCCATGGATGACAGACCCACCTCCTAGTGTTCATCAATTTGTTGACTGACTCATCTTTTTCTCTCCCTTTCTTCCTTATTATCCTCTATCAATTTGATTTTTATTCAGAGTCGATTCAACAGTTGTACCACCTATTTAAGCAAGGTTCAGTGACTATTCTTCCCCCTTTCTCTTTCTTCGTCTATTTCTATCTGCTCCTCAGTGTTTTGATTTGATCATAATTTTTGGTATATATATTGCCACCCCAAAATCAGTTGAAGAACATCTTTCGAGTTGAGGTAATTTCTCACCATTGTTGTACAACTCAAAAGTTAGGGTTTTACAAATTAGTGCTTTCTGAAATGGGGATTTTTGGAATTTAGGGGTTTCGTTGATAGGCCTTTTTCGAATTTAGATCTTGCAATCTTTTTGGTTCTCCTTTCAGTTCATTATGGAGTTTACTTTGTTTTACGGCTCAAATTTTCTTATTCTTCTTTTTTTTTTTAAATAAACTTTTTGTACTTTATGATTTTTGATCTATAGAGAAATTGGTATGTGTTTTCCATTTTCAATTTGTAGATGTACTCAAACTTGGGTTACTAATTTTGAAATTTTAAAGGTACTATGAATTTAGAAATTTAAGATTATTTTGGGTATCAATATTAGGAAATACTGAATTTCTCTTTTTGTGCTAAACGACTCTTTGTTTTTCGCTGGTGATTTGCATATTATGGTTTATTCACGAGTATTTCCTAAAAAAAATTTCCTTAAATTTTTTGATTTTAGAAACTGAATTGGGTATAGATATAAGATGCCAAATTATCGATTTAAATGTACTTTTTGGCAGGTGCTGAAAGGATAATTGCACAAATCATGTCTGCTCTATTTTACACAAATGAAAACTTGTATTCCCTCAATTTGGAGCTTTGCCAAGGGAATTTACCATATGCCTTTACTTCTATGTTCTTTTGAAATTCAAAATAATTGCTTAGGAATCAATGAGCTTTCACATGGCTGATCAATATTAGCAGTTAATTGATTTTATATTTTGTACACTCTGACTCATTTTCCTCTCTAATTTGTATGCTATCCTTTAGTTAAAATTTGTATGTTTGTCCACATTTTGAATTGCCCGATATCTCCTGTCTTTGCGTCTAATCTTGACACTGAATTGGGTGTTATGTGTTCAATGTATAGTTCATTTTCAAAGTATTGGTCGTTACTAATAGTTCTTGATGATGCCAAAATTTGATTAGAGATAAATAAAGCAGATTAAGGAGAGAGAGTGAGAGATAGATTTTTGTATGTGGTTCGGCCCTGTTAATGAAGGAACCTACGTCCACGTGTGTGTCTGAGCACGTTCACTATATTGTAAAAAGTCCGGGACCTGTGGTGAACCAACAATAGTTTGGAGCTACCGTAGGTCGGCCGGGCATGATGATGACTGCTATAGAGGTGCCGTATAGACTGAAAAGTTGATCCCTTTCTATGAGGGTGAGTGGTCTCTTTTATAGATGCAAGAGACCTACTCGTACAAGGTAATTATACCGATTAGGTAATACAATCTGATTTAGGATTGATTGGCATCAATCGTGGTGGGGTTTGGGATAATCCACGAACAAAAATAGTGGAGCCGTTTCCTAATTGAATTAGGAAACAATTTGCACTTTCCATTAGTCTTCTAGCTGAGATAGGAAACTGTTGGAGTTTGAGCAGTTTGGGACACGCCTCTGAGTTGGCTGACCTGGACCTGAATTGTATTATAATTAGACTGCGCATTTTCACTCATAGGTTGGGTTTGGAACCGGTCGGGGTCAGAGCACTAGAGGTCGGCTTGGAGGTCGAGAGCTCAAACCTAGAGGTCGACTGGTCAGACCGAGAGTTCGGGAGGTCGGACCTGGAGGTTGAGAGGTCGAACCTAGAGGTCGGGAGGTTGGGAGGTCAGACCTGAAGGGAACCGCATTGTCATATAGTAGAGCCAAATTTGGGTGTATCAGTTGCCCCCCATTTCCAAGGTTGGATGGATGCCATATGGAGGCAAGTTTGGAAATTTGTTAACTGCTCAGGAAGGTTGCCTCAGAGCTTTTAAGTTTGGTGAACTCACGGGAACCAGCTAAGAGTTGAGACTTAGCCTGATTCAAAATCTTTAAGTGCTTGGGAATTGGCTAAAAGTTGAGACTTAGCCTAATTCGGAGTCTTTTGCTTGAGTTAGCTCTCAGGATGGTTATCTTCTGCCCATAAGCTTTTGTCAAGGTTGTAGGTAGAAGAATTTGACTATGTTAGAAAAACCGACCTAAAGTGTATTGCCTTAGGGTCCTTTTATGTTAACTCCCCAGGGTGGTTATCTTCCGCCTAGCCAGCCTTCGTCAAGACTGTTGGGAGAAGAGCTTGACCATGTTGGTAGAGCTGACCTAAAGTGTGTTGCTTTAGGGTTTTTTTTTCTCCTCTATCGTGGGCCAACCTAAAAGGTTTTAGTCACCTCTATCATCGGTTTGGGCCTAAGTGGAGTTATTGCCTCTGATTATTATAGGCACCCAGGTTGTCAAAGAATTTGACTTAGTTAACCCCAAGGCTTGTAAATACCCAGTGTGATTGCCTATTTAGTTCATTGCGCCTTCCTACCCCCCCCCCCAAGCTTTTGCTAAGACGGGGGTCTGTAGAGGCTATGACTGTAGGTAATCGACCTGGAACATGGGTGGTTGCAGGGTCTTTTGAAACTTGCCATCATCACCCACTTAGGGGGATTTTTCCCCATCGTCGGTCATGGACCTAAGCGAAGCCGGTGCCTCGGATGTGACCCCGATGTCTTTTGTGCCTTGGGTGTGGTCCTGAGGTCTTTTATGCATCGGGTGTCATCCCGAGGTCTTTTGTCAACTGCGTAACAGTGGTCTTTGGTTGCCTCGGGGTTGAGCCCGAGGTCTTTTTAGCGCCTCGGGAGTTGAACTCGAGGTCTTTTTGGTGTGCTCTGGGGATCGACTATGAGTTGATACTTAGACGATGCAAATCTTTATAGGAACTCTTTGAAATAGTTTGTGGAGTCTTGTACTATGGTTGAGCAAAAATACCATCGTAGTTGGGCTCACCAGGGCTGTTGGAGATAGGAGGTCGGGTTGGGATCACTGAGCCCCTGACTATTGTAGCTGGCCAGGTCGGGAGCCCGTTGAAGACTGGAAGTCAGGTCGTGATCACTGGACTCCTGACCATTGTAAACTGAAGGTCAAGAATGTCAGACCTGAAGCACTAGGGGTCGGTGAGGTCATGCCGGAAGCCCTGGAGGTCAGGCCGGAAGCACTCAGGGTCGGACCTGAAGCACTGGAGGTCAGGCCAGAAGCATTGGAGGTCGGGCTGGAAGCACTTGCGGTCGGACCTGGAGCACTAGGGGTCAGACCTGAAGCACTGGAGGTCGGTGAGGTCGGGCCGGAAGCACTGGAGGTCGGGCCAGAAGCACTCGGGGTCGGACCTGAAGCATTGGAGGTCGGGCTGGAAGCGTTGGAGGTCGGGCCGGAAGCACTCGGGGTCGGACCTGAAACACTGGAGGTCAGGCCGGAAGCACTCGGGGTCGGACCTGAAGCACTCGGAGTTACACCTGAAGCACTGGAGGTTGGTGAGGTCGGACCGAAAGCACTGGAGGTTGTGCAAGAAGCACTCGGGGTTGGACCTCAAGCACAGGAGGTTGGGCCGGAAGCACTGGAGGTCGGGCCGGAAGCACTCGGGGTCAGACCTGAAGCACTGGAGGTCGGGCCGTACGCTCTGGAGGTTGGTTCGGGATTGTCGGGCCCTGACTGCTTAAAATTGGAGGTCGGGTCTGAATCAGTGAGCCCCTTTTCCAAATCTCCGATCATTGTCTGTACTCCGCTCAGTTCACTGCTTGCATAATTAGTTGGGTAGTGAATGGAACTTCCTGACTAGGTGGGACTGTTCGCTATATGGTCACCAAGTCGTTAATTTGTTGCTGTGTATGGCTTTATCCTTCGTTGAGTTGAGCAAGGACAGTGATAATCTGTTCTGGGGTCAAGACTGCTGGAACAGCTGGGCTGCTTGTTTCCCAGAACTGCTCGAACTGATGGATTACTGGTTTCCCAGTATTACTGAAACTACTCGAACTGCTGGACTGTTTGTTTCCCAGAACTGCTCGAATTGCTAGGCTGTTGATTTCACAGAACTGCTCGAACTACTCGAACAACTAGGCTGTCGGATTCACAGGACTACTCGAACTGCTTGAACTGCTAGATTGCTGATTTCCCAGAACTACTCGAACTGCTGGGCAGCTGGTTTCCCAAAATTGCTCAAACTGCTCGACCATATTTCCAGCCATTACATATCAGTCTCAGGATTTATTTTAGGAGGAAACACTATCGCTTCCCACAGATGGCGCCAAGTTGATGATGCCAAAATTTGGTTAGAGATAAATAGAGCAGATTAAGGAGAGAGAGTGAGAGACAGGTTTTTGTATGTGGTTCAGCCCTATTAATGAAGGAACCTACGTCCACGTGTGAGTCTAAGCACGTTCACTATACTGTAAAAAGCTGGGGACCTGTGGTGAACCAACAATAGTTTGGAGCTACCGTAGGTCGGCTGGTCATGATGATGACTGTTATAGAGGTGCTGTATAGACTGAAAAGTTGATCCCTTTCTATGAGGGTGATTGGTCTCTTTTATAGATGCAAGAGACCTACTCGTACAAGGAAATTATACCGATTAGGTAATACAATCTGATTTAGGATTGATTGGCATCAATCGTGGTGGGGTTTCCTAATTGAATTAGGAAATAATTTTCACTTTCCATTAGTCTTCTAGCTGAGATAGGAAACAGTTGGAGTCTGAGCAGTTTGGGACGCACCTCTAAGTTTGCTGTCCTGGACCTGAATTGTATTGTAATTGGACTGCGCATTCCGACCCATAAGTCAGGGTCAGAACCGGTCGGTTGGTCTGGTCGGAACCGATCGGGTCGGAGCATCGGAGGACGACTTGGAGGTCGGGAGCTCGAACCTAGAGGTCGGCTGGTCAGACCCAGAGGTCGGACCTAGAGGTCGGGAGGTCGCACCCAGAGGTTGGGAGGTCGGAAGGTCAGACCTGAAGGGAATCGTACGGTCATATAGTAGAAACAATTTGGGGTGTATCAGTTCTTAATTATATAGAGTGACTTCATGCACATGGTTTAAGTAGTTGTATTTACTTGTATTTTTGTCCGTCCACATCTACCAAGTCCAGATGTTTCATTTTGAATTTGGTGGCATGATAAATTGCGCTCGTCTCGCTGTAGACTTGCAATTCCAGAAAAGAACCTAGAATAGCACTTTTATATTGTACTGTGGGAGTTTAGAGGCCACTCTTGTATGAGATATTTTTGTAACAGCAGATGCTGGTTTTACATATGTTATGTCCAATTTTTAAGTGACATTTTCGAGTTGGTATTAGTTGAAAGTCTCTTCCTCCTCCTCCTCCTCCTCCTCTATATCTTTTATGTTGCTCTCATGCAAATAACTCTCTCATATTGTAGCTTATTGATATATACATATAGTTTAGGTTTTGAGTAAATGCGGTTTCTATATTTTCAATTTGGGTTATAAACATTAAAGTTTTCTAAAGTAGTTCAGCAAGTGTTGAGGAAGGGCACTATGTTGAAGTTCTAATGAAATGTAAATCTGTGCACTATTTGGTTCTTAAGTTTTTAATGTCAATTTTTCCCCAGCTTATTAATAGTCCACTTTTGTTGCATATTTTTCTCATTTGCAAATCCAGCATAGCTATTTGCCCAAAGTAGAAGAGTCTTTCAGTTTCCCACAAATTTATTACAAGGTAATGGAAGTTTAATAATTTTTTCCTCCTACGCTGAATTTTGCAGTTAACTCTACAACACTCTCTCTTTCTCTCTCATTGCTTCTTTCTTTTCCATCTTCTTTGCTTTCAAGCCTGCTCATTTCATTCTTGATACTCTATTTACAAGCTAGATAGGAGACTTTGGGCTCCCAACAATCAATATCTTCTGGGGACAAAAAAAATAAAAAAATAAAAAACCCACCAGCCGTATTACTCAAGGTTAGTATTTCATAGTATGCTGAACCGTATATAGGTACTTTAAGTTTTAAGTAAATATAGTTTTAATTGCATTGAATAAGGTACCAATAACACTTGGTGCAATCTTTTTGAATCATGGAACATCAGAGTGATATGGATCATAATTTATGCCTTCCAACTGGGATCAACAATTTAAAAACCTCTTTTAATCCAGTTTCCAATTTTCCCAGTAATTGATGGAATGATAAAATTCCCATTTTAACTTAGCAAAGACCTTGGAAATCAACATAAAATTTTAGACCTTTATTGTACCTATTTATTATTTTCCCTTTAATTATTTCTAAATTGAGTCCCGGAAAAAAGCAATTTGAAAAAAAATAAAAAAATTACCTCCTTTGTTGCAACAAAGGTTTTATTCTAAACTTACTTTTAAAAATTCCTCTAAACAACATTTGTTTACACCAGAACATATAAACCGATAAGTAACTCCAAACAATGCCTAATCATATGTGTTGTTATCTTTTCTTTAAGTTTGGTCATTGGTGAGAAGATTTGATCAGCCAAATGTGAATTATGCTTTTGGTGGATGAGGAATTCTATATCTAACAAGAAATATCTCTTGTAAATTTCCTGATTACAATGACAATATCATCGCCTTTTATATTTACATTTAACTCATGCAACTATTATATTCCTTCTTTTCAATCATCATGCCATGTGTGGTCTAAATGGACATAAGCATGCCGAATGCCCCATCTTCTAGGCCTTACAATGAGAAAGCCGAGGAAATTGCAGCTGAAGTGTATGACGAGTCGACTTGATATTTATTAGACGACGGTGAGTGCTCCCATGGAATATTACCTTCGGCTTTCACGTACGCTGTTTGTTTTGTTAGCCTTGACAATATTGCAGCACTGCAGTAGTATAGTTTACAAAATATTACACGAACACGGGCACGGGCACGTGCAACACCTGTTTTCTACTAGTATATATATATTTATGGTTACCAACGTTGTTGGGTACTTGAGCTCCCCCAACGTTCAAAACGTCCTATATATCGACGTCCAAATTAAAGCATGCAGCTTCCATAGAATGAAGAATGCTTTTGGCCGGCCCGAATCAATATATACAAAGGTCTGCTTATTCGACATATTTGACTGCTAGTTGATGAATATATATTGAGCAATGCTACACTCACACCCACTTCACACCAAAAAAACCCACACTCACTCGCAATATGCACAAACTAATGGAGTAAATGTTTTCTTTTTCTTTTGGATAACCAAATTCACAAACTAAAGAAAGCCTAAAACTTGCTAGATCCGATAACACAACAAAATTGAGACAACTCAATGATTGGAAAAAGTATGGAAAGTATCTCCATAAAGTTACATATGTATCTGAAATTTTGTCAAACAATCAACAATCCATAAACTCTGTACAGTGTCACCGTTTGTGCATATTATTAATGATAAAACTAGGATTCTTTTTTAGCGAACACCCACCAAAAGGATTAAAACTCTATAGAACCAACACCATTTCCAAATGAATACTGCTATGCGTCCAAATTTGAATCTCATATGCTTTAATAATTGTACCACGTGTTGTGGTCGTTATACCATAGACCACTGCATGTGTTACAAGTACAACGGACAAAGCATTTGAGAATCAAACTTGGGATTGAAATTTGGAAAGCATAACAAATTATATGGGACATTGAAAATAAACATACGACATTGGCATTTAACAAGCTTACAATCCCAATACTTACAAGTATGACGAAACACTAAAACCGTACAAGATCGAGCTTTATCCCGTCTGAGAGTACAACAAGCAACTTTTATACACGTAAGAGTTATCTCCACTCAGGAGTACAGTCTTATGCGTGTGGTTATGGGCCTCCGGCACATAGGGCACGATGATATTGTCACACCACAATCCTTGCAAGTCTTCAACAAGAAACATAATAAAGAGTAAGAAGAACAATATTTTACATAATTTCTACGAAGATAAATCTTGAAAAGTAATAACGTTATAGACACATTAGCAATGTAATATCACTTTGTTGGAAAAGCTTTGCTTCACATGACCTGTAGTAATGGGCTCGAAGAAAACTTAGTGTTACAGGCACTCGACGAAAGGATGTATAGGCACCGGCCACCCACTACACCAAAAATGCCAAACTGGCACGCTTTGCGCATTTTATTTTGGCACTGTTTTAAATAGTGCCAAGATTTGGCACGCCAATAGGCCAATCTGGCATGGTTTTTAACAATGCCAAATTTGGTGCGGTTCCAAACCGTTCTAGCTTGCCCAAAAATGCCGTGCCTTTCCCCAAATTAAAGATGCGGTGGCAATATGGTAAATAACACCAAGTCTACCAAAATAAAGGTTTTTTGTTCCCTTGACCTAAAGTCCTAAACCTAGCATCTCTTCCGAATTAGACCCCCATCCTCCCTACCTCTTCTTCTTCTTCTTCCCCTTTGCCTCTTGGACAAAGGAGTCATTCTCGTGATCTTGAAGTCTCGAGCTATCTCTTTACTGAAACTTCAAGATCTATGGCCGAAGCTTTAAGATCTATTGCCGAAGCTTCAAGGTCTCTGCAAAATCGAAGGCGGCTCACCCCCACCCTTCGGCCTTCCTCTCCTCTCCTTCTCATCTCACTCTGTGGTGGCGGCTCACCCTCTCAAAAGGTACAGTTTAGTTGATTTGTTTTGTTAATTTGGGTTTCCTTTGGTACTTTGATTTGATGACATGATTTCTTGTGATTTTCTTGACATTTTTGAGGTGCAGGTTCCAATTTAAATTCCTATGGTGAGGAGGTTTGTTGTGGTCTCTCTCTATCTCTCTCTCTCTGCACACCCCTCCCACCCCCCCCCCCCCCCCCCCCCCCCCCCCATACACGCACACGCAAATTACTTTTTCTGATCGGTTGCATAGTTCTTGCTTTTGATAAGCCTAATTTCGACGTCGACATCCAGCCCCCCCTTGCGCCGTCGACCTCCACCATTTGCAGATATGGGATTTTCTATAGATGGTAAGCTTCTTGATTTTTTATTTTTATTTGTGTGTTTTTTTTGGCATCATCCTATAGTTCCCTCCTTTGATTTTTAAAATCTTCTCGGTTTTCATGATTATTTGAATTGATAATGAATCTTTGGCTTAAGGTTTTTTTTATTGGTTTTGAAAACTGATATAGGGCTTCTTTTGGTAAAGGTTTTGTTTTGGTTTCCAACAAGTATCACAGCCACCGCCGTTGTTCTTTTACTTTCAGGCACTACTTTCGTTTGTGGAACCTTTATTGGTAAGACATCTTTTGTTGTATGTAAGAAATCTTCTGTTGTTTTTCTCACTATGAGTAACTTGGTTTTACTTGTTGAGTTTTTTTTGGCCATAGCTTCAACAGACAATGTTGTGCTGTATCGGGCCATCGACAAAGCTGCGTCTTTCAGTCCGTTTTGAGTTGTTGGTTTTTACACTACTTTGGCTTACTTCATTAGTTTTCGCTAAATTCCTTAGCTTACTGTTTGTGTTAATTGAATTTTCAAATATAGTAGTACTGATATTTATCTGCTCTTAGTTTTAAGAGGACTTAAAATTCCTTACATTACTTTGGTTGCTGAGGAAGTGCAATAAGGATTTTGGTTCATTTTCACCAGTTGTTCAATAGGATTTCTGGGTCAGTTTAGTATAAATATGAACTTGAGTGTGCTATAAAGTTGTTTTGGTTGAATAGAATTTGATAATTTATGGCTGCCCAACAAGCTACACTGAAAGAACAATTGACCTTTTACTTTAATAATGCTAAGCTTTTGTCTAACTATTCCTATTCCTTTGGTTCTTTGTGGTTCCTCACCCCCCCCCCCCCCCCCCCCCCCCCCCCCCCCCCCCCCCCCCCCCCGGTAGGGTCACTTTATTTGAGACTTGAATCATCACCAAATTTTCGCTTAAGCAAACAATTTTTTTTTAAATACATTATCTTTTCATGACAAAGTTGAGTATAATTCTCCATTTGATATTTGTCAATAGAAAAGTGTAGAAGCTTACTCTGATAGAATTGCTCTATACCTTGGCAATCCAAATGGACGTATCCAATTGTTGCTTGCATGGCAATCCAGTAGTTGAAGTATTGATATCATGTTTTAGGTAATACTTTTATATGGGAAGCCATTAATGGCAGTTTGATAGAGTGATATCATGGAAATTAATGAGGTTATAGCTGGACAATAACGGAACAAAATCCGTTTTTTTTCAATGAAGTTGTAGGCTCTTAGAATATATGAAGTTCTGAATTAGTTGCAATGAAGCAATGTTCTATTCCAAGAAAGGGAGTTTGCAGAGTTTTTTCTACTTTAATGTCCTTTGTTTTCTGCACATGAGTTCTTGTAATTTAAGGAGTTTTTGATTAAAAACTTGAGGAGTTTGATGTTCGTTTATATTTTTTTTGGACGATTTTGGTGTTCGTTTATTGGTTTCAAATTTCTAGGTTTCAAGAAAAAGAAGAATTGAATTTATTAGCTTCCCCATTCACTTCTTTGTTGTTTTCTTCTTTAATGAATATGGAAGCCCCTAAATAGAGCTACAACCTGGCCATGTTTTGCTGTATTTTTCTGAAAATGGTTAATTGGATACCTAGTTGTGATATATTTCCTGTTGTAGGTTATTGTGAGTGGAAAGCTCAAGGCTCAGTGTGCCAAGTCAACGAAATTCAAGGATGGCTACATGATTTCCTCCAGTCAACCCGTCTGTTTAAAAGTTAATATTTATGCATCAATGCACTCTTTTGGTGCAAATTGGACATGTGGTTATAAGTATGTATCGATGGATGAGTGTGTGGATTATGCAAATTACTTGGATTTGGGTTTGTGTGTTATTAATTCTTTTTTTTGGATTGCAAGTTTATGCAAGTATACTTGTAAGTATACCTTCATGTATGCACTATACGTTGGATTGCCATGTGTCGTCTACCTATATTGACACGGGGCACAATTCAGGCAATGTTTTCAACGGTGCCCAAAAAGGGTGCCAAATCTCCGAAATTTGGTACCCTTTGACCAAAATCTGGCAGTATTTTAAACAGCACCAAAAAAATTGGATTCCCAATATTTGGCACTGAAAAAAGCGTGCCAGATTTTCTCAGGCACTGTTTTATACAGTGCCAGTTTAGCGTTTTTGGTGTAGTCACCGTATAACAATTTTCGATTGTTTTAGCACCACAGTTGTTGAAATTAACATCTGATCTTGCGTTTATTTACTACTGCTTTCAATACTTCCAAAAAGTATTAGCATTTTCCAGGTTCCAGTGTGGACATGTATCTCCTCCCCCATCCAAAATTAAAGAGTAAGAAAATGGAAAACATGAAAAGGTAAAGTAAAAAGCAAAATGCCAGAAAAGCTGTTCTTAAATTGCTACGAGTAACACTTTCTCTTCAAATTGAACTCTTTCAATATTTAAAATTCTCCATATGTGCAACACAGCACTGACGTAGACCGTCAAAATTGAATATAACTTTCAAAAGAAAGTAGAACGCTCTCTGGAGTCAAATTGTGATTTCCAATCGCTATAGACTTTTAAGGCTCGGATTGGGTTTTGAAAACAAAAGAAAACGTTGAGTTTTTTTTTCCTTTGTTTGGTTAATAAGGAAAACAGCGAGAAAAATGGAATGAAGAAGAAATAGGGTGCCAAGTGAAAAGTACTTCCCCTTTTTCTTACGATCCTATCATATTTTGAGTAATTTTAATTTCTACCGTTATTTAAGCTTAGAAGAAAATATTATGGAAAAAACTAGGGAAATAGCTTCCCTTCCTCATATTTTTCCTTCTAAAAATCTACAAACCAAACAAAGCCCAAGGGGAAGGTGACAACAAAAACAGTGCAACTTTAGTAGATACGCGCTTACATTTAGATGATATTCCTCTCCTTCAAGTAGGCCTCGAAAATATACTAAGAGTTACAGTTTAGACTACATGAAGATCGTATCAATACAACTATGCAACTTAATACAAATACTTACCAAATGACCGCATCCGAAAGCCATATCCTTTGGATTTGTCAAACAAATGGGGCAAACCTGGTAAAAGATAATCCAAGTGATTCTCAACCCTGTACACCTACCAGAAAAAAAGGAATATGAAGTGGGATATGTGAGAAATTACCTGTTCCACTTGTTCTGTTTGGTCAACTGGTTCGGAGCTCTTCATATGGGGGATGGATCTAACAGCATTATCATGATCAACCACTTCACGCGGAGGAGGAAGCGGCGTAGTCCGTGGACCTCCTTTATTCTTACTGTCGATGCACAGAGATAAACTCTTTAGGGCCTTTTTGGTGTCCTTTAATGGCTCTATTTAGAAAAAGTGCACTCGTTTCATACTAGAAATAATTTAGTAAAATCTTAAATGTTGTCATTCAAAGGCTCCGTTTGGTTTGGGGATCTAGAGAAGGAAAAGGAATGGGAAACAAAAAGAAAAACTATTTCCCTAGTGATCTGTATTTAAGGAACTCAAGAAGACAGCAGGAGAAGTTACGCACCAAATTCAAACTTTAAAATTTATTTCCACTATGTTTCTTTATCCCTACCAATTTCCTCACCGTTTTCCTTACCAAAGCAAAGAAAAATGTTTTCCTCGGTGTTTTCTCTTCCTTTCCTGCACTAAATCCATACGCCAAACAGAGCCTAAAAAAACAGCAATCGCTAAGCGCTTGATATCTAAGTTGCACGAAGCAGGAGAGGAAGCAGGGCTGGGAAAGTGTTAAACTTTATGAGGTTCAAAGGTTTCTTCATAAGCGGGGCGGGAGCGGAAGCTGGGGCAGAGAGTGGGACCACTTTAGAAGGGTCCTGCTCCTAAGCTTGATATACAATGTTAGGCCCATTGCTCTAAAAGTTGCAACTGGTCACTCAACATGGCATCAGAGCCTTGTTTGTGGGAGGTCTCGGGATCAAATCTTTGTCTCCACCGGCGATAAGCTTTGCATATTGCAGTTTATCTCCATTTGTTGCCTCTGTACATGCGAGACGGGTCGCATGTAAAAGATGTGTAGAGCTTGATATACATTGTTGATCCATTCTCTACAAACTTAAGCTTTTAAAGGAACTGATAAGTTAACCAAAATGACCACATAAAAATCAATATGATGAATTACCTATTTAGATTCACTCATTATGATGGATATAAGGAATAAAAATAATAATAATAATAATAATAATAATAATAAAATTATAAAAAAAGGCTATTCAACTTTTCAAGTGACAGCCAAACCCACTATTAGTGAATTCCTGCATTAAAATGAAGTTTTAACAAGAAAATACAGCTCGAATACTTACTTAATGAACTGACGGCTTTGTGTGGCCCTGTACTGAAGTGGAATTTCCATAAGTGCGGCAAGTGCAAAGGAAGCTTCCTTCTTTGACATATCCTTGTTCTCTGACATGATCTTTGTGAAGTTAACAAACTGCAAGACATCATGTAGAATAAATCATACAACTTATACAAGTATGAACAGGAAATAAATTAAATAGTTTTCCAATTGTTCTACATCACAATTCAAATATAATAATGGGCACAGAATTCTTCCCTGAGTGAGTGATTGGAGTGGAAAAGTGTATTTGGCAGTAGCTACAGTGTAAATAATTATAGTCGACACAAAGAAGCAATTTGTGCCCCCAAAAAAAAGTTTACAGCAGAATTAATCGTAGGCGTGCCAAAATAAAAAATGCTTTCTGAAAATTTGCCCGATGGAGATGTGTAAGCATGCAGAATTAGGGGACCATTTTCTTTTTTGGCGTCATGCTGAACCGCCTTCAGCCGATTACCCCCCTCCCCAAAATTGCCAACAATCTAGTAAACAATAAAATCCAGACATTGAAATTTATTTTTAGTTTTCAAATATACCAACAAATACATTAACTAATGTGCATTCCTCTAGCTTGTAACACGAGCTTTAGAAATTAAGAAAGATCAAAAACTTTTTACTTTTTGCATTGTCTTTTAACTAAAACTGTGATACTATTAGATTTGCACTCGTTAACAAATGCTATTTACAATCATGATTTTTTTATATCATTCCAACAAAACATGGAAATGGCTATGCAAGAAATAGGATGAAGTCTCTCATTATGCAATGGAATCATTTAAGATGATGGCTTTTACTTTCCAATGCTGCATAATTCAAATTTAAGTGAGAATCCAACTTTCTGTAAGTACCTGGAAATTGTCAAATGCACGTTGTGGAATATTATCATCAAATTGTTGCATTGCATCCCACGGTCCATCCCCAACACCAACCAAAACAATTGAAAGAGGGTAATGACTGTTTACAAAAATGCAAAGGATTTAAGACAAAAAGGAGAGTAGAAAGATTAAGTTTAGGTTCCGTTTGATTTATGGATTTAGATAAGAAAAGGGAAAGGGAAATTATTTCCTTAGTGCTTTTCTCAGCTTAAATAATAGTAGAAATTGAAGATATCCAAAACAAAATAAGAAAGGTTGAAGCTTGATGTACATTGTCGGTCCCATACTCCCATTCTCTAACAGCTTAAGCTTTTGGATTAGTTGGTAACTTAGGCCTAGTTTGGCCCCCATTTTGGTGCTGCTCCTTTTTTATAGCACAATTGCATGTTAATTCATTTGGTAACTAATTTATGAGCTTTGCAAAAATTGAACTTAGGGCTTTTTTGGGGGGAGCTTTTAAAAGCTTTAGAATGGAGCTTTTAAAAGCTCAAGGTTGTTTTTTGGTTTCATGATGTTTTTTTGAAGAGTAGTGTGTCACTTGCATAAAATTATCAAACTTAGTAATAAATTTCATAAGCTCCTTTAAAAAGCAACGTGGGGGCCAAACTAAGCCTTAACATGGTATCATAGCTTTGTGGGAGGTCCTGGGTTCGACTCTCCATACCCGCTTTGTTGTGTATATTTGCAATTTGATATTTGTCTCCACTGTGATGGAGTTTGGTTTGTTTGCTCTGCACGTGCAAGTCGGGGTTGCACGTGACGGAAAGCTTGATATACATTGTTGGACCCATTCGCTAACAGCTTAAGTCGTTGGTAACTTAACATGAACTTTAAGAGAAGAGGAAGGGAAGCATTCACAACATTCAAAATCTTCTTTTCTTCCTATTTTCCTCCCTGTTTTCCTCATTAATTAAGCAAAGAATAGTGTTTTCCTCAATGTTTTCTTTTCCTTTCCCTCACTAAATCCATGACCCAAATAGAGCCTTACGTAACTGTTAACCAATTACCTTGCTGCAACTATAGAATCAACAGTTGCTTGTTCTTGTGGGCTAAACCTTCCAGACAGTTTATCAGGATTCGGTGTAACCTATATTTGAATCAAAAAATTCCATCAAATACACACATGTACAAACACCGGAAATAGGAAAGTTTCAATCGAGGTTCTGAACTTTGATAGTACTTTTAAAAAAAAAAAAGAAGAGGAAATTCGTCGCATAAAACATGGTTTATTAACCTGTCCATCTGCAACAATGACAAGGACATGATATTGCCCATTGCTTCTCTCCACAATGTCTATCGCAGCATTGATTATTGGGGCAAATGAGGTTGGACCTATATGTTAAGTTGCTAAATTAAGGAATACGAAGAATTGCATCATCTTTATCAGGTCTACCACCCAAACAGGTTTCAGCAAAAGAATAAACGAAAATCATAAGCACATTGCTAAAATGCTAGTAAGTGAATTTGTTCAGCTTCTGATAATATATAAACATAGCTGCAATGTACGGACTACAATAGAAAGGCCAAGACAAATGCTTCTGAGCATTATGAGAATAACAAGAAGAAGAAATGCAAGCATCTTCCAACATGGTTCAAAGTATTGTCCGTGACCAAGACGTATGGCCCGAGGCTTCTCGGTATTGTTGACGAGACAATGACCAGTTACATAAACATAGAGAGCGAAAATTGCCTCGTTTGTACAATGACATTGTTTGGGAATTTATCATAGGCTTAAGGAAGACGCTGACTAGGTTCTACACATAAAGCTGCTTTTACAAATAACAAGTACTTCTGAATTGTTTCTAAAAGTTTATGGGTAATCCCATCATAGACTTGTTGAATAATACTTATTTTCAAGAATTAGAGAATACTATGTTCTTGATGGTTTATTTTGTTCATTTGATGGATCAATTTTGTTGTTCTTAAAACAAAAAATTGGATTCACATATTTGAATATTGTTCCGCATCGCCTGATACTGCACTGCGATAAACTCGTCTTGGAGCCTTCCGATACGGTGTCCCATACCACAACTTTGAACCATGTTTGTGCCTGTCAATATATGCCAAGTGATGTAAACAGTAATCCATTCGTGTATGAAGGAAAAATCCAGTGCACAAGACTCCAGCCACTCTAGGGTCTAAAGATGGTGCTCCATGAGACTTGGGAGTCACAAGTTCGAAACAGGGAAACAGTGGGATAGATTGCATACATCTAACCATCCCGAAACACCATGGTGGCAGGGAATCAGTGCCTCATGCATTGGCAGACAAGTGATAACCCAAACAATAAATCGGACAAACAATAATCAACAAAGAAATAAGTGCATGCATAGATAACGTCTATGGGGAGAAATTTTGCATGGATAAGATATACCTGAAGGATACCTATCATTTTTTGTGCTTCTCTATGATGTTTACAAGCTATATATCGCGAATAGAATATTCATCATCCCTAGTTTCCGTTTGCCAAACAAGTCCGCAATCTATTTGATTAATTCATATTCTCCTGCTTTTTCTTTGTTGTAAAAAGTTAATGCTAAGACTTCACACTCAGATTTCATTAGCTATGTACATGTATGTATCTGCATATACATATATACACACATACGAATAAAGATATATGTATATATATCAAGAGAGAGAAAGAGAGAGAGAGAGAGAGAGGAAATCACACAAGGACAATTTAAGGAGACTACTGTAGTCTGTAGGAACCTGATAACTTCAAGTAAGGAGTTATTTCTCTGTATCGTGCAAGAGCTTCCTCGAATCCATGACAATATCGGTGGTCTGAGTAAAAGCTGAACACATACTGATCATGTGTTGAAGCTGCAAAAAGATAGTATGTTTAGAAAACAAGCCAAGTGGAACTCACAACATTCTCTCACTAAAAGTATAACAAAACTAACCATCACCAAATCCAAAACAAGGTATCAAGTTGTCTTCATCAAAAGGAGACAAAGTGCGACCAATTATAGAGATAGCTTGCTCATATGGGTTAGGAGTGTTACTGATTGCGTGAAGGCTTCTCCTGTTGAATGAAATTTTTCCTACAACAGTTGCGAATGTCACATAATCTTCTCCATTTACTAGAACTTACAATTGCAAAGCTATATACAGGGGAAAGCAAACCTACTAATATACTCTCAGTGTGCAATTTCAAATGGAAAAAAAGTCCATGTCACCTCATTAAAATGATGGCCTTATAGTAATTTTACAAAGTACCTAAAGTAAATTACTTTAATGCCCTCATTGTAAAATTACTTTATTACCCCAATTATTACGAGGTGGCAAGGTCATTTCTTGTCCATTTAATTTGAACACTAAGTTATCCCAATACCTTCACGTAGTACGATAGCAAGCTCCATACATAAATATATGTATATATACATATATTATATATATATATATATAAGAAATAAGGAAATCACCAGTCCATTCATTGCTCTTTGTGAAATCAATACCAAGTATTAAGTTTGATGATTCGAGGCCAGCTTCTCTCAATGCAGAGGTAACCTGGAGTTAAGAGAATAATATCTTGTTCTCATATAAAGGCACAACTACTGGATCAAGCAAAATGCTGAGAACAATCTAGTGATAATGGCAGGAAATCATATAGTTCTACTATTCATAAGGGAGGAAATATATCTTCATGACAGATATTGAAGCTTGATATACTTTGTTGGGCTAATTATCCAACAACTTAAGCTTTTGGAGAAGTTGGGAGACTTAAGAATATATACGTTTGTATATGCCTAATATGAATATACTTTCTCTATGGGACTCATGGGATTTACTCTTTTCTAACGCTTGAAGCTGTTCCATCAGTTTGATAGCTTAGATCGTTGTTTCTTCTCAATAATATAAATATTCTGAGGCTCTGTTCGGTTCATGCATTTAGTGAATGAAAATACAGGAAAACACGAAGGAAAAAGCTTTCCTTTGTTTGGTTACAAGGACAATAGTGAGGGAAATACAAAGGGAAAAGAAAATATAGTAGGAAATAACTTGAAAGTTTAGGATTTTGTGAGTCACTTTCCTCCCTTAGTTCTTAAGTTACAGCAATATTATTTATTTATTTATTTTTCATATATCTTTATAGGTAAGCTACAACAATATTTTAAAATTTTAACTTTTAATTTTATTTAAGCATGGAGAAAAACACAAGGGAAAATACAAGGGAACTTGTATTCCTTATCCTTCACTTTTCATTCCATGAACCCGCAAACCAAACAGAGCCTAATTGTTTTCATCATTGGCTTTCTTTTGAAATAGTGAACCTTTAGCATATGGAATACAGAAATATGCTGGATTTCTCCATAGTACTTGTGGCATTTCATTCTTTGCAGCTTTATAAAATATGCATAAGTATCCTCTATGTTCTCCTTTGTTGTAATATCGTTATTTGAACACGTTCACCATCGTCCTATCGAAACAACGTACCTGTAAAAGTATGGAAATCTGAAATATAATGCATTTAGAAGCAGTGTACAATTAAAATGTGCAGTGCTGTGTAATAATCTTTGGCCATGTTGGATTGGTTGTGGCTTTTGCGTTTAGGCAGAAGCAGAAACCGTAATCACAAGGGCACGATGGGAATTAAGAAAAGTTAAAAGTGCTTTTGGGGATCGAAAGTGCTTCTTAAAATTTATACAGACAGCTAATATAAGCATTTTGGGTCGCATAGGCACCTAAGGGCACAAATGGGCGTCTGAAAGGTGGTTCCAAACAAGGCCCTCATAGTGTGTAGTAATCACAATACTAGAAGATTTGATACTTGCACTAGAGAAGCCTCATCATTTTAGTAGTTATTTCACACAATCTCCTTGTATGATTATATCAACTATTCGGTGAATCTTGTATTTGTCAATCAATTAAATGGAATTTTGGAATAATTACAACCTCGTCCACGGAGTCGAAATTGTCAGCTATATAGGCTGGTTGCTGCTTTCTTCCATCGTTAGGATCCATTGAACTTCCTGCATATGAAGTGGATTGCTGTGAAAAATCGTCACGATTATCCTCAAAAGTTGAGTCTGTATTCCCCATTATCGATAGACCTTTATGACTTCTATCACAAAAAGTTCTGCAACGAGAGTAGGAGATGCAACTGTGAAATTTGTACATATATATATGTATATATTGGTGAATAGTGCAACTTGTCTATTATATTCTGTTGAAATAAATGATACATATGATGGATTTGCTTACATTGCATATCTTATATATTACTGGAAGATCATCTCAATCCCAAAACTAAGGGATATGATCTATCCCTATTCCACACCCCATAGATAGGGTTATAAGTCTTGTAAACATATCATAGTATTACAAATATAATAGAAGATGAGCCCTTGGGGCTTTGAGGTGTGGATGTAGGTCATAGGACCGCACCACTTATTACTTTGTATTCCCTCCCTCTTCTCTATTCTTTTATATTCTCTGTTTGTTTTTCTATTAAAAAATTCAACATGGTACCGGAGCAAGTTCTATCCATCCACGCGACCTCTCCTCTAGATCACCAGCACTTGATAGCCATCCTTTAGGCACACTCGGGCTTTCCCACCACTTGGAAGCCTCGGCGCACTAGGGCTTCCATCCCACTCGCTCCACCAACGACCACCTACTCGATAGCAACCTCAGGAACCACCACCAGCCTCGCACCACTCTCAGCTCCCATCAAAAGTAACTATTCGTATTCAACATTTGCATTACATTCAAATCGTAATCCGATAAATTATGGGATATGATTTATCCCTTATCTCCACCTATATACAAGATTGTAGGTCTTGTAAACATATCATATTGTTACCAATAAAATTCAAGATGTCGCCCTTGGGTCTTTTGAGTTGTGGATGTAGGTAGGGTCGTAGGGGTGTCACCAGTTCGGATCGGTCAGTTTTAGGGAGGTTTCAAAACTGACCAATAGGTTTTGGTTCGGTCAATTTTGCCAGTTTTTTTTTTTTTTGGTTTGGTTCGCTTTTTACACTGCAATATTTGATGAAAACTGACCGAACCGGTTGATTTGGTCCAATCGGTTTTATTGACACCCCTAAGGTCTTAGGACCGAACCACGTATATCTTGTGTTTCCTTCCTCTTTTCCTTTTCTTTTCTTTTCTATTCTCTGTTTATTTTTCCATACAAAAATTCAACATATGCCTAACAAACAAGAAGCACAATGTTCAGTGAAGGAATATTCATTTCCATTTGTAAGCTCGAGGTGGAATAGAGGGAAAAACATGAGTTCATGCTTGTAATTAGGCTGTTAACCGCAGATGATAAGACTATTATGCAATGTTGTTATGTAGCTTATGCTAACATAACATGAGATGCATGAACCAGTACGTCCACAGATCAAACCATGTGGAAATGGTGTCCAAAGTGGAAGATAGAGCCATTTTACAATATTTTCTGAAGTACAGAACGGTTATCAACAAACAAATGCATGTTCTTCCTACTGAAATTGACTCTTCAACTGTCCAGGCAACTGTATTTCTAAATGTTCAAACAATTCCCTCAATTAATTTCCAAAGTTTTTCAATCATATAACTCGCATATCCATATACATTATTATGTCAAGGAGACACTATTAGAGGAGACAATGAGAGTAATGGAAAGGCAGATAAAAAATTTGAAAATAGTGATCAGAGGATTAAGTTATGAAAGAGTAGGTGGGGAAAGTTGTTTAATCTATAACTGACACTAGAAAAATGAGTAAATGAAGGTTGTTTTAATATACAGATTAACTATTAAGCTGAAAATCACATGGTTGAAGTTTTGTTAGATTCAGACAACAATTAAGTTAGCACAAGAATTAAAATTAGATAATGATAGGCGACATAAGTTAGTTCTAGTTTTCTGTTTGCTCTGCGGATTTTGGCCTTGTACGCTTTGTGGATTTATCCTCTGTTTACTTTGCGGATTTGGACAGGGAATGCAAAAAGGAAAGAGAAACTATTTTCCTAGTGTTTTACTCCATGCTTAAATAACATTCGAAATTAAAAAATTTCAAACTATAATATACACTCTAGAAAACAGGCAGGGAGATGACTCACAAAATTCATAATATTTTTCATCCTATTTTCTTCACCGTTATTCCTTGTTAACCGAACAACAAAAAGTATTTTCCCCAGCTTTTGCTATTCCTTTACCTCACTAAATCCATGAACCAAACAGAACCTTAATCTTGGCATAAATAAGATTAGCTAGCATAAATAAGATTCCTGTAGACGACTAAACTACTAGTTCTTTCTTACAAATGTGTGTTTCAATGCATATTATACCAACAAAACTTGACAAAGGAAGGTACTTTCACTGCTGGGTCTTCTTAGGCCCCGTTTGGCAACAGCTTTTGGTGCCCATAAGTGTTTATGAAACTCCAAAAGTTATTATCTTTCACTGTTTGGCTTATGTGATCGACTGCAGGAAACTGTGACTCAATCGATTGGTCATGAGCTCTCTTGGGCAGCTTCTCGCAGATTGGAGTTTTCTGCGATGGAATTGCAGAAGCAGAATTTGTTTCCAAACGGACCATTTAGTCTCTAGTAAATTATGGCCGCTCGCAATAACAACTTCCAAAATTAGGAGGGGGAAAGAAATTCCACTAAAATTTCAACTGTTTCTCCAATTCATCTTGTGATTGGTTGAATATTTTGAAGGGAAAAAACAAAAAAAAAAAAAAAAAAAAAAGAAAGAAAAAAGAAAAAAGAGCCTTATGTTGTCTTATGTTTTTCCTTCTTTCACCATTAAACAATTGAAATGGTCAAATTAAGCTATAGATTCGTGGTGTTTTTATCCTCTCTAGATAGACTACCTAATTAATCGCTAGATCAAGATTCAAACCCTTCATTAATTCTCATTTTTGAGCAACCAAACATCCCAATTCCAACAATTTGAAACAAATAGAGAACAATAATTCAAAGTTTCTTCAACTAGAGGAACCCATTTGAGAAATCAACAAATTCGTACATACAATTTGAAACAAATAGAGGACAATAATTCAAAGTTTCAATCTTCAACTAGAGGAACCCATTTGAGAAACAAACAAACTCATACATACAATTTGAAACAAATAGAGAACAATAATTCAAATTTTCTATCTTCAACTAGAGGAACCCATTTGAGAAATCAACAAACTCATACTTGCAATTTGAAACAAATAGAGAACAATAATTCAAATTTCTATCTTCAACTAGAGAAACCCATTTGAGAAATCAACAAACTCATACATGCAGAACTGTTGGATTCAGAAATCTGGTCAATTCAAACACTAATTTAAACTAAAATCACTTGGAACACATATTTAATTCAAAATTGAAAAATTACGGGTCAATGGAAGAACATATATATAATTATATATATATATATATCTGACCAAGATAGATTCAGAAAGAGAGAATATACCTGCTGTGTTGATGAGAGAGAGAGAGAGGTAGAGAGGTGAACTTCAAAGTGTACTCCACAATTCTTACTTTGGACCCTTTTTCTAGTCTTAGTCTTTGTATTTTTATGGGATATTACGTTATAGACCCCTTAAAATTAAGCATATTTATCAAAAACCCACACAATTTGGACATTTTTTAAAAAATCACGAGCTACTTTTTGAATTTGGTGAAAAGCCCCTCGCTAGAATAAAAAAATGGCTAAAGCAGTATTATTTGTCAACTTTAAACCACCATAATGCACTCGTTTTTTTAGCCTTTTTGATTTCATGTATTTCTTCGAGATCTACACAATAGAGTTGAAAATTGTACAAAAGAAAGTAATTTAAAACCTCATTTCATGCTTCTATCTGTCAAAACAGATGATAATATCTGTTTCGACAAATAATATGAATATTATTTTTCAAATTTAAACTACCTTAACTCACTCATTTTTTTTAGCCTTTTTGAGTGATTTTTTAATTATTTTTTTATTATTTATAATTTCATGTATCTTTTTTAGATCTACGCAATGGAATTAAAAATTGTACAAAATGAAGTAATTTCGAACCCCATTTTTTTATTTTTCTCTGTCAAAACAAATGAGATAATATTAATATTATCTGTTAACTTTAAACCACCACAACTCACCTGATTTTTTAGCCATTTTGAGTGATTTTTATTTTATTTTATATATTTCTTCAAGCTATGCAACGGAGTTGAAAATTGTACAAAAGAAGTAATTTAGAACCTCATTTTTTGATTTTATCTATCAAAACGGATGATATTATTTGTCACTATAACTCACTCATTTTTTTCGCCTTTTTGAGTGATTTTGTTTTTTTAGATTCCCTGTATTTTTTATTTTTTATTTGAGATCCATGCACCTTGATGCCAATTTTATGAAAGGAATATGTTTTTGTTATATTTATGCAAAGAAACACAATTTTTCATATTTGTTTAGTTTTTTTTTCCCCAGTATTTCATGGTCATTATTGATCTTGGTTGATAGATTTTATTTTGCTGATTCCAAAACATAAAATTTTACAAAAAATAGACTTGTAGAACAAAAATTATAGCAATTTGAAGTTGTCTATGCATAAAAAAAATGACCAAATGAGCTAAAGAAAAGTAGCATGTGTTTTAACTTATAAGGGTTTTATTTGAGGGGCTATGCCCGAAACCCCACATTTTATTGGGTTGATTATATTTTACCCTCTGTGGTTAAGTCTATTTTCACTTTACCTACTGCAATTAAAAAGTGGACATTTAATCCTCTTATGGTTTTGGACTAAAGTGAAATTATTTAGATTTCTCTCAAAATCCACATGAGAGATTAGGTATTAAAATTAGCTCACACATAGGTGAGTTAAGTGTCAAAATTAACACCACATAGGTAGTTAACTCCAAAATTCGCTTCCAAAGGGATTTAGTTTTAAAATTAACCCACATAGGTGGGTTAAATAACAACATTATCTCCATATAGGGAATTAATCTCAAAATTAACAGTACAAAGGGAGTTAAGTGTAAATATTTTTGGCCAATTTTAATATTTTAATTAGTTTTGAGGAAAATCTTAATATTTTCACTTTAATTCGAAATGACATGGAAGTTAAATGTCCACTTCTAAATCACATGGGGTAAAGTGAAAATGAGCATAACCATAAGGGTAAAATGTAATTAACCATATTTTATTTTGTTTGGAGAAGTCAGGTGGATTAAACAATTTTTTTTTTTTTTTTGGATAAAAAGATTTCTGACACCGTTCATTGCTTTTTTAAAACGTTTTTGGGCTTTTTAGATGCGTGCACTCATTGATTTGCAACCAACTCCATGTGATGAAACACTACAGGTCAAATCTGGGGTGGTTGACAGGCTGATTTAAGGTCTGTTTGGGAAATGTGAAAACAAGACCAAGTTTAGACTAAAATTTATTTTTATCTGATTTATATAAATACCAGTACTATATTGATTTGATTAAAAAGAGGAGGGGGGGTTAATTACACTTACCTCCCCTGTATTTCGCCTTAATTATATGAAGTTCTCTCGTATTTAAGAAAAGTGCACGGATCTCGCTTATGTCTAGTATTTTTTTTACACTTTAAGGGGGAAAGTATTATAGAATACTAATTTTAAGAGAAATCCGTGTAATTTTTTAAAATATAAGAGAGATCTGTGTAATTAAGGCAAAACAGAGGAGAGGTGAGTGTAATAGATTCTTGGTGTTTTTATATTCTCTAGATAGACTACCTAATTAATCGCTAGTTCAAGATTCAAACCCTTCATTAATTCTCATTTTTGAGCAACCAAACATCCTAATTCCAACAATTTGAAACAAATAGAGAACAATTATTCAAGTTTCAATCTTCAACTAGAGGAAACCCCCATTTGAGAAATCAACAAATTCAGACATACAATTTCAATCAAATAGAGAATAATAATTCAATGTTTCAATCTTCAACTAGAGGAACCCATTTGAGAAATCAACAAACTCATACATGCAGAACTGTTGTGATTCAGAAATCTGGTCACTTCAAACACTAATTTAAACTAAAATCACATGAACGCATATTTAATTCAAAAATGTAAAAATAACGGGTCAATTGGAAGAACATATACATACATACAAATATATATATATATATATGTCCAAGATAGATTGAGAGAGAGAATATATAGTCACCTGCTTTGCTGATAAGAGAAAGAGTGAGGTAGGAGAAAGATGAACTTCAAAGTTCAAAGTCTACCCCCGTCAACTATTCTTACTTTGGACTCTTTCGGCTTTTTTTTTTTTTTAAATTAGTTAACTGGATAACACATATCACACACACGAATGCACACGCATATTCTTTTTTTTTTTTTTTTTTTTTTTTGCTAAAAGGCAAATATCATTAACTAGAAAGAAACCATTACAAAGAAAAAACCAACATCAACAAGAAACAACAACATAATAGAGAAAAGAAAAACAACAAAGCACAACCATAAAGACAAAAGGTATAATAATGGAGATTCAGACGAAGCCAGATGAACCCCTCCGCAAGCTGCTCCAGAAGCCAACCACCGCGTCACAGAAACCGTCGCGTGGAGAGATCGAGAAACCAGAGAACAAGTAACCTGGGCAATTTCAACTTTGAAAATGGGGTAGACCCACCCAAAGATGAGAATGACACAAAGTCGAGCCCAAAACAGTGAAGAAACTTCACTCAGGGGAGCAACCAAAGTTGCTTTAAAAAACTTCATGGGAGCAAAAGCTACACCATGAACGGCAACACTGCGGTAAACGAGAGGCCAAAGACAACCAACCAAAACCCAAATGAAACCAAGAGCTGAATGGTTTGAACCATAGATTATTGTAGGAGAAAGGGACAACAAAAAAACCAAAAAAAGGGAAAAAACCCCAAGAGAAAACTTCATAAGGGGAAGGAAAAACCCTCCCCTAAGAAGTGGAGATCTTCACCATGGAAGAGGGATTGAGAGACAATGGAAGAGGGGAGCGGAGGAACGGACCGAGAGTGGGGGAAGGATTTGCGGCGGCTAGGGTTTGGGTTTGGGCGATGGAGACCATCGCTTCTCTCTCTCTAACTTTTAGAGAGAAGCGAGAGCATTTCATTGCTTCTTTGTTTGTTTATTGCAAATTGGTGCACACGCATATTCAAGTAGTAGGAATCTTGGAGATAAGTCCGACTAGAGTACACAAGACATTCTGCAAAGAAAAGAAGGAAAAAAAAACCCCTCCGACTCTCTCTTGGGAAAAATTGAATCCATCTTGGAAGAGAAAAGGTGATACAATTGGGCACTAGGGCCCTTTGTACTTTGGACCTTTTTTCTAGTCTAGCCTTTGTGTTTTATTGGAGTTAATTACATTTTATCCTATGTGGTTAGACTTTTTTTTTTTTTTTGTACTTTATCTCCTGTTATTAAAAAAGCGGACAATTTAATCCCTTGTGATTTTCGGACTAAAGTGAAACTACTTAGATTTCTAACGGCCCACATAGGGGATTAAGTATTAAAAAAGTACCTCCACATAGGTGAGTTGAGTGTCAAAATTAACCCCACATAGGCAGTTAAGTCCAAAATTCGCCTCCAAAGGGATTATGTGTTAAAAATTAGCCCCGCATAGGTAGTTTAAATAACTGCATTATCTCGGTATAGGGAATTAATTCCAAAATTAATAGTACAAAAGGGGATTAAGTGATAATATTTTGGCTAATTTTAGAATTTTAATTAGTTTTGAAGAAAATTTTAACAGTTTCACCCATAGTATAGGACGGACCTTCAGTGGGTGCAGTCCTACCCCATAGTCCGCTAATCACTGGATCAGCCAGTTTCCTATTCTGGCTAGAAGACTTATGGAAGGAGCAAACAGTTTCCTAAACTATTTAGAAAACTCTCCTAATTTCGTGTAAATCAATTACAACTAGATTGGACTTCCTAATCTATTAACTTACCATGTACGAGTGGCCTCTTGCACCTATAAAAGAGGCGTCGCACCCTCATTGAAGGGGATCGCATTCTTAACCCAGAGAATAGCAATACAAACACTCATCACGCATACACCCGCCCGGTCTCTGGTAGTGCTGTCTTCATTGTTGGCTTATCAGTCCGCCGGTGATCTGCTAATACAAGCGCTCCGACGCACTCGTGGATGTAGGTCACCTAATCAACGGGGCCGAACCACATATAATTCATTGTGTCATTCGCTCTCTAAATTACTCACAAAACTCTCATACCAATTTTCAGCATCATCAGCTTGGCGCCGTCTGTGGGAAATGACAGATTTCTCCTGAAAACAAATCTTTAGCTGATCGCCATTGCGCCGAAGAAAGGTAAGAAGACCGCTACTTGGACGGGTCAGGTGGAGTCGCAGTCCGGGCAGCCGGCTGCCACCATGACCCCCGAGCAGATTACCGCTGCTCTTGCGCAACTCTTGGAGGGCCAGCAGCGAACCCAACAACAGATCGAAGCACGGCTAGCCCAACAGGAGAAGCTCCCATTGATCGAGGATCAGCCCGAGAAGAGCACGCCTGATCGGGAACAGATTAGACCCCGAAGGCATGCCTACAATGAGCCATTGTCCCCGTCGATTAGGGGATGGCTCGGGAATGATGAGCGTAGCCAGGCTCCCGAACGGACCCAACCACACACCTGAGGTCGCCTGCGCCGGACAGGGGATGCCCGAGATTTCATCAATAGCAAGCGCGCTGCCAGAGGGGATGGGCACGGACAAAAGGCCCGGGAACTGGCCAAAGACACCTCGGCCAGGAGTCAAGGGGATCTCAGGCACATGATTACCCGGAGTAGGAGCTGTGTCCAATCCCCGAAGACAACGCACTTCGAGGAAGAGGCCTCGTCATCTGACCCAACCTACCGCTCGGATACAGAGTAGAAGACCGGTCAGACGGACGTTAAGGACCAGATCGCGGACCTGCAAAAGAAAATTGAGAAGCTGAACCGCAAGGCAAGCTGCGATCACACCAATACCGAAACCGAATCGCCTTACACTGCTCGGATCACCAGCTTCCCCATCTCAAGAAAATTCAAGCAACCGCATCTCAATTCCTATGATGGTTCGGATTACGTCTGATTTTACAAGGCTCAGATGACTCTGGTAACTAGCGGTGATGAGCTACTATGCCTGGCCTTTCCCAGCACCATTAGAGGGCTAGCCGAGCAGTACTTCCACTCCCTCAAGCCACGAACGGTGGACGACTTCAAGACGCTCAGTAAGCTCTTCATCGGCCAGTTCTTGGGAATGCTCGATCGGTCACAGCCGGACACCCAATTATTGACCGTTAAGCAACGCAAGGGGGAGTCCCTAAAAGATTACGTCGACCGTTTCGATCAACAGAGGCTGCAAATCAGAAACCTGAACGAGACGGTCGCAATCATGGCTTTCTGTTCGAGCATTCAACACACCAAAGTTGCCGCATCGTTCCACAATGACCGACCGGAAACACTAGTGGAGCTCTTCGAGAGAGTTGGGAAATACATTGATACTGAGGAATTCCTGTGGGCTAAGCGTGCTAGCCTTGCGGGAGACGAGTCTCCGAGGGACAAACGAAAGCGTGACAATTCTAAAAAGGGCTCGAGGAAGAAGCCAAAGCCGGATCAGCAGAAGGGTGGTCGGGATGAGGCTCCGAAATCCTTCACACCACTCTCCCGGCCTATTCATAAAGTCACGGCCGTTGCCGATGCCCATAGGCTCCTCTAACAACCGGCAAAGCTGAAGAGCCCGCCCGAGAAAAGAAACTGGGATAAATATTTTTGGTATCATAAGGACCATCGCCACGACACAGAAGATTGCTTTAAACTCAAAATGGCCATCGAAATACTAATAGAGCAGGGCCACCTCGCTAAGTTGTCGTGGCGGACCGACGACCTAGGACGGATAACCGAGCTCCTGAGCAGCCACATCCACTCGGGCAAATCAATGTGATCTCCGGAGGTACCTCGGGCGGAGGGGATTCGCAGTCAGCTAGGAGGAGGCATGCTTGGGCATCCCGAGTGGATGTCTGGCATGTCCAATCCACCAACTCCCAACCGACCGATGTTCTAACATTCTCATCTCACGGCGTAGGGGACCTTCACTGCCCCCATGATGACCCCCTAGTCGTGACAATCTCCATAGCTAACTACACGGTGAAGAAGGTATTGGTGGACACCGACAGTTCCTCTGATATTCTCTTCATCTCGGTGTTCGACCAGCTAGGAATATCATGGGACAGTCTCCGGCCGATCGCAACTCCTTTGGTAGGATTCAATGGTTTAAGCACGCAACCGCTCAGAATGATCGAGCTCCCAATTTTCATGGGGACTCACCCCCATCAGGTCTCCGTGCTCACAAACTTTGTGGTCTTGGAGGCCCCCTCCGCATACAACGTCATACTTGAGAGGCCGACACTCAATAAAGCCAAAGAGGTTGTGTTGACCTATGGCCTGGTGGTAAAGTTCTCGACCCCTCAGGGCCCGAGAAGCTTGCGTGGACATCAGTCAACTGGTTGGAATTGCTATGTTAGTTCCTTACGCAGAGAGGCGATTGTGGAAACATTGAACGTCTAGGAAATAGACCAAGGGACGTGAAGGATGGAGTGGGCCCGGTGGAAGAATTCGAACAAGTGACACTAGACCCCAGCATTCCCCGACCGGTTCGTGAGCATCGGCACTCTCTTAGATCCGAGTCTAAAGGAAAAATTGATCCAGTTCTTAAGAGAGAACCAGGATATCTTCGCCTGGTGCATTGAGGACATGCCGGGGATTGGCCCCCGGGTTATCTCAGCGTCTTAACATTGATCCGAGCTCCCGACCGGTCAAATAGAAGAGGAGGGGCATGGCCCCTGAAAGATAAGCTGCAGTACGTGAGGAAATTGAAAAGCTCCTGAAGGCAAAGTCCGTCCGAGAAGTCCACTATCCCAACAAGTTGGTAAACGTCTGTAGACACCCCATTTTGTCGGCTATCATATTTAGGAGACCCATAGCTTGGTGGTTCACAATGATCGTAAAAGACTCAAAAGGACTCCTGGAAGTCAGCTCTATCTCTCAGAATGCTCAGATTGACCAAAATGCCCCTGAAAGCCCGAAGACTCCCAGATTTGGTCCCGAAGTTCTGAAAACATGCTACGTCGTAAGAAAAGTATTCAAATGAGTTTTAAAAGAAAAATCGGATGAAATCGTCAGCTCCCAGAGACCCCCGGAAGCCCCGGAAGTTCCCGAAAAGTCCCCGTTGACCGGTTTGACCAAGGTTTGACCAGGTTTGACCAGGGTTTGACCAAGTTTGACCGAAATCGTCCGAATTCACCAGAATCATTCTAAATCATGAGAAAAGTATTAAAACAAGTTCCAAAAGAAAATCGAGCGAAAACATCAGCTCCCGTGAACTCCCGGAGGTTTCCAGAACTTTCCGGGAATCCCAGGTTTGACTAGTTTGACCGGAATTTGACTTTAGAACCGGGGCACCGTGACAATTTTCAAATATTTTTCATGGATACTAGAGGTCAACAGCTTTCCGACGGTATATCGCACATAATTTTCGGATTTAAAACGAGTTTATTATGAATTTCCAAAGGCGAAAAAGGCGATCAAATCGGCTTTTATCGCGAATACCATAAAACTTTTCAAAGTGACCTATCCCCGAACTATTTTTTATGTAGAGTAGACTCCATTACCTTTCCAACGGTATATCACAACCTCAATTTGGAGTTTGTATGCATTTTCTGTGAATTTCGGACGAAATAGGGCCTTTTCGCGAATACCGGAACGTCTGGGGGCCTAAACGTAATTTTCTGGGCTTCAGAGGAGCACTGCCGCCGCGGCACTGGCCCACTGCCGCCGCGGCACTCAATCCTCGCAGAGTCCATTTTTGTAATTTTTTTGGGGGTCCAATTTGATTAATTGAAAGCCAAAACGACATAGTTTTATGTTCACAGTTGTTTGGGACCAATGGGAGTACTTCTAAAACCCCAAAACCACCCCAAATTGGCCTATTTAAACCCTCCATTGCTCTTCATTTTGGGGGGGCCAAGTGCAAAGCTTGAAAAGTTGTAGAGAAGAAGAGAGATAGAGATAGGTTTAGAAGAGAGAAAGGGAGCTTCTCCCATTGATTTTCCATAAGAAAGTGAGTTTTATTCTTGTTTTCTTCCATCATCCTTCTATATACTTCACATTCAAAGTCCACTCCAACCCTCATTCTTGAGCATTCATGAGATAGGAAGCTACTTCCATGTCCAAATGTCAAAATCTATGAGTGAAATACCAAGCTACAAGTCCAAAATCACATTGATTATCATCTATTGATTGCTATTTACTTGCTTTGATTATATATATGTTCATCTCTCCTTATCTCATTTCTTTTTCTTTTCTTTATTTACTTACTAGTTCATCATCATCTAAGTGATGACATGAAGTTTGGGGTGAGTGAATCCTTATGGATAGTAGCTCTTGACCTCAAAAACATGTTTGATAGATGATGATCATAACCTCAATACTTCCAAGGTATTCTTGGAATGTATTGAAGTTATGTTCAAAAATAAAATAAATCTCACCAACAATCTTGGAGGTTCTTAATGATGAGTTTGATGTAGGTATTCTAAGTGGCTATGATCCTTATTGAGTGTTGAAAATATGTTTTCAAAACATCTATTTCAAAACCCCTCTCAATCCCTCTCATTTGGTTTCAAGAAACAAAACCTTGTTTTCTCCAAAATCTTCAAAACAATGAGTCAAAACAGTGAGTGAGTTGAGTTCAAAGATTTTTCTTAAACTCAATACTCAACATATGAATACAAGGCCACTTAGAAAGTCTTCCTAACTCATTGGAGAACACCCATGATTTTTGGTTTGACTTGGAAGTACTTGGAAATGGTCCATTTGGGTCCCAACATTCCTTCCAAACATTCTGTTTTTGCTGTCACAGCAGCTAGGTCAACTTACGACCTCTTTTCCAGAAACCTTTTCCAAAAGGGGTGGTCCTAACTTATTTTTCCCTTAAAATTCAATGTCTTAGGAAACTTTCTGTATAAAATGGGCCTCTAGATCATTCTTTTTCATTTTCTAAGATGTTTCAACATTTCAGTCGACAGTACGAACTCTGTTTCTGAGTGACCTCTGTTGTTTATATGATTTCTCTCAATATTTGATAGCTATTCAAGATTGGCCTTTTGGGTTGTGTTCTAGACACAATAAGGAACATCTCCATAAAAAATCATGCATTGAAAACATTCCTAACCCCTCTTTTAAAATTCCAAAAGATCATGCTACTGTTCTGTCCACTATTCACAGCAAGTATACTTTAACTTTCATTCTTTGATTTGATGTTCATATGCATTCCAAATTAGTTCATATCTTAGGAAGTAGTCCATACTACATTTGTACACATCCCATGTTAATTTCATTCATTCATTCTTGCACATTTTAGACTTCTAAGTCATTCTAGAAATCCATGTACACAAAACACACTACAACCTTTGCACATTTTTAGATACATACATTGCATTCATGCAAGATTTGGGGTTTTTGTAACTCTTAATCTAAGGAGATTATAAGGAATGAACTCGATCACCCGTTCATGCTCCCCCTTGATCTAATCATCCTTTCTCATCCGTCCCGGGGATTGAGAGATCTTCTTTTTCTCAAAGATTAACATGCATCATTCTAGCCTTGCTAAGCATATTTTTATTTCTTTGATTATTTGTTCCAAGAACAATTCATGTCCCCTTTAGATTAGCGAACCCTTGATTAATTGATATATGATTAGACGATTTTTCCTAGGTTTGTTTGTGTGATCTTTCACTTTACATTGCATGATATTTGATTTAGATCTTATGAATGATATTTTATCTTTAGATCTTCCATTTTCAAGTTTCTTATGTAATGTAATATACTATCATAGTATTAATTGTCGAACCATACATAGTATAAGATGATTATTTGGATGCTAATTGAGGCCCGTCGAAAGACGGGGCGAGTTGAGGGTGTTTTAGTCGCGACAAAGGCTCCTTCCTCTCTCGTACCAAAACCCCGAACCAAGTTCTTTGGTTATGAAGGGCCGGTGCCCTTATCCGCTTGGGTGAGTCAAAATTAGGTTTCTTGGTTCCTTAAAGACCAAGTGGCGACTCTGTATCTGTTTTCAACAGACCTTTCTTTTTCTTTGATTCAAATCAATTTCAAACAATCTCAAACAAGAGAAGTGGTCCGACTCCCGGTATCCACAACGTCGTACTAGTAAAGAAAAGTAATGGGAAGTGGAGAATGCGTGTAGATTTCACCGATTTAAACAAGGCTTGTCCCAAGGATTCTTATACGCTTCCAAGGATAGACATCCTCGTGGATGCCACAGCCCGTCACTCACTCCTTTCATTCATGGATGCCTACTCGGGGTACAACCAGATCAGCATGTACCCTAGGGATGTGGAGAAAACTTCTTTTATAATCTACCAAGGCACGTATTGCTACAAGGTGATGCCTTTCGGCCTCAAAAATGTCGGGACAACATACCAACACCTGGTTAATTACATGTTCAAGGACTTGATTGGGAAGTCGATGGAGGTATACGTTGACGACCTCTTGGTTAAGAGCCACGACCAGTCATACCATCTCGAGCACTTGTCCGGGGCCTTTAGCATCCTACGAAAGTACCGGATGAGGTTGAACCTTGCCAAATGCACGTTCGGAGTCTAGTCCGGGAAATTTTGGGACACTTGGTCAGGAGATGAGGGATTGAGGTGAGCCCCGAAAAGATTCAAGCAATTATCAACATGCGGTCGCCCCGGTCAACCAAGGAAGTACAGATCTTGGCCGGTCGGGTAGCTGCACTAAACAGGTTATTTTCCCGAGCTACCGACCGATGCCTCCCATTTTTCAAGATCCTCCGCAAGGCATTTTAGTGATCAGAGGAGTGCAAGGAGGCATTCCAGGAACTCAAGAAGTACATGACATCGCCCCCTTTACTCTCCACACTAATACCGAAGGAGGAGTTGTTCTTGTATTTGGCAGTGTCTCCTTTAACAATAACCTCGGCACTTGTCCGAGAAGAGCACTGGATACAATTCCCGAACTACTACACCAGCTGAGCGCTTCAAGGCACGGAAAGCCGGTACTCCAGCATAAAAAAGTTGGCCTTTGCCCTAATCACCTCTGCCCGGAGGCTCCGTCCGTACTTCCAGGCCGACGTTATCATGGTCCTCACAGATTAGCCCATTCGCCGGATCTTGAGTAGGCCCGAGACATCCAGAAAGCTCGTCAAGTGGGCGTTAGAGCTGGAAGAGTTTGAGGTAGCTTACAGATCTGGGACAATAATAAAAGGATAGGTCGTAGCAGATTTTCTCGTGGAATTCACATACCTAGAGGATCCGGTAGAAGAGCTCAATCCGCCGGCAGTACCGCCCGATCCACAGCCCGACGTCCCAACTTGGGTACTCTATGTGGACGGTTCTTCCAACCAGCAAGGTAGTGGGGCAGGAATTATCCTGACCATACCCGACGGGATCCAATTAGAGTATACATTAAGGTTTGGTTTCCCGGCCTCCAATAACGAGGTCGAGTATGAAGCCCTACTGGTCGGCCTACAGTTGGCTACTTCGACTGGTGCACAACAAGTTCAAGCATACAGGGATTCCCAACTCGTGGTCAATCAAGTGAAACAGGAGTATGAAACTCAGAAAGATAACATGGTAGCCTACCTAGTCCTTGTCCGAGCGGTTTTAAAGAAGCTTAATTTCGTCACACAAATCCCGATGGAAGAAAATATGAGGGCCGACCGGTTGGCTAGCCTCGCCTCATCCTCTGAGTCAGATTTGCCCAGGATAAGAATTGAATACTTGTTCGAACCCAGCATAGCTTACCCGGGGGGCATGGAGGTCGACCCGTTCTCTATAGGGCCCAGTTGGATGGACCAGATAACAATGTTCATCATCGCGGGTACCTTACCAGAAAGAAAGGAAGAAGCCCGACGGTAAAATACCATGCGGCTAGATATCACCTTGTCAATGGCATCCTTTACAAAAGGGGATTCTCCATCCCATACCTACGGTGCGTCCACCACGCACAGGTGCAAGGAATATTGAGTGAAATCCATGAGGGAGTGTGTGGGATCCATGTAGGAGGTCGGGCACTATCTAGGAAAGCCCTACTGCAAGGTTATTATTGGCCGACAAAGGCTCGAGATTCGCAAGAGTATGTCAAAAGGTGTAATAAGTGCCAGAGATACTCGCCTATGATCAACCGCCCAGGAGAGCTCCAGACACCAATCCTTAGCCCCTGGCCATTCGCTTAGTGGGGTATTGACATAGTCGGTCCACTCCCGGTCGAAAAAGGACAAGTTAGGTTTGCAGTCATAGCTGTGGACTATTTCACTAAGTGGGCAGAAGCCGAGCCCTCGGCATCGATCACCGAGAAGAAGATAGAAGGCTTCATTGAGAAAAACATTCTTAGTAGATTCGGCATCCCCAGAGTCTTGATCAGTAACAACGGCAGGCAGTTTGATACCCCGGTGTTCAGGCAGTTTTGCTCGGGCTATGGCATATCTAATCACTACTCCTCGCCCAAGCACCCCCAGGCTAATGGCCAAGCAGAAGTGACAAACCGGACAATTTTGCAGTCCATCAAAACTAGACTCGAAGATACCAAAAGCCTCTGGACAGACGAGTTACCGACCCTTTTGTGGGCGTACCGTACCACCCCCGAGCAGCTCGGATTGCCAACATACCGAGTGGAAAACTTCGACGAACAAGGCAATGAAGAAGCTCTTAGAAGGGAGTTAGATTTGGTGGAAGAAAAAAGAGATCAGGCATATCTGAAGGTAGTAGCCTACAAGCAGCGGGTCTCCCGATACTATAACAGTAAGGGCAAACACCACAGTTTCCAGGTGGGCGATCTGGTCTTGAAGGCGGTAAACCAGTCGACAAAAGTCCCGAGTCACAGAAAATTGGGCCCGAACTGGGAAGGACCCTACCGGGTCACCAACGTCAACCGCCCGGGTACTTATTGGCTACAGACTCTAGACGGGCATGACCTCCCTCACCCCTGGAACGTGCAGCACCTCTGCAAGTACTTTCAGTAAAGTATGGAAACAGTAATGGTCAGGAACCTTGTAGCTCTCCCCGAGCAGTTTTTAATGAATAAAATTTCATCTTTTACCAAGCAATACTTCACCTTGTGTTCGATGATGACAAAAAACCTTGGGATCACGTCCGAGGCATACAAAAGACCTCGGGATCATACCCGAGGCACATAAAAGACCTCAGGATCACACCCGAGGCATACAAAAGACCTCGGGGGAACACCCTAGGCAAAAATAAATAAATAAAAAGACCTCGGGGGCACACCCCAGGCGCTGGCTTCACTTAGGTCCACAACCAACGATGTGGGTAAACCCCCCTAGGTGGGTGATGATGGCAAGCCTCAAAAGACCCTGCAACCACCCATGTTCTAGGTCGGTTCCCTATAGTCACTCCCTCCGTTAAACGCCTGCCTCAGCAAAGCTTGGGGGGCAGGGGGACTAGACTAAAACAAGAAATCACACCGAGCACTAACAGGACTTGGAATTTTCTAAACTTGGAATCTCCTAAACATTCCAAAGTACCTACAGTGCTCAGATAAATCGTCCGGGCAATAAGCAGGCCAAGTCCCACACTTGACCGGATACGACCTATGAGATACATGTCCCTAGAAGACCAAGTGTTCTCCATAGGTTACAGTCCTAAATCTTTTGCTAAGGCAGGGTTCTAGTATGGCTATCAACCGGTCGGGCACGGGCAATCACAAACAAGCAAGTAAAAAAAAAAGGGGCAGTTGATGAGAAAGGATGGCCTTGGTGGACCTTTTCATTAAAACAAAAAGTATGTACATTTCCTAAGGGGCAGTTATAGTAGCCTCCCCAAAAAAAAAAAAAGAAAGAAAGCAACACAACAGATAAAGAAAATAATAACAGGAAGAGAGGCTAGGCGTCCACTACGATCACATCCTCGGTCTCATCAGCCTCTCCTCCTGGAGTAGTCTCCCCACCCGGGGCAAGGTCTTCAGCAGGTCTGTGTAGGAAAAAGTGGTTTAAAGTGAGAGTTTAAACGCGCAGCGGAAATAGGTTAAGTTATAAAACTTTTGGTATTCCAGGATCTACTACTTGTCAATTCCATAGATGCGTACAAGGGGTGCAAGAATTATACCTTAGTGTCTTGAACCCAATTCTGAAACTTCAACTTCCAGCAGCGTCCACTAGATGATCTTCACCCTTATGACTCCTGCGGATGCCTGCCGGAAAGACTAGGGTTGGTGGGAACCCTAATAGAGAGGATAGGAAGGTTTTGGAAAGACTATGATAGTTTCTGCAGCTTCTGCGTATAAAAACGACGATCACTTACTTCCAGAACGCAGCTGCCCTATTTATAGATTTCCAGAACTGACCTAGACTTCGATCGATCGAAGTGACTTCGATCGATCGAACCTTCGATCGATCGAACCTGAAGACTTCAATCGATCGAACAGTCTTTGATCGATCGAACCTGTCTTAACAGCTTCCTCAAGTGTCTTTCCAAGCATCCTAGCGGAGCTAAGAGTGGGACCTCCTAGGCTCTTTATTGTTGGCTCAGATCAGTTTGTTAATTACCATGACCAAACTCTTTGATCAGCAAACTAACTAACTGGTCAGTTAACGTTTATTCCACTATAAAACGATAACTGAACTCCAACGCAAAAGAACATATCCGAAGCGATAACTAGACTTGTATGGTGTACTAATGTCCCTCTACCGTCAGCATTCGTAATCATATTCAGGTAGTCGGATAACTGTTACTGTCATCCTGAATCATGATTACTTCTTGTATTCCTTGAGTCCCATTCACTACTCATGATTACCAAACATGTTGATAACTCTTATCAACAAGACTGCAGTACTCAGTAATCAACTTGGTGACATTCTCAAGGGAATGCTTACTCTGAATCAGAGGGTAGATTCTATCTTGACAATATATGTTCACAACCCTATGGACATGACATACCCAAGATACCCAGGTGTTGATCTTCTATAGACCTCACTGATTGGTAAGTCAAAACAGCCATATCCATAGTCTGTGTTCATAATCATCTCAAGATTGAGAACACGTACCTTATACAAGTTATGAGTTCCTATTGACTGTTGACAGCCTTAAGCGTCAATAGGAAAGCTCAGGTCCGTCAATGCACTATAAGCACTAGCATATCAACTAAGAGCTACACTCTAGTGATTTAGATTAATCACTCCATCCAATGGTAGTTAATTATGCTACAGTGTAGACCTGATGAGGTATCCAGTCTCATCATCCACTGTGACATATTCTAAGTATCAAAGAATAGTAATTCGTATCTCACTTGTGTGTATCTCATACACACACGAATTGCTTACTATGATACTTAAGGATAAAACAATCATCTCATGAAAGAAACATACACAATGAAATGTAAAGCTGATATCCATATATTATAATGCTAATGTCTCATACATAAAGTAATGGTTTGAGGGCACAAACCCAACAGTCTGGTCCCGGCAGTGGCAGCGCCCTCAGCAGCAGCGGGCGCCAGGTCCTAGTAGTCAGAATCCATCCCCTCGTAAGGGGAAGTATCCCACTCTGGGTGGTCCCGGGTCAATCGCCTCTTCAGGTCCTCGTAGCCCAGGAAGAACCCGTCATCAAAGGTCTCCCTCAAGGACCCAGAGGCCGTCACCGCCTCCAGCAGCACCTTCTCCCTGGCCTCCGCCGCCGCATGGCCAGCCCGGGCAGTCTCCAACTCCGCCAGAGCCACCGTCAGCTTCTCCTGGGCCGCTCCCAAGTTTAGGACAAGGCTCTTGACCCTGTTCTTCTCCGTGGTCAAGGCCTTCTCCTTAGCCTCTAGGGCGCTCTCCTTGGCCTCCAGAGCAGCTTCAGCAGCGGCAGCCCTCCCGGCTAGGGAGGGCAAGAAGGACTCAACTCCAGCGGCCATGCAGCCGACCTGCGAAGACAAGACAGAGCCGGCCGGTCAATGAAGCAAACAGAATAAACAAAAGACAGGAGATATGGAAGAAACACTTACGAGGTGGGAGATGCTATACAGCCACCCCTGGAAGGCCTGTGGAGACAGGATGGCGCACCTCTCCACCTGGCTGGGGAGAAGGCACGGTTTGATCCTCTCCCGGATCTCCGTCGACTCCTCCAGCGGGGTCCCGGACGGTATATCGGCCCGGGGAGTGGACGTCTCCCCCACTACGACCACGTGGGGAGTCGACATCTCCCCGGGGCCCTAGGGAACTGTCGGCCCGCGCCTGATCCGCCCGAGCATGCAGTCGCTACCAGTGGCCTCAGCGGTCGGCCTCTTCCCTATCGCTGCCATCCGGGCGGCGGCTGTAGCCTGCAGGGCCCTTAGCTGCTCCAGATCTCTCTTGGGGACCCTTTCTGCAAAAGGAAAAGTTCATAAGGTTAGTAACTGGGAAAAATGAAGCAATAAAGAACAGTAAAAGCCGAATAGTTTGTCGAATACTGACCCGAGATGATTGGGGGAAAGATAGGAACCTCGGTGGGTTGGTGTGGCTAGTGATCACCTTTCCGATCTCCCGACTGGGTCAGGACGTTCCAAACGTTGATAGGTTGGTCAGCCAAGACCCTAATCCTTTCCTGACACTCTTCGGGAATGCTCGTTACGTCAGTTGACCTCGCTGTACAATAAACCATGAAGCAGTTAGTTCTATGATTATAACCGGAAGCGAAAAGAAAACAAAAAGGGGACATAGGATGGTCTTACTCCTTAACTCCCCCACCCATGAAGTCCTTAGTTGGAGCCCTGGGGCTTCCTCGCAGAGCCCTGCGGAGGACACTTGGAAGAACTTCTTCTTCCACCCCTTGTTGTTGCTCAGGCAGCTGATGATGACTTTTCTCCCCTGCCGAGCCCCTAGAGAGAAGATCCCGACCTCCCCATGCATAGGGAATGGTCGGTGGATCCAGAAGAACTCTTGGAGGATGAGTTCATACCCGAAGACTTGGGGCCAGAGAGAGATGTACCCCATCAGGAACCTCCACCCATTTGGGGCCAACTGCCCGAGAGCGATCCCGAGGTAGATCAGGACGTCCCGGGCTATAGGGTGAAGGGGGATACAGAACCCAGCCATAAGGGAGTCCTCGTATAAAGTGCCAAAACCCCGATGGTAAATGTGGGCCCCTCTGATTTGCACAGACAAGGAGCAACCATTGGGAATGGCATACCTCTCCCTAATCTGAGTGAGGTTCTGGGTACGCAAGACGGAGGGTATGAACTCACAGACGAAGGCTATGTCAGGGTCAGGGCCCTTCGGTACTTCATCACCTGAACCCCTAGAAACAGAAGCCATCAGAGCCTCTTGGTCTGACTTATCATCTGACACTTGGACGGGAATCCTACCCTTGCTATGATGATTAGACAGGGTAGCAGAGGGTGGGTCCAAGCTGGTATCAGGGGTCCCAGAATGCAACTCCTTGTCTTCCGACCAGGAAGAGGAATCAAAACTGGAGTGACACATCTCTAGTACTCCTACGGTGGGCTGGGAAAGTAAACGGTGACCTAAGTAGGGGTCAGAGACTCCAAGTCAAAGATACAGAGGAGGTAAGGTCACAAATCTAAAGGGAAAGGCGTATAAGGTTCTCAAGGAAAAGTGGTACTCTATCAACACTACCCTGGGGTAACCCACTCGGTTCAGATGTCCTACCGTACCGCCTAACCTAAAGAAAAAGCAAAACCTAAGGAAGAAGAAATCCCACTCCCGTGCTAACCCTAGCATATTCACCCTCTCTAGCGTCACTCGAAACAAAAAGAGGGAGGAGGGAAAGGAAGAAAACAGGGAATTGAAGCTGGAGGAGTGAGGACTTACAAGAATTAAAGCAGGAAAGGAGCTCGGGAAGCTTGACCGGGAGCTTTTCGCTCTCTAGACCGATCGGTAATCTCTATCTCAGGACATCAATAATGGAAGAAATGAGCCAAGTGCTCCTTATATATACTACATGAACGGTCCAGATCAGATCAGATCCAACGGTCCTGCACGACTCCCGCTCAAACCGTCTGACAGTTGTTTCCTCGGGGGCGTGAAGCGTCGCCTCAAAAGATGCGCGCATTTAATGCAAGATGTGACGGTCCGGTTGTAGCGTGGCTGTTCGGCTATGCCTCCACCAACCTAGTTGGATCCTGACCAGTCCAACCATTGTGCGACACGTGGCCACTCTGACCCCGACTCCCGAGGGTACCGCTCTGTCCAACCCCCAGCAGGCCAAGGCAGTAGGTCCGACCCCGAGCATTGCCCCGAGTAAGATCCCGGGTGGTTCATCAAATCGCGCAGATTTTCAATCCTCATCTGATAGAGCATCACATTAGCCTCGAAAATGGGGGGCAGCTGATATGGACAAAAATATTAGGTCAAAGTCAAAGTTGCCACCTCAGCAAGAAAATGTCACATCATCTCGAAAGGGTACCCACTGCCCAATTTTCCCGAGCTATCCGCAAGAACCGCTCAGTCAGAGGCCACAACTCAGGTGTGTAGTAAGGGATGACCCTTCAGTGGGTGCAGTCCTACCCCATAGCCCGCCAATCACTGGATCAACTAATTTCCTATTCTGGCTAGAAGACTTATGGAAGGAGCAAGCAGTTTCCTAAGCCATTTAGGAAACTCTCCTAATTTCTTGTAAATCAATTGCAACTAGATTGGACTTCCTAATCTATTAACTTACCATGTACGAGTGACCTCTTGCACCTATAAAAGAGGCCCCTCACCCTCAATGAAGGGGATTGCATTCTTAACCCAGAGAATAGCAATACAAACACTCATCACGCATACACCCGGCCGGTCTCTGGTAGTGCCGCCTTCATTGTTGGCTCATCTGTCCGCCGATGATCTGATAATACAAGCGCTCCAACGCAACTGTGGATGTAGGTCACCTAATCAATGGGACCGAACCACATATAATTCATTGTGTTATTCTCTCTAAATTACTGACAAACCTCTCATACCAATTTTCGGCATCATCATAAGGTAAAATGAAAATGGGGTCTAACTATATTGGTAAAATGTATTTAATCCTATTTTATTTTGTTTGGAGAAGTCAAGTGGATTAAACTATTTTTTTTTTCCCAAAATGCTAGACACACAACACATTCCACAATAGGGCTTTAAATATATTGTACCCTGTATTGTTTGAATTTTTTATACTTTTTTATGTATCACTTACATAGCACAAAGTACATGTATTTAAAACCTTGTTGTAAAATGTGTTGTGTGTATAGTATTCCTGTTTTTTTTTTTTTGGGGATAAAAAGCCATTCATTGCTTTTTTAAAAGGTTTTTGACTTGAGTAAAGATTGAGACACCCAAAGACACAATTTTGATGACACAACTCAAGAGATGTGTACACATCTTTTGAATTGTGCACATCTCTTGAGTTATGTCCTAAAAATTGTCACATCTCTTTAGTTGTATCATAAAAATTGTGTCCCAAGTGTGTCCCAAGTATAATCTTTTGGCTTTTAGATGCGTGCACTCACTGATATGCAACACCAACTCCATGTCACATGTGAATCACGTGATGAAACACTACAGGTCAAATCTGGGGTGGTTACCGGCTGATTTAAGGTCTGTTTGAGAATGGTGAAAACTAGATCAGGTTTAGACTAAAATTTATTTTTATCGGGTTTATATAAAAATCAGTTTTATATTAATTTGATAAAAAAAAAAAAGGTCTATTTCTTGAGATATTTTTTTAGATGAAAATAGTTTTGCTCACCTAAAAAATGGTTCACTAATGCTCACCCAAGTATTTTATTGGCCAATATAATTTTATTGGCCAATTCTTTAATCCCCGGTCCTACTGCATTGGCCAGTGGGATGCTTGAATGAGCATGAATTATTTTTTGTTTAATCTTGAGTCCCACTACATTGGCCAATAAAATACTTAAGTGAGTATTAATAAACCATTTTTTGGATAAAAAAAATGCTCTCTAAATAGATACGAGCTTCTGTAACCTAACAAGTAGCTGTCTATGAACATAATGATAGATCAAAGGAAGACAAACTCCCTTTCCCCCACCGAAGCTTTTAAAATTGTAAAATTTGTATTGCTTGAGTGTAGCCTAAGATTCCTCACTAAAAACTGGGTAATTTTTACACAGCTACTCTAGCCGTTACATAGTCCCCCATCTATTCTATTAAGTAACATATATTAAAGCTAGGACAAAAAAGTTATCGTCTAACCTAAGGGTGAAAGCAAAATCGAATAAATCAAATCACCGAATCGAATTGATCGGTTCGGTTGATTTTCATAAGATAGGTGCAGTGTAAAATAAAAAATTAAACCGAAAATTCAGTTTAAAATTGAAAAAAATAAAATAAAATCGACCGAAACCGAACAGATCGATCGGTGAAAACCACCCCCAAAACCGACCGAACCGAACCGATTTCACCCATAATCTAACCTATTCAAGTGGTACTGTCCATTGACCTCTATTTTGCCAAGTGGCATTTTGTTTACCGCTTCTTAATGTTTTTTTTGTTTATGATTATATTTCTCCTTTTAATGGAATAAATAAATGCATCTTACTATTTTCTAAGCAAAGTTGATAATGTTTTGCAATGGCCAAATTTTGATTTATTATGGCTCAATTTCCAACGTTCTCTCATTCTTTAATGGCGATGCATGTGGCATTGTTTAAAATATAATTTTTTTTACATAGACTAATAGTTGGAACATTTATTTTCATTTATATTTTTTTTTTGCTAAGTAGTAATTGTTAGAGTTAGCAGAGTTTTACATTGTTTTTGCGGAATTCATGTGTTATGCTAACTATAATTTTTTGGTTTTTTTTTTCAAGCTATGTAGCATTTTATTTTCATAGCTCAAGCCCAGATTTCTAAAAATAAGTCATGATACACTTAGAGAAATGATCCATTCACTTATTTGATGACTTTGATTGAAATTTAAGGTGGTGTTGGGGTGGCACTATTTATACTTTTTGAATCATTTTGATTTTTTGCTAAATTTGTTTGCCCTATAGAAACGATTAGCAAGATTTATGTTTACTCAATTAATTTATTATGTAACAATTGGTTCAAATAGTGTACAGTCCGTGTATAGTACGAATTATTGACTAGTTAACACTTAATTCTGAATGTGCCATTGCATACACAGAGTTATGGGCCAAAATAGCACTATAATCTTTAAAATAAATCCCATTATAGTACTCCTCCACAAATAATTCTCATTCTAATGCTTTTATAAGTTTTATTGCCACGTAATGTCAATATGTCAAATACGTGGGAATATGGTTCCCAAAACTCTTTTACCAGCTCAATTAACGCAATGTTTTTCTTTTCTTTGCCATCACTCAAGGGTTGTAGAAGAGTAAATGGAAAAAAAAAAAGAAGGGTTCCTAATTTTACCAATTCACCTTGCTTATGCTTCCCCAGTCCCTTTTTAACTTTTGCTGTTATCACTAAACAACCAAATCTCCATCTCTAGTCACATGTAGGAACTGATCTATTTCTTAAAACTTCAATTCAAGGCATAATTATTTAAATCCCTAAACCCAAATTGAGAATTACTGAGTTGAAGACCTTAGTTGCAGCATAACATTGAAGAAGCCAAAATTGGGTATTGACTAATTCTGAGTTATCAAATATGTAGAATTGAAAAAGTGAGAACTCAATTTCGAATAGAAATTCAGACGAAAAATGTGTTTGAAATTAGGGGCGGCAGAGCCATGATGTTATGTCCGGGACGAAAATTTTTTGATAGAGATATTATAAGTTTTGATTTTTAGGGTTTAAAAAATTGTGTGATTCTTCCATAGATTTCACATATAGTGGACTAAAGATTAAACATAATTAGTCAAAGATTTGAAGTTTAATCGAGCACATAAGATGTTAATTTGGGTGAAAGTTACAAAAATTTAAAGATCAAAGTGACAATTCCGAGTTTAAAAGGAGAAAATTAAAAATTTTAGAGACAACTCAAATGCATATAGTATAGAACCTATTATAGGTTAAGCCTTCATTTGGATTCAGGGAACCGGAGAGAAGAGAAGAGGAAGGGAATCACTTTCTCTCCAGTTCTTTCGTTTGGATATTTAAGTTAGGAGAGAAGAGAACGTTAATAAAGAGAACTGGAGAGAACATCATGTTTCTCTTCTCTCCATCCAAACTAGCTTGCTTTCTCTTCTCTTCTCTTTCCTTCTTTCTTCTGTTCCCTTAATGTGGTTCTCTCCTCTTCTCTCTGATTCCCTCAATCCAAACACAGTGTAAAAGTATAAATTTAAAGGGTTGAGGGGCCCGTGCCTCCCCTTGGCCCTACATTGAAATCAAAATCATAAGGTCAAGAAGATCATAATTTTCATCATGGACATTCCAGTTGAGGTCGAAATCTATAAATGGGGTTTCAAGTATGCCAATTGATGGTCAGTGGCCACACAGGTACCGTAGAGGGACTCCATATCCGCAGTAGGAAAAGAGTTCAAGAGTGCAATGTTAAAACTTCACCTTGGACGCCAACGGTGGTTTCAGGTGTGTGATAAACGTTTTTGGACAATTTATACTGTACGCATATCCTATAAGTATAATTGTATAGGGATTGGGGAAGGAGCAAGAAAGGAGGGGAGCAATTTTGCTCACGGAACGAACCTCACAGATTGCTCACGGAGGATTCTTGAGTGGACGAATGTCTATGTGAGACCCACTATTATTGGTTGAACAAAGTGTTGTTTCACTCTTTAGTTGCATATTAAGTGTTTGTTAAAAAAAAAAAAACAGAGATGTGATGTCTTTATTGTTTCTTTGTTTCCACAAAAAAAAAAAAAAACTCACGAATTTCAACATGAGACCCACAGTTCCTTTAAGTGTTTGTTCCACCAACTAAATTAATTATACTAATACATTTGTCACCAAACACAACTCACACCAATGATAATAGTTCGTGACAAACAATTTGAGAACATAGATTTTCTTACAACTTCATAAATATTACCATTACATGCAATAAAGATAAATGGTTACGTATTTTCTTACAACTTCATAAATATTACAATTACAATAAAGATAAAGGGCTACATATTTTCTTAATTTCTCTATAGATCTAGATCCCAATCCCATTGATATGTGTGGCTTGTAGAAACTGTGAAAATGTATCTTGCCTCCCAACGTTGACTGATCTGAAAAGTGTAGTTGTTGCGCGGGTTCTTGAAAACTTGGTTGAATTACTCCCTATCAAATTAATATTTCAATAATGATTCAATACACGGTTAAATAATATACAAATGAAAAGTGAAAAGTCCAAATATGCAAAACGTGTGGATATATATATATATATATATGAGGGATAGGCCATTGATGGCATTTGATACCCATGTTGACCACCAAAGTTATAAGCCCCATGACATTGATATGAATTATATGGTAATACATATGGTAATCCAACTAACCTCTATAACACAAACACAATTTTTTTTTTATTAGAGAAGTAATAAAGACATTTTAATTAAGTGAAGTTATAATCATCATTACATTCTAACCTGAATGAGTGCATTTACATTTGATGAAGAGCCTCCAATTAATCCATGTGCATTAGAATCTGTTCGAGTATTACTTTTGCTAAAATCTGTAAAATTTATAAACAGATATAAAAAAAATACAATGTATAGAAAAATGCTAATATAAATTTTACTATGGACTAACCTTTTCTTTTGGAGGGTGCTTTGTTTTTTAGGGGTCTAACTTTCAAAGTTTGCTTCTTTTTACCCTTCCCTCCACTTTTTGACTTGATTTTTGGGTCTCTTGGGCCATTTTCTCAAATAATATCATCACAAATATCATAATAATGCTCTTGTTCAATAATTGAAAGACTATCCACTTTTTCCTCAAATTCTATAAATCCAGACTTCACAAAAGCATACAATTGGTCATCTCTAGAGCTCTTTGCTACAATTCTTTGTGATAAGTGAGAAAGCTCGCTATAACGAACCAAGTATAATGGATTAGGATCACATACAACTACTTCCCCATATAATTCAATAATTTCATCTGAAGCATCACTGCACCATCTCTTTAAGTAATATTGGTGTGGTAACTTTTTTAAGTTTAAATCCCGCAATACTTTCAAAGAATGCGAACAAAAAATGCCTTGAAACTCAAACATTCGATAAGTGTAACTTATTGATTGAGTGGAAATGACATATATAACTGATCTCATTTTCTGAGTTGACAAACTCATAACTCTATAGCTTTCTATGTGCTCATCACCACTTTCAAAATACAACCTCAAGTCAACAAGTTCCCCAAGCTCAACTTGAAAACAAATAAAAATCTTTCTTGTGTACTTCTTTGATGCTTCAAGCTCAACTTTTCAACTACTTATCAAATTGGGACTGATTTGTTTGGTCATAGCTTCTGCAATTCTTTCCTTTTCTCTTCTACTTACCACTACCTTGTCATATTGAGTCACAAATTCACGAAGAATGAGATTTTTACCAAAATAAATTTTCAACATCTTATTTATAGTTTCACTTCTTTGAGTTGTTGTCACACCAGCACAAAAGTGACTTCGAGCATAGGCTTGTGCCCATTTCTCACGCAGTGAATAGATTCCTTGTAGCCAACTATTCTCTCTCAAACCATCATAATTGTCGAGCAAAGCTTCCCAACTTTTTTCAAACTCTTCAATTGTCTCAGGATCATATATACATGATTTGAAATCTTTTGAAAATTGCTTAGAATCTCCATAAACACGAGACAAGTTCTTACCAGAATTTTGATATATATGCCATAAACAAAGTCTATGATCAGATTTTGGAAATACTTTAGTAATTGCATTACCAATCCCCATGGCTTGATCTGTAAATATTATTGTCGGTTTCTTTCCTCCTATAGCTTCTAGAAAGGTATTGAACAACCATTCACACCCAACTACTGATTCTCCATCAATTACACCACATCCAAAAAGTATAGTCTGACCATGATTATTTATACCAATTATTGGAGCACATAACAAGTTATACTTGTTAGTATTAAATGTTGTATCAAAACACAATACATCACCGAATATAGTATAATCGCATCTACACTTTGCATCACAAAAAAAGAACCCTGTTAATTCATTCTCCATGTTTGTTCTAGATGCATGAAAGAAAAACTTATTCTCCATTTTCTTCTTTTTGAAATATTCATTCAAGCACAATGCATCACCCCTCTTAAGAAAATCAACACAATTTTTTTGTACTAAATTGTTGCAATCTGTTTGAATGAAATTCAAATTTTAAGGCCCTCCTGCTTGAGTAGAGAAGTAAGAGAATATTTGTGATTGTTTCAAACCCGACGCATGCATTGTAGTAATCAAGTCTTTTTGTGATGGGTCTATTATTCGTTGGGACCTCAATAAATGCGAACTTGAGCGAGGAACAAAATCATGATTACGTTCTTTTACAAATTTTGACACAACAATCATTCTAGAACCCATGAATTTAACCTCAAGCATTGCACTAATGCCACATCTCGTTGAATCTCTTAGTTTCTTTGGAGTAATTTTTTTTAGTATAGAAACCTTCTCGATTGCAACAAACTTCTCTTCTTATAATTAGACCACTTCTCTTATCTTTATCTAATCTTTGTTTTCTCACACTAAACTCTACAATTCTACCATACGAGTTGTAATATTCATATGCTTCATCGTAAGTTTCAAAAGTCATACCTAGTGAAGGAACATTTTTGCAAGCATCTTCATCATCATGTGTAAGTTCTACTTCATGTACATTGTTCTCATAAAGTTCTTCTACTTCACTTGAATATAGACTTTCAACATCTTCATTATCCATTATCTAGTCTCCACTAAAAAAAAAATTAATGCAAACCAATATTAGAAAGAGAAAATTAAAGAACTAATAAATTTATTTTGAAATTGAAAGAAAAATGGGTGCAATAGCATCTGTGTTGTTCGTAGTTGATAAAAAATAAATACCTAAAAATTTTCTACAAAAAATAAAATAAAATAAAAAAATCCATGCACACCAATATTAGAAAAAGAAAATGAAATAACTAATAAATTTGCTCTAAAACTTCAAAAAAAAAAAGAGTGTAATAGCATTTGTGTTGTTGATAGTTGATACAAAAAAATTACCTTCAAATTTTCTTAAAAAATAAAATAAAAATCCATGCACACCAATATTAGAAAAAGAAAATGAAACAACTAATAAATTTGTTCTAAAACTTCAAAAAAAAAAATGAGTGTAATAGCATTTGTGCTGTTGATAGTTGATACAAAAAAAATTACCTTAAAATTTTCTAAAAAACAAAATCCATGCACACCAATACTAGAAAGAGAAAATGAAAGAATTAATGAATTTGTTCTGAAGCTTAAAAAAAATTTACCTTCAAATATTGTAATACCCTGTATTTTTGTATCATATTATATGAATATGATATTGTATGCTTCGTTTAATATTTGTATGAGTTTAGCTTTACCTTTGGTATAATCTGCATCCCAATCGATTGGCAAGTTTCCCAATCGATTGGCAAGTGTCCTAATCGATTGCCTTATCTTGGATACCAATCGATTACCATCCATACCAATTGATTGGAGCATTTAATACCTATCACCAATTGATTTCCATTCATGCCAATCGATTGACAGCAACTGGACATATTCCTTTTCATTGACTGGGGTTTGTCCATGTGAACACATATCCTCTATATATATGTGATCACTTTCTTGCATTTTTCTGTTTCTAGAACCAGTTTTAGAGAGAGAGAGAGAGTGTTTGTGAGTGTTTATACATATTAATACACTCATAAATATACACACATATATATACATCCATACACTCTCTCTCACACACACACACAACCATGGACTAAAGGAGAGATAAAAGGAAACCAGAAAGAGAAGAAGAGGAGAAAGAAAGAAGGGAGAAGAAGATAGAGAAGAAGAGGAGAGACATAGAAGACCACCATTGAAGCCCAAGCTTCAAATACACCACCCAAACACACCCAAGACACCTAAGGCGAGTTTTAAACTCACTGAGTATCAATGTATTGATGTTAGGACTTGTTTAGATGATGCTATGGAGCATAAATCATATATTTCCTGTTTTATACATGCTGGACTGTCTTCACAGTGAAGAAGACGAAGTCCCTATCGATTGGAAATTTTCCCAATTGGTTTCCATTATAGATACCCTAATCGATTACCAAAGTTAGCAATCGATTGGCATGGATTGTGATCCAATCGATTGGACTTTTTCCCAATCGATTGTTACTCCCTTTATACCAATCGATTAGACCTCTGTCCCAATCGATTGGCAGTTGCAGAATACTATTTTCCTTGTTAGTTTATATTATAATTGTTTAGTTTCTTATTTACTGTCTAGTAATCCCTGCATGCTATGTTGTTGTAATACAGACGTAACAATGAGATAATGTGACATAGGATCGTAGTGACGATAAGATGATCGAATAATGGTTGTCACGTTAGGTAACGTATAGTTATGAATTATTTGGAGTCATCATTCCTTGAATTCAATGTAGTCAGGCCACATGGGATTGTTATGTTTCGATGTTAGAACTGAACTTAAGTAGGTTTGTTAAGATTCGGGAATCTTGCGTGGGTTGGCCTTGGTCGATCATATGTTCTTAAAAGCGGTAAACAGACGAAGGTGTCTATGACTTGCAGTGAACCGGATTAGTAGCCCTAAGATAGCCAGATGATCTAATCATATGTTCTTAAAAGCGGTAGACAGATGAAGGTGTCTATGAGTTGCGGTGGACTTTGATCACAGGTAGATGTTGCTAAGTCATGGAATTAGATTGATGTACTATTGCTTAAAGCGTTATATCCTTATAGTGCGGTGAACTGGGCATATATTCTTAAAAGCTGGGGATGGACTGACGTGGTGTCCATGACATGCGGTGGACTGTGCACATGTTCTTAAAAGTGGTGGACGAAGCAATGGTGTAATCCTAGAAGTGAACTACTGTCGAGTCTGTTCTTCTATTAGAATGTGTTGTCGGTCTTAATTTAGTAAGACGTTAGTAATTAGATAATCAGTTTGATTAAAGAGAAGATACCCTCAATGGAATTTAATTGTTATCGTTCATAACTTGTAATAACCTCAATCATTGATACCCTGTTAGAATCTAATTCACTCACCTTTCTGTTAGGGATATGTACTAAAAGCCATGCTTTATGTGGTTGATTTATTATTCATTCAATAAAATAAGTTATTCCATTTTTATGAGAATCTGTGTGGGCAATGTTTGTATTATATTATTTATTTAATATTATGCATGTGTGTCTCTCATTCTATATAGTAGGTGGTTTGGTGTGTAGAGTTCGGCTTACACATGGAAGATCAGGCCATCAGATATTATAGAATGTAAGATTTTGGTTTACAGTCTTAGATAGGATTGGACACACCATCGGTAGGACTGCAGCATGGTGTTGTAGTAGGTTTGTCTTGACTACGGAAAACGGTATAGTTTCAACTCACTATGCTGGTACACTTTGTGTATTAAACGGGACTGACTTGGGGTAATTATATTTATACTGACTTATAAGATAATTAATACCTCATGGCTATTATGAGTGCTTATGCTCTAAATCCTAAGTTAATTTGTAGACACGTACATTTGATATTTACACTTTGATCCCTAAAAGGGTGAGATCCTTAAATGGGTCAATATCTCATTGGATTGGGTGGCAATATTAATTGTGTGGTGGATATTAATTAATGATGGAATCCATGTCTCAATTTTGGGATTGATGATATCCCCTTGAGAAAGCTTATAAGTTTTGATTATGTTAAACCCTGCAGGTGGGTTTTGTATCCGACATATCAGATAAGTTAAGCAGAGGATCCCAAGGAATTTTAAGAAATTAATTAAATATGATTGTCAGTAATTATATTTAATTAATGGATATCTGTAATCTTAATGTGGGGAGATAATAAGCATTTAATAACATGGAGCTCGAAATATATTTTTGAGATAAGGGTAGGAGTGCAATTATAATTCTTTAGTGGTATCAATTATAATTTATGAAAATAGGAATCTGATTCAGTTCGAATTAGGGTTTCCTAATTCCATAAGGAAGCCTATTCCTTATTGACTTCTTTTGGTCCCTATCGTAGCCTATATATATATATGCTGCTTTGGCTCTCTTCTCAGTTTGCATTTTTCCATATAGAGTATTATAACTCAGAATAGAAAAGAGAACGTAAAAGAGGGAGAGCATAAAACAGAAAGGATTTCGAAAGAGGCCACACTCAGTTCGATATTCTGGCAGTGGAGGAATACGGTAGAAGATCGTGAGCTGTTATCGAGCCCGTGTTCTCGATTCGTCTACTACAGCAATCCATTTTTGCAGTTCAAGGTAACTCTAGTTCCGCCCTTGTAGAGTTATTATAGATTTCCCAAAATTTTTTGCAGTACCAACTTATACGCACTGTCAACGGATTTAGGGAACGCAGTTTCCTAACACTTTCATTAACCTGACGATGTTTATGCCATTAGACATTTCTATGTTCCAGCGCATCCTAGTTATGACTCTACAGGTGAAGGACCTGTAGGATTATCGTGATACAGGTCAGACAGAAGATGACTATTTCGTTGAGGACTACCTCTACACTAATTGAAGATTAGGCTAGATAGTAGTTTAACTATCCTTATTGTTTTCTGACCCTTTTCTGTAATCAGGCATATAGTGCCTAAACATTTATGTTCCGTTATGTTTTATTTGATTCAAGACTCTGATTATAATAGCTAGCAACTTTCTTTTGAATTTAAGTTATGTTTTAACCAGAACCTAGATTATATTCCTGTGATCCTTATTCATTTCTATTGCTTAGTACTGCGTGGGGTAGACAATCGTGTGACTTTACCAGTCATTCCCTATGGTACCAAAAAAGAAATTTATTTTTCTCTATTTTTGCCGTTATGGGGCATAACATGATTTTTGGTATCAGATCCTAGGTTTTATACCTTTTTGCTCACAGATTATCCCACACCATCTGGTCCTATAACCTTGAGATTCTATAGATGAGTATTAAGATTAGTTCTGACTTAAGGTAGTCTCTTTTTAGGTAGCATGGCAATGCTGCTGTTCGTTCTAGACGAGTTTGGAGGACACTATGTGTATGAGGATAGTATTGAGCCAGCGGACCCTCAGTACTATGCCTGGAAGGTTAGGCAGAGAGCCATCACAGAGACAGTGCGAGACATGTAGATTGAGCAGCAGAGATTTTGGACGCAGGTCCCAGAGGTGATACGCCAAGAGATGATCTACTGTAAGGAAACCTTCAGATACATCGAGGAGGATTCCCTACAGATGCTGCAAGACCGTTTTTCATATCAGGTTCTACTTGTAGAGGTTAGAGTAGTGCCTCTACCTCCCCCGATAGAGCCACCACCACAGACACCTCTACCCCCACTAGAGGAGGACAGGGTTGATGTACCCCCAGCAGATGAGGACCCATAGGATGAGGATCTAGCGAGGATGAGGGCACTAACGACGATGAGCTAGAAGATGACGACGAGGAGATGGAGGATAAGGACACTAACAATGATGAGCTAGAGTATGATCTGGAGGAGGACCCAGCTAGTATGGATGTGCCGATTGGTGTAGACATTGTAGTAGCCGAAGGATACCCGATAGAGGAAGAGGCTATTGCAGAGGATGACACAGGTGGTGGCATTGTGGTACTAGTCTTACCAGGTGGCGTGATAGCATAGCTGGAAGTAGAGTGGGCTGCGGAGATGACTGCACATCCCCCGGGATTTGAGATAGGAGCAACAGAGTTAGCACATGCTATGGCAGAGGCTGAGGCACTTGTAGCTGCATTCGATACAGCCTAGACCGATATGGTTGATGTGGGGGATTTGGGAGTTGTTGTAAAGCATGATGGACCCGAGCTACCCTAGGATGATTTGATGGAGGAGGAGAATATGATGGATGATGATGCTATGGATGAGGATGATGTTTTGTCTGAGATTGCCCCAGAGGATGAGGCTTCTATCTATGGATCTGACGTGGACAACTTTTGAGTCCGGTACCTTTAGGACTTAGACTTTTGCTTTTGACTTCAAGACATGTTGTCTACTTACTTTTGACACTTACATAGACAGCTATTGACCATAGCCTTTTTGTATAGGTAGCCACTAGTGGTGGTCTTGTTTATATCTTGTTAGATCTTGTATAGGATTATATACTACGCAGTACACAGATGATCTGTTGTGTACTCCGCTGTACATCTGTTGGATATACATATATGGCAGATCGTTTCTTTGATTATTTCTATTGTCATCTCATTATTTATGTTATGTTGTGATTTAGAGTTGTGCTATGCTTCTCGTTGTTATTTCTGGTTGTTTCCCCGAGAAGATTATCAGCTAATCGATAGATTTTTCATAGGTACACCTTACACATAACACTATGGTTGGGAACACGAGATACTAAGCACGACTGGGAGCACCCATTCTTGAGGTATGGACCAATCAGAGTCTTTGAAGCATTCATGTAATGGATGGAACATGTTAGCAACACCTACAACAATGCCACCCATTGAGCTAACAACTGTAACAACCACGTTGCTCCTCCGAGGCAAATAGGTGATAAGCTATTGGAACGATTTCATAGCCTACGACCTAAGAAGTTCGATGATATGGCAAAATCATGGAAAGCTGAACAATGGATACGAGAGTTGGAGCTGATCTTTGAAGCCCTAAAATGTAGCGAGCTTGACAAGAGACGTTTGGCCACATTTCAATTGACTTACTCCGTTGCAGATTGATGGGAGGCCAAGAGAGCCACCATTGGGATCAATGCTGCAAGGAGAATGCCTTAAGAAGCATTCAAGACTCAATTTCTGGAGAAGTATTTCCCTGAGGATGAAAGAGACCAATAAGAGAGGAATTTCCTAAGTTTAATTCAAGGGAACTGGACGGTTAGGGAGTATACCATGCAATTCGAGCGACTTTCCCGTTTCTCTCCACACATGATATATACCCTGCCAAGCAGGTCAAGCGATTCCATCAAGTACTCAACTCACACCTTTGACACATGATGATATGCCATCTAAGCCAGTCATTTGATTTTTTGTCTTGCTTCAAGTTTGGAAAAGGATGCTTATCCAGTACAAGGACCACAAGTGAATTGACCTCCGACAGGACTTTCTAACCGAGGAACTGTCCCGCTTAATCATCGAGAAACAATCAGGGATGGAAACCCCAAACTAACAACTACCAAGGGACCAAGCGCACTTACAATGGGACATGGAAGCCCCAAGCTAACTTTCCTCGACAGTAGAATCAATAGTGAGGACCACTTCAAACACAGTACATCGCCCAATGACAAACACTAATGGATGCTTCAACTGTGGAGTGCCCGGACACATTGTAAGTATTGTACAGCTCCCAAGACTAGCTGCCGTAATGACCTCATCTACCGTAACTGTAACAAGCTTGGTCACATGAGCAAGGATTGTCGAGCACCTTGTGGAGGCTACTATGGAGTGGCTATTCAGGGATAACAATGACACCAAGATAGATTAGGGTGAATGCCATCATCCCTGACAATGTAGGATACAATGCTGAGGAACAACAGAACTTGGAAGGTACACTTATTTTATTTCAAAGTCAAGTTAGAGCTTTATTTTATATCTGTGCTGCCCATTCTTTCATTTGTGTGTGATTTAGGTTTGGTACCCCTAACACTCAAGTCGACCCTTAATGCCATTTCACCCTTGGGAGTAACTGTTAAGTTAGGTAAGGTGTGCAAGGATTGTCCCTTGACCCTAGAAAATAGAAATCTCCTGGCAGACTTGATAGTCTTGTTGATGTCTGAGTTTGACGTAATCCTAGGAATGGATTGACTTATTAAGTATGGTGCCAACTTGGATTGTGTTAGTCGAACCATTGTTTTCTCGACACCTGGTTGTCCACAGATTAGATTTTAGTGCCAACCATTGAGTGACATATTTCTTATGAGCTGCTTAGCTGTGATCGAGACTTTAAGTACAGAGCTTACTATCAACCAGATCCCCATTATTTAAGATTTTGAAGACATATTTTAAAAAATCTCAAGACTTCTACTCAAGAGGGAGATAGACTTCTGCATTAAGCTAGCACACAGAACGTTGCCGATTTCCAAGACCCTATACCGGATGGCGCCGACAGAGATCCTAGAGCTGAAGAAGCAAGTTCAGGAACTCAAAGACTTAGGTTTCGTTTGCCCCAGTACATCACCTTGGGGAGCACCAATGCTATTTGTGAAAAAGAGGGATGGAGAGCTACGACTTTGCATTGACTATAGGGAGCTGAATAAGGTCATGATCAAGAACAGATATCCGCTTCCCCGGATAGATGACCTGTTCGATTAGTTATAAGGATCAAGGATATTCTCGAAGATTGATTTGTGTTCATGTTATTTTCAGTTGCTAGTTCGGCCAAAATGCATACCAAAGACTGCCTTCAGGATGAGGTATGAACACTATGAGTTTCTAATGATGTCCTTTGGATTGACCAATGCCCTAGTAGTATTTATAGACTTAGAAAATAGAGTATTCAGACCTTATCTGGATCAATCCAATATAGTATTCATCGAGGACATTCTAATTTATTCAAAGACGGAAGAAGAGAATAAGAAACATCTATAGACTGCTCTGCAGACTTTCAGAGACAATAGTCTATATGCAAAATTCAGGAAGTGTGAATTCTGGATTTAGGAAGTCAAATTCTTAGGACGTGTGATATCACAAGATGGAATTTCTATAGACTCATCTAAGATCGATGCAGTCTTGAGCTGAAATAGACCAAGCAATGCGAGCAAAGTTAGGAGTTTTCTTGGATTGGCTAGATATTATCGGAGATTCATGGAAGGATTCTCCAAGATTGCAGGACCATCGACAAGCCTAACAAGAAAAGAGATGAAGTATGAATGGACCGATAAGCATGAGGATGAATTTCAGGAATTGAAAGAGAGACTAACCTCAGCACCAGTACTTGTAATACCCAGGAGTAGTGAATGATTCATAATCTATAGCGATGCTTCGCACCAAGGACTTGGTTGTGTGCTAATGCAAGATGGAAATGTTATTACATACGGATCAAGATCATTAAAGTTGCATGAGAAGAACTATATAACGCATGATAAGGAAAGAAAAGAAGTATGAATGGACTGACAAGCATGAGGATGTATTTTGGGAATTGAAAGAGCAACTAATCTCAGTACCAATACTTATGATACCCAGAAGTGGTGAACGATTCATAATCTACAACGGCGCTTCACACCAAGGACTTGGTTGTGTTCTAATGCAAGATGGAAATGTTATTGCATACGGATCAAGACAATTAAAGCTGCATGAGAAGAATATCTGACGGATGATTTGGAACTAGCTTTGATCATATTTGCTTTGAAGATTTAGAGATACTACTTGTATGGAGAGAAGTTTGATCTGTTCTCGGATCACAAGAGTTTAAGGTACCTGTTCTCTCAAAAAGGGTTGAACATGCAACAACGAAGATGGGTGGAACTACTCAAGGACTATGATTTTTCTTTGCAATACCATCCGGGTAAAACAAATGTTGTAGCTGATGCTTTGAGCCGAAGGCCCCGCCTTTTAATTTCTTTGATTTTGATTAGAGAATGGCAAGCATTGGAGATGTTAGCCAAATTTGACCTTCAACTAGTGGAATCAGGAGAAGGGAACACTTTGGATGTTTGGTCATGAAATCGACTCTCATCAGCCGTATCTTGGAAGCTCAACAGTCAAATGAAGATTTGAAGCTATGGTTTGCTAAGATGTCCATAAAGGAACCATAAATATGGAGTATCTGTACGGACGGAGCATTAAGATGCAAAGGTAGACTTTGTGTGCCAAATGATGGTAGTCTCAGAAAGGATATTTTGGATGAGGCACATAAGCCAAGGATGAAGAGAAACTTTTGTTGGGAAGGAATGAAGCAAGAAGTGGCCGAGTATGTATCGTAATGTCTCGTTTACAAATAAGTGAAGGCAGAACAACAGAAACCACATATACTGCTACAATCATTACCAATTCCCCAATGGAAATGGTAACACATCACCATGGATTTTGTGGCAAAACCACAACGCTATTTGGGTAATGGTGGATTGACTCACTAGCGCATTTCATCGCTTATAGCATGACGTTCCTAGTTGAACGATTGAGCTGGATGTATCTACAATAAATTGTATGATTGTACAGTGTACCTATCTCAATAGTATCGGATTGAGATTCATGCTTCACTGTAGAATTCTGGAAGAGCCTTCAGACAGCAATGGGAACTTCACTAAACATGAGTTTAGCCTTTCATCCACAGATAGACGGCTGGGTAGAACGAGTCAATCAAGTGATGGAGGATATGCTACGAGCATGTGTAATTGAACTCGAGGGTTCATGGGAGATGCATCTACCTTTGATTGAGTCTGCCTACAATAACAGCTGTCATACGAGCATAGAGATGGCACTGTTTGAAGCTTTATATAGAAGACCTTGCTGATCACCGCTATATTGGCTGAAGTCGGAGATACTCAGCTACTTGGGCCTTAGATGATTCAAAAAACCAGCAAGAAAATCCAAATTGTACAAGAAAAGATGAAGACTGCTCAGTCCAGACACAAGAGCTATGCCGACAAGAGATGCAAAGATCTAGAGTTCACAGTTGGAGATCATATACTACTCAAAGTTTCGCCAATTTGAGGTATTGTCAGATTTGGACAGAAGAGAGGTAAGCTATCACCGTAATTCATCGGACCATTCAAGATCCTAGAACGTGCTAGGAAAGTAGCCTATAGACTTACGTTACCACTGAAGATGTCGGGAGTGCACAACATTTTCCACAACAGCATGTTGAGGAAGTGAGCCCATAACCCAGCGCACGAAATCAGTTTTGAAGATATCGAGGTAAACAAGAATGTGACATCTAATGAAGGACTAGTTCTAGACCGAGGAATAAAGAAGCTCAGAAATAAGGAGATTTCGCTGGTGAAGATTCAGCGGAAGCACCACGACGAGGGAGAAGCTTTATGGGAAGTAGAGTCAGAGATGCAAGAGAAGTTTCTATTTTTGTTTTACCCCTGCTTAATTCGGATTTCTGGGATGAAATCTTTAATGAGTGGTAGATGATGTAATACCCTGTATTTTTGTATCGTATTGTATGAATAAAACCTTGTATGCTTCTTTTTAATATTTGTATGAGTTTAGCTTTACCTTTGGTATAATCTGCATCCTAATCGATTAGCAAGTTTTCCAATTGATTGCCATCTATACCAATCGATTGGAGCATTTAATACCTAACACCAATCGATTGCCACTCATGCCAATCGATTGGTAGCAGCTGGACAAATTCCTTTGCATTAGCTGGCGTTTATCCACGTGAACACATGTCCTATATATATATGTGATCACTTTCTCACCTTTTTCTGTTTCTAGAACCAGTTTTAGAGAGAGAGTGTTTATGTGTGTTTATACATATATACACTCATATATATGTATATACACATATATATCCATACACTCACACACACACAACCATGGACTAAAGGAGAGAGAGAAGGAGACTAGAAAGAGAAGAAGAGGAGAAAGAAAGAAGGGAAAAGAAGACAGAGAAGAAGAGGAGAGAGATAGAGGCCACCATTAAAACCCAAGCTTCAAATACACCACCCAAACACACCCTAGACACCTAAGGTGAGTTTTAAACTCACTAAGTATCAATGTATTGATGTTATGACATGTTTAGATGAAGCTATGGAGCATAGATCATGTATTTCTCATTTTATATATGATGGACTGTCTTCACTGTGAAGAAGACAAAGTCCCAATCTATTAGAAATTTTCCCAATCAATTGCCATTATAGATACCCCAATCGATTGCCATAGTTAGCAATCGATTGGCATGTATTGTGATCCAATCGATTGGACTTTTTCCTAATCAGTTGTTACTCTCGATTGTTACTCCCTTTATACCAATCGATTGAACCTTTGTGCCAATCGATTGGTAGTTTCAGAATACTATTTTCCTTGTTAGTTTATATTATAATTGTTTAGTTATTTATTTACTATCCAGTAATCCCTGCATGCTATGTTGTTGTAATACAAACGTAACAATAAGATAATGCGACGTAGGATCATAGTGACGATAAGATGAAAGAATAATGGTTGTGACGTTAGGTAACGTATAGTTATGAATCATTTGGAGTCATCGTTCTCTGCATTCAATGTAGTCAGGCCACATGGGATTGTCATGTATTGATATTATAATTGAACTTAAGTAGGTTTGTTAAGATTCGGGAATCTTACGTGGGCGGGCCTTGGTCGATCATATGTTCTTAAAAGCGGTAGACTGACGAAGGTGTCTATGACTTGCGGTGAACTGGACTAATACCCCTAAGAGAGCTAGATGATCTAATCATGTGTTCTTCAAAGCAGTAGACAGACGAAGGTGTCTATGACTTGCGGTGGACCGTGATCACTGGTAAACATCGCTGAGTTGTGGCATTAGAATGATGTACTGTTGCTTAAAGTGTTATATCTCTGTAGTGCAGTGAATTGTTAAAAGCTAGGGATGGACTAACGTGGTGTCCATGACATGCAGTGGACTGTGCATGTGTTCTTAAAAGCAGTGGACGAAGCAATGGTGTATCCCTAGAAGTGAACTACTGTCGAGTCTGTTCTTTTATCAGAATGTGTTGTTAGTCTTAATTTAGTAAGATGTTAGTAATCGGATAATCGGTTTGATTAAAGAGAAGATATCCTTAATGGAATTTAATTGTTATCGTTCACAACTTGTAATAACTTCAATCGTTGATACCCTGTTAGTATCTAATTCACTCAGCTTTCATTAAGCTGATGGCGTTTATGCCGCTGGACATTTCTACGTTCTAGCGCATCCTAGTTATGACTATACAGGTGAAGGACCTGTAGGCGAGGACTACTATGTCAGTGACGATGTTCCTGTAGAGGATTATCCTGATGGAGGTCAGACAAAAGAGGACTATTGCGTCGAGGACTACCTCTACGCCAATTGAAAATTAGGCTAGATAGTAGTTTAACTATCCTTATTGTTTTTTTGACCTTTTCTGTAATCAGGCATATGTTGCCTCAACATTTATGTTTTATTTGATTCGAGACTCTGATTATAATAGTTAGTAACTTTCTTTTGAATTTAAGTTATGTTTTAACAAGAACCTAGATTATATTCCTGTGATCCTTATTCCTTTCTATTGCTTAGTACTGTGTAGGGTGGACAATCGCGTAACTTCACCAGTCATTCCCTATGGACCCAAAAAGGAAATTTATTTTCTCTATTTTTGCCATTTTGGGGCGTGACAAATATTCTTAGGGAGGTAAGAAAATTTGTGTTCTGAAATTGTTCGTCACGAACTATTATCATTGTTGTGAGTTGTGTTTGGTGAAAAATGTATTAGTGTAATTAATTTTGTTGGTGGAACAAATACTTAAAGGAACTGTGGGTCCCATGTTGAAATTCGTGAGTTTTTTTTTGAACAATGCACTCATGTTCAATCATAAAGACAACTCACATCTCTGACATTTTTTTTGAACAAACACTTAGCATGTAACTAAAGAGTGAAACAACACTTTGTTCAACCAATGATAGTGGGTCCCACATAGACACTTGTCCACTCAAGAATCCTCCATGAGCAATCCGTGAGGGATGTTCCGTGAACAAAATTGCTCCCAAGAAAGGAGAGAGGTGTACAGATTGAAGAGAGAACAGAGAGAAGTTCAGAAAATTTCTGGACACTTTATATTGTACCTATATCTGTATCTAATTGTACAAGTATATAAAAATAGGGTTCATTCGTATTAAGTCCTATTTAGTGGTCTTTAGTAACAATAGATCCAATCCTTAAACCTTGTTAGCAGTAGGTCCTGCAATTTTATTGAGACCAAATTGCCCCTTTAGACCATTTATTGCACATGGTGGGCTTTTTTTTTTCTTTTCAAAAAACAGAAATCCCATAAATCTGTCTCTCAGGATCAGTTATCAAATCTGCTACTTCATATCTACATATTACATATAGGAATGTAGGTCTTGTGTGGCAATCCCCTTGCTACATGGCGTGCTTAACTTTTATAGGGTAGATTTATATAACTATATGTACACATATATATATATATTTATCGTTGTAGAGGAAAATGATAACAAAATAATTTATTTATTGCCAATTAACAATTATGCAAATCAATTTCCCACCACTTTACTCCAAAATTGTAGCCAAATTTTACTCCCCATACGCTCCCTTAAACTTCTTTTTGAAACAACAACTAACAAGTTTACTTCCACAATTGGCAATACTTTGCTTAATTTTTTTTAATGCGTATTTATTTATTTATTTTGACTTTTGGGGATTTACACAATTAAAAACTTTACAAATCCTACAAAATAGAAATTCCCTTGCATCTAGTTCCAAAAATTGTATCTCTCTCTCTCTCTCTCTCTGTATATATATATTTAAAATCTTTCCTTAATTTTTTTGTGAGACCCATGCATAGCACGGGCCGATGCTATAGCTATAAATGTGCAGTTTTGTTACGGTTGCTAACATATATTGCATAACATCTGGTTCATTCTCCATTCTCCAAAACTAAAAACCTAGCCTCCAATTTTGCAAAATAAAGCTCCAATTGAAGAAGTATTTCGCAGAAAAAAGGAACTTTCGGCATTGTAATCTTTGAAGTCAAAATGAGCAAAAAAAGTTGTGATTTAGGGTTCATTTGAAAATTTCACACAATTTCGTGAGAAATTTGCATGTCCATGAACATCAAGTGATTTTGGGGTATTACTCACTTCGTTTTTTTTATTATTTATTTCGTGCATTCAGTATTTTTGTTCATTGTGAAATTCATTTTTTTTCAACGAAAAGAGAATATATTGCTATTAACAATTTGTATTTGGTATACACGGAATGAGAAATTTCATGCAGACATGTGAAAATTTTCACATAAACATTGGTCAAACATGTGTTATGCGAAACTGCTCACTTCGTTGAATACATGACATGCAAATTTCTCACTTCGTATGCGTGTGAGTTACATTATGAGAAATATAATCTCAATTGGTGTAACTTTTTTGTGAGAAATTTCTCTTCATATTATTATGATCATCATAAAATTTGCAAAAATTCTTACTTTGATATGAGTACCAGATTATGAAAAATATTGGGGAAAATATTTTTTGATTCACATGTTATTCTCTAAAAAAACGAAATGCAGATGATTCATATATTTTTTTTAAGTCTTCATGGTGAAAAATTTATCAATCTTTTTTGTCACGCCCCGGAACTGCACATACGATTTTAGAACACGTGGCACGCCACCAAGGCACGTCCCATCTCATTAAAGTTTCATAAAACACATTTGTAAAGGTTTTGACTCATGAACTCAACCCATTTTGAACATTTCTAAAGAGATTTTATAAATACATTTCCAAACTCACCCTAACGAAGTTCTTTTTTCGAAAGTAACACTTTTATAGTTCAAAGGGGTCCCAAAGGTACCCTAATGTTTAATTAGAAGTAAAACAAAACACCCAAAGTGGTAGAACTAAAAGAGGTACAGGGGGTATTTCGACCGGTCGAACTGCCCCCTTCGACCGGTCGAATAACCCCTGGGCAGAATCTTTCCCATGCTGCAGAATTTTGCCTAGAGTCACCCAACCACTTCGAGTTTAACCAACCTTAAAACATTTCAAACACTGAATTTAATTCATAAACATGTAAAAACTCCATTGCAATTTAAATCCGGGCAACTTGGGTTCATTCCGACCATCACAATAAGTTTTAAGAGAGATTGAACTAAAATCCGATTCATTTCAAACTCATTGAGTATAATTCCCGAGTTCGTTGCACCCACTAAATCAAGCATAATAATGAAAGTTTCCACATTCCCAAAACTAACCAACATTACATAAACCAAATATTACATATGTTGAAGTTGTCAACTAACTACTACAAGATGCAAAAGTCCCAAGTTATAAATCCTACTACACATCTGGTAGTTACAAAGTTTTGAAGCCAGACAACTACTTACATAACATTAACTAAGAACCAACCAGTACCATAATTCCCAAAGTTAAATACCATTTACAACCATATTATAAATTCTAGTCCAAATAGGAGATATAAAACATTAACCATAATCGTTCCCCAGTCCCACGTATCCTCGCCAACTTCCATTTTCATTTCTTTAATGCCTTACCTTTATCACCTACAATGGTTATTCAATAACCACTATACTATATCAGCTATATACTGGTGAATGATAATAATCATGCACATGAATAATAAACATGCTTAATTTCATCTTTTACACATAACTATGGTCTTCGGGAAAGCAAGTACCGGCCACCCTTTCATGCTAGTCTGTGACTACTCTATTAGTCCGCGCAACTAACCGAGCTACCCACGCCTCTCTCATTCAGACGTGCAGTCTCATGGACATTTTGGCACCTAGTCATATTCTCGATGGCAAGTACATATTTCCCTTTGACCCATATATACAACTCAACATGCTCACATAGTCATTACACCGTGTAATTTCACAAACTATACATAAGTTATCAAAATTTACTCTAAACTTGTGAATTTAAGCTAACTAATCATGCTTAGCATCACAAAGATAGTCTCAAACATCCAATTATCCAATTTACATAATTATTGACACTCACCTCTTGCTTGTCGCTTTTAAATACTAGATTAAGACCCTAGCTAGTCCTATATATAATTCCTATACAAAATTTACAAGTTATGAACTAAACCCTCAAATTGGGTGGTGAAAAAACTATTTTTGAAAATCAATAAGAATAGTACTATCATGTTAGACTCACCTCCATGAGTCCGAATATGTAACCTATTTCGAAATCCGATGCCAAACGGCATGTCATTTGGCGTCGAGAGCGTCGCCGAACTTTTCGCCAATATTTCTCTCATTTTCTCTCATCCTCTGTAAATATCTCTAAGGAATGAAGAAGAAGAAGACTCATTTGATGAGTCATGAGACACTTGTCTCTCATCAAGTCTAACTTTGTGATTCTATTATGATCTCCCCAAAGTTTTACTAGTTTTACAATTATACCCTTGCTAGTTATAAAACTTATTAAAACTATCCCAAACTTAAGTGGGTGTTTGTTTGTGTCACATATGGGTCCCATAAGTGGTCTCACATAATATTGTAAAGTTTTTAATTAACCTACTACTTATGCAACGTGTCCAATTCACTCTCACAAAGGTGTCCCTAACGGACCACAGAAGTGGTCTCTAATAATTAACATGTTATTAAGACAACACAATATAATATTCACATATACCTTAATAAACATTTAAGCACATAAGAATTATTCCGCATTTTTGTCCCATCACGGTGGGGACATCTCATAACTGTCCCAAACTGGGACTGCCACATTGGCCAATTCCGAGTTTCCAACTGGACATCTAATCATCTTAGTGAGTTAAAACTCACTTAGCAAATATAACCACATCACTATTATAATGTTAATAATGCATGCTAAATGCAATTAAATATGATCCGCGTGAGCGGGTGTTACATTTTTTTTTCATCATCGCAAATGTTGCACACCCAAACCATAGGAGTTGTAAAATTGAAGCTATGAGAATCAAACATTGGAGATGAAAAATGTTGTATCATAGTTTGGTTGTGGGCCTGTGGCACATCAAATCTAACATTGGTGTTAAAATTTTCAATCACTTTTTTTTTTTGGACTCGTTTGACCACAGGAGTTGTATTGGTGATAAATTGTTGTCACATTTTTATCATTCACACATATCTAGCTAGTGAAATTTATCACTGGAATTTTTTTTCGAATTTGGCATATGGCAAGATCTACATTGTGCATAAAAAATATATCACATTACGAATTACACTATGACATATCCCACATGGGTGATAAAATTTTTCACACACAACACAGTGATAAATTTGACACTCATAATACTAGACATAAGATGAAATTTCAATGTATGTTGAGTTTCATAATGTAATATGGTGGGAAATTATATACTGACATACTTACTGTTAAATTTTACACTATTTTTAGTGGCTCAAGGTGAAGAGATGATGTGTTGCTAGTGTTTGCACTCAAAAATTGCCAAAGGTTTTAGTGCCCGAATGGAAGGAACAGAACAAGTCTGGACTAAGCTTTAGGCAGCCCATAGCAAAGCAGGACTGCAGGCTCAAGTAAGTAATGGGATAATTGGGCTCGAGAGACAAGTGGCCATGAGTTTCAAAATTAGCTAAGATATGAACCTAATTGTGAAAGGCAAAACATGATGCCCGATGAGCAAGAGGGGTAGGATATATAGCAGTTGGGCACCACGTTTTGAAGAAATATTAATGGTGTCAACAATGGAGCCTGAGTGGACGGAGGCATGCATATCATCCTCATGGGGATATACTACGTTTTGAGGGAGTGGCCTTGGCAGATTGCTAGTGGGACCAACCCGATGGGAGAGGAGCAGGAATGCATGGGTCATTCCTTATCTGTTAAGGAACACCCTAGAATGAAGGGAAAGAGTTTGTTTAGGAAGGGATCTGATCAAATCCAGCTGGCTGTGGAAGGCTAATCCCAAAGATTTCAGGATTTATTCAAATCAAGATGAAGATGGAAATAGTTGGGAATAGGAAAGGTTCTAGGCGTCCTTATCTTGCTTGAGGCGCAATTCAAGGAGTCTTTGCCATAGTTGAACTCTTTTGTGATCGCTATAAATAGGCAAGCCTACCAACCATTGAAGGCACTTCGCTTCACTCTTGAAAATTAACATTCAACAGCATTCAAACCGCATTCAAAAAGGGCATTCAAAGCATTCAACCATGTATTTGTGTGTTCCAGTACTCATAGCAATAGGAGGTCTGTCTCTTTTGTTATTTTCTTTATTGTTTTAGTCCTTCATGAACAATCAGAGCCCGTTCTTATCTTATTCCCTTGTTTGTTAGTTTTCCAAACACGTTTAATAAAATACATTCATATTTTATTAATTGTTTGTGATTGTTTATCTCGTAAACTCATCACTATTAGACTTGTGTGCTTCAGTAATGTCTAGAAATCACAGGCCATGGTACTTTCCTACCTCACCATCACAATCACCTGTTAGAAGTTAGATTTTCAAAGCCTTGTGTATCACTCACACAAGAAATTTAGGAAATTAGTTTGCACAAACTGAACCACTTTTGGTTTTGACATGCCTGCACAAAACTACAACAAATATTTTGGCACGGTCAGTGAGACCCTAGAGTTCAAATATGCCTCTGAAAAAAACTAATAAAAACGGTCAGGATGACCTGACTATTATTGATCCACCAGAGGACGAGAGCACTGTTCTTTCACCACAGGATAATGCCTTAACTCTGGAAGCTGTCTCAGAAGCCATGAGATAAAGTATGGAACCTATGAGGCAAGAATACCATGCACTTATAGGATCCATGGGAAATTTTGAAAGGCTAATCGACCGAATGACTGAGATGTAAGAAAGATAGATTAAGTTGATGGCAATTCCAGATAAAACCAATGCAACAATAAACAGGCTGGCTAAAATGGTAGAGCAACATGTGAATGCTTGGCAGCCCAGAAACAACAAAGAACATAATGGTGGTTCTGGAACGACCGATAAGCAATAAGATCCCCGCTATAATTACCCAAAACTTTGGGAACAGAATGGATCTAATAAATAGCCCGATCTGCCAACGTCTGAATTCCAAATAGAGGAGTCATGTGGTGTAGTTGTTTCCAATCCTACTGGATCAGTGATATCAATGACCGTTCAAGCTAGAGGCCAGATAGTTTAAGAGGTTGGTAACCCAAACCCCCACGCTCACGCTACTAGGGGGCAAAGAGCTAATGAGCCCTTTTGGACTCATTATGCCAAGTGTAACCATCAACATCAGGTTTTACACCCTTTGGTATCGTCTATGGCAGCACAGCCCGTGGTACATAAGATTGAGAGGAGAATTGAACAAGGTAAGTTCAATTTCCTCAAGGATCATGTATTTGAGAGAGAGGAATTAGATGTAGATTTAGTTATTTTCATAGTTTGATTGTTAGATTCAAGTGAATCCAAGTATTCAAAGTACATAAAATTGAGTAAGACCTTGGGGTTCTCTTGCTAAATCTTCAAACATGAGATCTATGTTGGAGATCCACTAAGGCTAAATCCATGAATCTCTTTGTACTTCATTATTACTTCAATGATCACAATCATACTTGATCTTGATTCTCTCTAGAATTAGGGATCAAGTTTGATTCAAATTTTGAACACCATTTCAATTATGGTGCAACTATGGTGCAATGAATTCATTGACCAACTGTGATCAAAGATTTTTTAATTAAATCATGATCCATTGGAATTGAATGAGACCAATTGGAATGTGTTCATAGCACAAAGATCTACAGCTACAATTTTTAATTTGGTAAGATTCCATAGTTAACATGGTTTGATCTTAGGATTTGTGAACTAGTCACTCTCTGTCCAAAATTTCAGAACAATACGTCAGTTTTGATTTGAATAGATCAGATCTATCAAATATTTTTGACTTTAAATAAAATTTCCATGTTGTTTAATGAGTTAATGAGTCTCCCTAATAAGATTGAAGTCATTCAGGTTCGTTTACTATTTTTAGAAAATCACACAAATCTCTGTGTCTGGTCATGGTCCAATTCCCAGAGATTGGACCTTTGATCTTTGATTTTCTTTTTGGGTTAGGAACTAGACTGATAGAGTCACATCACATCCAAAAATAATTAGGATTAAACCATGGAAAGTATGATTTTCGAATTTTTGAAAGTCTGGTTTGCTCTCTGTAATTCGTGAATTCTGTTACAATTTTGATAAACTTTGTAAATAATGATCCAAATGACCTTTCTATGACTGAAGGCTTAAAATATGTTTTCATTATGATTAATTGAACTTAAATCCAGAGGCTAAATGATCCAAATCAATAAATCATTCATAGCTTATTCTTGTTCATGTTCATGCATTCGTCGCATTTGAATTGAATCTAGCAATTAGGTCATTATTTTGTATTGTGTTAATTCATAATTAGTTGAACCTATTTATGGGTTCCTTGTGACCATGTTGGGATTGTATCATCTCTATATGGACATTACATTGGCTCCTATTTGAGACTTGCATATCTATAGAGGTGTTGTAATCTCAACCAATTAGAAGGAATTCATGATTGTGTCAACTTTCCTTGCTTGATAGATTAAGCTAGAATTTAAGAATTGATAATATATTCAAAGCATGCGAACTAACCCTTTATTTTGTAGCGCTATGGAGGTATAATTTCTCGAATTTTCTCTAGTTTATTTTATTTCTTGACTTTATTGATTTTTTGACTCCATACGCGACTCCTTAGACTAGGATTTGCCTTATGTGTATATATGAATTAGAGACTCGCTTTTAGGTATTCTAATATTTACATGCATTGCATGTTTCAATATCGCAGCTAGATCCTGGGTAAGTTTCCTCGTTCTCTATTGCATGTCATTTTGCTTGTTATTTGAATTATGTGATTTTGTATGCCTTTTATTGTTAGTAATCTTGTACCCCTTTCGACATGCTTTTGTAATATATGTATATATGTATTAGTTAAGGGCATGCTTAGATTAATAATTTGATTAAAAAGTATGTTGAGTAGAGGCCTATCACGAGATAGGATGAGCGGGGGTGTTTTAGTCTGTCGGGCTCCTTCCCCTTTCTCATTCCATAATTTCCGGACCTAGAAATCTCTGGGTTTCAAAAGATCAGTTTGCTTTTAAAATGGTTTCTTAATTTTCCTTTAAAAATTAAGTGGCAACTCATATTTGAATTCAAAATTTTAAAAAGTTTAATAAGTGTGGTGATGTTGTCAATATCAAGATATAAAAGTATACTTTACTTTTCTAAAGATTTATAGTAGTGAAAGTAAAGGTCGAACCCACAGAGATTGATTACTACAGCGACTTAATTTTAAAACCTAAGTCTAATTAAAAAACGGATTTTGATTTGGATTTAATTAAACTAATAACAATAAAAGTAGATCTAAACTATGAAAGCAATTAAAAGTGTTTTTAAATAATATTTAAAGGAAACCTAGGATTGCAAATCCACCACTAGCTTCATAATAGGAATATCTATGGATTACTTTAGCTTATTACATTGGATGAATATGGGGAATTGTAGCTACAAGCCCAATTCCTCCGACAAGAAGATAATCATGGTTCAAGCACCAACATAATCCATCTGCGGTTAGCACGAATTATCTCACACTAAACTAGGGTTGTGATCTAATCCGTCTAACCTAGGCATGGACTATTCGGATACTTGATAGCACGAATCAATAAAGCACCATCACATGTAAACAACCTAAACAAGCACAGCAAGAATAGATCGTTGAGCACATCACAGTCAAAATAGATCTAAGACAAGAATAAATTCTGAAAGCAATGATTCAATCAATGGAAGTACGATTTATTTATAAAAATCCTCTAAACATGTGACTGTCATCCATACATAATAAAACTAAAATAAAAGCATAAATAAAACCCTATTACTCATCTAGGGCTTCATTGAAACCCTAGATCAATGATCTAAGCTGCCATAGGAGTAGAGATCGGCAAGTAGTTGATGGAGGAGGCCATGGAAATCCTTGGTCTTCTTCTTCTTCTCCTTGCTTCTCCCTCTTCAAGGGCTGGAAGTGTGTGTATATGGCTGTATATGAATGTGTATAATAGTTGCCAACCCTATAATTGAGTAAATTTGGAGTTTATATAGAGTTTGTACAAGCTTTGGAAGGCTTCCCAACCCGAAACGAACTGAAACGCATGTAATTTACAGTCTGGACGTCGTTTAGCAGTCTCGTTTGCACAGGAGTCTTCAGTATACTGAAATACGCAACTTTGGTTTTTGGGCATATCGCGCGAGCGCGACTTTTGGTACCTCGCGCGCGCGGATCGCGCGAGCGAGTTATTGGGGGTCTCGAGCGAGCGGACCGCGCGAGCGATTATCTGATTTTCGCGCCCGCGGACCGCGCGCGCGACTTGGATTTTTCAGCTTCTTTTCTTCTGCTTTTTCACCCTGTTTAGCCTGGTTTAGTTGATTTCTTCCAAAACCTGACAGAAACTAGAAAACAAAGTAAAAATATACAAAAACAGGATAAAAAAGTACTAACAAATGCGCGTTAAGGCGTATAAATAGGATTAGTTCTCTCCCGATCACACCCCCAAACCTACATTTTGCTAGTCCTCGAGCAAAACTAAAATAAAAACTACTAATAAAAATCTATTCCATTTTCGTATGGATCACGATTGCATTTAGCGTATGCAACAAGCCTTTTAAACCCCTAGGTGTCCCTAGTCGGACGAGTGAAGTCTCGTGAGGGTTCTCGTCAACAAGTTACCCACAACCATCTTTATTAACTTAAAATTTTAAAAAGTTTTATTAAAAACGAAAAACATACTATTCAATACTCCTTATTATACAACAAAGATTTGAAATAGAATAACGAACATAAAGAAATAGAATCAAACATCTACCTACATCATGAAAAACAATCTCAAACACATGCATCGTATAAATCAATAGAATTTCTCATAAAATTGCACGTGTGTGATATGGTAGTCAAATGAACACGCGCTTGTCATAAACTTGGAATATAGCTCGGATGACCATCTAACTATGTCTTGACTACGAATCTCACAATGTCAATTACACTCTAAAATGAAACACTCAGAAAACATGTGTAATTTTTCTAATATATGTGAGCAAAGGAATTATGTGTTCAAAACGAATAACGCTCACATATGACATGAAAAAGACGCATGACACGAAAGAACAGTAGTCTCATGGATAGGATGCCAACAATCAAGAAAAATTAATCATGACCATGTTTAATCCCCCTCCCATCGTTTTTATATCCAAACCATATTTTCTAGGATCAAATAGGACTTTTCAAAGGTTGTAATGTGGCTCAGGCAATGAAAAAGGATAGAAATGATTAGTTAGGTAGTTTTAGAATGGCATTGTAAGACATGTTCGATTTCTTTCATTCGTCTCTTCTACCAACTTTCATCTTTTCATTCTCTTCTTTTTCATATTTCTTTTTTAATTTCTTTCCTCCTTCTGTTTCTTTTCTTTTCTTCTTTCAATCCTTTTTTTTTCTCTCTTTTTTTTTTTCAACCTTATTCTTTTTTTTCTTTTTTTTATTCTTTTTCTCTATTCTTTTCCTTCCCGTTGCTTTTGAAACGAATATTCAATAAATAACAAGGCAACCACCCCAACATCAACTTATTTTCTTCTTCTTCTCAAATGACACATCGCCTTACCACCACTAAAAGTTGATCAATCTTTTAGTGATGAACTCCAAGTTGGCCAAATTGGAGCAAAAACAGGATAATGGTAATTAAAGAAAAAAAACGGCATTTTAATGGCTCAAAGGGCGAACTAAGAAAATTTATCATTTATCGGTCGGCAGTAAACAAAGAAGGCCTAAAATCATGTCCTATGGTTATATGGTTCTTCAATATTTACGACGGAAGATTATTTAGCATGGTAACAAATATTTTAACTTGACTATCAACCAAAACAAGAATAATGAGACTAAACAACAAGTAGATGCGCTATTTCAATGAAATTTGACAACACAATGTATTTATAACCCTCAAAACAGAAAAGATAGGCTCAAAAGCTCACCGGGCTTAGTCTCCACCTTGTGTTATCTAGAAATCCGAATCATATTATAGTTCACAACCAACATGTATTCAAGTGACTACGTGTAGTGTATAAGTTTATGTGCAAATCTATGATATAAAACTACGATTCAAACAATACATAACTTAAAATATTTCAACATGACTTCAGTAAATGTTTAATCACATATTTCCTTGTTTATCATTCTATAACAAATCACATTACATACTAAGAAGTATTAAAATTGCATTGCAAAAACGTCAGTAATATCGTTTATTTAAACACACTTATTGAAAAATTTTAAAGTTTTGCATAAAATAATGTGCATGTGTGTGCATACCCCCAAACCTAAACCTTTCATTGTCCCTAATGAAACAATAAATCGAAAGAAAGGAGAGTACAGAAGGAAGGAACGATAGTACCTTAATCTTGACAAGCATAGAACAGGTGAACACAAAGGAATATGGCAATAAAATTCAATGTTACCTGTTACTTCTAGATAAACGAAAAGAAACTAACAAAAGAATATGAAAAGTAAATTAAACCAAAATATAACATATAAATCTAAAAACCAAGTTAAACTAAACTAAACTAGCAAAAGGAAAAGAAATAAAACGAAAAAGTATAAATGTAATAAGGAAAACAACGACTAACTTGAACTAAACTGAAACAAATAAACAAATATCATAAACGTAAAAACTATTAGAACCAGTGTGGGGGAAGGATACAAGAAAACAAAAGAAAATATGCAGAATTGGGGGAATCGCGCGCGCGGTCCGCGCGAGCGGCCGTCGCGCGCGCGAATTTCCAAACTTTTTTTTTTTTTTTAAAAAAAAAAAACTTTCTCGCGCGAGCGAGGTACCTCGCGCCCGCGAATCCAGGCGCGAGTAACTACTGAGGCCTCATAAAAAGAAAAGCAAAGAAAAACATCTAAGGGGCAATCTCGCGCCAGCGGGCCGCGCGAGCGCGACTTTTGGTACCTCGCGCGCGCGGATCGCGTGAGCGAGTTATTGGGGGTCTCGCGCGAGCGGATCGCGCGAGCGATTATCTGATTTTCGCGCCCGCGGACCGCGCGCGCGACTTGGATTTTTCAGCTTCTTTTCTTCTGCTTTTTCACCCTGTTTAGCCTGGTTTAGTTGATTTATTCCAAAACCTGACAGAAACTAGAAAACAAAGTAAAAATATACAAAAACAGGATAAAAAAGTACTAACAAATGCGCGTTAAGGCGTATAAATAGGATTAGTTCTCTCCCGATCATGTGGTTCAACTGCGAATATCCAGAATCTCTAGTTTTACAGACCAGAATTCATAATTTTGGGTTCACTCGAGGATTAGACTTGAAAGCATCCTTTTTAATCGAATTTATTAATTTTTGTGTCCCCGTATCATTTCACTTGCATGTCTGCCAGTCGATTGCACGAAACTATGACCTTGGAGGCTCAGGGCAACCCGGCCGATCAAGTCATCATGGGACTATTTGATCACTATTGATCTCGTACCATGTGTTGGTATATGAAGCATCTTATCGGATGTGTGTCAAGGGTCCCTTATTTGACCAAAACCTGGCCTTTGCATGATAGCTTCCATAGAAAATTTCAATTAGGAAATCAGTTCTAGATTAGGATTATATGCTAGGGAGTTTTGTATGCCCGGAAGGGATTATTTGAGATGATGACAATGCTTACTTGATATGGGATGTATAACCTTTTAATCACCTTTTAGAAATTCCTTCTCATGTCTCATGATATTTGGGAATGTGCTAGATTTTGATTATAAGATTACACTTCTTATATTTTGTTTAGATAAGTATCATTGACCTTGTATGCATCCGAATTCATGAAAAGTGCGATAATTATCCAATCATGTGATACTCCTACCCAAGAATTCAAAGTTCACTGTTTATGATAGAGTTTGATTATTCATCATCGTTTATCCAAAAATGTTTTGAAAAATCACTCTTTCAAAGAGAATGTCCAAGGTATGGACCGGTGTGCTCGGATGAGGCGGCGGTCCTGGCGTCTTCCCTTGATAGTGTCCCGGGACGAATCCCAAGGAGCATACTTCAGGGAAGACTAGGACTACCTCACGCGATCCTAGAGACAAAGAGTCGCCACCTATTTTTTTATCGGGAATTAGAAAACTCAAGTTTGACTCGCCTAAAATTGAATAAGGTTACTCTCCCTTCATTACCAGAAACTAGGTTCGGTGGTCTTGGTACGAGAGGAGAAGGAGCCCAAGAAGGACTAAAGCACCCCCTCCTCGTCCTACAGAAAAGTAGGCGTTGATTCAAATATCCTTGTTCTTAATTCATAATTGGTGTTGTTTCCTCAAAACATAATAGATAGTATATACATGTTAAAAGGGGAACATCTAGGAAAACCATGTCAAGAGGTTAAATCAAGTAGAAGTCGGATGCGCATGCAATACAAGGGAGAGGTATACTTACAGTGGCTAGTCCCGCCCGGGACCGATGCAAGTAAAGGAGACATGTCATGATATGCAAAAGGGAACAAGAAGACTTACATTGAGTTGACTCAAGCGGAGTCGCAAAAACAAAACAAGAATGGAAACGTGTAATGCAATCATGCAACAATCCTAGATAAGATGTCTCTAACAAATAATCATATAAACAGAGACTATCCTAAATGAATTTGTGTCGTTTGAAATAAAGTTGTAAACCTAGAAAAATTCTAAGAGAAGGGATAGAGAAGGTACACGATACATGGGCGCTAAGCCACATGTAGACGAGGCAAGCTCAGAAATCAAAGTCCGGATCCACGGCATTCAATTCTCTGCACTAAGACACCAAAGAATACCCAAGCATTGCACAAGCACAAGAAAACAATTGATATGCATGAAAAACAAGTAGAAAATGTCATTAATCAAATTTCCAGATTCAGCAACCTCTAATGAATCCTATCAAAAGTGGTATTAAACATGAGCTGGGTTAAAACCCTTTAACAGAAAGTTAGATACATGTCTAAAGGTACTTCTCCAAAAAGTAGAACATCTTTACCATTTTTTAAGTTTGAGAAATAAGAGTTTTGGGAACATTGGATTAGGACTGTCCACTGTTCTTGTAAAAATTATAATTAATTCTACAAATATTATGTGAAGCTCTATTTGGTGTCAAAAGAAAGCTATTTCACTGTAGTATAAGATAAAAATAATCCCATGGACATGTCAGGATCTTAAGGTTTCTGAAAAATTATTTTAAGCAGACTCTGTTATTCTGGGAGTTTGGTATCATTTGACAAAAGGAATATAAAATATACTAGAAGCATAATAGAAATTCATGAATCATGCTAATAAAGTAGATCTAAGCTTTTGATCCATCATTCAATTATCCTAGATAATTTCTAAACCAAGTTTTATTCATCAATTGTTGTTGAGTGATCAAGGTATGACCATTTTGTTTACATAATCATAATTGTAGTTAAACTTAGAAAATTCCAGAATAGTTGTATCAACTTCAAACGCTTAGAAAATAATCTTAACTCGATCGCATGCTCATGATTTTACATCGGCATATAGATACATGAGTTAGGAATCATCCTCAAAAGCGGAACATCGATACCTATTATAGATTTTATGAAATTCAAGTACCAAGAGACTATATTCAAATCTGTCAACCGATTTCTCAACAATTTCTAAAAATAGTGTATGGATCCTAGAAGTTCTCAAAACGGACCGGATGAAAGCTAATTCATTAAAGTTTACCCAAAAAATTTGAAATCCATCAAACTATGGGTTTTGATGGACCAAATCTCATGGACAAAACCAATCTATTTTGCTGAATTTTATCTAATTCATTTTAAAGTGTGAGGAAAACATCTTAGGTGTTGATTGAAGCTTATTAGAGAGATCAAATTGATAGATCTATTTAACTATCATGATTTCCAATCAATTTAGCCCTCAAGTTCTATGAAGAACTTTAGATCATGGATCAAAGGGACTTACAAATTTCCTATTGGAGATGAATTTCAATAAGAATTCTAGGTTATAGGAATAATCAAGAGATGGGTATGAACATAGGAATCATCCCTCTCATAGATCATACTTCTAAACCATCATCGAATTCAAAATAGATACATATATATATATATATAATCATATATGCATGGATCTAAACTAAAATTGAAGACTGAAATCAAAATTGAAAAACAAAAGTGAAAATCAATCTCTATTCATGAATTATCAAAGAAAATCAAAGAGGATTTGGATCTAGCCATGTAAGTGTGTGAAGAACAAGAGAGAAGAAAATGAGTGTTCTAACAAAATGAAAACTAAACTAGATCCAAATCCTATAGATCTATATATAAAAAAATAGGGATTAGAGATGAATATTGATGTCTACCTCTTGGAGGATTCTCAATTATATGATCAAAGTTAATTTGAAGATTCTTCTTCTTGAAGTATGCTTTAAGCTCTTCAAGCACTCATCCATGGGACTTAATGGAGGCAATTGATATGCAATTCATCTAATCTAGTTATCTTGAGATTAGTTTAGGAAATTCTAATTCATAATTCACTTCATCTCTCTAGAAATCTTTCTTAAGTTGAAAATATTTTGCAAGTATATTCACTTATGTGCTCTCTTGTGTATGCTTGTATGTACTTGTGTGTACTCTCTTAACTATCTCTTGTGTCCCAAAGATGATCTCATATGGATCTTTATATAGAGTTTTGAAGACTTAGCTCTTAAGTTATAGGGTAAAAACAGGATTTTCAGAGAACAGAAAAGGGTTAAAATGGCCATTTCGGTGCCTAAACGCAATTTCTAGGCAATTTTCTCGCAGTGGGAGCTTTCTAGAAGGGTCTGGAACCACAAAAATGTGATGGAGGACACTCCTTATAGGTGGAGGTTATGGTGGGACCCACCACCCCACTTCGCAAAATCGCCACCTACTTTTTGGCATCCTCTGGTTGCCCACAAGCCCTGTTTCAAAAATTACGTGCACTGCTTTTCCAGATTTTTGTTAAAATGCTTTTTGTATCCGAAATCGCCTGTTTACGTATCGTTGGAAAGTTGTCGGGTTGAATTTCAGTATAAAAATATTCCAAGAGGTTTTAAAATGAAATTGAAGTCCAATTAAAGTCCAGAAGTCCTCCGGAACTTTCGTCGTCTTTTTGAAATCAAACGACGTCTTTTTCAAAATTGCTTTTCAATGCGCGTCAATTTCAAAATTTTCTTTGAAATTGAATCTATGAACACCTAGAATACGGTGTTTAGAACACTTAATGCTCATATAACCCTGAGTGAATATGAATTCTGAGAGACAATTTTGACAAAACTGGAATTTATGCATGGAAAAGGGCTTTTCTGAGTTTGAATTCACTTTTCGAAGTTCGATCTTTCGATTGTGTGGAATCCAGTACCTTCCATGGGGTACTTTTCATCATTGAATCCTCCAAGACATTGTCCACCCTAAATCCTATCAGTGTGGTCAAAATGGGTTTCTACAGTTTGCCCCTCTTTGGCAGAGCTTGTTGTGAACAACGTGAACTGCAAGTGAGTGCCAAAGCTTTGAAGGCACCCAATAGCCATACTGAGAGGTTTTAGGAAAAATAAAATCCGCAAAAATTAAGAAATTCAAAATCAGAAAAAATCAAGAAATCACCAAAGAATACAATGCAATGCTGGGTAAAGGTTGCTAAATCTAAGCCGTTGCTGGTTGTGCTCCGCTGGAGCTGCCTACGTATCCTTTTTCTGGAATCAGACCAGGGCATAGTTCAAGCGTGTGAGAGGACGAAAAACACACAAACAACAATACAGATGAAATGCTCCTATCTTAGGATGCTGATGCAGTATAAAAACTGTGAATGTGCAAGTGCTGGAGGAATTGTCCTCAAGGGTTCCCTACATGCAAAATCTAATGCGAGGAATGCAACATCTCACTCTCTAAGTCAAAATATGCATAAAGAGAAGTATGCTATCTGTATCTCGGATGATTCTCAGAGTCTTGTTGGAGTCTGAGGCTTGTAGGCGTCATCTATATCTCGGACGAATGCTGAGTATCCTGGATGAATCTTGAAAACAACTTTTGACGGCTTCTGAAATAATGTCTTCTTAAACCTGGATGACTGATGTAGAGTCTTTCTGCTGGGGACGATTGTTTGATGTAGAGTCCTTCTACTGGGGATGATTTGCTAATGTAGAGTCCTTTTGCTGGGGACGATTTGCTGATGTAGAGTCCTTCTGCTGGGGACGATTGCTGATGTAGAGTCCTTCTGCTGGGGACGATTACTGATGTAGAGTCCTTTTGTTGGGGACGATTTGCTGATGTAGAGTTCTTTTGCTGGGGGTGATTTGCTGATGTTGAGTCCTTTTACTAAGGATGATTGCTGATGTAGAGTCCTTCTGCTGGGGATAAATCTTCTAAAACAGGTCACTCTACCAGAGACAAATCTTCTGTTCTTCTGAAATAGGTCCTTCTTCGGGGGACAAATCTTCTAAAATAGGTCTAGAGGCACATCCTCTGAAATAGGTCTCTCTGCCGGAGACAAATCTTCTGTTCTTCTAAAATAAGCCCTTCTTCTAGATAATTCTTCTGTTCTTCTAAAATAGGTCCTTTTGTGGGGACAAATCTTCTATTCTGATGCTTAAATTCTGAGAGATACACTGATTCTGAGATATAATCTACATTTGGAGGCAACCCTGATACACGATTCTGAGATGTGCACGATTATGAGAGATACCCTATATCTAGAGGCAACACGATTCTGAGAGATACCCTATATCTGGAGGCAACACGATGCTGAGAGAAACCCTATACCTGGAGGCAAATTCTGATACACGATGCTGAAAGAAACCCTATATCTGGAGGCAAATTCTGATACATGATGCTGAGAGATACATGATTCTGAGAGATACCCTTCTTTTGAGAGCAACCCACGGATACACGATGCTGAGAGATACATGATTATGAGAGATACACTTTTTCTGAGAGCAATCCATGGATACACGATGCTGAGAGATACATGATTCTGAGAGATACCCTTTATCTGAGGCAATTCTGTATGGTCCATGAATTCTAGTAGATACCCTTCATCTGGAGGTAATTTTGATATACAATGCTTGAAAAAAACCCTTTCATCTGGAGGCCTTCTGATACACGAATTTCTGAGAGATGCCCTTCATCTAGAGTCAACCTTGATACACGATGCAGAGAGATGTATAATTCTGAGAATTCTCTGCTAGGGAGATTCTACAATTCTGATTTCACAAATTTGCTGAAGTATACCTTGCTTCTGGAGGTAAATCTAACGATATCCAAAAGTTTTCTACTTGGGGAGATATTTGAGGTAAAAGGCTCATATTCTGGAGGCCCTGCTGATTCAATCTGAGACTCATATCGGTGCTTCAACTAGTTCAAACATTCTTGTGTCACATCGGGTTTATTCCGACCCTTTCTCGAATATCTTGCTCATTACTTGAAGATCTCATATTTTGATCTATCTTCTGTAAATCCATTCTAGATGTAATTCTCAAAAGTCTATAAACCCAAAATGTCCCTTTTCTAAGACAATACATAATCAATCCCAAAACAACGGGAGTTCGCTTCAAATCATCAATTCTCGGCTATTTTCAAGCTGCGGTGCCCTCGATTCCTCATGCCTGGGGATTTTTCTTTAATTCTGAATGGGTTTCAACCAAAATTGAAATGCACATGGATCTTTCAGATCAATTCCAACAAGTTCTAAGCACTCTAGATATGGGTAAATGGCAGTTTGCCCCTAGTTGACAGGGATAAATGGAAGTTTGGGCAAACGCGGTTTGACCCTAGTATGGTAGTGATATCTTGAGTCTCTAGGCAAACTTGAGAGTTTTCCCATAGTTTGCAGGGTTCAGGGACTGAGAGTCAAGGAAGCTCGCCTACTTATCCCCAAGTGGGAATCAGGTCCAAAGTAGTTCGGCCGAGGTTTTGAAAGAAGGTATTTGAAGCATGGCTTGAATGTTTCAGGAGTAGTGACCGAACTGAGTAGGTTGCCTACGTATCCCCAAGTGGGAATCAGGTCAAGCATAGTTCCTCAAAGGTTGGAGGTTTTGAAAGAACATGTTTGAAATAAAGGTTTTAAGCATAGTATTTCTTGAGACGATCAATGTTGATTGGCTGATTGAACATAACTCATCTAGATCCATCAGGTATGCTGCTCCTCCAGAGACAAGCTTCTTGATGATGTACGGACTGACCCAATTTGGCTTGAATTTCCCTCTAGGATCATAAACTGGTGCTTTTAATTCCTTAAGCACAAGGTCGCCTTCCTCAAGTTTACGGACTTTCTTATTGAATGCTCGAGCTATTCTTCTCTGATACACATGTACATGATCAATCGCACCTAACCTCTTTTCATCAAGTAACATTAGCTCTTCATATCTGTTTCTTAACCAATCAAATTCTAGAATCTCAGATTCAGCCACAATTCTTAGTGATGGTAGTTCTATTTCAACTGGGAGTACTGCTTCTATTCCGTAAGCCAAGGAGTAAGGAGTGGCTCCTGTAGATGTTTTGATGGACGTTCTGTAACCCCACAATGCATATGGTAATTTCTCATGCAAATCTCGGTGTATATCAGTCATCTTCCTCAGAATTTTCTTCAGATTCTTATTGGTTGCTTCAACTGCCCCATTTGTTTGTGGCCCATATGGTGCTGACATGTGATGCATAATCTTGTATTCTTCTAGCAAATCCAAAACTTCTTTCTGGAAGTGGCTGCCATGATCGGATATCAATTTATGAGGGACCCATATCGACAGATTATATTTCTTCTGATAAATCTGGCCACATCTTTAGCCTTTAATGTCGCATAGGATTCTGCTTCCACCCATTTTGTGAAATAATCAATTGCTACCAGGATATATTGATGTCCATTAGATGCCTTCGAGGTTACTTCTCCACTAACATCTATTCCCCAAACTGAGAATGGCTAAGGAGTAGTCATGTTGTACAGTAATAACGGCGGCACATGCTTCATATTGGCATGGATATGACACTTATGGCATTTTTTGACATATTCGTAGCAGTCTTTGTCCATAGTAGTCCAATGATACCCTTGTCAGATGATCTTCTTGGCTAACATGTGTCCGCTCATGTGAGGACCACACACCCCTTCATGAATTTGCTCCATCATTTTCTTCGCACTGTTCCCATATAAACATGTCAAGTTGAACCCATTATACGATTTCTTTAGCAGACTTCCCCCACAAATCATGAATTGAGCCGAGAAACTTCTTATGGCTCTCTTGTCTTTCTCGGACGCACCTTCTGGATATTCCCCATTTTCAATGAAGTTCTACACATCTGTGTACCACAGAAGTTCTTCTGCTTCCTCTATTTCCCCGATCATCTCATAAGATGGCTTTTCTCTTTGTTCAATAATCAGCGGAGTTAACTTTATCCCCACAGGAATCTCGATCATCGAGACTAAAGTAGCCAAAGAGTCTGCTAGCTGATTTTCTTCTCGAGGTAGGTAGAAGAACATGATATGTAAGAAACGAGATCGTAGAGAATCAAGATATTCATGATAAGGCTTTAACTTTTCTTCTTTGACTTTCCAATCTCCTCGAACTTGGGATATGATAAATTGGAACCCCCGAATACATCAACTTTCCTTACTTCCAAAGTCAATGCGGCTTCTAACCCCAAGATACAAACTTTACACTCAACAGTGTTGTTAGTGGAGGTATACTTCAATTTAATAGCGAATGGGGTATGTGCTCCTTCAGGGGATACAAGGATGATTCCTACTCTATATCCTTTCTAGTTTACAGCTCTATCAAAATACATCTTCCATACATCTTCTCTCAATTCCATAAATCCTTCGTCCGGGAACATGAATTCTTCATTTTTCAGATTTATTGGATGTTCAGCTAAATGCTCTGTGATAGCTCTTCCTTTAACAGATTCGCTTGTAGCATGCGTTAAGTCAAACTCAGATAGCATCATAATTCATAGGGAAATTCTGCCTGTCAATGCTGGTTTTTCAAAGAGGTACTATAAAGGGCCTATTCGTGAGATTAAAATAACAGGGAAGGCCAACATATAATGCCTTAAACGACGAGTGGCCCAAACCAAAGCCCCACATGTCTTTTCTAGCGGAGAATACTTCAGCTTGTATCCAGTCATCCTTTTACTCAAGTAGTAAATGGCTTTCTCTGCATGTCCTTCATCTCCTTCTTGGGCTAACATACATCCCATAGCATTTTCTGACATGGATAAGTACAATAGTAAAGGCTTCCCTTTCTTCGAGGGTAAAAGAATCGATGGATTTGATAGATAAGTCTTGATCTTGTCAAAAGCCTCTTGGCACTGATCGTCCCATTCAAATTTCTTTCCTTTTCTCAATAAGCTAAAAAGTGGATCACAAGTTGTAGTAAGTTTAGAGATGAAGCGACTGATGAATTGGATTCGTCCCAGAAATCCTCTTACTTCTTTTTCATTCATCGGAGGAGGCATATCCATAATAGCTTTGATCTTCGTGGGGTCAACTTCAATTCCCCTTTGTGTAATGAGAAATCCTAGAGCTTCCCAGTGGTTACTCCAAAAGTACACTTCTGTGGATTCAATCTCATTCTATATCTTCTCAATCTTTCAAAGAATTTGGGGAGGGCTGCTAAATGCCCACTTCTTTTCTTCGATTTGACAATCATGTCATCCACATAGACTTCTACCTCTTTATGAATCATGTCATGTAACAAAGTAGTAGCAGCTCTATGATAGGTTGCTCCAGCATTCTTTAACCCAAATGGCATTACTCGATAGCAGTACGTCCCCTAGTGAGTTGTAAATGTAGTCTTTTCTCTATCTTCGGGTGCCATTAAAATCTAATTGTACCCTGAGAAACCATCTATAAATGATAACAACTCATGGCCCTATTATGTTATCTACCAAAATATCTATGTGTGGAAGGGAAAATCATCCTTAGGACTGGCTTTGTTCAAATCCCTGAAGTCGACACATACTCGGATCCTTTCGTCCTTCTTTGGTATAGGAACTATGTTAGTTATCCATTCCGGGTATTGGGTTACCATCAGGAATCCAGCTCTTAATTGTTTCTCAATCTCTTCTTTAATTTTCAAAGTCCACTCAGGTATCATGCGTCTCAATTTTTGCTTAATAGATTTTGAATTAGGGAAGAGAGGGATATAGTGTTGGACAATCTCTGGATCAATGCCTGGCATATCTTCATAAGACCAAGCGAAAACATCTTTAAATTCTTTTAATAAATTGATTAGTTCATCGCTTTCCTGTGAAGCGAGTGTAGTGCCAATATGAACATTTTGTGGATTATCTTCATTACCCAAGTTTATTAGCAAAGTTTCTTCAATAATCTTGCATGCAGATTCATTTTCATTTTCAATTAATTTTTGCAAATCCTCAAAAATTTCAAAATCAAGATCATTAGACACAGAAAAGTAAGCATAATCTTTGTTCATTTCATTAAAATTTTTAGGTACATCAAAAGCAAAAGCAGACTCAACATCATGGCTCATATTGGCCTTTACAGACTTCCGGGGAAATGGGGGAGGGGATTTGTTGACTCTTGATTTGATCACCCAATTGTTCAGAGCTCCCTCTATTGGCTTGATTTCTTTCGCATTTCCCGGTGCTTCTTCGGTATTCATCAGCATGTTCAATTCATTATTCATCAGCATATTCAGATCGTCACTTGTCATCAGATCAGCCCAATCCTTCCCCTCTTTCTTGGCTAGGTGGTGCATATAAGAATGGATCCTCATAGTCGGAGAACTCATGTTTGAAGAAAATCTCAAACCTAGGCTTGATACTCTTGTTAGCCAGATCATACCATTGTTCAGGAAAACCATAGAAGGGGAAGTCATCACCCTCTTTTCCAAAGTATCCATTCAGGATTCTTGGCCCAGAAACAATCATCGGCTCTTTTTCTTTTATCATCTTCTTCTTGTCTTCTTCAGTCAATTGATACCCAAGCTCAGATTTATCTTTCTGCTCATAGAAGTTAGGCAGTTAAGTTATTCCTTATTGACGATGACCCAGTCCCATTCCAGGGAAATAATTCATCTTTTGCACCATGTGAGCTACTTTAGGATTTGCATACTGGTCAAAATACAATGGCATGACTTCAGGAATCCAATTCTGTCCCACTTTTTCTTGTAGGTCTTCAACAACTGGGTTTTCTTTCTTCAACATCTTTCTATACTCGCGTCTGGTGATAAACGGCTTCTTTTTTATGAACGGAGTGATTTCTTCGCCCGAGACAGATGTATCAGGAAGTCTATTCTCCTTGTTATGACTAAGTCGATCCCAAACGGATTTCTTATACAGCTTCTTTCCTTCACCTAGCATTCCCATAAAGTCGAATCCTCCTAACTCATTTTCTTCTTCCGGTGTTTGGACTTCTAGCACAGGGCCATGGCATGTCCCTTCTTCCTTGATCCAGCTATCCCCAAAGATTGTCACCACCTCCTCTTTCCAGATAAACTTGACTTTCTGGTGAAGAGTGGAGGCGACGACATCATTTACATATAACCACGGGCGTCCCAATAGCAGATTGAAGCTACCCGGAATATAAATTAGTTGGAATTCAGCTTCTTTGTTCAATGGTCCGACTTCAATTTTTAGCTTAACCATTCCCACGATAGCCCTTTTAGTATTATCATAGGCCCATATAGTCTGTGTTGATGGCAAAAGTTCTGAAACAGATAGTCTCATTCTGAGAGCTGTTTGGAGAGGACATACATTCAAGGCCGATCCATTGTCTACCAAGCAAACTGGTACTCTATTCCCCAAGCAGTGTACAGTGATGTAAAGAGCTCTGTTGTGGTGTGCCTCTTCTGGTGGCAAATCTTCATCTATGAATGTGATTATAGGCTTTTGAGGTTTTGCAGAGATCATGTTTACCAAATCTTTGGGAGTAGTGTTGACAGAAACATCCAATCGATTGAGAGTATCAAGCATAGCTTGCCTGTGTTTGTGAGAGGTCATAAGCAATCCCCATACTGAGATCCAGGCTTGTATTTTCTTCAACTGCTTTAGGATTTCATCCTCTTCTTCACTCACGTTTCCTTTATCAACTTCTTTTGGTTTGACGACTTCTTTCTCTTTCTAAGCTTCTTTTCCACGATTCTCTAATTCATGAGGTTTGAAATGATGTCCAGAACATGTCAAGTGGTTGGCTTCATTGGTGATCCAAATAGTCTCAAGTTCTTTGGCTAACTTCATAGTGCCAACATTGACTTTCCACACAGAATCATCAGGGATTATGGTGTTATTAATGGAATCATCCTCATTATCATACCACCAATCTTCTTCTTCTCCCATCATTGCAATGAGATCATCAATTTTGAATTCAAGGCTTTTGACAGATTCTACCAATTTTCTGATCGGCTTAATGCTTTCTTCCTCGGTGATTACTTCAATGGGCTTTTCTTCTTCATACCAGATTGAATCATCAACGATGGTATTAGGATCCCACCATTTGATTGTGAGATTTCTGTTGGCTATCTCTTCTTCAAAAGCCAGTGCTTCTTTAACCCACTCTTCTTCTTCCATGTTTCTCAAAATACAAATTATAGTATTTTCGGGGAGCTGAATATCCACGGTTGGCTGATCTATGGATGTGATGTAGACCATTGGGTTATAAATTTGAGACCCTTCCTCTACAAAGTTAACATTCGGTAGGTTCCCCTTATGATTAGGGAGAGGATTCTTCTGAACATTTGGTTGAGCGGGAGGAGGGGAAATGACCCCTTTCTCAATCAAGTCTTCAATCTCATGGTGAAGTCTCCAGCATCTATCTGTGCTATGTCCACGGCCTTGATGAAAGTCACAATAGAATTCAGTTTTGAAACCCGACGGAAGTGGATTAGGTTCTGGCTTGGATTCTAATTTCTGTAAATACCCTTTTTTTAGCATTCTCTCAAGTGCGGTGCTTAGTGACATTCCCAAATCGGAAAATTCTCTTTTCTCTTTTGACTGCTTCTTATTTTGATTCCCTCTTGTATTAGCCATGCTTCGACGCTCTTTCTGAAAGGGCTGAGGAGATAGCGTGTTGATGTCAACAGACTGATGATAGATTGGTCTTTCTGTCTTTTGGTACCGGTTGCTTGAGCTCTCTTTCTTAATCTTCCCATCTCTAATGGCATCTTCTATTAAAGTCCCCACATCAAATAGATGTTCAAAGCTCACAATAGACTGAAACCCTAGCCTCTCTAGGTATTCGGGCTGTAAATTTCTGATGATCATTCAGACTTGATCCTTTTCTGTCGGCCTGCTAGTCATCTGAGCAGCTTTAGCCCTCCAACGAGTAAGAAAACCTGCGAAGGATTCCCTATACTTTTGTCTAGTGGTCTCTAGATCTCTCGCAGTCACATCAAATGACTGGTTGTACGAATACTGAGCCATAAAAGCTTTGGCTAATGCCTCCCAATCTCTGGTTATGGCTGGTTCTAGTGTTAAGTACCATAAAAGTGCTGCCCCACTCAAAACTCTTGAAAACATCAGAGCGAAGAAGTCAGACCCAATGCCCATAGGCTACAAAGTTCCCACATAAAGCCTCAGGTGGCTCTTTGGATTTTCGGTTCCATTGAAGAATTCGATATGTGGCATCTTAAACTTTTTTGGGAGTTTGGCTTTCGGAGCATTACACAATCCTTCGATGTCGAACAAATACTCATCCACCCCTTTGCTCTTCCTGATCACACTTTCTAGCTTGTCGATCTTAGCCAACTTGTCTTGAGTTTCCTGATATAGCTGAACCTTTCGTTGAACTGTCTCCCCAAAGTCTTCTTCCTCATGATGCACCGAAGGCGGTGGTGGTGGCATAGTAGTCAGCTGTTTAATCATTCTCATCATAGTGGCAAGTTGTTCACGATTCAGTTCTCTGGTCTGATCCAACGCACTCTGCATTGCAGCCAACCTGGCTTCCATATTAGCTTCGTATGTCATATTTTCAATACTAGTTAACTCAGCCGTTCTTTCTTCAAACCCTAATCTGATCAAACGACTGTTCGGAGCTCTGACCTAGGAGGGAGTACAACTTTTTGGTCCTATCTTCCCTTATCTAGTTTATTTGGGATTTTCAAATAATCAGGTATCTTTATTGTAAAAGAATTTTCAAAGAATGATATTTACAAAGAGTGGATTTGCAAAGATGGAAAATCTTTTCTTTTTCAAAACATTTTCTTAAAATTGAAGAAATCTTTTTCAAAATTCATAGGAAAACAAATCTTATCTTTTCGGAAATGTACTAGAGGCGTTACACTCGTGAGCCGTATATGCAATGCTCGTGTAGTGTATGCAGTGTAGATGAAATGCAATCTAATCTAAATGCAATGTACCTGAATCTAGCTTAGACCTAGCATATCAGCACATAAACACATAAGATTCCTTGAATATGCTAATTAACTTACTAATCCAATCATTATTCAAGGATTTTTAGCTTTGAAATTCTTGATGGCTCAGGTTTACAAAATTGAATTTTTCATGAAGATCTTGAAAGAGAGGGAGAGATCTGTAAATTTCAAAAATATTTTTGAACCATCAATGCTTGTGGTGTGAAATCATGATTCTAGAAAATCGAGGTAGGAAATTCTGAAATTCTAAAATCTGGAATTGAATCACCAAAGTGTGGAATCAGGATTTCTTTTGATAACCTAGGTAGGAATTTTGAAATTTTCTAAAATTTGAGAGGAGGTTTTAAAATTGAATCATCAAAGTAGAAATTTGAAATTCTCTATAATCTAGGGAGAATTTTGGAAGTAATTTGTGAAAGTGAATTTCAAAGCGAATTTTCAAAAGACTCGGGTTTTTTTAAAGAAGTTCTTGTATTTTTAAAATTTTCAAAAATTGTCCTTGAATAATGATTAGATGTTCGGATAAAGACCATACTACTATAGATGAATCTATCACACAAGGTTTGATGATGCCTTCGCATACACGTCCTCATCATCCAAATAATCCCTTACGGGCAAACGCAAATAATCCATCACATTGTCATAATCAAAGATGATAATCAAGATCCTAATTGAAGGATTCTATAGAAACTATATGCAAAGGCCGGGTTTTAGTCTCAAAAAGGGTCCATTAGCAAGCCAAGTGCCCTATATACCGCAAGCGGTACAAGGCTAACGGTGACTACATGCTACCAAAACTCTTGACAAATGGAGGAATGAGGGTCCTCCACCCACAAGGCAATGGTTTCAAGCAGTCGCGGTGAAAGAACAATGCAAGTGCAAATGCAGGTAGAAACAACATGATTATCGAATTAATAACAAGGATATTCTTTGGCTCAAGTCAAACCCTCGAAGAACAAGAAACTATCAGTTTCATGTTCAAATCCTCAGCAGAGTCGCCAGATTGTGGACTGGTGAGCTCGGATGAGGCGGCGGTCCTAGCGTCTTCCCTCGATAGTATCCCGGGACGGATCCCAAAGAGCACACTTCAGGGAAGACTAGGACTACCTCACGCGATCCTAGAGACAAAGAGTCGCCACCTAATTTTTATCGGGAATTAGGAAACCCAAGTTTGACTCGTCCAAAATTGAATAAGGTTACTCGTCCTTCATTACTAGAAACTAGGTTCGGCGGTCTTGGTATGAGAGGGGAAGGAGCCCAAGAAGGACTAAAGCACCCATCCTCGCCCTACCGAAAGGTAGGTCTTGATTCAAATATCCTTGTTCTTAATTCATAATTGGTGTTGTTTCCTCAAAACATAATAGATAGTATATACATGTTAAAAGGGGAACATCTAGGAAAACCATGTCAAGAGGTTAAATCAAGTAGAAGTCGGATGCGCATGCAATACAAGGGAGAGGTATAGTTACAGTGGCTAGTCCCACCCAGGACCGATGCAAGTAAAGGAGACATGTCATGATATGCAAAAGGGAACAAGAAGACTTACATTGAGTTGACTCAAGCGGAGTCGCAAAAGAAAAAAAGAATGAAAATGTGTAATGCAATCAAGCAACAATCCTAGATAAGATGTCTCTAACAAATAATCATATAAACGGAGACTATCTTAAAGGAATTTGTGTCGATTGAAATAAAGTTGTAAACCTAGAAAAATTCTAAGAGAAGGGATAGAGAAGGTACACGATACATGGGTACTAAGCCACATGTAGACGAGGCAAGCTCACAAATCGAAGTCCAGATCCATGACATTCAATTCTCTACACTAAGACACCAAAGAATACCCAAGCATTGCAAAAGCACAAGAAAACAAATGATATGCATGAAAAATAAGTAGAAAATGTCATCAATCGAATTTCCAGATTCAGCAACCTCTAATGAATCCTATCAAAAGTGGTCTTAAACATGAGCTGGGTTAAATCCCTTTACAGAAAGTTAGATACATGTCTAAAGGTACTTCTCCAAAAATTAGAACCTCTTTACCATTTTTGAAGTTTGAGAAATAAGAGTTTTGGGAACAGTGGATCAAGACTGTCCACTGTTCTTGTAAAAATCATAATTAATTCTACAAAATTCCTGTGAAGCTATATTTGGTGTCAAAAGAAAGCTATTTCACTGTAGTATAAGATAAAATTAATCCCATGGACATGTCGTGACCTTAAGGTTTCTGAAAAATTATTTTAAGCAGACTCTGTTATTCTGGAAGTTTGGTATCATTTGACAAAGGAATAAAAAATATAATAGAAGCATAATAAAAAATTCATGAATCATGCTAATTAAGTAGATCTAAGCTTTTGATCTCTCATCCAATTATGCTAGATGATTTCTAAACCAAGTTTTATTCATCAATATTTGTTGAGTGATCAAGGTATGACCATTTTGTATACATAATCATAATTGTAGTTAAACTTAGAAAATTCCAGAATAGTTGTATCAACTTCAAACACTTAGAAAACGATCTTAACTCAATCGTATGCTCATGATTTTACATTTTCATACAGATACATGAGTTAGGAATCATCCTCAAAAAGTGGAACATTGATAACTATTATAGATTTTTTGAAATTCAAGTACCAAGAGACTATGTTCAAATCTGTCAACCGATTTCTCAACAATTTCTAAAAATAGTACTTGGATCCTAGAAGTTCTCAAAACGGACCGGATGAAATCTAATTCATCAAAGTTTACCCAGAAAATTTGAAATCCATCAAACTATGGGTTTTGATGGACCAAATCTCATGGACAAAACCAATTTGTTTTGCTGAATTTTATCTAATTCATTTTAAAGTGTGAGGAAAACATCTTAGGTGTTGATTGAAGCTTATTAGAGAGATCAAATTCAAAGATCTACTTAACTATCATGATTTCTAATCAATTTAGCCCTCAAGTTCTATGAAGAACTTTAGATCATGGATCAAAGGGACTTACAAATTTCCTATTGGAGATGAATTTCAATAAGAATTCTAGGTTATAGGAATAATCAAGAGATGGGTATGAACATAGGAATCATCCCTCTCATAGATCGTACTTTTAAAACATCATAGAATTGAAAATAGATACATATATATAATCATGTATGCATGGATCTAAACTAAAATTGAAGACTAAAATCAAAATTGAGAAACAAAAGTGAAAATCAATCTCTAATCATGAATTATCAATGAAAATCAAAGAGGATTTGGATCTAACAATGTGAGTGTGTAAAGAACAAGAGAGAAGAAGATGAGTGTTCTAATAAAATAAAAACTAAACTAGATCCAAATCCTATAGATCTATATATATAAAAAATAGGAATTAGAGATGAATATTGATGTCTACCTCTTGGAGGATTCTCAATTATATGATCAAAGTTGATTTGAGATTCTTCTTCTTGAAGTATGCTTCAAGCTCTTCAAGCACTCATCCATGGGAGTTAATGGAGGCAATTGATGTACAATTCATCTAATCTAGTTATCTTGAGATTAGTGTAGGAAATTCTAATTCATAATTCACTTCATCTCTCTAGAAATCTTTCTTAAGTTAAAAGTATTTTGCAAGTATATTCACTTGTCTACTCTCTTGTGTATGCTTATATGTACTTGTGTGTACTCTTTTATCTATCTCTTGTGTCCCAAAGATGATCTCATATGGTTCTTTATATAGAGTTTTGAAGACTTAGCTCTTAAGTTATAGGGTTAAAACAGGATTTTCAGAAAGCAGAAAAGGGTTAAAATGGCCATTTCGGTGCCTAAACGCAATTTCTAGGCAATTTCCTCGCAGGGGAAGACTTCTAGAAGGGTCTGGTACTTGAAAAATGTGATAGAGGACATTCCTTATAGGTTGCGGTTATGGTGGGACCCGCCACCCCACTTCCCAAAACTGCCACCTGCTTTTTGGCATCCTCTGGTTGCCCACAAGCCTTGTTTCAAAAATTACGGCACTGCTTTTCTAGATTTTTGTAAAAATGCTTTTTGGTGTCTGAAATCATCCTTTTATGTACCGTTGGAAAGATTTTGGGTTGAATTTTAGTATAAAAATATTCCAAGAGGTTTTATAATGAAAATTGAAGTCCAATTGAAGTCCGGAAGTCCTCCAAAACTTTCGTCATCTTTTTGAAATCAAACGACGTCTTTTTCAAAATTGCTTTTCAATGCGCATTAATTTCAAACTTTTCTTTGAAATTGAATCTCTGGATACCTAGAATACTATGTTTAGAGCACTTAATGTTCATATAACCCTGAGTGAATATGAATTCTGAGAGATGATTTTGACAAAACCAGAATTTATGCATGGAAAAGGGCTTTTCTGAGCTTGAAGTCACTTTCTGAAGTTCGATCTTTCACTTGTGTGGAATCCAGTACCTTCCACGGGGTGCTTTTCATCATCAAATCCTCCAAGACCTTGTCCACCCTAAATCCTATCAGTGTGGTCAAAATTGGGTGTCTACACAAGGTTTACCTTTTTAATCAAGTAAAGATTGAAACCCGATCATCTTTTATTGAGAAATGTTTCCACATCCTCATTTTTAAAGAATAGATTCAAAATTCTTGAGAATTATTTTTGAAAGATCTCATCATGCTTTAAAAAATTTCAAAAAGTATTCAACCTTGGAAAAGGTAGCAAGGATCGCAATGAAAGGAGAAACTCAGCACACTTGTTATGGATGGGGATTTTATGTGCTTATGTGCGTATGTTTTAGGATTAGGAGTTTCTTTTATTTTTGCATATAGAGTAGGCGCACACACATACATATGCATCTCATCCGTGTGACATTTGAATCATTCATAAACATTTTAATTCGATCAAAATTTTTGAGTAAAAACAAATGTAACTGTAGGCAATAGAGCATTGAACGCCAGGACAATTTGGGTTAGGGATTCGATTACAAGGTTAGTACGAAGAGAGCCAGAGATAGAAAGGGAAATGGATCAGGAATAACACGCTACAGAAATGGCACAACTAAAAGAGAGAATGGATCAAATGATGACTATGTTGGAAACACTAACCCGTCAAAGGCCTGCAATCGATCTGTCGATAATCGATCCTCCTCCACCCGCTACTCAGATTGTGGAATATGATTGGTATGAGGATCCAGAACCACCTAGAGCTAATGTACCTAGGGAAAAAAGAGAGAAGATTGAGAAAGCTAAGAAAGAACGTATTAAGATGAAGGAGAAGGTGAAGAAACTAGAGAAAGTTGTCCGCAAAACCAATGGGGTTGATAGCTACTTGTTAGAGTTAGAGAGTTTGTTTGAGGGAGCTCAAGAAAAGTTACCGATCGATATTAAGACGCCTGAAATTGATAAGTTCGATGGTTGTAGCAACCCCAGAAATCATGTGAGGATTTGTATCGGGGCCTTTCAGCCGAGTGGTTTGAGTCATGCCATGATGTCCATGTTATTTCAGCAAAGCCTGACTGGGGCAGCTTTATCCTAGTATTTCACTTTGGAGCCTAGCAAAACTAACATATGGGGGGAGTTGTGAAGGCTTTTGTCACTAAGTATGAGTACAACCAAGAACTTGATGTAACCGTAAGGGATTTGGAGGTGACTATGCAAGAACATAAAGAGTTATTTGCTGAGTTTCTAACTTATTGGAGGGAAAAGGCCGCAAAGATGACCCAACGGCCGTCTGAGAAAGAGCAGATCCAAATCATAGTAAAGAACTTGCAGAGTGTTTACCAAGAGAAGCTTATGTATCAATGCATCCACACTTTTGTAGAGTTATTTGAGATCGGAACAAGAATTGAAGGCGCGATCAAAGATGGAAAGATTAAGAAGGAAGAGTCCCAGGGGAACCGCCCTAGACGACCGTTTTATTGAGGGAACACGGGAAACCAAGTAGCAACTAATGTCAATGTCTTGAGCTAGCCAAAAGAAGGGCAGAATTTGTCAAAGAAAGAGGGTCCATCAAGACCAAAGTTGGGGGGACAACCTCGTCACTTCACAGATTTGGGGATTCATTGACCACCACTCTCAAGAGATTAATGGAAAAGGGATATCTAAAGCCGCTCAAGCCAAGGCTAATGCTTGATCCACTCCCACTAGGCTTCAGCAAACCTCTACTATGAGTTTCACCAAGCTCATAGCCATACAACAGACCAATGTATGAGGCTAAGGCATGAAGTACAAGATCTGATTGATAGCAAGACAATTTCTCCTCTGCCTACAGATCGGGAAAATGTGACCCGAAACCCATTCCCCAACCATCATGATGTACCACCACCACGAAACATCAACCTTTTGGATGTTGGGAAGAAAGTCTTCGACCCATCTGTGTTGATCGTAAAAGCCATTAAACCTTATGAATTTCTAGAAGATCAGAGGATATGCATTATAGGAGTCAAGGAAAAAGAGTGGCTAGTAGGAGGAGAAGAAGAACATGCATTCGAAGCAGATATTGACAATGAAATCATCCAAAGCAATTAGTGGGATCCGAATAACCCTACTGATGACTCTGTTTGGGGAGAGGAAGAGATGTTCAATGATACAGACAGTCTGTGGTATGAGGGAAAAGAAGAAGGAAAAGCTACAGAAGTGATCAATTATGTTCAGATAGATGGTCTTTGTAAGATAGGAGGAGAAGTCCGCCACCCTACTGGATCCCGGAGACATTCTAAACCAAACAAGTTAGAAAGGGACTATTCAGGGGAAGACTTGGGAAAAGGGAAAGAGAAAGTAGTTAAAGAAACTGGAGAACAAGGTCAGGTGTCACATGAACATTTCATCAAGAAAGGAGGAGATTTTTCCTTTTGAGGCTTTCTAGAGCCATGGGTGGATCGAAAAGATAAATGCTTGAGGCCAAGGTTCGAGATCTTTCTCTCACATGATTTCACTGACTATGAAGACACGTACCTACAAATGCCTGCAAAACAAATCATTGTCTGAGATTGGATTTGTGTACTGGATGGCATAGCTATGAAGAGTCTTTTCAATAAAGAAAGCGGGAAGACCGGGGAGAGCAGTCTAAAGAAGAACATAGAAGCAGAAATCGAGGAGAATCAGTCAGAATATATGATAAAGGTATTGGAGGAAGAGATCAAGGGAAATGAAGAAGAGACAGAATCAGGGGAATTACCAAGCTATAATGCCGTAGAGCTTAAAAAATGAGCTAATAAAGAGTAAGTCTTTGAGTCTAGTGATAGGTTCCCCTACCCCAGAGTCTGTAATGGGGGATATGAGCCAAACTTTTTTTAAATTTCAACTATTAATGAAAATGTGACTGTTCTGCTTACTTGATTGCACTTAATGATAATAGTGACTGTGAAGCTGATATTTGAAAAAGAAAAGAACAAAAAGAGCATGCATGAAAAATCATTGAGGAAACCTTGGCCATTGACTTAGGAATTGAAGAAGATCTTCAAAATATTTTTTTTATATTACACTCAATAAAGATTAAAGCGTAAAATTGATCTCACTGCTAAAAGAATACAAGGATGTTTTGCATGATCCTATAATGATATGCTAGGAATAGACCCATAGATTATCCACCACCACACCCCTTTATACGAAGCCTAAAAAATGAACTCACAGTACAAAGCCATAACTTGGCCCTTGATGATAGCCAGACATTTTAAATGAACTTCTTCTTCAAAAAAAGAAAAAAGAAAAAAAGAAAAAAGAGAGAGCTCGCTAGGATGAAAACCCGAAGGGGCGCCTAGGAAAAAGTTAGAGCAAAAATAAGATGTATGTTGATTTCAAAACCAAATCCTAGTTAGTCAAAAATCATGAAAAGAATGAGAGATAGTGAGGTAAAGAAAAGAAAAGGCAGAGAATAAATAGAAGAATTCTTGAACACTTCAAAGCACATCATTGGCACATGCATTATCTCAAGGCTTTGTAAACAAAGAAAAGAAATTGGAAATGAAAAGAGAGATTTGAAAGTATCAATTAGTCTAAAAATCTTGTGAGAAGCTCAATGGTTAAGTGGGACTGAGAATGATATCGAGGTATCTTTGAGAAAAATAGAGAGATTTTGAGGGATGATATTGGTTTGAGAGTATGAAAGAGGATGATTAAAGCACGACGCACTATGAGAGTTGTAAAAAAATTGACTGGCTAGTGGAAAGGGTGAAAAGAATCAACCTCCACAAACAAAAAGAGATGAATAAGGAAAGAAGAGAAAGAAAAAGAAAGAAAAGAAAAGAAGAAGATGAAAAAGGAGAAGAAGTTTATTATGCTACACAAGGGTTACCATAAGTGACACGCACTCACTAGATCCAAATGGCAACATGGCTTGAAAAGTCCACCAATCCTTGAAGCCTAATTCTTTCAAGACCTCCAGAGTTGATTGAACTACATTTTGACCTAATTTCCACTCAAGGATATGTAGGCAGCCTGCAAGGTTCGGTTACAATCAATCATTGCTCTTCTTTCAGGCCTTAGCCGAACTACTATAGGACCTGATGCCCATTCGGGGATAAGTTGGCAGACCTCCCAAGGCCCTCGATCCAAAGAAGAAACTCGAATAGTTCATAAAATTGCCCTGGATACTAGGGGCATACTAACGTTGCCTAGAAGTTGCATCATCACCCTCAACCTAGGGGCAAACTTCGTTTGCCTTGCATTCAAAAGCCCCTTGCCAAACTAGGGGCAAACTGTCATTTGCCAAATAAGATATCTCTAGGTTTACTGGCTTTCTAAAAAAGGACCAAGTTTGGATATTCTAAAAATTTATGAAGTTAGGAGATGAAGTTTTATGCCTAAATCTCAAATTGATTTAAGATGAAAATAAACATGAAAAGAAGATTATCATAAAGTCAATCATAAAGGAAGATACAATGAAAGAATATTGTGGGATGATAACTTTTTATCAGAGCTAAACTGAGTCTCTTTATGGAAAATCACTAATCAGAAAAGCGCAAAGAAAAGGAACCAGAATTGGTCACAACATTTGCAAAATGTGCGTGCCTCTACTCAGTTCGAGTCTACCTCTCTGAATTTCCAAGATACATTCCTCGGATAGAACAAAAAGAGTTAGAATTCTCAAAAAAAGGGAACAGTAGTGATAAAAGTAGCATTAGAAGAAAATTGAAGCATGGAAATTAGATTCCCCTCTGCTAGGGAAATCAAGTAGAGATTGAGCAATGCTCTCAGAAAGCACAAATCTGGCAGATATCATCAGCAAATCGAGCTCTGAACCGTATAGGCTAATCATCATATGTTCTGAAAAGCCTTCAAACTTGTAGAAAAGTGGGGTTGCCATAAGGAACTAGCTTGCACTTCTTCTTCTTCTTGCCCGAATCACTTGAGTCACCCGAACTGCCGACCATGGAAATCAATCTATCAAGAAAAAAGCAAATAAAAGGAAATTTGGAAAAAAGGATAAATTTGGATTAAGAAATGCTGAGAATGAAAATAAGAGTTTTCGAGTCCGCGTGACTCAAGATTGTGAAAATTGAAAATTGAAAATGAGAATCTTCGAGTCCATGTGACTCTAGATTATGAAAATTGAAAATGAGAATCTTCGAGTCCGCGTGACTCTAGATTGTGAAAATTGAAAATGAGAATCTTCAAGTCTGCGTGACTCTAGACTGTGAAAATAGAAAATATTTTGACTTCGCGCGACTCCAGGTCTTTAAAAAAAAAAAACAAAATGAATTTTTTGATTTTTCCCGACTCTAGATCTTTTGGAAAGAAAATTAATTTTGAGTTCGCGTGACTCCAGGATTTTGAAAAGAAAAAGAATCTTCGAGTCTGTGCGACTCCAAATCTTTAAAAAGAAAATGACTTTTTTAGTCAGCACGACTCCAGATATTTTGAAATAGAAAATGAATTTTTGAGTCCACGTGACTCCAGATCTTTTGAAATAGAAAATGAATTTTCGAGTCCGTGCAACTCCAAATTTTTTGAAATAGAAAATGAATTTTTCGAGTTTGCGTGACTCCAGGTCTTTAAAATAGAAAATGAATTTTTAAGTTCGCATGACTCTGGATTTTTTTAAAAATAGAAAATGAATTTTTTTAAGTCTGCGTGACTGTTCTGAATTAGAAAAGAAAAAGGGAATTTCCCCTGCAATACCGAGCGAATTTTTCGCTATTTGGAGTCATTGAATCTGGAGCGATTATGACTTTTCTGCATTTTAGGGGTCATTGAATCTGGAGCGATTATGACTTTTCTGCGATTTGGGGTCATTGAATCTGGAGCAATTATGACTTTTTTACGATTTGGGGTCATTGAATCTGGAGTAATTATGACTTTTTTTACGATTTAGGGTCATTGAATCTAGAACGATTCTGACTTTTTTGCGATTTGGGGTCATTGAATTTGGAGCAATTCTGACTTTTCTGCAATTTGGGGTCATTGAATCTGGAATAATTCTGACTTTTCTGCAATTTGGGGTCATTGAATCTGGAGCGATTCTAACTTTTCTGTGATATTGGGGTCATTGAATCTGGAGCAATTCTAACTTTTTTGCGAATCTCATTTCTTGATAAGACACCAGAGTATAAGGCGTGAAGCGCATCTCAGTCTTTCAAATAGCTTAATTCTTGGAAGACACCAGAGTATAAGGCGCGACGCGCATCTTAGTCTTTCATACAATCTCATTTCTTAATAAGACACCGGAGTACAAGGCGCGAAACACATCTCAGTCTTTCAAACAATCTCATTCCTTGATAAGACACCGGAGTATAAGGCACAAAGCGCATCTCAGTCTTTCAAACAACTCAATTCTTGGAAGACACTGGAATATAAGGTGCGAAGCGCATCTCAGTCTTTCACACAATCTCATCCCTTGATAAGACATTAGAGTATAAGGCGCGAAGCGCATCTCATTCTTTTAAACAATCTCATTTCTTGATAAGACACCACAGTATACGGCGCGTAGCATATCTTAGTCTTTCAAACATCTCAATTCTTGAAAGACACCAGGGTATAAGGCGCGAAGCGCATCTCAGTCTTTCAAATATTTCAGCTCTTGATAAGACACTGGGGTATAAGGCGCAAAGCGCATCTCAGTCTTTTCAACAGCTCAGTTCATGACACGACACCGGGGTATAAGGCTCTAAGCGCATCTTAGTTGATCAGATGATTCTTGGAGAATACCAGAAAATTTAGCACAGAAAATGCATCTGTATCAATCTTGGCTTTCCTGGAATAGGACGACATCAGAATAGAAAATGTATGGCATAGAACGTATTCTTGTCACTAGAGAGAGCAGTATGATTCCAAATCATCACGCTTGAAGAGCATAGAGCATGAGACTTCTCGAGCACGTGTATCACGATAGGAAATGTGCATTCATCCATATAGATGTCTATGCTTGTTTGTGGTCCCATACCCGAACTACATCCTGGTCTGATTCCTGTTGGGATATGTAGGCAGCTCATCATCGAGCACGACTAACATCAACCATCTAGGCGTCCTATTTTTGCAACGCACTTTGTTTTTACCTGAATCCGACAGTTCGGTATGCGTTGCTTCACAAGTTCTGCCGAAGAGGGGCAAACTGTAGATACCCCAATTTTGACAAACCGTCGAATTCAAGGGATGAATACCTCCAAACCGATGATGACAATGTCTGACAAAATTCCAAGATTTTTAGAGTAATTCAAGTTCTTCAGAAGGATCTTCAGTCTCGATAAAATTTTCAAGAGAAAGATCGGATGTGTAGGGAAATTTGGGTATAAAATACGTATAAGAAAAACAGTTTGGAAATAAAAAAAAATAGAAAATAGAGAAAAGAAAAAGAAGAAGAAAAGAATTTCAAGTTAAAAAAGAACAAAAAGAATTTTAAAAGAAAAAGAAAAGAAAACAAAAAAATTAAATGTATAAATATATATAATCTATATAAATCTATATAAATAAGTCTGTTAGAAACGGCATACGGCGAAGCCGGTGGCACTCATTGAGTGTCACGCTGGCACTCACTGAGTGCCACGCCAGTAGTCAGTGAGTGCCACTAACAACTCTCCGAGTGCCGCCCTCTATAATAGACTATTTTTCTTATATACGTATTGAATGCCATGGCACATGGGCTTTTACTCCGAATTTACTAAATTCACCCCTTGAGATTGGTCTATATAAGGGGATTTTCATCTCCATTATAGAAAATGTTGAAAAATATTGGAAATAGAGATACAATTAAAAAGAATTGAGGAAGACTTTTGAAGAAAACCCAAGAGTTTGAAGGAGAATTTGAAGATTTAAAAGATCTTCATCAAGAAACAAGAAAAATCTGAGGATTTCTAGCGGTAATCTTCTAATCTTGACTTTGTTTGTCTCCAATTCAATCACAATTCATAGAACTCTAGGACCTTTTACACAATTTTCAAAATGTCTATTCCCACCTCATTTCATCACACACCACTTGAATTGTGATTGAATTCTCGATTATTTGTTGATTTGGATCAAGTCAATTATGGATCAAGTTTTGTAATAAGCCCTTTTAAGAGAAAACTTGTTTTGATCATCAACCTAGTTTGATCTCCAAGGACCATTAACTTGGGAGAAGAATTGAACAAGGTAAGTTCAAATTCCTCAAGGATAATATATTTGAGAGAGAGGAATTAGATGTAGATTTAGTTATTTTCATAGTTTGATTGTTAGATTCAAGTGAATCCAAGTATTCAAAGTACATAGGATTGAGTATGACCTTGAGGTTCTCTTGCTAGATCTTCAAACATGAGATCTATGATGGAGATCCTCGAAGGCTAAATCCATGAATCTCTTTATATTTCATTATTACTTCAATGACCACAATCGTACTTGATCTTGATTCTCTCTAGAATTAGGGATCAAGTTTGATTCAAATTTTGAACACCAATTCAACTATGGTGCAATGAATTCATTGACCAATTGTGATCAAAGATTGTAATTAAATCATGATCTATTGGAATTGAATGAGACCAAATTGGAATGTGTTCATAACACAAAGATCTATCATTGTGATTTTCGCTTTGGTAAGATTTCGTAGTTAACATGGTTTGATCTTAGGATTTGTGAACTAGTCACTCTCTGTCCAAAATTTCAGAATTGTAAGTCAATTTTGATTTGAATAGATCAGAGCACTAATTAATCAATTTTGACTCTAAATAAAATTTTCCATGAAGTTTAATGAGTCAATGAGACACCCTCTAAAAAGATTGAAGTCATTCAGGTTCGTTTACTAGTTTTAGAAAATCATACAAAATCACTGGACAAAGAGTTGAAAAAATTTGAGTAATGTCTGGTCTTGGTCTAAATCCAAGAGATTGGACCATTGGATCTTTGATTTTCTTTTTGGGGTTAGAAACTAGACTCATAGAGGCACATCATATCCAAAAATCATGAAGATCAAACCATGGGAAGTATGATTTTCTTATTTTTGAAAGTCTGGTCTGCTCTATGTAATTCTTGAATTCTATTACAGTTTTGATAAATTGTCAATAATGATCCAAATGACCTTCTATGACTAAAGGCTTAAAACATGTTTTGATTATGATTAATTGAACTTAAATCCAGAGGCTAAATGATCCAAATAAACAAATCATTCATAGCTTATTCTTGCTCATGTTCATGCATTCGTCGCATATGAATTGAATCTAGCAATTAGGTTATCATTTTATATTGTGCCAAGTCATAATTAGTTGAACCTAGTTATGGGTGTTAGGAAACTGTGTTCCCAGAATCCGTTAACAGTGCGTATAAGTTGGTACTACAAAAAATTTTGTGAAATCTATAATAACCCTACAAGGGCGGAATTAGGGTTACCTTGAACTGCAAAAACGGATTGCTGTAGTAGACAAATCGAGAACACGGACTCAATAACAGCTCACGATCTTCTACCGTATTCCTCCGCTGCTAGAAAATCGAAATGAGTGTAGGCTCTTTTGAAATCCTTTCTGTTTTCTGCTCTCCCTCTTTTACGCTCTCTTTTCTATTCTGAGTTATAATACTCTACATGGAAAAACGCAAACTGAGAAGAGAGCCAAAACAGCATATATATAGGCTACGATAGAGACCATAAGAAGTCAATAAGGAATAGGCTTCCTTATGGAATTAGGAAATCCTAATTCGAACTGAATCCGATTCCTATTTCCATAAATTATAATTCACACCACTAAAGAATTATAATTGCACTCCTACCCTTATCTCAAAAATATATTTCGAGCTCCATGTTATTAAATGCTTATATCTCCCCACGTTAAGATTACAGATATCCATTAATTAAATATAATTACTGACAATCATATTTAATTAATTTCTTAAAATTCCTTGAGATCCTCTGCTTAACTTATCTAATATGTCGGATACAAAATCCACCTGCAGGGTTTGACATAATCAAAACTTATAAGCTTTCTCAAGGGGATATCATCAATCCCAAAATTGAGACATGGATTCCATCATTAATTAATATCCACCACACAATTAATATTGACACCCAATCCAATGAGATATTGACCCATTTAAGGATCTCACCCTTTTAGGGATCAAAGTGTAAATATCAAATGTATGTGTCTACAAATTAACTTAGGATTTAGAGCATAAGCACTCATAATAGCCATGAGGTATTAATTATCTTATAAGTCAGTATAAAGATAATTACCCCAAGTCAGTCCCGTTTAATACACAAAGTGTACCAGCATAGTGAGTTGAAACTATACCATTTTCCGTAGTCAAGACAAACCTACTACAACACCATGCTGCAGTCCTACCGATGGTGTGTCCAATCCCATCTAAGACTGTAAACCAAAATCTTACATTCTATAATATTTGATGGCCTGATCTTCCGTGTGTAAGCCGAACTCTACACACCAAGCCACCTACTATATAGATTGAGACACACATGCATAATATTAAATAAATAATATAATACAAACATTGCCCACACAGATTCTCATAAAAATGGAATACTCCCTCCGTCCCATATTAAGAGTCTCTTTTGGGAATTCCAACTTATTAAGGGGACAACCTTGATTTTGGTGGGATTTTCAACCTTCCAATATTGCCCTTTTTGAAATTCAAATTTATAGTGTCACATCAAAAAAAAAAGAGGGAAGAGTTGGATATAATAAAGGGCAAATTTGGAAAGTGTGTATTAAAGTACTTTGACTTTTCAAAAAGGACTCTTAAAATGGGACATAAAAAAATGGCATCAAAGACTCTTAATATGGGACAGAGGGAGTAACTGATTTTATTGAATGAATAATAAATCAACTACATAAAGCATGGCTTTTAGTACATATCCCTAATAATGGGTTCCTTGGATCAAGTTGGGATTGTATCATGTCTATATGGACATTACATTAGCTCCTAGTCTAGACTTGTATTCTATAGAGGTGTTGTAATCTCAACAAATTAAAAGGAATTCATGATTGTGTCAACTTTCCTTGCTTGATAGATTAAGCTAGAAGTTTGGTATAATATTTAAGAATTGATATTATATTCAAAGCATGCGAACTAACCCTTTGTTTTGTAGCGCTATGGAGGTACAATTTTTTGACTTATCTCTAGTTCATTTTATTTCTTGACTTTATTGATTTTCGACTCCATACGCGACCCTTGAGACTAGGATTTGCCTTATATGTATATATGAATTAGAGACTCACTTTTAGGTTTTCTATTATTTGCATGCATTGCATGTTTCAATATTGCAGCTAGATCTTGGGTAAGTTTCCTTGTTCTCTATTGCATGTCATTTTGCTTGCTATTTTAATTATGTGGTTTTGTATGCCTTTTATTGTTAGCAATCTTGCACCTCTTTCGACATGCTTTTGTAATGTGTATATATATGTATTAGTTGAGGGCATGCTTAGATTAATTATTCAATTAAAAAGGATGTTGAGTAGAGGCCTATCACGAGATAGGATGAAAGGGGGTGTTTTAGTCTGCCGAGCTTCTTCCCCTCTCATTTCATAATCCCCAGACCTAGAAATCTCTGGTTTCCAAAAGATCAGTTTGCTTTTAAAACGGTTTCTTAATTTTGCTTTAAAAAAAAAAGTGGCGACTCGTATTTGAATTTGAAATTTAAAAAAGTTTTAAAAGCGTGGTTAAACTGCGAGTATCCATAGGGCTGCCCGAGCATACAATAAAAGGGTAAAAGAAAAAGTCTTTTTGCACAGAAGACATGGTTTGAAAGGCTGTCTTACCTATTATGGACAAAGATAATCGGTACAGTAAATGGTCGGTCAATTGGGAAAGACCCTTGGTCATCCATCAGGTAAGAAATGCAGAGCATATAGGCTGCACGATATGGATGGAGAGGTCCATGCTAGATTAATAAATAGTCAGTATTAAAGTCATACTATCCTTCTCTGTGGGAGACTATTTATTCAGAGTACAAGCTGAGTCCTAAATTAGAATATGAACGACTTATCAATTATGAGCCCGATTGATCAAAAGCATATTTGTATTAATAAAGGCTGCGCACAACTTTCGTTACAAAATAATTACAACCAAAAGAAATAAATATATTCAGGGATAGAGGTCAGCCTCTAGGTTGACTCAAAGTTCCTGAACTTCTCTCTCAAAACCTCCAAAGTCTTCTTAGCTACATCCCAATCATGCTGAGCCTTGTGGAGTTTTTGGGACCGAATACGGGCAATTAGAAGGTTGGCTTGTAGCTAATCATTGCATTTTTTCACATCTGGTCAAGCCCAGGCAGGGCAGCATTAATTTGAGTTAGCACTGTGTTATTTGGAGGAACAACCTCGGCCTCCAAATTTTCTAGCTTTGCTTTTAGCTGGGCAATGGTGTTTTAAAGACAAGCGTCCCGGGCAACCACCTGTGCTTGGGTCACCTTGCCAGCCTCGTACTTGGTCTTAGCCGACTCAAGAAACTTTATCGCCTTCTAATGGGCAGAGTGCACTAAAACATAGCACCTCGAAAGCCATTCTTAAACTTCCTTTTAGTAATGTAACTTGCTCGGTAGTTAAAGCATGATTAGCCAGAAGTGAGCTCAGGGCAGTATCTATCTCAACTGAGGGGAAAGAGCGATGAGATCCTTGCTGGCTAGCTCGAGGATTTAGGTCCTTGGACTATTGGAGGCTTGATAGTGTAGCCGCTTCGAACTCAAAAGATCCCAAATCAAACGCCCAAATATCGATAGTGGTGAAAAGTCATCAAAGGGGATGAATGGTTCCAGACCTTAAGGAACAGCCTGTTCAAGAACAACAAAAACTAGGGTCAATGTTTAATACTTGTAAAATAGAAGAAACAAGCCCAATCAAGAAAGGGAATTACATGAGCAGTTACTGGTATGGAGGTTGAGACATCCTGCGAAATGATGGCCGAAGAGTTGGAGGCAATAGCCTCAATGCCCGACCCATGGACTGGAGCTGGGACTGTCAGTTGACTTGGTTCACGAGGAGGGGTCAGAATTTCTTCTTCCGAAGCTTCAATGCCCATACCTACAGTAGGATGATCGATCTCTTCAGTGATAGGATCGACCACTAGAGGTTGATTTTCACTACTAAGGGCTGATTCTCTCATAATATTGGAAGTTTGAAAGTCGGCCGTCGCCATCTCTTCCACACCCTGAAGAGCAGATTTGGTTACTGCAATGGAGTCATTTGGAGTAGTCATATCATCTTCACTGGCCAAATTTAGGGATTGCAGGATCATTTGTTCCACTTCATCCCCAACTATATCTAGTGGTACATCTTCTGGCGCATCTTCACTACTGGAGAAAAGGACTACCTATTTTGGCATGGACCCTCTAGTAGGACTAGTGTCTTGGTCCCCATTAGAAGGAGTCAATGGAAGAATGACACAAAGTGGGACAGACCTCTTTTAACAACCTTTTCAAGAATGGCCTCAACCCATTTAGTTGTTGTGGGCACTTGGAGAGGGGGCAGCGCAACACATAGTTGGGCTGTTAATGGATGGACCGTTGGTAGCTGAAGACTCTACCCAGGTAATACTTCCTCTTCAGATGTTTCATCGACTAGCTAAAAGAAACCAAAAGGGCTTAGAGTGAAAGATAAGTTATACCGACCATCTTGGAATAAGACAAGTACAATACTTGTGTAGACGGGGTAATTTTTTCCTTCTTGGCCGGCCCATTGTCTATTAGTTTTTTGGTAGCCGGCCTCTTAGATGTTTGTTTTCTAAGGGATACCACAGAGGCACCAGCAGGTTTGTCGGCCTCATTGACCGATGAAACAGTAAATTGGAGAAGCATCTCAGAGGTGGTGCTCTTGAATATTTAGGTGGTCTGTTCAGACCACCACTTCTCAAACTCTTTTGAAACAACCAATGGGGCAGAGAAGGGCTGAAAAGAAAACGCAGCCTTCAATTTGTCTGACCATTCTTTCATCTTCTTCACCTACTCCTTGTTCATGATCAAGCCTCGCTCTTCCTAGTCTACATTTATAGTAATGGCCGGTGGAATGGGAACCAATTGGGAAAGCCTAAATTGATGGGCGAAGAGAGGAATGAAGTAATATTTAGCACTATACTTGTTGTTGCTCTGGGGGATGCTCGGGCTAAATATAATGTATCTAGCCACCAAGTATCTAGAAAAGATTTTGTTATAGGTGATTTGGGTGCCTGGACCCCAATTAGCAGGATTATTAGAGAGTTAGAAAAAAGAACGAAAGTACAGGGAAAAAAAAGGGAAGAAAAGGAAGGAGCTTGAGTAGAGCATCCTTCATAGAAAAAGGCAAAACACTCTTCGTGCCTCTCGAGCACTCGCACCTGTCCTTTTCAGTGGGCTCGAGTGCTCGCGCTAGCTCGAGCGCTCTGGTTAAGTAGTTTGTAACAGTAACAGTTTTAGCAACAAATTTTTAACCATTAAATCTCAATGCATGTCATATGCATGGCCTTAGATCATCCAAATAACTATATAAAACATGTTTATAAGTGAGTATGAGGACTCACAAGGATCTAAATGGTGATCTAGTACTAGGATGATGAAAACATGATGAAATATGTTTGTATATGCTTGATTAAGCTTCTAAGTATTTCAGTTCATGCTTTGATCTTCATGCATGTTACATGTATGGTTCAAGATTGTCAAGTTAACTTGTAAAACATATTTAAGAGTGAGTATGAGTACTTAGTTAAGATCTTGATGAAAGAAATGATGAAGATGTGTGTGTGTGGTTGATCAAGTTCCAAATACTCTACTTCAAGCTTCAAGACCTCAAACTCCCTCCTCTTCACTTTGATCCTCAAGGACTCATTTCCAGAACCTCATGGTAGTTATAATACAAGTGTTTGTGTGTATAGATTATGAATTGAAGGCCATGCAAGGGGTCAAAGGTGTATATGTATGAGTGTATGTGTATAACTCTCAAGAACTTCCCCTCTCAAATGCTCTCTATTTTACAGGGTTAAAACGTATTAAATGCTAGGAATGCAGGGGTATTTATAGACCTTATGAGTCCTAGGGGTAAAATAGTCATTTTACCCATATTTAAGCTCGAGCCCTCCCAGGGCCCGAGCGTTGTTTTAAGGATCCAAAGGTTTAAGGAATAAACATACATAAGAACTAATCATCAAAGCTAATCCATATACGATTGTAACTAACATATAGGCTTATAGAAATACTGAAATACATCCATACACTGACAAATACAGGTAAAAGGGCCGGTGTTACAGTTGCCCCGTGCTCTGGACCTGAATTTGACTAATGCCTGCTCACCATGCCAACGATAAAGAAGATATGTGGTCTAGTGCATAACATTGCATACATGAGACTTCCCACTGCCAAAGCATAGGGAACTCCTGCCATGCGATTCCTCCCATCCTGTGTCTTAGGACACTGGTCTTTAGAGAACGGTAAACCATGGCTGAAAGGTAACAAACCTTTCTTCGAACTATCCATGGAAAATCTAGTTAGCACTAAATCGATATAATAGGCTTGGGATAATCTCATTATCTTTCACTTGTGATCTCGAAAGAGCTTTAACTAGAAAATCTAGTTAGCACTAAATTGATATAATAGGCTTGGGATAATCCCATTATCTTTCACTTGTGATCTCGAATGAGCTTTATCCCAAGGATGTAGCTCGCCTCTCCTAGATCCTTCATATCGAAAGTACTAGTTAGCCAAACCTTGATTGATGACAATGCCCCTATATTATTCCCAATGAGTAGAATGTCATCAACATAAACCACAAGAAAAGCCACCACCTTACCCTCACATTTCTTGTATACACAAGGTTCATCCAGATTTTGTATGAAACCAAACAACTTAACACCTTGGTCAAAATGAATGTTCTAACTCTGGATGCCTGCTTAAGCCCATAAATGGACTTTTGCAGCTTGTATACCAAGTTATCTTTTCTACCAGCTATGAACCCTTCTAGTTGCTGTATATAGATATCCTCCTCAAGATTGCTATTCAAGAATGCAGTCTTGACGTCCATCTGCTAAATCTCATAATCTAGGCATGCTGCAATGGATAAGAGTATTCTAATGGATTTGAGCATGGCTACTGATGAGAAGGTTTCCTCATAGTTAATGTCATCTCTCTGAGTATAACTCTTCCCCACAAGCCTTGCCTTAAAGGTCTCAACCTTTTCATAAGATCCTCTTTTCCTCTTATAGACCCACTTACAGCCAATGGGTTTAATATTGCTGGAAGTTATATAATATCCCATACTTGAATGGAATCCATGGATTCTAATTCAGCCTTCATAGCTTTAATCCAATGGGTTGAATCAACATCAGCCATTGCCTCTTCGTACGTAGCAGTATCATATTCAGATTCTATGGAGACAGCTTCAAAAACTTCTCCTAAGAACATATATCTATCAGGTTGGCTGGTAATCCTCCCGCTACGATGAGGTACCGGTGTAGAAATGGGTGAATATTTGGTGTTTTCTAGTCTTACATCATTTTCAACTGTTGGACGAATAGATGGCTCTCCATCTATTTATCTCAGATCTATCCTTCTTTAAGTTTATGGTTCATGATGTAATCATCCTCCAAGAAAATGGCATTTTTACTAACAAACACTTTTTGTTCTCTTGGATCATAAAAATACCATCCATAAGTACCCTTTTAATACCCTATAAAGTAACACACTTCTGATCTAGTTTCTAATTTCTTATCTTTCCTTTCAGCACATTTGCTGGACACCTCTATATTCGGAGATGTTACAAAGAGGCGTTCGTCCAATCCCCATGGTGTCTTAGGAACAGATTTTCTTGGAACTAGATTTAGTATGTACATAGCGGTTTCCAAAGCATAACCCCAAAGTAATAATGACAACTCCGAATAACTCATCATTGACCTAGTCATGTTTAAAAGAGTCCGGTTCCTTCTCTCCGCTACACCGTTCTGCTAAGGCATACCAGGTGTAGTCAACTGTGATATAATCCCATTTTGTATGAGGTGATCAATAAACTCATTAGAGAGGTACTCGTCACCTTGATCAGATCGAATGGCCTAGATATGTGTGCGTAATTACTTCTCCACTTCAGTCCTAAACTCTTTGAACTTTTCAAAGGCTTCAGACTTATGCTCCATTAGGTACATATATCCATACCTAGAGTGGTAATTAGTAAATGTAATGAAATACTCATAACCACCCCTAGCTCTAATATGTATTAGCCTACACACATCAGTATGAACTAATTCTAACAATGCATTGGTCCTGATGCCCTTTGCAGGAAAGAGCCTTTTGGTCATTTTACGCTCTAAACATGATTCACAGACTTCCATTGGTTCGACAACCAAATCACCTAAGAACCCTTCTTTGACTAGTCTGTCAATCCTGTTTAGATTGATATGACCTAGTCTCATGTGCCAAAGCCATGTTAGATTAGTGGAAGGTTCTTTTCTTTTAGATGGTACAATTACCACTGAGTTATTAAGTTCCATATTAGAATCTTTAGAAATATTTGGAGTAATCACATAAAAAACATTTGACTTAATACCAGAATACACAAAAGAACCATTTCTTTTGATCAGAACTTCAGTTCCAAAAGAGAGAATAATTTTTATTTGAAAGTTCTTAAACTAAAATTAAATTACATCTCATTAAATGGACGTAAAGTATATATGAGAAAATCAAAAGTTTATTGTCTGGGAATTCTAAAACTACTACTCCTATAGCAACCGCATAAACGATTGCACTAGAACCTAGAGTAAGCACGATCTTCCCATCACTGCACCTCCAAGTTGATCTGAACCCCTGCAATGAATTACAAATATAGTTAGCCAAGCTAGAATCAATGCACCAAGTGTTCGAAGTATCCATTATAAAACTTACTTCAATCATAAGTGATTCGATCATACCTTGAACTCTTGTAGTTAAGAATTCCCGACAGTTCTTATTCCAGTGGCCTTTGTCCCTAACAAGCAATGAATATTGCATATTTATGTACCAATATAATAGATATAGTGCTCATTTAATATCCAAATCCCTAATCTTATATGCATTTTGGAATTAATATGGTTTAATGGTGATGTCACTCAAATATGTGTAATTATGTACTTCTACATGTTTTATATGCTTAGGTGAAAATGAAGTTGAAGTAATGCAATAAAAGGAAGGAAAGAAGCAGCAACCGCACTTGATTATATCCTATGTGCCTATTGTAATTTGCGTTAGTCAAAAAAGAAAAAGAAAAATGCCAAGTACCAAAATACCAACTACCATTCTCAGGCAAACAAAGAAAAAAAAACAAGTGTGAAAAGCATTAAATGCATTGAAAGCGACACTTAGTTATTTATGTAAATGGATGGAATATCTCTTTCTCTCTCTCTCTCTCTCTCTCTCTCTCTCTCTCTCTCTCTCTCTCTCTCTACAGATTTAGTCAAGAGGGTGTCTGATAGAAGAAGAAAAATTGGGCAAAGGATTGACGAAATGGCCAGTGATCACTCTCAGCTCCATGGTTTCTCCTATTCAAGTGACGAATACAATGATGAATTTACATCTTCCTTCATCTATAAATAACATCCACTGAAAGTGAAGAAAGGGAGCCAACCAGAGGGGTAAGAGGACTCACACAACACACAGCCACAGATAGAGAGAAAACCATAGGAAGAATTCCAAAACCAAAGTTACTATGTAGAAATTTAAGCTTTTCTTTGCTTTTTCTAGTTCTAAAATTTGTAAAGATTTTCTTTTCTGTAATTGATGATTTCAGGTTAAAAATATGTAACAAAACTTTATGTACTGTATTTCTCAAAGTAGTTCTTAAATATTTATTTTCTTGTAGGTCCTTTGCTAATTTGTAGTAGTAAAATATTTCTATTAAAATTTTGATTTCAAATCCAAAGTATCTGTAATTTTTTCATCTACTGTAGGAAAAATTAGTTTTTAGATTTTAGTGTTATTAATATTTTTAGTATAGTAAGTAGTTATAGATGTTCCCAAAAATAGTTTAAAACCCCAACTTTCCAATTCTTGTAACAAAATTCCATTCACTGTACGACACAATTTGCAAGTAAACGCAAGATTTCTTTGCTACTTAGTTGTTTGAATCACCTATTAAAGCCCCAAGTTTACAATATCCATATTCTATTCCCAAATTAGATTAGGATTTGGTTTGACCTTGCTTGTGTTCTTGGAGTTTATCCACTATGACCCAGCAAGAATTCAAAGTGAAAGGTTTATTATATTATTTTTGGTTCAGTATTTTAATTGATTTATGTTTTATTAGCTTAGTTGTACTAAACATTTTTATTTTGCAGATTCCACAAATTCAATCCAACTCATGTTAAGTGAAAAAAAAATGTATTAATATTAGGTTTCACTCTTAACTTGGTGTAATGACCTTAATTTTAATTAGACAGTAATTGTGTACACCTATTTAATTTATCTTTAAAAGGTTATTTAGAAAACAATTTCAATTCCAAAAATGTTAGGCTAAAACTTCAATTGAGGATATGCAATAGAAACTTAGAAATCACAGCTTCTGTGCACTAATCTTAAATGGGCAAATTTATCTAGGTAGATTGTTTTTCCATTTTTGGCCAAAAATATCTACAGTTTATGACTATTTAACATATTTATAGACTATGGCTATATTGGACTTTAAAAGATTACGTATTTGAAATAAGAATTTAATTATGTGAATTGTCAAACTATGTTTTTTGTCATACAAAACACCTAGCATAGAAAACAACTTATTTAATAAAGTTTATATTTCAAGTATGTGTATATATATATATATATATTTCTATCCATTAATGGACAGACAATTGTGTAGTGGCAGAGTGGTGGGGACTGAGCGCCAAATAACCTACGTCCGTGGGCTTGAGTTCGAACTTGGCTACTGCCCGATCGCCTCTTTAGTTTTCTTTAAACTAAACAACGTCATTTCATATCAAACCTAACACACTTGTTATGACTTCTACTGGTACACGTTTATTTTTAAATAAAGAATCACTCTATTTAAAAATGGCAAACCCTTTGAAAAGCACAAAAGTTGTGTGATCTAGTGTTGATTTGTATATTCCCAATCTCTTTAAATCATTTCTCCCAAGTTAATTAATATTTCCTGTTTTAAGATAACTTTGATTAAATATTTGTATTATTTTCATTTTTTGCTATAATAAAATTCAAAAACTTCATTTCATGTGAATCTATGTTTTATTTCTTTTTCTTCATTTTCTTACTATCATCTTAGTTAGTTTATTTTTGTACTATTAAATTTTTACTGTACTATTAAAAAAAGATTTTAATTAAGTTTTATTGCAAAAATATAAAAAACTAGTAGATTAGGAAAAACCCTAAAAATCCATCATCTTTTATTTTCTTTTTAGGGACAAAATAGTTACTTCCTATCTTTATAAATCTTTTTACCGTTCCCTGTGGATTTGACCTGGTCTTACCAGAACTTTATTACTTGTACAGTCACCTATATTTGGGTGTTGATAAGAAAACGTGTCAGTAGGACGTCGTCAAGTTTTTGGCGCCGTTGCCGGGGACTGGTTAAAATAAAAAAAAAAGTTAGGTCTAAAACTATTTCTCCCAATATATATACCTATTTTACCTTAAAATAATCTAGTTTTCTTTCAAAATAATAGGGTAAATTACACAAACCTCCCCTGAGGTTTGCCTTAATTACACGGACCTCCCCTCTTGTTTAAAAAATTACACAGACCTCCCTCGAGGTTTGTAATTAGGTAACAAAACGCCCCCTCCCCTAACGGTCTGTTAGTTTTTTTTTACATTAGCCTCCCCTGAAATTTACAATTAGCCCCCCTAATATTATAAAATTGTCATACTAAGCCCCCTTTCTCTTATATTTTTGTTCTAACTATAAAATCCCTCCTCCCTCCTATGTTTTTGGGTTAATTTTTTTAGCATTAATTTATATCATTTACACAAAATACATATAAATAGGTCCAAAATTATTTTTTTTCCCCAAACAAACCACTATCAAGCCCCCCATGTATTAATTTTCTAGATACGCCTCTGTCCCTATGCTTCAAAAGTGGACACTTAACCCCCTGTGATTGTGGACTAAAATGGAATTGTTATGATTTCACTCAAAACTGACAAAAATTCTAAAATTGATTAAAAATATAAACACTTAACCCATTTTGTGATGTTAATTTTGGGGTTAACGCTCTTTGAGTGAAATCATAACAGTTCTATTTTAGTCCACAATCACAGGGGGTTAAGTGTCCACTTTTAAAGCATAGGGACAGGGGCAGATCTAGAAAATTAATACAGGGGGGCTTGATAGAGGTTTGTTCAGGGGAAAAAAAATTTGGACCTATTTATATATGTTGTGTATATTTTGTGTAGATGATTTAAATTAATGCTAAAAAAATTAACCCAAAAACATAGGAGGGAGGAGGGATTTTATAATTAGCACAAAAATATAAGAGAAAAGGGGCTTTAGTATGATAATTTTATAATATTAGGGGGGCTAATTGTAAATTTCAGGGGAGGCTAATGCAAAAAAACTAACGGACCATTAGGGGAGGGGGCGTTTTGTTACCTAATTACAAACCTCGAGGGAGGTCTGTGTAATTTTTGAAACAAGAGGGGAGGTCAGTGTAATTAAGGCAAACCTCAGGGGAGGTTTGTGTAATTTACCCAAAATAATAAAATAAAAAAAATGGTAGATAATTTTCTTTAATATATATATATATATATATTCATAAGTATGTACGTGTCCATATTCTAAAAAAAAGGACATTTATATACATTTATAAGCATATCTTCTATAAAAAAAAAATTAATTTAAAAAAAGTTTTTCTTACTTAGTTACAAATAATAAAAATAATATATATATATATATAAAACTTAGTTTTCTTTTACTTCGTATGTCCTTAGATACTACTGAGGCTTTATATCAAGTGTCACATAATTATAATATTTCTACTGATTCATCTAGCATACAATTTTCTAGAATAATGGCTGAAATTGAAGGCATAGAAGGAATAGCTGATGACGCTCATAGTGAACATGGGGATAATATACCACAACTTGTTTTACCAGAGCATGAGCAACACTCTTTATGTGATCTATTTACCCCAGAATGAAATATCACTCATTCTTGCATCACACTACCTAGACATACAAGAAATTTTCACTTTAGACATAACATGCTACTATCCTTACCAACTTACCATGGAATTAAGAAAAAATATGCTTATGTTCATATTCGTGAATTTGAAGACGTTTGTGATACGTTTGCTGATCAAACTTGTCCTCTTGAGATTGTCTATCTCAAGCTTTTCCCTTTTTCTTTAAAAGATGAAGCTAAATCTTGGCTTTTATCTCACCGTACTGGATCTATAACTTCATGAGAGGATATGAATGAAACCTTTCTAAATGAATTCTATCATAAAAAATTAACTCATAGCTAACACGACAAATTAAACTCTTCACCCAAAAAGAAAAGGAACTAAGCCCTGAAGATTGGCAATGATTTAAGGATCTTCCACTAACCTGTCCATATCATGGATTTAAAAAATGGTGCCTAATTAGTTTCTTTTATGAAGGACTAGATCCAAAGTCAAATAACTAATTGAAGCCATGTGTCAAGGGAAATTTTTTAAAAAAATAATGACAAAGTTGAATCATACATTGATTGGCTGGGCGATAATGCTTCCCAATGAAAAAAAGAAGAAATTTGTAGGATAGAAAAGGCCAAATGTTCATAGCAATCACAATCAGAAGACAAATTAGTAGTAAAAATTGAAGAATTAACTCGTAAGCTAGAAGCTTTTAAATTGGAGAAAGCTAATCCTCCTCTATCTAAGAAGAAATTAAAACTTTGCAGTACATGTCATATGCTGGGGTACTCTATAGAAAAATGTGTTAATACCCCTGTTTGTCAAAGATTTACCCCCGTACAAAAAGTTCTATCATATAACTCGAGACTACATCTTTCTAGAAAAAAGATGAAATCTGGATGGATTGGTCCATATGTAGTAAAAAATGTTTATCCTTATGGAACTGTCTAGATTGAAGACCCTAAAGATGGACATACATTTAAAGCTAATGGGCGTAGATTAAAGTCGTTCTTTGAAGGTTTTGAAGTTGAGTTGGAGTCCATTCCTTTGGAGGACCCCAACTATAATGCCCCTTAATTTCTTAAATCATGATTAGAATTGTACACAGTAGGAATTTTATTTTAATTTTCTTTTTTCTTACTATTTAGTATTTTTCAGAAATTGTAACATATTATCTGATGTCACAGGTAACAACGAGACATAAACCCAATTCAATGTCATACAGGTGCAGGATTTGGTTCAGACCATGCTAGTTCATCTAATATAAATAACAACTATCTATCAGAGGATAAAAACTCTGTCAGTTGATGGTACACACCCAAATTTCTAATATCTCATGGACTATGATGATGAAGAGATGTTTTAGCTAGGTGTGTCAATAAAATGAATGATGACAGTGATGAAGATATCGATTATTTAGTGGATCTTGACCAACCTACGAACTGGGATGGTTCACCAATATATGATGGATTAGATGACTGGCAAAATATTAGTACAAATTATGATGAATGGGAACAAGCTCAATATGAAGTGTTCCAAGAATTATATAATCAATCTAAAGAAAACGAATAAGAGCGATACCTGACATCCTTAGACCAATTCCCCATTTATAACAAAAATGATACTATTTTTGGATGGGGGTGTTTATTAACTAGAGTTGTTGACGGAGAACTGTTAAGGTACACCTTCCAGAGGAATTGGTTTTTTCACCTACTTGAATAGGGAGACTCTATAGTCCCAATCTTTATTGAGTAATTCATTCCTCAAAGAGTCATTGTCAGATATAATATATTCATGGAAGTAACACTGTATGATGATCACAACGTTTATGACTATGACATCTATTTGATGTTTCGAGTCTACTGTCCTAGACCTCGAAATGATCACTTTTCATGGGCATTAACCTCAGGTGACATCTAGATATATTAAGAAATTCCTGTCATTATTATTATTGTTATTGTACTTTTCTTTTGCTATATATATATATATTTATCATTGGGTTTTAAGTGTTAGAACCACTTGCACTTATTATTTCTATAAAAGATTATGAGTTTTGATTTTTTTTTATTTATCAAATCTCAAATAATGCTATCTATTAAATGTACTAAATTGTATGTTTGAACTATCTCATTACAGTCCAAAATAAAAAGGCACACCAGAAGTATTGCTAGTTAAAAACTATGCTGCTAAAACTGCCAAATAGCAAAATTTGAACACAAGATCGATTCTTTTAAACTGCACTTCAAAAGGTCGATTATACAGTGATTCTTGGTAACTTTATCTCAGCACAGTGATTATACATTTATTTTATATTATATATATATATAAGTTAATTTTGTCATTATTATTCTATCTTTTTTTGTGTGTGTTCTTTTTATTACAGGTGTTATCTTTAACTTCTCCTTAATTTTTCTCATCTCACTCAATGAGAACAATGTCAGAATCAGTTGGGGGGGAGGGGGGGAATGGTGTGTGGACGATTTCACGATTAACACTTGTTTGTTTGTTTTATCTTTATTTCTTAAATTATTTAAAAAAAACTTATGATAAGTTTTTCTTTTTAGGGAGAGCTATACTGAAAAAAGAGAAAATGGCTATAAATAGGGATTTAAACCCTAAACACTTTCCCCATTTCTCTTTTTCCTTTCTTTTTCTTCTTTCTTTCTCTCCCTCTCTCGCGACGTCTCTCCGACTCTCTACGACGCTCTCTCCCTCTCTCCCCTATCTCCCACAATTTTCTTTGATTTCTTCGATCCAAAATCAAGATCCACTCTATTGATCACTAAAGGTAAGATCTATAATCTAAAGAAAAGCTTGATTTTAATATTATTTTTCTTATTCCGATTTTGCTTAAGTTTTTATTTTTGATTTTTATTTTCTATCTTTTCCATTATATAATAAAAAAAATGAATCCATAAGTTGTAGGTACTCGCCAAAGAAGCTTGGAAATACCACTTACGGTGTATACACTGACCGTACCAGGTTAAAGGAAAAACATCGATAGAGGAGGCCGTCATTATAGTCATTGAGGGTCGCCTCCTGATAATAGATCAAGTAATCCACTGGATCAATGGTTCCATCATAGAGGTGAGTCTTCGGGATCTTTCAAATTTTTAGGAGTGGTTCAACCAGGATTTCTATTAAGTGTGGTGACATAGATTGCTTGAGCGTATACTAGTCAGATCTTTATTTCTAGGGAGTTCCCCTAAGGGGCTACTTTTTCTATAGCTAAGGACTCCTCTTCCTGCTCCCAAGCTCCCATCCACGATTCCTTTTTGGTAAGACCCGAGCAGGGCTTTCGGGAGTGATCTCGATGCGCCCCATCAGCTCGCCAAACTGGTGTTTCTTCGTACTACTAAACTAACCTCTCGTCCTCGTTGAACTAGGTTTTGTCATTCTATTGATTGGATTGGTAGCTTTTTCCCCTTTCATCCATATCTCGCACTGGAGGAAGGGAAGGGAGCTGAGCTTCTAGTCGAGCCTAATGTTATCTGATGGCAATGAGTTCTTGTACGACGCCTTGTACTTGAATCACCAAAATTTCCAAGGGAGTTTGAGCTGGCAGATGGGACCTGAGTAGGAGGATCACTACTGTTATGTGACGGATCCTAACGACTCTTCGATACAGAGTCGCAATGAGTTTTCTGAGCATTGTGAGCTGATTATGCCATCGCACCCTGAGGGACTGATGCTTTGGATATGCTAACCAGATGATGGTTGAAGGAAAGAGAACGATTTATGACTTAATCATTCTCACAGAAGGTGCCAAGCTGATGTAGCCAAAATCGGCATTAAGCGATGATTGGTGTATAATCGTCCAAATACCTACAAAACAAAGACGATAGGTGTGTACCCAAAGTCTCCTCCGATGATCAAGTTAGTCTAAAAAGGAGGAGAATAGAAAGTATTAGAGGAAGTGTATACCTTGTTGGTATTTTATACCTTTCTTGTTAATGTTGTGGTAGAAATTTGAACATGGGCTGGAAGGATAATACCAGTCTAATCCCACTTAGGATTATGTCACGCCCCGTAGTAGCAAAAACAGAGAAAAAAAAAATCCTTTTTGGACCCATAGGCATGTTAGGAAACTGCGTTCCCAGAATCCATTGACAGCGCGTATAAGTTGGTACTGCAAAAAAAATTACGTGAAAACTACAATAACCCTACAAGGGCGGAACTAGGGTTACCTTAAACTGCTAAAACGGATTGCTGTAGTAGACGAATCGAGAACACGGGCTCGATAACAGCTCACGATCTTCTACTGCATTCCTTTGCTGCCAGAATATCGAACTGAGTGTGGGCTCTTTCGAAATCCTTTCTATTTTCTGCTCTCCCTCTTTTACGCTCTCTTTTCTATTCCGAGTTATAATTCTCTATATAGAAAAACGCTAACTGAGGAGAGAGCCAAAGCAGCATATATATTGTCACGCCCCGACGTAGCATAAATATGGAAAGCATTTAATTTCCTTTATGGACCCGTAGGTCGCGACAGTTTGAAGGATCGATTCCGTCCCAAACGTCGAACAACATAAAACCATTAATCAGAGTAGAGCAATCAGGGCTTATAAAATTTTTCTAACTTATTACATCTTATGGTACGGGGTTAACTAAGGCACAGACCGCCTTGAAATAAGACAATAACTTAAAGTCTATTACAGTCATCCTTATTACAAAACTAATCATAACTTAGAGCACATAAACTTAAAGCATATAAAAGTAACATCTCTTCTCAGCAACTGATCTCAATTAGCATAATCATACGGTTCATCCTGATTATTACCTGCAAAGCCTGGACACGAATGTCCAGGACGCATCAACGCCGTCAGCTTCAAGAAGCTGGTGAGTATTAAAAACATAGCTTTGAATGTAAAAACATGCCCATTTACCTTTTTCCCATTTCCATTTAAATACCACAAGTTTATATTTATGATAAAGAGCTTGTTAGAAAAACAACCACAACAATAATTAAAAGATAAATTCACACATATGTGACCGTGTATGAGAACAATGCACCATCTCATCTAACCGACTCTTTTCTCTCGACAAAACCCAACAACCCTCTATCCTACTCCTGGTATCTTTGAAATACTAAGATAGCCACACTTTAGCAACGGGGCGCCAGGGAGTGTCCAGTTTGCCTCACACTTTGGTCCGGGGTACCAGGGAGTGTCCAATGCCTCACACTTTGAATACCCTAACCGCCATGCAAATACCGGGGCAACCCCCACACAGGTATCCAGACTCGAGTCATTCAGGGAGTGTCTATAGGCCACACTTTAGCACTTCCATGGGTGCCAGTGAGTGTCCAAGTTCGGCTTCACACACTTTAACGCTTCCATGGGCGTCAGGGAGTGTCCATTTTTGCCACCTTCGCATTTCAAAGACACCCTCATCCTCTTTTTCAACTCCAACCACAATCACATCCACAACCACAACCATAACCACAGCCACAATTACAACCACAACCACAACCACAACCACAACTCAAACTCATACTCTTTCCACACAATCATTACTCTTTTCCACACTATCATTACTCTTTTACACACTACCAACACTCACCATGCATGTACAACTGACTCCACATGAATGTCATCAAACTTTAAACATAAAGGAATTCACAGAATTAAAGAAACAATACGCGTACGGGGATTGAAAATTCGTAATTCATTGCCTTAATCATTTTAAACATAACTAATAGCATTCTAAAAACTGCTACTGAAATCCTCATTTTCTTTCCAAACGGTGCAGAATCTGAGAAAATTGCATTAGACGAAAAGTGTGCAGAATCGAGTTTTTCTTGGGACTACGCGGGCAGAACCTTAAATTTCATTCGTTTTCCTAACAAAAATCTGAAAACAAAATTCTGCTACTGTTAAAATTAAAAGAGAAAATATTAGATTGAATTTCTAATATACTTTTTCTGCTACTGTAATCCTCATTTTCTGCCCAAACGGTGCAAAATCTGAGAAAATTGCATTAGACGAAAAGTGTGCAGAATCGAGTTTTACTTGGGACAACGCGGGCAGAACCTTAAATTTCATTCGTTTTCCTAACAAAAATCTGAAAACAAAATTCTGCTACTGTTAAAATTAACTACCTAAATCAGTAAATAAGGAATGAGTTACATTTGGAGTGAGTTAGTAATACTCACCGTGATGTAGATTGAAGAAGTTGTTGAGAAAGAAATACAAGAATTAAGAATCTCCAATTTCAAGCTTGGCTATGGAGGATTGAGCTCTTCAAATTCTGAAATTATTATCTCTCTATGTGACTCTCTCAAACTCTCTATGTTAGGAGTGTAGAATGTGTAGTGTGGTTGGGTGTATAAATACTCAAACTCCCACTTAGAAAACATTTGCCTAACATCCCACTCATTCTCCATTAATCTCCACTAATTACAAAGAAAGTGCAACAATGATGTGTAAATATACACTTGCAATTCATAATGCTCCATTGATAATTGAAAGGGTAGGTGGAGTTGGTGTGGGTCAAGGTGTGTTTGGAAATCAAGCTTATGGCATTAGGACAACACACATACTACAAGCATTTGCCAAACAAGGCCTAAGGGAAAACTTTAGCAATAATAATTGGGTATAAAGAAATTTGTCCAATCAGTTACTCCCAAAATTCTGTGGAAGTTTATCACTGCGCGGTCAGTTTTAAACTTACACTGGTATTTTCGTGATACGGTGTTTATCACAAAAATACAGAGAATTCATTTTAACGTTAGAAATAGTTTTCTGATTTTATAAAAATACAGTTTGAGTTTAAAAGAAATAATTCCACCGTTTTGAAATACAGTTTTGAATTTTAACACAGGTATTGCAAGTTTTTATGAAAATTGCATTTTGACCCCAAAAGTAATTTCAATTAGTCAAGAATTAAACTTTTCACATAAGAATCGAAATTAACATATAAACAGACAATATATATTAAATTTTAAATATGATAATGCAAATGATAATGAAAATAAATTTTAATTATGATCATGCAGGAAAATGCAGGTTATTACACCCTTCCCCCCTTAAACAGGATTTCGTCCCCGAAATCAAGACTAACTAGTCATGAAACAACTCCGGGTACTTCTTCCTCATATCAGCTTCAACTTCCCACGAGGCTTCATTCTCGTCGTGGTGATTCCACTGAACCTTCACCAACGGAATATCCTTATTCCTCAGCTTCTTGATACTCTGATCCAAAATCTTCGCAGGTCTCTCCTTGTAAGAAACGCTATGACTCGTCTCAATGTCGTCATAACTAACCACATGCGAGGGATCTCGTATGTATTTCCTCAACATACTCACGTGAAACACGTTGTGAACCCCAGACATCTTTGGTGGTAACGCCAGTTGATAGGCCACTTTCCCGATACGTTCCAAAATCTCAAACGGTCCAATGAAACGCGGAGCTAACTTCCCTCTCTTGAGACCAAAACGTACTACTCCTCGTGTTGGTGAAACCTTAAGAAGTACGTGATCTCCCACACTAAACTCCAGATCTTTTCGGCGTCGATCAGCATAACTCTTATACCGGCTCTGAGCGGTTCTCATCCTTTCTTTGACCAAGGAAATCTTCTCGTTGGTTTCTCTAACCAAATCTGGTCCCAACAATTCTGTGTCCCCAACCTCTGCCCAACACAATGGAGAACGACATGGTCGTCCGTATAGTGCTTCGAACGGAGCCATACCGATACTCGTATGATAACTATTGTTATAGGCAAATTCAACCAACGGCAAGTGTGTCTCCCAAGATTCTTCAAAATCGATCACACAAGCCCTAAGCATATCCTCCATGATCTGATTAACACGCTCAGTTTGCCCATCTGTCTGAGGGTGAAAAGCAGTACTCATCTTGAGTGAAGTTCCCATAGCTTCTTGCAGACTTTCCCAAAATCCAGAAGTAAAACGTGCGTCACGGTCTGACACGATCGATACAGGTGCACCGTGAAGTCGCACAACTTGTTGTATGTACATCCGGCTCATCTTTTCCACCGGGTATGTCATACTGTAAGCAATAAAATGAGCTGACTTCGTCAATCGATCCACAATTACCCAAATAGCGTCATGATTCTGTTGCGACCGGGGCAATCCTACTACAAAATCCATCGTAATGTGCTCCCACTTCCAACCAGGAATAGGTAGCGGTTGCAACAATCCTGACGGTCTCTGATGTTCGGCCTTGACTTGCTGACACGTCAAACACTTGGATACAAACTCGGCCACATCCTTCTTCATGCCTTCCCACCAGAAATTTCTCTTCAAATCTTTATACATCTTAGTTCCTCCCGGGTGAACTGTATACCTTGATTTATGTGCTTCTTCCAGAATATCTTTTCTCAAATTCCCACAATCTGGTACACATAATCTGTCTCTGCATCGATACCCTCCGTCACTCCCCACCTTCCATTCGGTCGGGTCTTTTTCTGACATTTTTACAAACCATGTCTGAAACTTCTCATCTTCTTTCTGAGCTTCAATAACGCGGTCGATAAGAACAGGCTGTAGGATAAGACATCCAAAAAGTTGTCCTTCTCCTCTTTCAGCACTCTGTACATCGAACTCCACCAACGTCTCCAAAGCTCGCCACTCTCTAACCATTAAGGAGGCGATCGTCTCCCGAGTCTGCCTACTCAAAGCATCAGCGACCACATTAGCTTTACCAGGGTGGTATTCCAACGTGAAGTCGTAATCTTTGATCAACTCCATCCATCTGCGCTGCCTCATGTTCAACTCTTTCTGTGTGAACAAATACTTCAGACTCTTGTGATCGGAGAACAAATCAAACTTCTCACCGTAGAGATAATGTCTCCAAATCTTGAGTGCAAAAACCACTGCTGCCAACTCCAAATCATGAATAGGATAGTTCAACTCATTCGGCTTCAGCTGCCTGGATCCATAGGCTATAACTCTGTCATCTTGCATAAGTACACACCCTAGTCCTTGATATGATGCGTCACTAAAGATAGTGAACTTCTCACCAGGCTTGGGTATTGCTAGTACTGGTGCGGTAGTGAGTCTCTCTTTCAACTCTAGAAAGGCTCGCTCATGCTTCTCTGTCCATTCGAATTTCAAATTCTTCTTTGTCAACCCAGTCAATGGTGCAGCTATCTTGGAGAATCCCTCAACAAATCTCCTGTAATAGCCTGCGAGTCCAAGAAAACTCCGAACTTCTGTAGGGTTGCTTGGCCTAACCCAGTTGGATACAGCATCGGTCTTGGACGAATCCACAGAAATTCCTTGAGATGACACCTTGTGTCCCAAAAATTTCACTTCTTGCAACCAGAACTCACACTTACTGAACTTGGCATACAAGTGGTGGTCCTTAAGCGTCTGCATCGTAATCCGAAGATGTTGCTCGTGTTCTTCTCTTGACTTAGAATAGATCAAAATATCATCAATAAAGACGATGACAAACTGATCTAAATAAGGCTTGAATACTCTGTTCATCAGATCCATAAACACTGCCGGGGCGTTCGTTAATCCAAACGGCATCACCAGAAATTCATAATGACCATATCGGGTTCTGAATGCAGTCTTAGGTATGTCTTCCTTCCGTACCCTCAACTGATGATACCCCGACCTTAGGTCTATCTTGGAAAATATCGTAGCTCCTTGTAGTTGATCAAATAAATCGTCGATCCGAGGCAAAGGATACTTGTTCTTGATTGTCACTCGATTCAATTCTCTGTAGTCGATACACAGCCTGAGCGTCCCGTCCTTCTTCTTCACAAATAACACCGGTGCTCCCCAAGGCGATGTACTTGGACGTACAAAACCTAGGTTCTCGAGCTCTTGAACTTGTCCCTTCAATTCTAGTAGTTCTGTGGGGGCCATTCTGTAGGGAACCTTGGTAATCGGTACGGTACCCGGTATAAGCTCAATACAGAACTCTATACTTCTCTCGGGCGGTAATCCAGAAATGTCTTGAAATACTTCTTCGAAGTCCTTGACTACAGGTATAGATGATGCTGTCACCTCTGTACTGACGACTTCGATGTTGGCTAAACATCTTGTGAGGAACATATCTCCCGAAGGGTTACATTGAAAATCAAAGGGTTGATTCTCATTGTCGGAGAATGTAATTCTCTTCCTCGCACAATCCAACTTCACTTGATTCTGAGACAGCCAATCCATTCCTAGGATTATGTCAAACTCCTTCATCGATAGGACGATCAACCTTGCAGGGATTTCTTGGTCACCTAATCTTAAGGGACAATCCTTGCACACATGTCCTAAACTGACCGCAGCTCCTATTGGTGATGTAGCCTTCAAAGCTTTCTCTAAGCGATGAGGTAAGATACCCAATCTCCGAATTGTATTAACAGATATGAATGATAGAGCAGCACCCGTATCAAATAATACTCTAACATGGGAGTTAAATAGAGTCAATGTACCTTCCACTGCTTGCTGATCAGGTTGAGCTTCTCCATGATCTCCTTCTTCATATTCAGCTCCATCATATCCCGCGGCATCAGGAATAACAGCATTCAAGCGGGTCTGACTCTGTTGTCCATAAGTTGCCTGCTTAGGGGCAGTGCAGAACCTGCTGATGTGACCTGGTTCACCACAGTTGAAGCAGACTATTCCTGGCTGAGTAGCACGCCTTGGTGCCCTGCAGTCCCGAGCCACATGTCCAGGGTTGCCACAGTTGAAGCACTTTACACCACTACTTCCTTCTCCTACTCGGGGTTGAGTCGGATGGGTAATAGCTTGTGCCTTCTTGCTCCCATCAAAGTTCCTCTTCTGTCCTTGGGTACGATTCATTGGTGGTCTATTCCCAAAATTACCCCTCTGAGGCGGTCGGAATTCGAATTGTTTACGGTATACTCGAGCATCCTCTTCCAGGTCGGTAGCCAGGCCGACTAGTCCTTCAAACGATTTGTCTAGGTGGCCGAGAGTCAGGCGACGAATCTGCGGTGCCAACCCTTGGTTATACTTCCGGATCTTCTTCTCCTCAGTATCAACCATGTGCGGGGCAAACCGTGACAGCCTCTCGAACTGTGTGGTATACTCTTGCACCGTCTTGGTTCCTTGCGTCAGATCCATAAACTCCTTCTCTCTTCTGTGCCTCTCCGTAGCCGGAAAGTACTTCTCCAGGAATCTCCCTTTGAACGCCGTCCATGTCATCCCCATAGCAGCGGTGTTTCCGATAGTGGCTATGACCGAGTCCCACCAATCTGCAGCGGCGTCAGTTAGTTGAAAAGTTGCCAATCTCCTTTTGTCCATCTCGTTGCATTGGACAGCTTCAAACATGCGGTCCATCTGTCTTAACCATTGTTCTGCCTTCCAGGGATCCGTGGTACCCGCAAATTGCTCGGGTCTGAGCGCACGGAATCTCTCCAGCAGCTTATCTCCCGTCTGGCGGTCTCGTTGGTTTTCATTCGCATTACTAACCCTCTCGAGACGTCTGATAAAAGCTTCAAATATTCCCGTGGGGTCGGCAGCCTCGGGCGCTCCTTCAATCAGATTTCTGTTCCTCCTTGGTCTTCCAGCCATTCTATGCATGATAGGGGTAGTAGAATGAGAAACATGCATGCAACAGTACTATGACAAAAATTTTCAAAGGAGTATTTATCACTATATCACATACTCGTATTATCACATAAGCATACAATAAAATATATATTAAGTACATATAATACTCGTATTCGAACTAGGGCTGTCTAATAGCAAAGAGGTCGTATTCTTATCCTCTAGACTCTGGGTTGTGGGCCATACTGACTGTTCCGAGATTTGACTCAGGAAGTTGGTCAGTGCCTAAGCTATTAATGAGGGCTATGGTATGCTTTAACTCCTTAGAAACTCGGCTACTATATGTCTGTAGGGGCATCGTAAAATATGGCTATCTCGGCTAATCCTAAATGGATATGTCTGAAGGTATATGGAAATTGCTATCATTCTTGTCGATGTGACAAGACAAACGGGTAATCATTTCTATGATAAAACCAACTTAGAATTTTAGTTTCTGAACTAAGGGTAATCCGTACTAAACTAAAACTAGAACTTGGTTATATAGCTTAGTAAAACTTAAGGGTAACCTATGTCACTAATCTATGGCGTGAAAAACTGAGCCTGGTCAATCTAGAAAACCTGGCTTTGATACCACCAAATCCTGTCACGCCCCGACGTAGCATAAATATGGAAAGCATTTAATTTCCTTTATGGACCCGTAGGTCGCGACAGTTTGAAGGATCGATTCCGTCCCAAACGTCGAACAACATAAAACCATTAATCAGAGTAGAGCAATCAGGGCTTATAAAATTTTTCTAACTTATTACATCTTATGGTACGGGGTTAACTAAGGCACAGACCGCCTTGAAATAAGACAATAACTTAAAGTCTATTACAGTCATCCTTATTACAAAACTAATCATAACTTAGAGCACATAAACTTAAAGCATATAAAAGTAACATCTCTTCTCAGCAACTGATCTCAATTAGCATAATCATACGGTTCATCCTGATTATTACCTGCAAAGCCTGGACACGAATGTCCAGGACGCATCAACGCCGTCAGCTTCAAGAAGCTGGTGAGTATTAAAAACATAGCTTTGAATGTAAAAACATGCCCATTTACCTTTTTCCCATTTCCATTTAAATACCACAAGTTTATATTTATGATAAAGAGCTTGTTAGAAAAACAACCACAACAATAATTAAAAGATAAATTCACACATATGTGACCGTGTATGAGAACAATGCACCATCTCATCTAACCGACTCTTTTCTCTCGACAAAACCCAACAACCCTCTATCCTACTCCTGGTATCTTTGAAATACTAAGATAGCCACACTTTAGCAACGGGGCGCCAGGGAGTGTCCAGTTTGCCTCACACTTTGGTCCGGGGTACCAGGGAGTGTCCAATGCCTCACACTTTGAATACCCTAACCGCCATGCAAATACCGGGGCAACCCCCACACAGGTATCCAGACTCGAGTCATTCAGGGAGTGTCTATAGGCCACACTTTAGCACTTCCATGGGTGCCAGTGAGTGTCCAAGTTCGGCTTCACACACTTTAACGCTTCCATGGGCGTCAGGGAGTGTCCATTTTTGCCACCTTCGCATTTCAAAGACACCCTCATCCTCTTTTTCAACTCCAACCACAATCACATCCACAACCACAACCATAACCACAGCCACAATTACAACCACAACCACAACCACAACCACAACTCAAACTCATACTCTTTCCACACAATCATTACTCTTTTCCACACTATCATTACTCTTTTACACACTACCAACACTCACCATGCATGTACAACTGACTCCACATGAATGTCATCAAACTTTAAACATAAAGGAATTCACAGAATTAAAGAAACAATACGCGTACGGGGATTGAAAATTCGTAATTCATTGCCTTAATCATTTTAAACATAACTAATAGCATTCTAAAAACTGCTACTGAAATCCTCATTTTCTTTCCAAACGGTGCAGAATCTGAGAAAATTGCATTAGACGAAAAGTGTGCAGAATCGAGTTTTTCTTGGGACTACGCGGGCAGAACCTTAAATTTCATTCGTTTTCCTAACAAAAATCTGAAAACAAAATTCTGCTACTGTTAAAATTAAAAGAGAAAATATTAGATTGAATTTCTAATATACTTTTTCTGCTACTGTAATCCTCATTTTCTGCCCAAACGGTGCAAAATCTGAGAAAATTGCATTAGACGAAAAGTGTGCAGAATCGAGTTTTACTTGGGACAACGCGGGCAGAACCTTAAATTTCATTCGTTTTCCTAACAAAAATCTGAAAACAAAATTCTGCTACTGTTAAAATTAACTACCTAAATCAGTAAATAAGGAATGAGTTACATTTGGAGTGAGTTAGTAATACTCACCGTGATGTAGATTGAAGAAGTTGTTGAGAAAGAAATACAAGAATTAAGAATCTCCAATTTCAAGCTTGGCTATGGAGGATTGAGCTCTTCAAATTCTGAAATTATTATCTCTCTATGTGACTCTCTCAAACTCTCTATGTTAGGAGTGTAGAATGTGTAGTGTGGTTGGGTGTATAAATACTCAAACTCCCACTTAGAAAACATTTGCCTAACATCCCACTCATTCTCCATTAATCTCCACTAATTACAAAGAAAGTGCAACAATGATGTGTAAATATACACTTGCAATTCATAATGCTCCATTGATAATTGAAAGGGTAGGTGGAGTTGGTGTGGGTCAAGGTGTGTTTGGAAATCAAGCTTATGGCATTAGGACAACACACATACTACAAGCATTTGCCAAACAAGGCCTAAGGGAAAACTTTAGCAATAATAATTGGGTATAAAGAAATTTGTCCAATCAGTTACTCCCAAAATTCTGTGAAAGTTTATCACTGCGCGGTCAGTTTTAAACTTACACTGGTATTTTCGTGATACGGTGTTTATCACAAAAATACAGAGAATTCATTTTAACGTTAGAAATAGTTTTCTGATTTTATAAAAATACAGTTTGAGTTTAAAAGAAATAATTCCACCGTTTTGAAATACAGTTTTGAATTTTAACACAGGTATTGCAAGTTTTTATGAAAATTGCATTTTGACCCCAAAAGTAATTTCAATTAGTCAAGAATTAAACTTTTCACATAAGAATCGAAATTAACATATAAACAGACAATATATATTAAATTTTAAATATGATAATGCAAATGATAATGAAAATAAATTTTAATTATGATCATGCAGGAAAATGCAGGTTATTACATATATAGGCTACGATAGGGACCATAAGAAGTCAATAAGGAATAAGCTTCCTTATGGAATTAGGAAATCCTAATTCGAACTGAATCAGATTCCTATTTCCATAAATTATAATTCATACCACTAAAGAATTATAATTGCACTCCTAAATGCTTATTATCTCCCCATGTTAAGATTACAGATATCCATTAATTAAATATAATTACTGATAATCATATTTAATTAATTTCTTAAAATTCCTTGAGATCCTCTGCTTAACTTATCTGATATGTCGGATACAAAATCCACCTGCAAGGTTTGACATAATCAAAACTTATAAGCTTTCTCAAGGGGATATCATCAATCCCAAAATTGAGACATGGATTCCATCATTAATTAATATCCACCACACAATTAATATTGCCACCCAATCCAATGAGATATTGACCCATTTAAGGATCTCACCCTTTTAGGGATCAAAGTGTAAATATCAAATGTACGTGTCTACAAATTAACTTAGGATTTAGAGCATAAGCACTCAAAATAGCCATGAGGTAATTACCCCAAGTCAGTCCCGTTTAATACACAAAGTGTACCAGCATAGTGAGTTGAAACTATACCGTTTTCCGTAGTCAAGACAAACCTACTACAACACCATGCTGCAGTCCTACCGATAGTGTGTCCAATCCTATCTAAGACTGTAAATCAAAATCTTACATTCTATAATATCTGATGGCCTGATCTTCCGTGTGTAAGCCGAACTCTACACACCAAACCACCTACTATATAGAATGAGAGACACACATGCATAATATTAAATAAATAATATAATACAAACATTGCCCACACAAATTCTCATAAAAAAATGGATCAACTGATTTTATTAAATGAATAATAAATCAACTACATAAAGCATGGCTTTTAGTATATATCCCTAACAAGGCCATGACAGTTGAAAGTCACCATATTGTCCACGAATAAAATCCAACCATCAGAGTAATGATTTAAAAGATGCATCGGAATATCTAAGCTCACACACAAAATCAGAGTTTAATACTAAACTATTACAAACCTTAAGCATTTATAGAAACGTAATTAAAGTATTACGGCTACAACAACATACGTCGATTATAAAATTTAACTATACAGAGTCTCTAAAAATGTAAACATAAATTATCTATAGCAAAGCTCCAGGTCTTCAGATCGTGTAGTAGTCAGCATCGGCATAGGCCTCATTCATCGTACGTTCCATCCTCATAGCCCCTAGCCATGTATTCCTCACATGTGTTCTTGTAACCCTGCCAAGCTGGACGTAGGATATCCAGCGGCATAAAACGCCGTCAGCTACGGAAGCTGAGTGAATGCAAATACTAATAGAGTATCTATAGATATGCAGCATATAAGACGATATCATTAAAGAAAATTCTGTCATCGTTCACTTCCATGAATGCACCGACTCAATATATAACCACGGATGTCATCCGAACAAATCTCAAGCATGATATGGACTCTTGGGTCCACAATCCGCACATAGCTTTATCATTCCACATTTATTACCTCGTTTACCCAACAATCCCTTTCTACCCTGGCATGCAGCCCAATACTTCTCAACTTATCCAACCTGACACGAAGTATAATTTTTTTTACACGTAAACCAAACACGTAGTCCTATACCACACAATCTTTTAACTCGACACGATGTCCTAACTCCCTGGCCAAACCGCCTTGATGTAATCTGGCCAGTACGCCCCTGATACGTCTTAGCCTACACGCCTGGCCAATATGCTCGACACATTATGGCCAATACGCCCCTGATAAATATTTCTTCCATAACGTATACCTCTTAGTCTGGGTCATGGACTAAAGCGACATATCCCTTAGCCTCTATCATGGACTAAGGTAATGTTCTTTTAGTCTCTAATAGACTAAGTGCAAGATGTATCATTCTTAGTCTTGGTCATGGACTAAAGTGACATATTCCTTAGCCTCTATCATGGATTAAGGTAATATTCCTTTAATCTCTATCGGATCTAGGATGATAGCATCGGCAAAACCCTCAGCCTCGGTCTTGGACTAACATGACCATATCCCTTAGCCTCTGTCGGATCTCTCATGTCTCGGTCATGGATTATAAGGTGATATTCCATTAGCCTCTATCAGACCAGGGTGTTAGCCACATTACCATTCTCATAATATGTATCCCTTAGCCTCTATCGGATCTCTTGTCTCGGTCTTGGACTAAGGCAATACTATCAGTATATCCCTTAGCCTTGGTCATGGATTAAAGGGACATATCCCTTAACCTCTATCAGATCTCTTTCGTCTCGATCATGGATTAAGGTTATATCCCTTTAATCTCTATCGGATTAAGGTAATATAAGTAAACCACAACATCATATCTCTATACAACGAAGCCTGACACACAGTCCCAGCTTTCCCAAATATATAACCAAAATCCCACACATCTAACTATCTCAACTCATTACGATCCCACACCCAACATTGCACGATCTTCGCGATCGCATTATGCACACCAATATAAATAGTGTCGATCTCTGTGGTTGATAGACCCACTACTATGCATGTCGACTTCTCATTCCGATTAATAACATCACCTTAATCGTTATCCAACCAGTTCCGCTTTACATAATGCATTAGGGATTCATTATTCAAACGTGTGTATTATTCATTACCGTACTAACAATCAACGTACAACGTATATCAATGTAACAACTAAATATCTACAACCAACTAAAATATTCAATAATCATAAGTGCACAATCGACTGGGTTAAGAGTGCAACGATTGGGATAATTGGGTTGGTATTCGATTGAAAAAAGTACAATCGATTGGAATCGAATGATAATCGATTGAGAAATAGTACAATCGATTGGGATCGAATGGCAATGGATTGAATAAATGTTTAATCAATTGGAAAGTTGTCTTCTTTCGCAGAAACTGTAAAACACAAACTAATATATATACGTCCTACGTTCGTTCTTTTTTACTGAAGTGATTATAAACAACATAACTAAGTTACCGTGTGAGTATAAACACTCTCCGTTAAGTTTCGATGATGCCGGCGTTTCGGGGTGAGCTCGAGGATCCTCAATGAGGTTTTCCCCCCTCTCTCTCTCTTCTCTTTCTTTTCTACTTTGCTTTATCTTCTTCTTCTCTTTCTTCTGCTCTCTCTCTCTCTCTCTATATATATATATATATATCTATCAATCTATCTATCTATCTCAGTGTATGTGTATCTTGTGTGTTTATATATACATATACGATATACATGTATGTGTGTATATATGTATATAGGTGTATATATATATCTCTCCTTCTCCAACCTATCTCAGTCTCCCCAAAAACACACACACAGACACACAAACACAACATATGTATAGGCAAATGGGAGAGCAGGTGGAAACTCTCGTCCAATCGATTAGGGTCAGTGGTAATCGATTGGACTCAGATATTATGAAGGCAATCGATTGGCAGGAGGGACAATCGAATGGGTAAGGGTACATATCATAATTCTGGTCGACAGGGTGGCAATTGATTGTGATACAAAAGTTGGCAATCGATTGAGAATTTTGCCAATCAATTGGGTCTAAAGTTTAACAAAGACAAGGATAAGTCCAAGGGTCTTATATATATATATATATACAGAAATACCAAAGTACAACGAAAATTCTGAGTATTATAGATTATGAGTCTTGACTGGTCTCACATCATTTGGTAGTCCTTGGGACCTGGGCCCAAGGTGTAGGCTAGCATATATTGGGCTGAGCAGAGGGTGTCTTAAGCCTGGGCTTATTCAATCGTTTTGGGCCTCACCCTTGCGGCTCAACCCAACCTATTTTGGTCTCGATCTGGACATGTGGCGCTCTAGGGGCTGGAGATATTAATCCTGTCATATGTAGTTTTCTTTTGATTAGTCAAGTCTCATGTAAAGGAGTTTTTTTTTATTTATTTAAATTTTTTTTTTTTGGACCATGAAAAATAGTGAGAAAAATTGAAAATTTTGCCACTCACATTGTTCATAAAATAAAGTAGGAATTGAACCACTTACAATATGCTACTTCCAAAAGAACATATTGGAGCTGAGATTTTAACAGATGGTGTGAGAGATTTGCTAATTTTTCAAAAATATAGAATGCAAGTGCGGGAGTACGTTTTTAAAATTTTAAGAAAAATAATGTAATTGAATAAATTACTATTACATTCTCTTGATTGTTTTATAATTAGAGAAATGTTATATTTTTTAAATTTATATCCTAAAACTGCTTCTTAAATGATGTGATAGTTGGGTTACGTCTAATACAGTGGGATCATTTGAATTTTAATTAGAAGTTTTTTACTTGGTCATACTGCCACATCATTTGAAAAACACTTTTAAAATAAAAATTTAGAAAGCATAGCATTACTCTTATAATTAACACACGAATAACCAACGTAAAGACTACAAAAGCAACGCTAGGCTTTTGACTTTTGACGTGTAATATAACTCCAATAATTCTTCAATTAACCCTAAATTTTAAAAACTACATTAGAAACCCAAATTTTAGAAAAAAAATTAAGCTAGAACAAACTCGTTGCACCTGCAAAGAATCTACCGCAAAAGCGTCGATGCGGAGTGCATCCGATTCGAATTCTTCACCCTTTTACGAGATTAATCATAGTGTTTCTTTGCATATTTACAATTTAAAAACATGAAAAAGACGCTTCATTATGTACGTAGAATTAAGCCCCATGATTAGAATATGGTTCAATTATTCATACATCTCTAGAAATGAAGAATTTTTTAATCAAATCGCTCTCAAGAGAAAATGGGAGTGACAGTTCGAAGAAAAATTATGCGTAGATATTTTTCTAGCACTTCATGCCATTGGCTTATCAATTAAGTCATGGTTTTATCATTTTTATGGTTGATTATTGCAATAATGAGTCCCTCTAAATTATTGTTGCATGGATGGTGGTCCGAATGGGTAGGAATTGAGGACTAGTTTAATCAGACAGAAAATTATGTACTAAAATTTTAGTACAAAATATTTTAAGCTATTGAATTTATAAGCACTGAAAATAATGTTTTACTGTATGTTTGTAGTAGAATTTTCAGCATATTTATTTTACTCAAGAGTACGTTGTTTAGCCAATGCCACACTGATGAAGAAATGGTGGGCACACGAGATATTTTTTTGATGCTGGGAAGGGTCGTGACCAGACAACATTATAGTCTTCATAATATCTCTTACATTAGTGATAGGATCTATTTGGGAATTCTTAAAATAATTTCTAGTTCACTCATAGACCCTGTTTGTTATTGCTTATTTGATCATTTTAAGTAGTTCTGGTGGCCCAAACTGCTTATTGATCTGTTTGTTTCAACAAAAATATAAGCAGATTGGGTCCAAAAAGCAGTTTGACAATAAGCATGTAGGGGGGTGCTTTTCAAGATTATCTATATATTTGATCAATTCACAGCATATTAACCAAACACCCAAATCATAATAAGCAGTTCTATTTTTAAGCAGTTCTACCAATCACGATGAAGATCGCATAAGCATAAGCACAGACAAACAGGCTCATAATCTCACTTCTTTGAGTTATTTTAGTTTGATAAGGGCTCAATTTTAAGAGAGATTACATCGGCACAGTCACATGTGTAAAAAGTGGATATTCTCCAAACTATTAAATTCATAGAATGAGTCCATTTATTAGTTTTTAATCACATAAGCTATTTTTCGCATTCCCTAACAGTCCCAAGTGTCCACGTTACGATGCCTTTTCATGGACTGGACAATTAATTCATTTTAACTGAATAGTCTCTGGACTATTAATACTACACCCCCTTGAGAATAATTAGCACACCTATATAAGACATTATTTTGTTAAAATACACTACTAGTTCTTTGTGAGATGAACGATCCAAACACTGAACTATTTCACGTAGAGTGTACTAATAGTTCAATCCCGAAATCCCTCCCCTTAATCCTGCAAACAAACATAGTCCACCTCCTTAACTCTTAGGAAATATAGTCCACCTCCTTAACTCTTAGGAAAAGAGAAAAAGATAAAGATTTCAACCAAAAGTTCAAAGAAAATGCTGCCGTCAGAAATTATTATTTTGTGTTTGTTCTATGATTCTAAAGAATAATGCTAGATCCACACTCAAATCTCAAACTAATCCATTCACACCTTGACGTAGACCAATGGAAAGAGGAGAGAGACTGTGGAGTCCACTAGAATCCTACACCACTTTACAATCTCTCGCCCCTCCTCATTAATCTACGTCAGGATATAAATAAATGAGTGAGAAATTTGATTGTGGGTGTACGTAACATTACCCAATTCTAAAATAACAATAGAAGTACTCAAGTATACATACACACAAAAGTTCTTTTAGGTTGAATCAAAAAAATAATGCACCCAAATACTCGCCTTTAAATTACTCATTGGTGGACACAAAGAAGAGAAAGGGGAAGCCCCCAAAGTTTTGAAAAATTATGCATTTATATTAAAAGTAAAAAAATTATAATTAAGCCTTCTTGACATTATGAAATTGTCATACTAAGTTCCCTCTCTCCCTCTCTCTCACTCTCTCTCTCTCTCACTTATGCTTTTGTACTAATTATAAAATATGTATAACTATGTACAAAATATGCACAAAATATGTATAAATAGGTCTAAAAACAATTTCGGGGGCAACCCCATATATCAAGCCCCTCTCTGGATTGATTTTCTAGATTTGCACTTGAAATATAACTCCATCTGTTCCTAAATAAGTGTCTACTACAAGTTTGCATATTTTTTTATGAAAAGATGTATTATATTCATTTTTTTGTCCATTATATAACTATTTCCTAATTTACCCATGGATGTGATTGATGTTTGACTTTCTACTCATTTTTGTATCACATATAAATGTTTCTTGTCTTTATTATAAGGATACTATTCGAAGTTTTAAGTACAATTTGTAATTGATTTCAAAAATTGAAATGGTAGCTTATTTTGGAACATCCAAAAAAAAGAAAGATGAATACTTATTTAGGGATGGAGCGAGTACTTATTAGCGCTTTGGATCTTTAACTCTTAAGTCCTTCTGCAACAAGAATATTAGTTGCCAACAGAAAAAGGAGGCTAGAAAAAGAATGAAATAGCACTAAATGACGTTAAAGGGGCAAACAAATTGCACCAGCCTCAGCTCACCTTAGATTTGTGTAGTTTTATCCCATATATGGAGAGGCTGTTTTTGTATTTTGACTCCAAGACGCCATATCAGAATTAAGCAATGTGACGGTAATTCTAAGAAACGCCCTTAAAACAAATTTGGAGATAAGTACATGACCTTCCTTGAGGTAAAATCAAACACAGAGACTCTATTGTGGTATACAGAATAATACAAACATCCTCAAGCAGAAATTAACTCTATCAATGTCAATGGTGCAATGGAAATTACCACTATAACACTTAAATAAATAATGATTCGCCTATCAAAAAAAAAAAAATTTAATAATAATGATTCAAATTTTAAAAATTTATACATACCGGAAGGGCAAGGTTTTTTTTTTTTTTTTTTTTATATGGGGGAGGAGAATGGGGTTCGAACGCAAAGGTAGGACAAGTAAACAAATAGAAAATAACTACAATTTCATATAGCTTATACAAACAAAGTATAGTATAATTTTTATTTAGTAAAGTGTTAATCTAATCATTTTAAAAAGTTTAACAAAAATAAATAATGGTAAACTAATAGTTGACTAATTGAAGGGGAACTGTTGATCAACTATATAACTCCGTGTGATTTGTGTAATTTTTTTTATACTGTATTTTAACTTTACATGGGAAGTGGTCAATGAAATTATTCAATAAATATTACCGTGGTATTAACAACAAAATGGACCATATCTAAAATTGACCCAAATTTTTTTATTAAAAATAAAAAAATAAATTTGACCCAAAATATAAGAGAGAGTGACTTGTGCATTTGTAACCCTACTGATCGAAACAATTTATAGGTAGCATACGAGTAATTTTCTGGTGACAACTTTCATACAACTTTCATACAACCTCTTAAAAAGATGTGTCTATCTCTCTCTTGTGATATCACTGGACCCCACAGTGACACAGCAGAGAGAGACATATCTTTTAAGAAGTTGTATGAAAGTTGTATGAAAGTTGTCAACAAAGAATTACCCGTAGCATAAAATGCTCGTACACGTGTTCCTAGTAGTGATGAGTTGAGCTACAATACATGCCCCCAAACATGCACACGCATGAACAACGGTGAAGTGTCATAAAGTATGAAAGCATTGTATAATCTTTAGCTTGGGTCATAATCATGTGAACAAATTGGCAAAAAAAATTCAAAAAATTGCACGGGGTGTCCACTAGGGTATGTTGCATCAATATCTAGCACTCGCCTTAAAATAGATGTAGACCTCTGGCCAAATCTTTCTATATCAAGCATACCAACAAAATTTTAATGATAATTTGTCCCTTTGTTTAGGGGAGGGACCCCCTTAAATTAACTTACGTTCATGTGTTTGTATCACCATTGTAAGGACACCCCTTGTGCTCTACATTTTCATCTTCCATGAAATTTTGGGCCCTTTGTGACACGTGTCACCTTCCCATCAAATGGAAATTTCTAGTTGTAGGTAATCAATTTTGAAACCTAAAGGTAACAACCATAACATAGTTTCGAGGCATTCCATGAAATCAAGTTCATTTGATAGTATCCATCAATATCCCATGAAATTGATCAATTTGTTTTTGTTAGGCATCACCAAGACTGACATTTTACTAATTGCAGATTCTAAAATGAATCAGTACGTACAAATATACAGAAGTAAATATATACACATTAAAAATAAGAAAACAAAAACTTCTTGGTCGCACTACAAATTTCTCCAATTCTTAATTAAAAATCATCTTCCACAAAGATGGAGAGTGACAATTTCGCATAATAATGCTGGACAAAAAAAAAAAAAGGATAAACTTGTAGCACAAGTCTCTCACTAATACAAGATTGAATGAGAGTTAAATATATGCAATCTTACCTCCGTTTATGCAGAGAGGTTGTTTACGCATTTTAAACTTGAGTAATATTTGGGACACAACCTTCATACAACTTTCATACAACCTCTCCAAAAGATGTGTCTATCTCTCTCCTGTGATGTCACTGGACCCCACAGTGACACAGGAAAGAGATAGACACATCTTTTGAGGAGGTTGTATGAAAGTTATATGAAGGTTGTATCCCAAGTATTACCCTTTAAACTTATGACATCATGTTATAATCCTTACCTTTGTCTATTAAGGCTCGCCCTCCCCCTTAAATTAACATATGTGCTGCGAAAGTAAAAATGTTAGTTTGTTAGGTCAACATAAAAATGTTTGTTTGTGTTGCATTCCGTTTGATAAACAATATATTAAACTGGCAAATAAAACAATAGTTAAAAGCTACTGCATTGCTATTGGAAATTTAAATTCGTGAAACAAAATTTTCTTAATAAATTCACAGAAATACATAAATAATAATAAATACGGACACCAAAGAAAACACAGATTTTTACGTGATTCGACCAAATATTGCCTACGTCTATACACCCGAGAGACCAATTCTTTTACTATTGAGAATAAAATAATTGGTACAAGATGATGATGCCAAAAATTGGTAAGAAAGATTTATGCAGGAAGATAGAGTAGAAAGAGGTTTGTATGTGGTTCGGCCCCGTTAATGAGGTGACCTACGTCCACGGGTGCGTCTAAGCGCTTCTCACTAGCAGATCACCGGCGGGCCTGGTGAGCCAACAAAGATGGGCGGCACTACCAGTAACACCGGCCGGGTATATGCGTATGGGTGGTGAGTTCTCTAGCGAGTAAGTATATGCTCGGAGAAGTAATTTTTCGGATCCCTCTAAGGAGGATAGGTGGGCTCTTTTATAGATGTAAGAGTCCACCCTTACATGGTAAGTTTACTAGATTAGGAAGCCTAATCTAATCACAATAGATTTGCACAACATTAGGGGAGTTTCCTAAGTGGCTTAGGAAACCATTGATTCTTTCTTGATAGAGTCATGGCCGTATAAGGAAACGATGGGAGACGCCATCTACTCCGCGCCTACCGGGGAGTCACTACGCCCCGTCCCCGAGCTGCCGAGTATCCCGGACGGTTACAGCTGAACACCTCGGAAGTGTGGGCTCTATGCTCCCATTTCGGACTATCCGGGCTATCCGCTGACCACGTGGTGGTTGGACCGTTACAGAATATTTCTGGACGTATTAGCTGCCCCCCATTTTCAAAGTTGAGATGACGCCTTGCCAGATGAAATTTGAAAATTAAGAATGTCTTCCAGATACCGACCGGGAAAAGACCGGGACCCCCGTCGGAACAGGGTCGGTTTGTAATGACCCGTCGGTATATCAACCGAGCGGTGACCCTGCAGGACCGGTCCCCTCGGTGCCACGTGTCCACTAGTTACTGGTCTGGTTCGGATCCATAGCTGCCAGTTTGGAAGTAACCGAATCGTCCAGGTGGCAACCGAACCATCATGTCGTGCATTCAATGCTCACACTTTTTGAGACGACGCCCCACGTGCCCGAAACGACAATTTCGGCGGGAGAGCATGTGAGCCATCTGATCAAGTTTGATCTTAACCGTTCGCGATGCCTATATAAGGAGCACCTGTTCAATCTGCTTCTCACTGCAAATCATCAACTAAATCGCCCGAGCAAAACACTCCGAGCTCCTTCTTCTCAGCTGTTTTCGTTTCCCAAACTTCCCTCAAATGGCCTCACATATTGATCTGTCATCTGATGAAGGGCTTAGAGCCTTTCGAGAGGATTGTCACATTCCGGACGATGTTGAAGTCCGTCCGTACGTTGAGGGGGAAGAAGTAGCCTTCCCTTTCGTCCTCATCAGCAGCTATCTGCTCCTTATTGTGGGGCTACGCTTTCCCCTCCCGGTCTCCTTTTGTGACCTGCTTGAGGGGTTGCGCATCCCACTCTGCAAGTGCCGTCCAAACGTCGCCCGCCTCCTCTGGGGAATATCAGTGCTGAACGAGCAACTTGGGTTGTTCGTCCATTCCGTCGACGTCGCCAGGTGTTACATCCTGGGCATCGACCACGTGGGTCCTTACTTGCGCCTCAGGGCCGAGGGGAGGGACCTTGTCCAAGGTCTGGACTTCCTGAACAAAAATTGGCGGCGGTACCCTTGGGTCGTGGTCTCCGGCAACTGGCTGGAGGACTCCATTCTCTGCCCTCCTGCAGTTTTTGATCCCGACCTCTGCAAACAATCTTTTGCTGCCTTCCGCGGCGCGGCCCCTACTGCTGATGATACGGAGGCGATTGACCGAGCCATCGAGGCTGGCCTGTAGTTCTTTGATTTGGTCGGGGGGCATGCGGGTGATGCAGGCGCCGGACCTTCCTCCACGGCCTACGCCGCTGCGGATTCTGGGTCGCGCCGCTACACTCGATCCATGGCCACCGGCCCGCGCGCCACATATAGGGCCGGATCACCCGAGGAGCCAATTTTTCTGCCCACCAGCAGTGACTCCACCTCGTCCGGGGATTCAAGCCCGCCACCAGGCCCGTCCAGGAAGGGAAAAGAGAAAGAAGTTGGTGAGGGGTCTCCACCTCCACCAAAGAAAAGTCGGATGGATCCCCCGGTCGGCCTTCACGTGCCTAGCTCTTGGACCGGCCTCTCCCTTGCTAACCTGGAGGGTCGTCTTCAGGAGGTGGAAAAGCAGACCGCTCATCTGCAGAAAGGCTCGGTTATGCAGGAAGTGGATACTCACACCATCGAGCTTACTGTGAAGGAGCTGGTGGCGAGGTTGGCGGCCCTGGAGGAGGAGGTCAAGGCTCTGAAGGACAAAGGGACTTGAAGGCCTCATATATATATATATTTTTTTTCGGGGAGGCTATTATAAATGCCCCCGATTTCTGTACAGTTCACCTTCCATAGCAATAAAAAGGTCCTCGAGGCCACATCTTTATTTCACTATGCTCCTTTAACTGTTTATTAATTCTGTGCTACGCTGGGCAGCTAATACCCGACCGGTGTATGAATGTGCCCGGGTTGCGGCAACTCGGGCCTGGATCACCGCTGCTCTGTACCAACCAATCGTTAGTCAGGTTAGAACCTAACAATGGTGACGTGGTCGTAACCGAAACGATTGCTGGCTAACTGAACCGTCTTGTCACGCAATTAATGCGCGTGCCTTTTGAGGCGAATCTTCACGTGATCGAAACGACAGTTTGGGCGGAAAATCTCCTGGACCGCTGGATCCGCTCTGATCTTGGCCGTTCACGGTCTTTATATAAGGAGTACTTGCCTCATTTCTTGCATCCCTTCCTGATCTTCTATTTTCTACTTTCTTCCCTCTTCTCCCAGTCCTTTTTCATTTCGGAGTGAGGCTGGAGAGAACGAATCTTGTGAGGTTCGAGCGGGAGTGGGATTTCTTCCTCCTCAGATTTTGTGCATTTTTTGAGTCGGGTGGAACTTTAATTCATCTAAACCGAGCAGGTGTTTCTTGCGCTGTTTTGGGAGAGTGTTACCTGGTGCTGAGGAGTATCTACACGTTACCATTCAGGTTAGTGACTCTGCCCCCCCTGTATATCAGGCTTGGGGTTTCCGATCCATACGCATGTCGTAGTTTGTGTCCATTCCTTTCCGTCGGAGTGCCAGAGATGGAACACTCCGGCTTCAAATCTGCGTCGAGATCGGAGAGTGAACAGTATCAGTCAGGATCCCCCGGTGCCAGTCTGGACCGGGTTCCTGAGTCCCCGACCGATCATCAAAGTGGGGCCAGGATTCCCGTTCGTCTGTCCGACAGTGAGACTACCCAGGAGGCCCCTGTTGCCTCCGTCTCGAGGGGTTCGGGCGACAAGTTGCCCAGGGGGACTGATCGTGTAGTTTTTGCTTGTGAGTCCTGCAAAGCGGGGGTATTTGTAAAATACAACCGCGCTAAAAGGAAGAATTGTATTAGTTTTTACCACAACTTCCCGTGTTATCCGCAATTTGCATTACAAGGCTAATTTTTATACAATATGATTAATCTATGATAAGTTGTATTGTTTTAGCTGTTGTTTGTGCAGATTACTGCTGTGTGGACTGAACAGTTGAACATCAGAATAAATGGAATGCTGGAATGCAAACAAAAGAAGTCAAAGCTAAAATGTGAAGTTCGATCGCTCTAAGAAGGTTCGATCGATCGAGCGTTCGATCGCTTGAAGAGTGTTGAAGCGCTTGAAGAGTAAGGGTTCGATCGATCGAGATCTGTTCGATCGATCGAACGGGGTATTTCCAGTAACATTTACGTGCGCAGCAGATGCGGGTTTTTAACCCTAGTTTCTTAGGTTTTCTATATATATGCGTTTGTGGATACCGGGCTTCGGACCACTTCTCTCGTTCGAGATTGTTTTGAAATTGATTTGAATCAAGGAAAGAAAACGAAAGGTCTGTTGAAAACAGATACAGAGTCGCCACTTGGTTTTTAAGGAACCAAGAAACCTAATTTTGACTCACCCAAATGGATAAAGGGCACCGGCCCTTCATAACCAAAGAACTTGGTTCGGGGTTTTGGTACGAGAGAGGAAGGAGCCTTTGTCGCGACTAAAACACCCTCAACTCGCCCCATCTTTTGACGGGCCTCAATTAGCATCCAAATAATCATCTTATACTATGTATGGTTCGGCAATTAATACTATGATAGTATATTACATCACATAAGAAAACTTGAAATCGGAAGATCAAAAGATAAGATATCATTCATAAGATCTAAGCCAAATATCATGCAATGTAAAGTGAAAGATCACACAAATAACCTAGGAAAGATCGTCTAATCATATATCAAATAATCAAGACTTCCTAATCTAAAGGGGGACATGAATTGTTATTGAAACAAATAAGCAAAGAAATCAAAATATGCTTAGCAAAGCTAGAATGATGCATGTTATTCTTTGACAAAAGAAGACCTCTCAATCCCCGGGACGGATGAGAAAGGATGAGTAGATCAAGGGGAAGCATGAACGAGTGATCGAGTTCATTCCTTATAATCTCCTTAGATTAAGAGTTACAAAAAACCCCAAATCTTGCATGAATGCAATGAATGTATCTAAAGATGTGCAAAGGTTGTAGTGTGTTTTGTGTACATGGATTTCTAGAATGGCTTAGAAGTCTAAAATGGGCAAGAATGAATGAATGAAATCAACATGGGATATATACAAATGTAGTATGAACCACTTCCTAGGATATGAACTAATTTGGAATGCATATAAGCCTCAAATCAAAGAATGAAAGTTAAAGTGTACTTGCTGTGAATAGTGGACAGAACAGTAGCATGATCTTTTGGAATTTGAAAAGAGGGGTTAGGAATGTTTTCAATGCATGATTTTTTTTATGGAGATGTTCCTTATTGTGTCTAGAACACAACCCAAAAGGCCAATCTTGAATAGCTATCACAGATTGAGAGAAATTACATAAACAATAGAGGTCACTCAGAAACAGAGTTAGTACTGTCGTCTGAAATGTTAGAAAATCTTAGAAAATGAACAAGAATGATCTAGAGGCCCATTTTATACAGAAAGTTTCCTAAGACATTGAATTTTAAAGGAAAAATAAGTTAGGACCACCCCTTTTGGAAAAGTTTTCTGGAAAAGAGGTCGTAAGTTGACCTAGCTGCTGTGACAGTAAAAACAGAATGTTTGGAAGGAATGTTGGGACCCAAATGGACCATTTCCAAGTACTTCCAAGTCAAACCAAAAATCATGGGTGTTCTCCAATGAGTTAGGAAGACTTTCCAAGTGGCCTTGTATTCATATGTTGAGTATTGTGTTCTAGAAAAATCTTTGAACTCAACTCACTCACTGTTTTGGCTCATTGTTTTGAAGATTTTGGAGAAAACAAAGTTTTGTTTCTTGAAACCAAATGAGAGGGATTGAGAGGGGTTTTGAAATAGGTGTTTTGAAAACATGTTTTTAACACTCAATAAGGATCATAGCCACTTAGAATACCTACATCAAACTCATCATTTAAGAACCTCCAAGATTGTTGGAGAGATTTATTTTATTTTTGGGCATAACTTCAATACATTCCAAGAATACCTTGGAAGTATTGAGGTTATGATCATCATCTATCAAACATGTTTTTGAGGTCAAGAGCTACTATCCATAAGGATTCACTCACCCCAAACTTCATGTCATCACTTAGATGATGATGAACTAGTAAGTAAATAAAGAAAAGAAAAAGAAATGAGATAAGGAGAGATGAACATATATATAATCAAGCAAGTAGATGATAATCAATAGATGATATTCATGAAGCATGAGACTTGTAGATTGGTGTATCACTCATATGTAATGACACTAGACATGGAAGAAGCTTCCACACTCTTGAATGCTCACTAAAATGGTGGTTGGGAGTATTGAATGTTGAAGTAAATGGAAGTAATGAAGTAAAAACAAAGTTAGAAACTCACTTTTGTTTTGAAAAATCAAAGAAGAAAGCTTCTTTTCTCTCCACTCTAACCTTATCTCTACACTTTCTCTCCCAAACTTTCTCTAAACTTGCATTTGACTCCCCCTCAAATGAGGAGTAATGGGGTGTTTATATAGGCCAACTTGGGGTGTTTTTGGGATTTAGAAAGTACTCCCATTGGTCCCAAACATCTGAAATCATGAAACCACGTCGTTTTGGATTTTAATTAATCAAAATGGGACCACAAGAATATTTACAAAAACTTACTGTTCTGGAGGGGAGTGCCGCGGCGGCACTGGGCCACTGCCGCGGCGGCAGTGGGCCAGTTCCGCGGCGGCACTGCTCCTCCCTTCGTCTGGATAATGCTGTTTAGGCCCCCCGAAGTTCCGGTATTCGCGAAAAGGCCCTATTTCGTCCGAAATTCACAGAAAATGCATACGAACTCCAAATTGAGGTTGTGATATACCGTTGGAAAGGTAATGGAGTCTACTTTACATAAAAAATAGTTCGGGGATAGGTCACTTCGAAAAGTTTTGCGGTATTCGCGATAAAAGCCGATTTGATCGCCTTTTTCGCCTTTGGAAATTCATAATAAATTCGTTTTAAATCCAGAAATTATGTGCGATATACCGTTGGAAAGCTATTGACCTCTAGTATCCATGAAAAATATTTGAAAATTGTTTCGGTGCCCCGATTCCAAAGTCAAATCTTGGTCAAACCGGTCAAACCTGGGATTCCCGGGAAGTTCTGGGAACCTCTGGGAGCTCCCAGGAGCTGATGTTTTCGCTCGATTTTCTTTTAGAACTTGTTTTAATACTTTTCTCATGATTTAGAATGGTTCTGGTGAATTCAGACAATTTTGGTCAAACTTGGTCAAACTTGGTCAAACTCTGGTCAAACCTGGTCAAACCTTGGTCAAACCGGTCAACGGGGACTTTCGGGGAACTTCCGGGACTTCCGGGGGTCTCTGGGAGCTGACGATTTCTTCCGGTTTTATTTAAAAAACTCATTTTATCACTTTTCTTACGACGTAGTATGTTTTCAGAACTTTGGGACCAAATCTGGGAGTTTTCGGACTTTCAAGGGCATTTTGGTCATTCTGAGCATTCTGAGAGATAGAGCTGACTTCCGAGAATCCTTTTGAGTCTTTTACGATAATTGTGAACCACCAAGCTATGGGTCTCCTAAATCTGATAGCCGACAAAATGGGGTGTCTACAGTTTGCCCCTCTTTGGCAGGAACTTGCGAGGCAACGCATGTCGCAAGCGAGTGCCAAAGTTTTGAAGAGACAGGACTTTTTGGAGGCTATAGATTTAGGACAAACAGCGTTGCAAAAGATGGAAGGATGATGCTGGTCGTGCTCCGCGTGAGCTGCCTACGTATCCCAAGGGGAATCAGACCAGGACGTAGTTCAGGACACGAAGGGATAAATCACATATGCACATACACAACAATCAGGCGGATGCTATGCTATATGAGGATGATATGCAATGTGTGGATGTGATATGATCTCATACATGAGTCCTATCATGCCTAGTTTTTTGATCCTAGAATGAGCAGGTGCCAAGGGGTGTGCCACTCCGAGTGGGCTAGTGTTGTGCTAGTGTTTGTGATTGTGACGTGGTGGGTGACTCAGATAAGGGCATTGAAGTCTAGAAGACTCCGGGTTTTAGGGGCAAACTTCTGGAAGTGCGCTTTGCGAGCGAATGTAATTGGGTGTGGGGTCTCAGAGGACTATGATCGAAGACGTCTTTTGGCAGATAACCGACGGACACAGGGGCTCCGGAAATTAAGAGACTGACATAGAAGTCACGGGACGAATGTGAAATCCTGGGACGTCCTGTGATGAACATGGAGGCCCCAACGGTGTGATGAGAGCGATGGACCGACGATGTTTGCATTGAGATGACGAGTCGACAATGGACTACTGACGGTGTAATAAACCCGCTGAGGATTAATCTGAATCTGCTGGGGATGAAGCGATACTTTCTAGGATCTTTCTTCAACTGCTCCTTTTGATCGAATCTTTCGGGCCTGCCGGGGTCTCTGGGAGCTGGTATCTGTCTGCTTTTGTCCTCGGAGGATGATGCAGGGTTCACGGGGAATCTCTTTTGGTGCTCAATCCAAGAGAGCCTGTCAGGGCCTCTGGGAGCTGGTATCTGTCTGCTTTTGTCCTCGGAGGATGATGCAGGGTTTACGGGGAATCTCTTTTGGTGCTCAATCCAAAAGAGCCTGTCAGGGCCTCTGGGAGCTGGTATCTGTCTGCTTTTGTCCTCGGAGGATGATGCAGGGTTCACGGGGAATCTCTTTTGGTGCTCAATCCAAGAGAGCCTGTCAGGGCCTCTGGGAGCTGGTATCTGTCTGCTTTTGTCCTCGGAGGATGATGTCAGGGTTCACGGGGAATCTCTTTTGGTGCTCAATCCAAGAGAGCCTGTCAGGGCCTTTGGGAGCTGGTATCTGTCTGCTTTTGTCCTCGGAGGATGATGCAGGGTTCACGGGGAATCTCTTTTCTTTCTTCGGTGCAATAACTAAAAACCAGGATCAGTTATCAGAATTATCGGGAATTCGCGACGATTGTCCTGAAACGACCGATTCGGGTCTTCGGGAGCCGATTTTTCCCAGTTTTTGCTTGCTGGAGGTAGTTCTGACAACTTTTAGTCTGCTTGGGGTAAAACCTCATAAATCTTGACTGGAACGGGCCATCGGGGCTGATCGGGGCTTAAAAACGGGCTGAAAAAGGCCAAAACGGGCCAAAACGGGGCGAAACGGAGCAACGCGGGGCCCACGGGGAGCAGTGCCGCGGCGGCACTGGGCCAGTGCCGCGGCGGCAGTTGGCCAGTGCCGCGGCGGCACTGGGTGGCCGGACTTCATCTTCTTATATGTCGGGTTTTTGAGCTTTCCAAGCTCATTCTTGGCCATTTTGAGGTGTTTTTGAAGCCAAAATTCACCAAAACGCAGCTTGTGCGTGCTCAGGTGAGTAATCTTTCTCCGTAGTTGGATTTTTGATTGGTGTTTTGGTTTGCCCAAATTTTCAAGAAGAAAGTTAAAATGTGACTTCCATTTTTCTTGTAGATCCATGGCTTCGAGCTCAAGGAGACCGTCCAAGAAGGCCAAAGGACGAATGAAGGCCGAGATGCACACCCCGGACGTGATTTTGCGAGTCCCCCAACACCACCTTTCGGCCGCGGCTCTAGCGAGCTTGGTATGTGAAACTTTCGACATTTTAGGACCACTTTTATGTACTATGCTAGTTTTGTGAGCCGTAGTGTGCACTTAGAGACCGTTAGAAGCTCGACTTGTGCTCAAATGTTGATTTTGTGAATTTTTGCTCTCGGGTTGTGAATAGTGATTTTGTGCATCTTTTGTCGCCTTTGTTGTGTGCAGGTGCCGGAAGTGGCCTTGAAAGGCCATGGTAGCCTTGCCCATGCTTTCTTATGGTATACCCAGCTTTCGCCCACCGTTAAGAGGATGGTTGATGATGCCGGGTTCGGAGGCTTCGTCCGCTTGGTTTCGAAAAGTAGCAACGATCTGGCTCACTTCTATGCACTGGCCGAGAGGTGGTGGGACACTACCAATACTTTCCACCTGCCGTTCGGAGAGATGACTATGACGCCTTTTGATTTCTCCATGATCACGGGCTTGAGGGTCGGCGGGAAGCGCCTGGTTCTGGACTATTTTTATGAGATTGACCCGGAGGCGGTGGAGATGTTGATTGGGGCTGTTCCCCCTAACTTGGAGAGGCATTGGTTCCCCTGCGGCTGGCTTTACCGGGCCTATGGTAGAGGTAATCACAATCTGAACAATTCCCAGCTTTTGAGGGTTTACCTTCTGTATGTCCTCGGGTGCTCCATCTTTGCGACAAGGAACGACCGGGTGAGCTTGAGGCTCCTTTCTTGCCTGGCGACCATTGATGAGATCCCCTCCTACAACTGGGGCGGTGCTGCCCTGGCTCATCTCTACAAGCATATGGGGGAGGTGTTGGAAAAACAGGTTTAAAATTAAATCTAAACTCGCAGCGGAAAACAAAGTTCAAAACTTTTATTGGTAGCCTTGGATCTACTACTTATTAACTCTATAGATGCGCATAACAAGATGGAGAAGATTCTATACCTTAGGTCTTGAACCCAATTCTGATTTTTGTCCTTCTCCTTGTGTGTGCAGCAGTAACCTCTAGGAAATCTTCACCCTTATGTCTCCTCGAATGCTCCCAGAGTGGCTAGGGTTGGTGGGAACCCTAATAGTGAGAATAAGGAAGGTTTGGGAACTCTAAACAGGTTCTGCAGCAACTGGTACGTTAAAAACGATGAACTTTTATTTTTGGACGAAGCTGCCCTATTTATAGATTCCCAGAACCGACCTTACTTTCAATCGATCGAAGTGACTTCGATCGATCGAACTGTCGATCGATCGAACCTCGTTCGATCGATCGAACCTGTCTAGACTTCAATCGATCGAAACAACTTCGATCGATCGAACCAGTCTTGACAGCATTCTCATTTGCCTTTCCAAGCATTCTGGCGGAGCTAAGAGTGGGACCTCCTAGGTTCTTAATTACTGGCTCCGATTAATTATTATTCCATCTAGTCAGTACTCTTGACTAAGGAATCAATAATTAATCAATTATCATTAATGCCACTATAAAATGATAATTGCACTCCAGTGCATAAGAACATAATCACACATACATAAGTGATTACTAGACTTGTATAATATGATACGCATGTCCCTCTACCAGGCAGTATTCGTATCTATCATTGGGATGTATGTCTTAAGATACTGTCGACCCAATAGATAGTACATCTTATATTCCTCAAGTATCATTCACTACTCTTGGATTACTAAACATGTCAACAATAACACTTTGTTGACAAGGCTGGCCAGCTCTCAGTAATCACTCCTAGTGACATTCTCGAGGGAATACTTACTCTTCGTTTTATTGAAGAGGGTAGAATTCCATCTTGACAATATATGTTCCCAACGTTGCATACTTGATTTACCCAAGATACCCAGGTGTTGATCTTGCAAGACCTCACTGATTGGTAAGTCAAAGCAACCAAGCATACAACTTGCGTCCATAACTGTCTCAGGATTAAGGACATGTATCCCTATACAAGTTTTGAGTTCCTATTGACGGTGACAGCGTTTAGGTGTCAATAGGTTTAACTCAGGTCCGTCAATGCACCGAGTGCACTAGCATATTAACCAAGAGTCAAAGACTCTTATGAATGAGATTCATCATTCTACCCCGTAGACGTTAATCATGCTACAGTGTATACCTGATAAGTTATCCAGACTTATCATCCACTGTGACTTATTTGAAATAACAAGGATTTGTGATTCATATCTCACATGTGTAATCACATACACAAATGAACCACATACAATGTTGTTTAAGGATTCCAGTCTAATATTCATCTCATGAACTAACATGCATAAATACATTATGATTTTCCATTGTCCAACTAACTGGTTTGAGGGCATATTCCCAACAAACTCCCACTTGCACTCATAACCATATAGTGTTAGTACTAACACTAGCATAGTCTCTGTGACTTGTCAAAATCCTTAACCCGTAAGGTTTTGCATAGGGACTGATGATCATCGATTGAAACAATCCATAGTAAAACATCTTCATGTTATACTATATCCCTAGACAAAAGACGTCACATGACATGTATCCAGTAAAGCTAATTTGAACATTGTCCAAAACACCATCACCCTGCATATATCCGCTAGTTCTTTCTCAAGCCCTAGAGAATATATACTTTATGATAGTTCAGAAAACTGAACATTCATTTGGACTGATATCTGTGAACAACCTCAACGGTATAACTGATATCCATACCTAACATCACATACAAAGTTTATCAATAGCGAAGGCTTATGATATACCTTTCATGTGATCTCTTTCATCTTGTATCCCAAGATACAAATCTTGAAAGAGCAATAGGTTATGTTCAAAGGTGAAAAACCTTTATCGAAACGTTCCACGTTGAATCTAGCCAGCAACTTTCTGATATAGAAGTTTGAGACAATCTCATTATCTTAACTTTCTGATCTTGAATGAGCAAAAATCATAAGATTATAGCTCGCCTCACCGAGATCATAAATATCAAGTATACTGTAGAAACTCAACCTTAATCATTGATGATACTACTTTAACATATCGCAATGATAAAGATGTCATCAATATATGGAACCATAATCACCACCACACTTCCTTTGCGCAAGGATCCTTTCATCCACTTAAGCTACATCCACACTTTAGATGAATCCAAAGTATTTTGACCAATATGTCAAAACAGATGTCCATATCTCTGGATGATTGCTTTAGTCCATAGACTTATGCAAATCACATACCAGAGCTTCCTTATCACAAAACTTCAATGCACCAGGGAATTTCAACAATGTTGAGAATTCTCCCACTGCAATGAAGTACCAATGTAGGAATGGATGAAGAGGTAGTAGATTTTAGTTCTAGATGATTTATAGATTGCTTTAAGATATAAATTACTTTACTCTTTTATATTATCTTTCCTTTGCAAAATTTGGTCTCCAACCAACTTTTGTTTTCTCTGGAAACACTACAAAAGTATTATACTTCTAATCTAGATTCAAAAGGCTCATCATTTCTTTACACCAAAGTGCTAGACATCCTTATCCAAAGTTACCATGAGAAAGAAGTCGCATTCTTTTCACAACTTTGGGGATGTCTATCGAAAAGATTTGCTTTTGAATAAGATCCAGTATATACATTGTAGTTCCATCGAGAAAAACAAGGAATAGTAGTAACTCTAAATAACTCATCCCATGACCCAGTCATATCTAAAAGAAGATAGTTCCTTCTACCTGCTACACCATCCCGTGGAGGCGCACTAGGTGTAGACTGTGGAGAAAGAATCTCATTCTTATCTCCTTTGGACAATAAATACATTAGATAGATACTCACCATTTTGATCAAATCAAAAGGCAATGATATTCTTTTACCAATTACTCTTCATTCCAAAACTTTTGAATTTCTTCAAAATTGAGGATGAAGATGCAATAAGTAAATGTATATCAGTATCCAAAGTAGTCGAAACTACTTTTCAACTCTAATGTTTATTGCCCTACATACATGAGTATGTCCTAATTCTAATAAGTCCTTGGTCGTGTGATTTTCAAAAGAAAAGTCACCTGATCATATTAGCCTCTAAATAGGATTGACAAACAGGTAGTGGTTTCAACAACCAAAAAAGTTTTAGGATCCAATCCTTTACTCCCCATTTATCCTAATTTAGATTAACATGATCTGATCACATTTACTCTCTAAATAGGATTGACAAATAGGCAATGGTCTTAGCAACCGAAAGAGTTTAGGATCCTATCCTTTACTCCCCATTTATCCTATTTAGATTAAATATGATCTAACCTCAAAACCAAAAGTCATAGAATTAGTTGAGGGTGCTATCCTTTTAGATGGTAAAATACCCACGAGTCATTTAAATACTACATTAGATAATATATGAGAAACAAGAGTAAATTGGTGAGATACTTGCTTGACAAGTTATTTAGATCACATAAAAGAACGCTTTCTTTTAATCAAGAATTTCAGTACCAAAATCAAAAGAATAAATATTATTCATTAATTCAAAACTGAAATCCATCTAATAACTCCAAAGTTTTATTACAATATAAAACTATTAATCTAATAGCAACTCTTGCATCAGATCCCAAAAGGCAATCAAGATCTTCTAATCACTGCACATTCTTATTTTCCAATTCCCTGCAACAATTACAGATATAATTTAGAAAATATAGAATTAGTGCTCATAGTAGTTGAAGTATCAGTTTTTCAACTTACTTCAAAAACTAGTGAAAGGATCGTACCTTGCCTTTTGGCAGTCAAGTATTCCACACAGTTCCTTTTCCAATGCCCTCTCATGCCACAATGGAAACACTTTCCTTTTGGCACGGCACCAGCCTTTCCCTTTCCAAGTCTTGCCTTCTTCTTCTCTGAACTTATGCTCTTAGGCTTAGTTCCAGAAGATGAAGCCATTCCAATGTTCTGAACATTTGACTCCTCTTTGACTATATCCATCGTTGCCTCAAGAGAGCTCATCAACTCACTTGTTGAAAAAACTGTTTTACTCATTTTAAAAACCTTTTTAAATTGAGTGAATGATGAAGGCAACGAATGCAAGATTATGTCAACTTGAGTCTCACCATCAATGTCGGAACCAAGAACTTCCATTACTTTGAAATAAGTAATCATTTTAAAAACATGCTCTCTTATTGAAGTTCCTTCCAACATTCTGGTGTCCATGACTAACTCCAAGGCTCTAAGCCTTGCAGTACGTCTCAGTTCCCCAAACATCTCCTCGAGGTTCAATATTATAGCACAGGCAGTGTTCAAAGGTTGATGTTGCTGCTTCAACACATCAGACAAAGAGTCTAAGATGCTAGAGCGAGCTATACCATCAAATCTTATCCACTGCCAATATTGATCCGCAAGATCAGTTGGGGTGTCATGGTATGGAATAGGTGGACAGGGAATGGTAAGAACGTATTTACATCCATTAGCAGTTAACAATTCATCCAGTTCCAGTTTCCATTCAACGTAGTTATTTCCAATTAGCTTATTCTGGATCATGGTTATAGCAAGTGGGCTAGACATTATGAATCTGAAATACAAATAATGTAACAGAATTACAATATGGAAATCATGAATATGACAATTTATATGATACATTGGAATTCCCTTAACCAACTCATTAATTGTCTTCAGGATGTCAAGCCTATGAAATTAAGTCTCCGTGTGGTGATCATAACCTCATAGCCTGATTGGGAAACCCATCATGAATGTCATGCAACTCTTACAAAACAATTCATGACTCCTGAACTTTTGGTCTCTAAGTTTCTGGATAATGCTCCGTGTGGAATCCCTTACCCATAGCTTAGCTAGTGTTTACCATTAACTAGAATCCAATGACAACCGCCTCAAGTAGTGCCTCAGTGTAGTGGTCACCCTCTAACGTGTCTCATTGATTCTATCCAAAGGAAGTTCATATCTAGTAACCAATGAATAGTCTATCCTCCGTATGGAATGATCACCCATGGCTGGGTGACACAGAATATACTACCCACCTTACAATGAACCGTTTATGGAAGACCGTGGGAGTTATAAAATAAGTCCCTCTCCCACTAGATTTTTATAAGAAGTTCATATCTAGTAATCAATAAGAAATACCCTCCGTATGGAATGATCACCCATGGCTGGGTGACACAGAGTAATTCTCATACTTACAATGAACTAATAGGAATTTTTCAATTTGAAAAAAAATTTCTTCACATTGCCCATAAACATCAAGTGTTTGCTAATGTGTTGAAAAAAGGTTTTTGAATTTCATTTTAGAAAACCTGTTTTACGTGCATGCAAGTAGTAACAATATATAAAATTCCAATCACAACTAAGCACATAAAACAAAAACTAAAATGAAATAAAAGCATTCAACAATGCCTCTATCTCCCATGACTCTATCTCCATAGAACCTTCTTCTTGGTTTGATTGCCTCCAACTCCATCTTCATGGACAACGGCTTGCTCCTCCATCTTCATGGATTTTCTAATTCTATTACATTGGTCCTATACTTCTCTGGAAGCTTACAATTTATCTAGAAATAGAAATAACAACAATAAAATAAAAGGCTAGGGAAACCGGTGCGACTTTCCTTTTCATAGGATTGAAGTCGCAGCGCCCTTTACATAAGCCTTAAATCCAAACCAACAATTAAATACAAAATTTAAAAGTCTTGGTGCCATGGGAGATAGCGGACTAAGCTTGCTGCAAAAGGGTTAGTCACACGCACAACCACGCATATATATAACAAATATATGTACCATTGGAACCCCTAATTGATTCACACAGTATATAAACTCTTTACATACTGAATTAGAACTTAAAACAGCATCACTGCTCTGTCACACTTCGATCGATCGAAAAGGTTCGATCGATTGAACCTTCGATCGATTGAACATAGTTCAATCGATTGAACTTTCAGTTTCACAGAATGTTTTGAAAAACTTATAGAATAAATAAAAATTTAAAGTAAATGTTTTAAAACCTTTAAATCTGTAAACTGAACACCTGGACAAAAGAGCAGTCTCGATCGATCGACCAACATTCGATCGATCGAACAGAACCAAAGTTCGATCGATCGAAACTAGTTCGAACGCTTGAGAACAGATGATGTTCGATCGATCGAGAGTACTTCGATCGATCGAACCCACCTTGCATCCAATGCAATCACAGATTTGTATTTTGCTGCATAAACACTGCAGAAACGGATCTGTGACGATGCAGTTTTGAAAACAGTCCTAAATTTAACATGCAAATCAAAACTAGTGTTCCAAAACGCATCTATAGATCCAAACAAGCGAGGCTCTGATACCAATTGTTGGAAAAACAGGTTTAAAATTAAATCTAAACTCGCAGCGGAAAACAAAGTTCAAAACTTTTATTGGTAGCCTTGGATCTACTACTTATTAACTCTATAGATGCGCATAACAAGATGGAGAAGATTCTATACCTTAGGTCTTGAACCCAATTCTGATTTTTGTCCTTCTCCTTGTGTGTGCAACAGCAACCTCTAGGAAATCTTCACCCTTATGTCTCCTCGAATGCTCCCAGAGTGGCTAGGGTTGGTGGGAACCCTAATAGTGAAAATAGGGAAGGTTTGGGAACTCTAAACAGGTTCTGCAGCAACTGGTACGTTAAAAACGATGAACTTTTATTTCTGGACGAAGCTGCCCTATTTATAGATTCCCAGAACCGACCTTACTTTCAATCGATCGAAGTGACTTCGATCGATCGAACTGTCGATCGATCGAACCTCGTTCGATCGATCGAACCTGTCTAGACTTCAATCGATCGAAACAACTTCGATCGATCGAACCAGTCTTGACAGCATTCTCATTTGCCTTTCCAAGCATTCTGGCGGAGCTAAGAGTGGGACCTCCTAGGTTCTTAATTACTGGCTCCGATTAATTATTATTCCATCTAGTCAGTACTCTTGACTAAGGAATCAATAATTAATCAATTATCATTAATGCCACTATAAAATGATAATTGCACTCCAGTGCATAAGAACATAATCACACATACATAAGTGATTACTAGACTTGTATAATATGATACGCATGTCCCTCTACCAGGCAGTATTCGTATCTATCATTGGGATGTATGTCTTAAGATACTGTCGACCCAATAGATAGTACATCTTATATTCCTCAAGTATCATTCACTACTCTTGGATTACTAAACATGTCAACAATAACACTTTGTTGACAAGGCTGGCCAGCTCTCAGTAATCACTCCTAGTGATATTCTCGAGGGAATACTTACTCTTCGTTTTATTGAAGAGGGTAGAATTCCATCTTGACAATATATGTTCCCAACGTTGCATACTTGATTTACCCAAGATACCCAGGTGTTGATCTTGCAAGACCTCACTGATTGGTAAGTCAAAGCAACCAAGCATACAACTTGCGTCCATAACTGTCTCAGGATTAAGGACATGTATCCCTATACAAGTTTTGAGTTCCTATTGACGGTGACAGCGTTTAGGTGTCAATAGGTTTAACTCAGGTCCGTCAATGCACCGAGTGCACTAGCATATTAACCAAGAGTCAAAGACTCTTATGAATGAGATTCATCATTCTACCCCGTAGACGTTAATCATGCTACAGTGTATACCTGATAAGTTATCCAGACTTATCATCCACTATGACTTATTTGAAATAACAAGGATTTGTGATTCATATCTCACATGTGTAATCACATACACAAATGAACCACATACAATGTTGTTTAAGGATTCCAGTCTAATATTCATCTCATGAACTAACATGCATAAATACATTATGATTTTCCATTGTCCAACTAACTGGTTTGAGGGCATATTCCCAACAGGAGGTCTCTCGGGGCGATGTTAAATCTACTGGGGGATTCCGGCGAGCTTGGGAGGTATGCACTGCTTCTTCTTTTATTTTCCATCTCTTTGATTTTCATACCTGTTCTGATTTCTCCTTTGTCTGTGCAGCTTTGGAGTTTTGAATACTTGAAGATGTTGGCTCCCTCCCCAGCGGACGAGTCAGGCGAGGATGAGGATGGTATGGCTCCTGTGCCTCTATTCCCACGAGGCTTGAGATGGCGGAGGGACGTTGTTGGGGTGAAGAGCGGGGCCCATCGGATTGTTTTGCTTCGGAACTTCTTAACTGGGTTGACAGCCTCTAGTGTTGATTGGACGCCTTGGGAGGGCGTCGCTTATGCCGCCACTGAGGAGATACAAGCGGTTAAATCTCTTACCTCTTGCCGCCTTCTGCTGGAGAGTACTGAGTGTAGGCAGTGGTTCCTTGGTGAGCGGGTGTCTCGGCAGGTGGTTGGTGGTTCCCAGTATCGCGTCCCTCATGATCCTCCTGTGATGGATGCTAGTGACCTTTCTGGAGATGCTCTGCTGGCGGCTTTAGCTGGCACCGATGTTTGGGACCATTTTCTTTCTGAGACCAGTTATGAGGCTTACCGTGGCCGTTTCCTGATGCCTAACTTCCCACTCCTGGAGGTGAGTTCTTTTTTGTATTTTTTGTTTATATTCATTGTCCATGTTTTTGATTTATCTTTTCCTAACTTATTCTGTGCCTTTAGCTTCGCGAGATGTACAGGAGACAGGCTCCTCAGGCTCCCGACCCTATTCCTCCTTGGGATTGGACTGTCAACGTTCTAGGCGCTGATGGCACTCCCCAAATGATGGAGGTGCCGCGAGTCACATGTGGGTACCCTACTCAGCCAGCGGGCGTCCTCAACGTTCCTTGGAGTTATGCCGAGGAGGGTCACGCCTTGGCGGCTAGCCTACGGTCCCTGGTCCTTACACGAGACCACCGGGTATGTCTCTAATTTTGCACTTTCTTAAGGTTACAAGGTTCTAACCCTGGATTTTTTATTTTGACAGATGGATGGTATGCGGCAATTTGCCGCCAATCAGATGGCGTCCTTGGTAAGTCTCTGACTCGACTCTGTTTTTGTACTTTTTGTTGTTCCCTTACTGATTGCCCTCATTTTTATTTGTGTGTGCAGTATCGTGGAGGCAGGGCTGGCTCATCGAGGGCTGGTCCAAGATGTAGAGGCGGTAGGAGGAGGCCGTCGCCGACGTACACTCCGGGTGGTCCGACGGAGGACGAAGAAGAGGAGGACTGAGGCTTCCCAAGCGGGGATTATTATTTTATTTTCTTTTCCTGTTTTCGATTGGGTTGTACTGAGGATATGATTATTAGGACAGTGTAGGACGATGTGTAGCACAATTTGTGACCTTTTGACAGAGTATTATGATGTTTTGCCTCCTAGGCCGGATATCTTCCGGTTTAGAGGCGCAGTTGTGTGCTTGTTGATATATGTGCATTGTGATTGCTGGATGTTACTGCGATGGGCAGTTTTGTGATAGTGAATGCTTTTGCCTTGCAGGTGGGATAGTCCGTGAAACGGGGAGGTGCTGCCGAAATTTTGAATTTTGCTAGGGCCGTGACAGAAAATATGGCTTTGTATGATCCTGCTCATCTCACGGCTTGGCTGAATATTACGGATGGCGTGGAGCGGATCAACCTCTTTAGCTACGGCTTGACCGAGCTGTTTTCTCTTCGCCAGATGACCCTGAATACAGAGTTCTTGCGTGCTGTCATTGCTCACTGGGACCCAGTGAACCATGTCTTCAACTTCAACGGCCTGGAAATATGCCCCATGCTTGAGGAGTTCTGCGCTATTCTCGGCTATGATTCTGACTCCGACTTGATTCTCCCTTCTGCTGATACCCTCAGCCCTACGCGAGCCTTGGCTGAATACCTGAATTGCTCTGTCACTATTTCCCGCCGGCTGATTCAAGGTGAGGTTCTCAACATTGCTTCTATTATTGCCCGGTATGCCAGTCCTGGGAATCCCAGCATGTATGATGCTTCCCGTGGGGCCGCTTTGATATTGTGCATGACTTCGCACTTCCTGTTCTCGAGCACTTCCGTTGACTTGGTGCATGTGTGCCTCGGGCTGAAACTTAGCAGGAATCCCATGGCCATGGTTCTAGCTGAAACTCTGAACGGTTTGGATAATGCCTTCAATCAAGGGACTCCTCTTCTTTCTGGGGCGCCTTTGGTGTTACAGGCTTGGCTTTACGAGCGCCTTCAGCTGTGGACGGGCCATATACCACCAGTTTACTTTCGTCGGGCCGTGCTTCATTCTCACTATACCTTTGCCGATTGGGTGGGCCTGATGAGCACCTTATCTGAGGCTGACATTTGCTGGATCGTGAGGCGTTGGGGCCTCTATGCTATCACCATGAGCCTCAGGGGTCACCAGAGAGTGTGGTTGATGGGTCTGAGAGAGACTTCTTTCTATCATCCTCGCCGTTTGGCCAGACAGTATGGACAGGTTCAGGAGGTTCCCCGAGGGTTTACTGAGAGGGTCTTTGCTTCCAGGATCAGAGCTACCACTATTACTGCTTTTATTGATGGTTGGACTGACCGAGTAAAGGCCTTCTTCTAAAGACCTTTGAAAAAATAAAAGACACTAAGACAAAACTAGTCCTGACTGATTCTGCTCATTCCTCCAAGCGTCTTTGAACATGTGGTTGCTTTTTGAAAGACTTTTATTTCTTTGATTATTCCTGCTTATGTAATATTCAAAGTTTGTTTATCGGTGAACCTTGGTTATTTTGGGAATCTCATTTTATGCATTTTAGCTTTCTGAAAACATGTTATAACTTGAGATTTCAATTTAGTTGTTGCTTTTGGTACTTGCTTGAGCATGCTGGGGTTGTTAGAGGCAAACGAGGCGGGTAGCCGAAGTTTGCCCCTAGTTTGGGATATGTATGGTTGTGAGGCAAACGAGGTAGATGACCGACGTTTTCCCCTAGTTCAGAAGAGGTTCAGGCAAACGAGGCGAGTGGCCGAAGTTTGCCCCTAGTGTGGAGGGTGGTTTTTGGGTTATGGTAAGGACCGCGACTTTATTTCTCTCACGTGCTCATAATTTTTGCCTAGGCACCAAGGAGGTGACCTAGCGAGCTATTTTCTCTCTTTTGTTATTGCTCACTTTGGATTTAGCTCTAATTTTTGCCTAGGCGTCCTTTCGGATTTTCGACCTAGCGAGCCATCCTTCTTTTTCTTTTTGAAAGTCTGCCTATGTACCCCCGAGCGGGGATCAGGTCCAACGTAGTTCGGGCCAAGGTTTTGAAAGGAAAGGTTATTTTTGTTGGTGGAGCGACCGAACCGATGTGGTTGCCTACGTATCCCCGAGTGGGAATCAGGTCGAGCGTAGTTCAAGGCAAGGCTTGAAAGGAATGGTTATTGGATAGTCAAGCATAGTACTTTTTGAGGCGATCCATGTTGATCGGTTCTTTGAATTCGACACCATCGAGGTCCATGAGATAAGTTGCTCCTCCGGAAAGAACAGTCTTGACGATATAAGGGCCGACCCATTTTGGCTTAAACTTCCCACGGGGATCAAAGATCGGAGCTCGCAACTCCTTAAGGACTAGGTCGCCCTTGACAATCTTCCTTGGGCGAACCCTTTTGTTGAAGGCACGGGCTATCCTCTTCTGATAGATTCGGACATGGTCGACTGCCGCCAGACGCTTTTCATCTATGAGGGCTAATTCTTCATACCTTTCTCTCAACCAATCTGATTCAGAAATTTCACACTCTGCCATTACGCGTAGGGATGGTAATTCTATCTCCACCGGCAGTACCGCTTCCATCCCATACACTAGTGAGTAAGGAGTCGCTCCTGTGGACGTTCTTATCGATGTTCTGTATCCCCAAAGTGCAAATGGTAGCTTTTCATGCCAGTCTTTGTAGGTATCCGCTGATTTTTGCAGTATGGCCTTGACATTCTTGTTTGCAGCTTCGACTGCCCCATTGGTCTGTGGTCGGTATGGCGATGACTTGTGATAGGTGATTTTGTATTCCTCGAACAGGTCCCTGACTTCTGCCTTGAAATGACTTCCGTTATCCGAAATAATCTCATGAGGAACTCCATAACGGCAGATGAGATTTCTCTTGATGAATTTGGCCACTTCCTTGGCCCCCAACTTGGTGTAAGATGCAGCTTCTACCCATTTTGTGAAGTAATCTATGGCTACCAGGATGTACCGATTTCCATTTGAGGCCTTCGGAACGATTTCACCAATAATATCGATTCCCCAGGTTGAGAATGGCCAAGGTGAAGTCATGCTGTACAGAAGGGATGGTGGCACGTGCATCATGTTTGCATGAATCTGGCACTTGTGACACTTTCTCACGTATTCGCAACAATCTTTTTCCAATGTTGTCCAGTAGTATCCTTGTCTCACGATTTTCTTGGCCAGCATGTGGCCGTTCATGTGTGGGCCGCATACCCCTTCGTGTATTTCTTCCATCATTCTTCTGGAGCTCCTCCCAAACAAGCAAGTCAGGTTGTGACCGTTGTATCCTTTCTTCAACAGTTTCCCGCTGCAAATGATGAATTGCGCTGCGAATCTTCGAATTGCCCTTTTGTCTCTCTCGGTGGATTCTTGGGGATACATCCCCTTTTCTATGAAATTCCAGATGTCCTGGTACCATGGTGTCTCATTCTCTTCTTCTTCGATTGTGGCGATCATGCTGAACGAAGGCTCGTACCTCTGCTCAATCACCAAGGGCATCATCCTGACTCCCACAGGAATTTTGATCATCGATGCTAGAGTGGCCAAGGAATCTGCCAGTTGGTTCTCTTCTCTGGGCAAGTAGAGGAAGGTGATATTTTCGAACTGCCTCTTGAGTTGGTCGAGATGATCATGATAGGGCTTCAACCTTTCTTCTTTTATTTTCCATTCTCCTCTGGCTTGTGATATGATGAGGTTTGAATCCCCGAAGACATCCAACTTCTGAACTTTCAGCTCTAAGGCTGCTTCCATTCCCAGAATGCATGCTTCATACTCAGCGGTGTTGTTGGTGGAGTTATAATTGAGCTTGACTGCCAACGGAGTGTGGTCCCCGCTTGGTGATACGAGAATCATCCCCACTCCGTATCCCTTCATATTGGCTGCTCCATCGAAGTACAACTTCCACTGCTCTTCCTTGATTTCCATGATGCTCTCGTCTGGAAACGGAAAGTCCCCACTTTCTTCGGAGTCAATGGCATGTTCTGCGAGATGCTCAGCTACGGTTCTCCCTTTTACTGACTTGCTCGTAACATACTTGATATCGAACTCGGATAATAGAAGTAACCAACGGGATATACGACCGGTCAGGGCGGGTTTTTCGAGAAGGTATTTTAGAGGATCCATGCGGGATATGAGCACAACTGGAAAGGCCAGCATGTAGTGCCTTAGTCGGCGGGTGCACCAAACCAAGGCCCAACACGTTTTTTTGAGGGTAGAATAGTTGAGCTCATACCCAGTCATCCTCTTGCTGAGGTAATATATGGCTTTTTCGGAGTGGCTTTCTTTCCCTTCTTGGGCTAGCATGCAACCCATGGCATTTTCGGAGACAGACAGGTAAAGGAATAAGGGCTTATGAGGAGTGGGTGGTGAAAGGACAGGTGGATTTTGAAGGTAGGCTTTTATTTTGTCGAAAGCGGCTTGGCATTGGTCATCCCATTGGAACTTCTCCCCTTTTCTCAACAATCGGAACAGAGGATCGCATGTAGCTGTGAGCTTAGAAATGAAACGGCTGATGAACTTGATTCTTCCGAGGAACCCCCGTACTTCTTTTTCATTCCGTGGTGGCATCATTTCGAGGATTGCCTTGATCTTAGAGGGGTCCACCTCTATTCCCCTTTATGTGATGAGAAAACCCAGGAGTTTACCGGAGGTTACGCCGAAAGTGCATTTCTTTGGATTCAGCCTCATCTTGTATTTGCGCAACCTTTCGAAGAACTTTTCCAGCGCTACCAGGTGCCCTTCTCTATCCTTGGATTTTACAATCATGTCGTCTACATATACTTCTACCTCTTTGTGAATCATATCATGCAGCAGAGTGGTGGCAGCTCTTTGGTACGTTGCCCCTGCGTTCTTGAGCCCAAAGGGCATTACTCTATAACAGTAGGTTCCCCAAGGGGTGGTGAACGTCGTCTTTTCCCGATCTTCTGGCGCCATTAGAATCTGATTATACCCTGAGAAGCCATCCATGAAAGACAGTAGCTCATGTCCTGAGGTGTTATCTACCAAAACGTCAATGTGGGGAAGCGGGAAGTCATCCTTGGGACTGGCCTTGTTCAGATCACGAAAGTCGACGCACACACAAACTTTTCCATCCTTCTTCGGGACTGGCACGATATTGGCAACCCATTCCGGGTATTCGGTGACAATGATGAACCCTGCCTTGAACTGCTTCTCCACCTCTTCTTTAACCTTGAGTGCCCATTCCGGTCTCATGCGCCTCAGTTTCTGCTTGACAGGTTTAGAATTAGGGAGGAGAGGAATATGATGTTGGACGATGTCGGGATCGACCCCAGGCATGTCTTCGTAAGACCAAGCAAAAACATCTTTGAACTCTTTTAGCAAGAGGGTTAATTTTTCTTTTTCTTCTTTATTAAGGGTTGAGCCAATTTGCACAATCTGTGGATTATCTATTTCACCTAAGTTAACTGATAAAGTATCTTCGATTATTTCATAAGCAGGTGGTTTTTCAATTAGTTGCTTTAGTTCGATTGGGAGATCCTCGGAGGGGTCTGTGCATTCACAAGTGTCAGACACAGAGGAGTAAGCAGAATCGTCTTTCATTTCATTCATGACAGGTGAAGTGATTACATTGGATAGTGGTGGGCTTACAGCAGCCGACTCCAGTACAGACTCGATAACTGGTAGTACAGACATTGGGGGGATAGGGGATTGGGAGACACAGACAGATGACTCTACAGCCTGGTTGCTCAGACCCTCCTCAGCTGGCTTGATCTGATCATCTTGGCTCTTGGCCCTCTTCTTCTCTTCCTCTTCAGCGGATTCTTCCCACATCTTCTTGATCGCCTCAGTGTCAAGGTATTTTAACCAGTCTTCCTCTGGGGTCTTTTCAACTTCTTTGGGGTAGAACGGGTCTTGATACGGGGGCCTCTCGCAGTCAGCGAAGATTTCAAGCCCAGGGTGCCTTCTCCCGGTGGTTCGATGGATCCATGGTTCAGGGAACCCGAAGTAAGGGAAATCATCCCCTTCCTTGACGAATTGTCCATTTAAAGTCTTGCGGTATGGCGGGAGACCCTTCACCCTCTTCTTCCATGGCCTTTGTAGCTCGACGTCCTCATCAGTGGGCTTGTACCCCAACCCGAAAGTGCCTTGTTGCCCATTGATCTGCGGGAATTCCTGAATTCCTTGCTGGCGTCGACCCAACCCCATTCCGGGGAAGTAGTTCATCTTACGGACAATGTTGACGACTGCAGAGTGGACCTCAGGGAATCGGTCTTCGTCTTTGATCACATGAACTTCTTCCATGAAAAATCCTCCGATTTCTCCTTCTTCCAGTTCAGGTATTTGGACTTAAAAAATGGGAGCGTAATTCGGGAAGGCCTCACTTCCCCAACTATTACCGAGGATGACCTTTACCTCCCTCTCATGAATGTACTTGATCATTTGATGCACAGTGGATGATACAGCTTTGTTGGCGTGAAGCCAGGGTCTCCCAATTAGCAGATTGAACGAGGCAGGTATGTCCATGACTTGGAAAATCTCGGTGCTCACCAAAGATCCTACCCGGATTTGGAGAGAAACAGTTCCCATCACATTTCTTCTAGTGTTGTCATAGGCTCTCACGGATTGCACAGATGGCGTAATGTCGAGGATACTGACCCCCAAAGCAGTGGCAGTTCTTAAGGCACAAACATTCAAAGCAGAACCTGTATCGACTAGACAAAACGGCACCTGTTGTTCCTTACATCCCACAGTAATGTATAACGCCTTGTTATGCGCGGATCCCTCTGGCGGCAGGTCCTCGTCGGAGAATGTAATGATGGGGTCGGGGGTAAGCGCACCCAAGAAAGCTACCATGTCCTCCGGCGCGGCATCGATGGGGACTTCAATCCCAGCCAAGGCATTTAACACGGCTTGCCTGTGCTTATAGGATGTCACCATAATATCCCACATCGAGAGATGCGCTTGGGTTTTCTTTAGCTGCTTGATCAGCTCATTGTCTTCTTCGATGACCTCATCCATCTTGCCTTTCCCTTTGCCTTTAACTGGACCTTTTTCGATGGCTTCGGTGGCAGGCTGTGGAGGCTGATAATGGCGGCCTGACCTGGTTAGGTGATCAATCTCAGCAGGAGTAGGCCCTTCTACAGTCCCATCCTTTTTAAACCAATCACAATCCGTTCCCACAAATGGCTTTTCTGGCTCGTTCCAGATGGAAGCATCACTCTCGTCGTTAGGGTCATACCATTTGAGGTCTACCGCCCCTAGGTCATGCTCTTCCAGGAAGAACAAGTCCTGCTCGTCGTCAAGCTGCTGCTGCCACTCGTCATTCTCCCCTCCGATCAGATGAATCCCCTCAGAATCCGGGATGTCAATGCAAAGCAAGGGTTGTCCTAGGGGGGTGATATAAGTAGCAGGGTTGAAGGGTATGGGACTGGACTCAATGAGGTTGACATTTTGGTGGTTTGGTAGGGGATTTTGGGTGATATGAGGCTGCTTTGGTGGCGGCTCGATGATATTCTGGTCGATGAGGTCTTGGATGTCGTGGCGGAGGCGCACGCAATCATCAGTGTTATGGCCGGGGGCTTGGTGATAAGTACATCGCTTGGACATATCGCAGTTAGGCGGGAGCGGGGTATTTCGAGGCTGGAGTAATTGGAGATGGCCTTTTTTGAGGAGGCGATTTAGGGCTGAGGAGAGAGAGATTTCTAGCTTGGCAAAACTGCGAAGGGGCTTTTTCTGGAAAGGGCGGTTGGAGGAATTTGCCTGGTTGGAGGGTTGGTATGGCCTTGGAGGATATGCCATGGGTTGGCCGCTAAGGGCATTGACATCCGGGGGATTCCGGGAGTAGTTGGGCCTTCTTGGCTGACTCGGAGGGTCTTCCTTTTTGATCTTCCCCTCCCTGATAGCATCTTCGATTCGGGTTCCGACTTCAAACAACTCCTCAAAGGTGGAGATGGACTGGTAGAATAATTTCTCATGATAGAGCGGCTGCAGATTCCGGATGAGCATCCTTACCTGTTCTTTCTCGATTGGCCGGTGGGTCATTTGGGCTACCTTGTTCCTCCATCTGCTCAGAAATGCAGCGAAGGATTCATTGTTACTTTGCCGGGTTGTTTCCAAATCCCTGACGGTGACGTCCAGCTCTTGATTGTAAGAGTAATGATCGACAAAGACTCGAACAATGTCCTCCCAGGCCCGGGTTTTGGAGGCTTCCAAGGTTAGGAACCACGATAGTGCAGATTTTGCCAGAGTTTGCGGGAATAGCATCGCAATGTGCTCGTGAGTGCAACCCATGGACTGGAAGATACTCATACATAGCTTCACGTGGCTTTTCGGGTTTCCCGTTCCATCAAAGCGATCGATGGCAGGCATTTTGAAATTCTCTGGCAGTTTCAGCTTGACAGGCTCGAAGAGGCCTTCCAGATCCAACATGTAATCGTCGATACCCTTGCTTTTTCTGAGTACGCTTTCCAGTTTATCGACCTTGTCCAATTTTTCTTGGAGCTTCTTCTCATACGTAAGCGGTGGGACCCCTTGAAACCAGTTTTCCTCCCCATTATTCTCATGTAGAGGAGGTTCAAACCCTGGTGGCGGAAACTCGGGCGGAGGTCGCGGCTGTTGCTGCTTCAGTTCTTCCATGAATTTTAGGACTTGGGCTAGACTGTCTGATTGTTGGCTTATAGTCGCTCCCAATTCAGTAACCTTGTTTTCCAACTCTTCTCTATTCATGCTGACGTAAGCTGTCGGACTGATTCTGATTAACCGATTATCCGCACTTCTGACCCACGAATAAGACCCTGACTGCTGACCTTGGGAATCTATACTGACCTGACAGATTTTGAAAGGGCTAGATTAGATCTTTGACAGTGGTAACTCTAGGCAGACAAAGATAGTGATGTGGACCGACTCGAAACAGTGCGTGCAAATTGATGGGGAATAGTGCATGCGAATGGGACAAACATGCGGATGCAAGCCCTAGTCTATATGATGCTCCTATTTCTAACAGATAGCAGCTAAACAAATAAGGTCCTAGCCATACAGAGTGTGCTAACCTTACTTTCTAGTATGATCACCGAGGGATGACATGGATTTCCGAGATACTCCGGAAATTTTGGATAGAGTTTCTGTGGGAAACTGGTCAATATGGTCATATCTGGGATATTCGGACAGAGTTTCTGGGAGAAACTGGTCAATGTGGTTGTATCTGGGATATTTGGACAGAGTTTCTGGGAGAAACTGGTTAATGTAGTTATATCTGGGATATTCGGACAGAGTTTCTGGGAGAAACTGGTCAATATGGTCATATCTGGGATATTCGGACAGAGTTTCTGGGAGAAACTGGTCAATGTGGTTGTATCTGGGATATTTGGACAGAGTTTCTGGGAGAAACTGGTTAGTACGGTCATATCTGGGATACAGAGTTTCTGGGAGAAACTGGTTAATGTAGTTATATCTGGGATATTTGGACAGAGTTTCCGGGAAACTGGTAAGTACGGTTATAGTGATCATACTTTCTAGCAGGTTTTCATACTCCTATGTCTCAAGACCGACAAACAAGGTTTGCGGTGTATATCTTTGCGAGCATGGGGCAGACATCCTTGTCATGATGCTTAGGCAGGTCAACTCAATGTGACCACATATGAGTGATTGCCTTGGGAATCATAAGAAAGAGGTTCTGTTCTATGTCACACAAGCGTCTACATCGCTCAGGTAATCCCATCAGGGCATACAGCAGTTATATCATGTTGTCCTATCTGAAAAGATAAATGAACAGTCCTATGAAAGGTTCTACAGGAATCTATATGCAAAGGCTGGGTTTAGTCAAAGAGGGTCCGTTGACGAGAGTTCCAATATACCGTCAGGGAGACAGTACGGAGGTTTTTACTCTTTTTGATATACCTTGGAAGGTACAGTATCAACGGTGACTTGTGCCCTGGCACAGCAAGACCTGAACAATGTCAGCGCCGCGTTTCAGACACAGTCGGAGGGGGGAATGCAAGAGTGCAATGCGGTGAACCAAACACAGTAAAAAGATGATTTTAAGGATGCTTCTTATGAGTCAAACCTCTGTATTATTTTGTTTTTAAAATAAAAAATCCCCAGTGGAGTCGCCAGATTGTGGATACCGGGCTTCGGACCACTTCTCTCGTTCGAGATTGTTTTGAAATTGATTTGAATCAAGGAAAGAAAACGAAAGGTCTGTTGAAAACAGATACAGAGTCGCCACTTGGTTTTTAAGGAACCAAGAAACCTAATTTTGACTCACCCAAATGGATAAAGGGCACCGGCCCTTCATAACCAAAGAACTTGGTTCGGGGTTTTGGTACGAGAGAGGAAGGAGCCTTTGTCGCGACTAAAACACCCTCAACTCGCCCCATCTTTTGACGGGCCTCAATTAGCATCCAAATAATCATCTTATACTATGTATGGTTCGGCAATTAATACTATGATAGTATATTACATCACATAAGAAAACTTGAAATCGGAAGATCAAAAGATAAGATATCATTCATAAGATCTAAGCCAAATATCATGCAATGTAAAGTGAAAGATCACACAAATAACCTAGGAAAGATCGTCTAATCATATATCAAATAATCAAGACTTCCTAATCTAAAGGGGGACATGAATTGTTATTGAAACAAATAAGCAAAGAAATCAAAATATGCTTAGCAAGGCTAGAATGATGCATGTTATTCTTTGACAAAAGAAGACCTCTCAATCCCCGGGACGGATGAGAAAGGATGAGTAGATCAAGGGGAAGCATGAACGAGTGATCGAGTTCATTCCTTATAATCTCCTTAGATTAAGAGTTACAAAAAACCCCAAATCTTGCATGAATGCAATGAATGTATCTAAAGATGTGCAAAGGTTGTAGTGTGTTTTGTGTACATGGATTTCTAGAATGGCTTAGAAGTCTAAAATGGGCAAGAATGAATGAATGAAATCAACATGGGATATATACAAATGTAGTATGAACCACTTCCTAGGATATGAACTAATTTGGAATGCATATAAGCCTCAAATCAAAGAATGAAAGTTAAAGTGTACTTGCTGTGAATAGTGGACAGAACAGTAGCATGATCTTTTGGAATTTGAAAAGAGGGGTTAGGAATGTTTTCAATGCATGATTTTTTATGGAGATGTTCCTTATTGTGTCTAGAACACAACCCAAAAGGCCAATATTGAATAGCTATCACAGATTGAGAGAAATTACATAAACAATAGAGGTCACTCAGAAACAGAGTTCGTACTGTCGTCTGAAATGTTAGAAATTCGTAGAAAATGAAAAAGAATGATCTAGAGGCCCATTTTATACAGAAAGTTTCCTAAGACATTTAAGTTTAAAGGAAAAATAAGTTAGGACCACCCCTTTTGGAAACGGTTTCTGGAAAAGAGGTCGTAAGTTGACCTAGCTGCTGTGACAGTAAAAACAGAATGTTTGGAAGGAATGTTGGGACCCAAATGGACCATTTCCAAGTACTTCCAAGTCAAACCAAAAATCATGGGTGTTCTCCAATGAGTTAGGAAGACTTTCCAAGTGGCCTTGTATTCATATGTTGAGTATTGTGTTCTAGAAAAATCTTTGAACTCAACTCACTCACTGTTTTGGCTCATTGTTTTGAAGATTTTGGAGAAAACAAAGTTTTGTTTCTTGAAACCAAATGAGAGGGATTGAGAGGGGTTTTGAAATAGGTGTTTTGAAAACATGTTTTCAACACTCAATAAGGATCATAGACACTTAGAATACCTACATCAAACTCATCATTTAAGAACCTCCAAGATTGTTGGAGAGATTTATTTTATTTTTGGGCATAACTTCAATACATTCCAAGAATACCTTGGAAGTATTGAGGTTATGATCATCATCTATCAAACATGTTTTTGAGGTCAAGAGCTACTATCCATAAGGATTCACTCACCCCAAACTTCATGTCATCACTTAGATGATGATGAACTAGTAAGTAAATAAAGAAAAGAAAAAGAAATGAGATAAGGAGAGATGAACATATATATAATCAAGCAAGTTGATGATAATCAATAGATGATATTCATGAAGCATGAGACTTGTAGATTGGTGTATCACTCATATGTAATGACACTAGACATGGAAGAAGCTTCCACACTCTTGAATGCTCACTAAAATGGTGGTTGGGAGTATTGAATGTTGAAGTAAATGGAAGTAATGAAGTAAAAACAAAGTTAGAAACTCACTTTTGTTTTGAAAAATCAAAGAAGAAAGCTTCTTTTCTCTCCACTCTAACCTTATCTCTACACTTTCTCTCCCAAACTTTCTCTAAACTTGCATTTGACTCCCCCTCAAATGAGGAGTAATGGGGTGTTTATATAGGCCAACTTGGGGTGTTTTTGGGATTTAGAAAGTACTCCCATTGGTCCCAAACATCTGAAATCATGAAACCACGTCGTTTTGGATTTTAATTAATCAAAATGGGACCACAAGAATATTTACAAAAACTTACTGTTCTGGAGGGGAGTGCCGCGGCGGCACTGGGCCACTGCCGCGGCGGCAGTGGGCCAGTGCCGCGGCGGCACTGCTCCTCCCTTCGTCTGGATAATGCTGTTTAGGCCCCCCGAAGTTCCGGTATTCGCGAAAAGGCCCTATTTCGTCCGAAATTCACAGAAAATGCATACGAACTCCAAATTGAGGTTGTGATATACCGTTGGAAAGGTAATGGAGTCTACTTTACATAAAAAATAGTTCGGGAATAGGTCACTTCGAAAAGTTTTGCGGTATTCGCGATAAAAGCCGATTTGATCGCCTTTTTCGCCTTTGGAAATTCATAATAAATTCGTTTTAAATCCAGAAATTATGTGCGATATACCGTTGGAAAGCTATTGACCTCTAGTATCCATGAAAAATATTTGAAAATTGTTTCGGTGCCCCGATTCCAAAGTCAAATCTTGGCCAAACCGGTCAAACCTGGGATTCCCGGGAAGTTCTGGGAACCTCTGGGAGCTCCCAGGAGCTGATGTTTTCGCTCGATTTTCTTTTGGAACTTGTTTTAATACTTTTCTCATGATTTAGAATGGTTCTGGTGAATTCAGACAATTTTGGTCAAACTTGGTCAAACTCTGGTCAAACCTGGTCAAACCTTGGTCAAACCGGTCAACGGGGACTTTCGGGGAACTTCCGGGACTTCCGGGGGTCTCTGGGAGCTGACGATTTCTTCCGGTTTTATTTTAAAAACTCATTTTATCACTTTTCTTACGACGTAGTATGTTTTCAGAACTTTGGGACCAAATCTGGGAGTTTTCGGACTTTCAAGGGCATTTTGGTCATTCTGAGCATTCTGAGAGATAGAGCTGACTTCCGAGAATCCTTTTGAGTCTTTTACGATCATTGTGAACCACCAAGCTATGGGTCTCCTAAATCTGATAGCCGACAAAATGGGGTGTCTACAGCGTTTTGTACACGTCCATAAGGATGCCCACTTTTACATTTTAACAGTTTAGAAGGAGAGATAGAGAGTTTGCTTGGTTTTTGTAGGTTTTTCATTGAATGTTCGTATTGTGGATTGGATTTCTCGAAGTTTATACAAGTATCTTTCATTCCAGGTTATATATTTATTGCTTATTCATATTCTGCACGTGTTAGACGTAGTTCAATCACTTGTTTTACAGTGTTGCATGCTAGATATTTATAAAACCATAGATTTTATAGTTTTCATGAATAACTCGCAACCAAACAGGGTATTAATGTTTTCTTACGTTAAAAATCAATCCTTGACACTCCAGACGATGTCTGAGTAGTCCCATGTTGGGAGAACACGATGAAATAGTGATCTCCAGCCTCTGCCATGCAGCAGGATAATCGCTGTGTTCGATCGATCGAAGTTAGTTCGATCGATCGAACCAGAGACAGTCAAGCGATCGAAGTTGGTTCGATCGATTGAGGGATGAAGGTCTTCGATCGATCGAAAGCGCGTCGATCGATCGAACTCTCGGATTCTTGAGGATGTTCCCTGCAGTATTCCAGGACTTTTTGTTTTAGGATTTGTTATCATTCTGTCCCAAATAAATGCTCAGTTTGTCAAAACAGTTTTAAAACTAAGGCCCTAAGGCATTTTCTTTCAATACATTTTGCAAACCATCTTCAATGCTAACACCATTGAGGATGCGAGTCTTAACTATTGGATTAAACCGCTTTCAAGTATTTTAATTTAACTGTGATGATATGGTCCCGGTCATGAAAGGGCCATTGAATCTTTATCTTTTGAGGAATACGAAAAACTGTAGGTAATGTACTCCTTTGTGCTTCAAGGCAAATGCATGGTAGATGGCTAGGTTACTGCGGATTCGTGTAATCCCAACACTTTCTTTTTAAATTTAAACTCCTTAATTCAAAGTACTGTTTTAGTTAGTTAGTTTGATTGTTTAGTTTATTTTAATCATTTTCATTAGTAATCCTTATTTGTGGAACTTCGTGTTCCGCACCATCATTCAATCTTAGTTATTTTATTTTGTTTTCTTTGAGGATAGTCTAAATCAATAGGTCAACACCTTCCCTGTGGGATCGACCTGGTCTTACCAGATATTACTTGCACGTCTACCTACACTTGGGTATTGCATAAGAGCGCACAAGATTTTTCTCGTGTCAAGTTTTTGGCGCCGTTGCCGGGGAAGGCGACGATCAATTCCTTAGATTACCTCAGTCTCTCTTCATCTCTTTCTATTTTTATTTTTCTCTTCTTTTAAAGTCTTTTGGGTAAGTTCTCACCCTAGGGACCCTCTCAGTTCATGTCCGAGAATTCCATTGAAGGAATTTTTGGAAATCCTTTCTATCTGTCTGACTCTAATAGCTCCATCAACCCCATAGCCACTCCAACTGCATCAATGGATGATCATCAGAGTGAAAATGGTGACAATGTTGTGGTACCAATTGATGAGGCACTCCGTCCTCTTTGCGATCTCATGCAACCAGAACATGCACCTACGCCCTCTTGCATTCAAATCCCACCGCATAATGGCGAATTTCAGTTTCGCAATGGGATGATTCAACTGCTTCCCACTTTTCATGGGATGGAAAGCGAGAAGGCGTATTTACATGTCACCGATTTCGAGGATGTTTGCAAAACATTCTCGCAAACTTGTCCTAGGGAGGTGACGCATTTAATGCTATTCCCCTTCACTTTGAAAGATAAAGCGAAGGCGTGGCTCCACTCCCTAAAACCTAATTCAATTTTCACCTGGCATGCGATGCGCACCGCGTTTTTGAAGAAATTCTATCCTACTCGCATGACCACAGACCTTCAGCGTCAAATCAATTCCTATAAACAAAAGAGCAATGAAACCTTCACACAAGCGTGGGAGCGTTTCAAAGATTTGCTTCTCTCGTGCCCACACCATGGGTTTGAGAAATGGCGAACTATCAGCTTCTTTTATCAGGGATTGAATGGTGAAACAAAGAAGTTGGTGGAAACGATGAGCTCGGGACCATTTCTGCGTAAAAACACTGAAGAGGCCGAAGCCCATTTCGAATGGTTAGCTGAATACGCTCACGAATGGTCAAATTCTGACAATATCTCACGCTCACAGATATCCTGTGTAGAGGAGAAAAGCCTATACCAGCTAACCAATGAAGATCACCTCATGACTAAGTATGCAGAGCTGGCAAAGAAGGTAGAGGAGTTAAGTATGAAAGGAGAGAGCTCTAGGCAAGTCTTGCCTGAAGAACCATGTGGCACATGCAACATGTTGGGACATACAACTCAATATTGTCCTAATGTGCCACATTTTCAAGAGCAAGCCCCTATAGAGATGAATGCCATGCAAGGTTTTCGAGGGGCGGGGAATTCCAACAATAATTTTCAAAATAACAATAGATGGAATCACCCCGATTTTGATTGGAGAAATAATGCTGGGGCCCAAAATCAATATCAACAGCAGCCCTACAACAACAATCAATATCAAGGGCAAAACAATAGGCCAGCCCAGCATTACAATCAAAACAGAACCAACAATTACAATCAAGCTCAACCCTCCAATGCACCACAAACCAATACCTATGTGCCACCGCACAAGAAGGTACAAGAAGAAGAGCCACTTGCTAATGCCAATCTAACGCAGCAACTCATACAGATGATGAGTAGAATGTCTGCCACATTAGAAAGGATAGATGCACGGCAAGAAGGTTCAGGAGGAATATTCCCTGCCCAACCACTTCCAAATCCAAAGGGACATAACAATGGTCCTAACAATCAAGAACATGCTAAAGCTGTGACTACACTGAGAAGTGGAAAAATCATAGGAAAAAGCATGCCTCTGTCCACTCCCGAAGTGTACGATGAGGAGGAAGTGGTGGATAAAGAAGTTGAGCTACCATCTACTCAAGCGGAGGAGCAGTCTACCAATGACGAACCAATCAAGGCAAACATTGAAGCTCCTAGAGTAGAAGAAGAAGTTGAACGAAGGCCTGGAAAGGAATCTGTTAAGGAGGAACCACCAAAATGCCCCTTCCCTGCACCTTATCCTCAACGGTTGAAGAAACCCAAGAATGAGACGAAGAATCAGGAGTTTCTGGAACTGTTTAAGCAAGTTAAAATTAACCTTCCACTCCTGGATGCTATCAAGCAAGTGCCGGCCTATGCTAAGTATCTCAAAGATCTATGCACGGTCAAGAGGAGGCAAAGCGTGAAGAAACATGCTTATGTCGCATGTCAAGCCAGTGCGATCATTCAAAATGAGTTGCCTCCAAAACTCAAAGATCCCGGCACACCTACGGTCTCATGCAGAATTGGGAATCAAAAGATAGACAACGCACTCCTCGATTTAGGAGCAAGCGTGAACCTGCTGCCATACTCGGTCTATAAACAGCTAGGGTTGGGTGAACTCAAACCCACCCGAGTTGCTTTGCAATTGGCAGACAGATCTGTAAAGTACCCTAGAGGGGTATTGGAGGACGTCCTTGTCCAAATAGACTCTTTTGTCTTTCCGGTTGATTTCGTGATATTGGACACAGAACCTGTGTCTAATCCTGGTGCACATATCCCGGTTATTTTTGGACGTCCATTCCTCAACACCATTGATGCCACAATCAAGATTAGAACTGGTATCATGACTATTGTATTCGGGAACATGACGTTGAATATCAAGATCTTTTCTAATCCCCGACCTGAAGAATACGATGATGAGGAAGAAATCCATTATATAGACACGGTCATTGAAGATGAAGTTGACTTGGTCGACTATAAAGATCCTTTGGAAGTTGTGATGACTCAATTTGGCGATATTTATCAGCCTGCAGAGTCCACCCCATTGGATGCTGACCTGAACCAGACGTGTCTTATGATGGATACGAAAGAGGAGGATAGAGCCGATTGCATGTGGATACAGCCATATGAACAACTGCCTCCTAAAACCAAGTTGGTAATGCCCTCTAGTTTCCAGTTTCCGGAGTTAGAATTGAAGGAGCTTCCCAAAGAGCTAAAATACGCATTCCTAGGGACTGGAAAAACTTATCCTGTGATCATTTCATCTGTTTTAACTCATGAACAGGAAAGTAAGCTAGTGGAAATGCTTACCAAGCATAAGGATGCTATGGGATGGACAATTGCTGACCTCAAAGGCATAAGCCCATCCATATGCACGCATAAGATATATCTGGAGGAAGACGCTAAACCCTCAAGGCAAATGCAGAGGCGTCTGAACCCCAACATGCAAGAAGTAGTTAAAAAGGAAGTGCTTAAACTACTTGATGTTGGGATGATATATCCGATATCCGACAGTCCTTGGGTTAGTCCTACCCAAGTAGTTCCAAAGAAAGCAGGCATAACGGTCATCCCGAACAAAGATGGTGAATTGGTACCAACACGTGTTCCCACTGGATGGAGGATGTGTATTGATTACAGGAAGTTAAATACTGTGACCCGAAAGGACCATTTTCCTTTGCCATTTATGGATCAAATGCTAGAACGCGTGGCGGGTCACAAGTATTACTGTTTCTTGGATGGATACAGTGGATATAATCAAATTGAGATTGCTCCTGAAGATCAGGAGAAAACCACATTCACGTGTCCATTCGGTACTTTTGCCTACCGACGAATGCCGTTTGGCCTATGCAATGCACCGGCTACCTTTCAGCGGTGCATGCTGAGTATATTCAGTGACATGGTCGAAAACATCCTTGAAGTTTTCATGGATGATTTTTCAGTATTCGGCCATAGCTTCAAAGATTGCCTTAGCAATCTCGAGCAGGTTTTAATGAGGTGTGAGGACAAACACCTAGTCTTGAATTGGGAGAAGTGTCACTTCATGGTGACCAAGGGAATAGTCCTCGGCCACATAATATCCGATGAAGGAATTCAAGTGGATAAGGCTAAAATCGACATAATCTCAAATTTACCTGTTCCCCGTACAGTAAGAGACATTCGTTCATTCTTGGGGCATGCAGGTTTTTATCGTCGATTTATCCAAAATTTCAGTGCAATTTCTCGACCCCTTTGTCAACTTCTTGTCAAAGATGCACCTTTCGAGTGGTCAGAGAGTTGCCAAAAGTCCTTTGAGGATCTAAAAGATCTCCTCACCTCCGCACCTATAATACAGGCACCCGACTGGAGTTTGCCTTTTGAATTAATGTGCGACGCTAGTGATTACGCCATTGGCGCAGTCCTAGGCCAGAGAAAGGACAATAAGCCACATGTGATATACTACGCCAGCCGAACCTTGAATGACGCTCAAATGAATTACACTACCACTGAGAAGGAGCTGCTGGCTGTAGTATTCGCCCTGGACAAGTTTAGGTCTTATCTGATAGGGTCACCAATTGTCTGTTTTACAGATCATTCGGCCCTCAAATATCTGCTGACAAAGAAAGACGCTAAACAACGGCTTATTCGCTGGATACTCTTACTCCAAGAGTTTGATCTAACTATCAAGGACAAGAAAGGAGTAGAGAATGTGGTTGCGGATCATTTGTCCCGGTTGACTTTTGTTGACAATACTGAATCCCAATCCATTAAAGATGAGTTCCCAGACGAACAGCTACTGGCAGTAAGTAGTCTGCCTTGGTATGCTGATATTGTAAACTACCTCGTCACGGGTGAAACACCAACTCAGTGGTCGAACCAAGATAGGAAACGGTTCCTCTCGTTCGCGCGTCACTTCTTCTTTGATGACCCATACCTTTTCAAGTACTGTGCTGATCAGGTCATCAGGCGCTGCGTCCCCAACGAGGATATAACCGTAATTTTAGCGTCATGCCATTCTGAGGCATGCGGTGGCCACTTCGCGTCACAAAAGACCGCACAAAAAGTCTTACAGAGCGGTTTTTACTGGCCCACAGTCTTCAAAGATGCTTATTCCTTTTGCAAGACATGCCAACGCTGTCAAAAGCTTGGAACCATTTCTAAAAGGAATTCTATGCCTTTAACCCCTATCATCACAATTGAGATATTTGATTGTTGGGGCATAGATTTTATGGGCCCATTTCCCAAGTCTAACAACTGTGAATACATACTCCTTGCTGTCGAGTATGTATCCAAATGGGTAGAAGCGATACCAACGAGACGAAATGACCACAGAACGGTCATGTCATTTCTAAGAGAGCATATTTTGTCTCGTTTTGGTACTCCGAAAGCTTTATTAAGTGACCAAGGCAAGCATTTCTGCAATAGACCCTTGGAGTCACTTCTCAAGAAATACGGAGTCCATCATAAAATCGCTCTTGCCTATCATCCCCAGTCTAATGGGCAAGCAGAATTGGCTAACTGAGAAATCAAGCATATTCTCGAGAAGACGGTTAGTTCCAATCGAAAAGACTGGGCATACAAATTGACAGACGCGTTATGGGCATACCGTACTGCCTATAAGACGAATCTTGGTATGTCCCCGTACAGATTGGTTTACGGGAAAGCTTGCCATCTTCCTGGTGAAATTGAACATAAAGCTTACTGGGCAACGCGCTCATTGAACTTTGATATTCAAGAAGGAGGTCAGCTACGCAAGCTCCAACTTGCAGAGCTAGAGGAAATACGACGAGATGCGTATGACTCTGCAAAGTTGCATAAGGAAAAGTTGAAGGCTCGCCATGATCGTACGATTTTTCGTAAATCATTTGAGCCGGGGCAGAAAGTCTTGCTGTATGACTCTCGCCTCCACCTTTTCCCAGGAAAACTCCGTTCCCGTTGGACAGGCCCATTCACCGTAAAAACTGTTTTTCCACATGGGGCGGTTGAGATTGTCAATCCAAAGAACGATGATTGTTTCAAGGTCAATGGCCAGAGATTGAAACCGTTCTTGGAAAACTTCCAAACTGAAGTTGAGCACATCCAGCTGGATGAGCCCAGCTATTCTCATGATTAATAATCCAAAGTGAAGTTCCAATTGTTGTTGTATTTCTTTTCTTTCCCTGCATTTTAGTTTCTCTCTCTTTTGCTTCTTTTTGGTTTTCGTTCTTTATTTCGTGTTTGTGATGTAGTTCTAATCCATTATTCCTTAAACCACTCTGTTGCAGGTGCGTAGATGCGAGGTGATGATGTTCATTCTGTCGGTTCTTGGGCTGATTCAGAATGTCGCTGTGGCACCTGGATTGAGGGTGAACTCATACCCTGCCCCTTGCTTCATCAGGACCCTGAAGCTCATTCTCTTATTGATGCTGCTCAAGGGTACATTCCATATCCACCAGCCCTCCTGGACATCAATCCGTACGAAAATATGGGATTTCAGGATGATGATGATGTGGAGGAGGATGACGACCTGTACATGGGACGCATGGTGGATGATGCACTCATGGCCCAGTGGGAGAATGACGATATGTGGGAGCCATGGGAGGATCATGACCTTCAGGATGTCGTCCCAGATCGCCACGATGCCGTCTTTGTTTTCGTGGACGATTTCCTTGTTCCTGAGTTGGTCCCATACCGCTACGTGCACCTGAGCTACCTGCTATTCAGGCTCCAATGCCCCTTACCAGCTAGTGCACTTTGGGAACCTACGCCAATAGTGAGGTTGGAACTTGTCGCTTTTCTTCGTATTTTTGTTTCTGTTCTTTGTTTTTCTGTCATTGTTAATTCGTGTTTCTTGTGTTCTGTTGTTTTAATTTCAGTTTATTGTCTTTTGTCCAGGATTGTCACTATGTTCCTAAATGGCATCCCGGTTTTCCTTCCACATCAACTGATTCATGGTCTTGGGCCCTACATAAGGCCCCCACACACTCTGCCGCGAGAGGACAGTCCGTTGCAAAATCACACTCCTCTATCCTTGTCTCCGTCTGGATCACCTCTTGCATGGGCTATCAATTCTTTGGAGATTCCAGATTTGTTTGATGATGTCCTTGCTGCTTTTCGATTGTTCTGGGAAAGGGAATCATCGAGTTTGGACTTCACTTCTGACGATTCGGCGATATATGAAGAGATTGTGGAAGAGGAAATCTTTATACTCGAAGATTAGTGCTGCATTTCAGTTGTTTTTGTTCAATTTCATCTTTTGTTTATCAACTGGAATGTAATCCTTGACGGAATTTTTATTGGTTTTAGTTTTAGTTTTATTTTTGGTTTTCTTTAGTTAAATAAGGTTTTAACCACAGTTGGGGATAATTATGTTGCAATTTGGATGCACTTATAAAGTTTTATTTTTATATATAAATTGCAATTTTTCTATTCTGAGGATGAATGTCTGTCATACATGCTTGTACTTCAACTGTTTTTCAGTCTCTCTGTATGTCCAGAATTGTTTCTGATAGTTGGGGGTGATGTGGTTCATGCCCCAATTGAATTCTGGAATTTTCGTGTTCGATCGATCGAACCCAGTTCGATCGATCGAAACCTGGATGTTCAAGCGCTTGTAGTTTATGTTCAATCGATTGAGGGATTTGTGTTCGATCGATCGAACATAGTTTGATCGATCGAACGAGGCATTTAAACGAGGCGTCTTCAGGACACCTCTTCATTTCCTCACTCTCACTTTCAATCGCTCGAAGACAGAAGGGGGGGGGGGGCGACTCGGAAAATTTCGATTTCTGGCATCCAAAAGGAAACCCTGCTCAATCCTCTGATCATCCTCATCGTCATCTCATCATCACTTCCATCTCCACTGCGAGTACTAAACTGAGGTAGGCCCCACTTGTTTGTAGTTTTCTTTTCCTTAATGTTCGTGTTAGAAAATCCCAAGGGGGTGTCCCCTTGGTCTTAGGATCTCTTTTTGTTAGTTAGGTGTTTGTGTAACCTTCGTTTTCGTTTCGTTTCTACGATAGCTGAACACCGCTGTGTTCGATCGCTCGAACTGGTTTCGAGCGATCGAAGGGTAGCTGTTCGATCGATCGAACAATGTTCAAGCGATCGAAGTCGACTCCAGTTCAATCGATCGAACCAAGTTCAATCGATCGAACTTCAACAGTGTTAGTTTTGTTTCTTTTTCTCCCTGTTCTTATCTGTATCCTGTGTGGTCTTATTTTCAGGACTGCCAGATGAATCCAGTGACGGGCTACCATAAGTCTAAGCCCCTCAGCCGTATTATACCAGATCCGGTACCTGCACACGGGTTCCGGAATGACGAGGATAGGCTGTGGTACGAGCGGCACTTTCAGACGAGGATGGTGATGGTCGAGCGCCCTATTGAGCATATCTGGACAGAGAGCCCATGGTTCCTTACACGGATCCGCTCTATGCCTCATTGGTTCCACCTCCTGTCGTTGGCCAAGAGTGTCAACCTGTCTTGGATTCGCGGTGCTTGCGCGACTATGATCAGCGACCCGGTTGCACCATTCACCTACCATGCCTTCTTCTGGAGTCGCTCATTCATTATCAGTCCAGCCACTGTTTCAGCCGCGTTGGGGGTACCAGAGGTACCAGATTATGTTTGCCCCCACCGGCCAGATGCACCAGTGACCCCACCATCCACTATTATCCGGGAGCTCACTGGAGGCGCCGTTCCGTCTTGGGATGGCGATGCTTTGATCGAGGACCACTTGCTCACTGATGACTACCACATGCTTCATTTGGTCCTCAGCAACTGCCTCCTAGTGACTTCCTATCGAGAGAAGATCGCGGCTTGGTATGCGCGAGTCTTATATGCAGTGGGGACGGGACAGCCTGTTTGTATACCACGCCTATATATTGATTTTATGGTCCACCCCACTCGTTATATCTCGTCCAGGAAGCACCTGAAGGGTGCTTGGGCTATTCAGAGGGTCATGGCTGATGCCGGGTTCCTCGAGCTCGCTGGGGATGATATCCGCCCTTCTCCTCGCAGATTTAGTGAGGCGGCTGCTCGCCGCTCCGACGCTCAGAAGAGGAAGCGAAAGGGGAAAGGGAAAGCACGAGTGCGGGGGAGGAAGAAGAGGCGAGGTGGGACGGACACGGAGGCCGGTGCTTCAGGGACACCTACTGAGGTGGAGGAGCTTGATTCGGATGATGAGGATGATCCAGTTGCTGCGGTTCAGCAGTTTGAGCTGCGACAGCGGTCGCAGACTCAGGCCCAGGGAGAGTCTTCTTCGTCTGTGCCTCTCCCGACAGTTCACGAGCTATTATTGGAGGAGAGAGAGGCCAGGATTAGACTCGAGGGCAGGATAGACCATCTCCAGACTCTACTGGAGTCCATTTTGATTCAGATCGGGGTTGAGTCGACTGTTCATTCTACTCCGCATCCATCGACGACCCCGTCTGCACCACCTACCACTGTGCCATCATCTGATGCTGCCCCAGATTCTGAGGCTGCTGATCCTTTTTCCACCGCTGATTCCGAGCCATCTGCTGCCGCCCCTGCTACTACCATATTGCCGCCTACTCCCATCGACATCCCTTCTGATATAGCCGATGATACGCCGTCTGGGGTCGATTAGTTTTAGTTGGGGAGGTGGTATTTATGTATTTTTGGTAGGTTGGATAGATGTTGGTGGTTTTGGTTGTATTATGTGGTTAGTTGTTTTTTTGTATGGACATTATGTATCTCTGTTTGTATTTTATTATGTTCATATTACAGTGGTTTGGTTTGTTGGATCATGGTTTTATCGTGTTATTCTTATTTATTGATCCTGTTTGTTTTGGAGATTGTGTTCTACTTTTCTATGCTAGGTTGCTTTGCTTGCGATCATCATTTGCTCTATACAGGTGATACCCATCTATTTTATTTATTGAAAATCAACTTCTGGGGACTTTGTTGTTTTCAGTTGGGGGTAGGAGACAATAGATAGGTATACACCCGTAATAATCAGGTTTTGCACTTAGATATGTTTTAAATTTAATAAGAACATAGTCTGTTAAAATTTTGAAAATTTTTAATCGTATTGTTAGAATAACTCTGAATAATCTCTCCTTCTTGTTGATTAGACAATGACACATTTGTAGTATTCTCATCTTTTTATGGATTAAATCCACGCGTTTTTCTGTATCACTGAAATAAATTGCATTTGTAAAGCTATTATGTACCCAACACTTTTGTGCACTAATTGGCAGCCATGTAGAAAACTTGAAAATTGAGTTAATATGATTATTGTGCGAAAAAGAATAAGTAGTGGAGGCTAATAACCCTTTGTGAGCTATTGAGCCAGTCGTCATTTCTGAGGGGATTCTCATACATTGTCGAATGGTCTTTTCTTGCATATATTTCGTGAATTCGTTGTTAAGTCTCAGTTTTCTTTAAAGTTTTGACTGCTTGTTAGAGGAGAACGTTCAGGATTTACCAACTAAACTCAATGAACACTTAAGTGCTAAAAATTGAAAGTTGAGAAAATGATTCAAGCCATCGTTTACCCATTCTTTTACCTGATATAACTATCACCTACATTCATTGAATTGTTTCATCCCTGATCCCACACCTTAATTAAATATTTCCAATATAATCATAAGAATTCATACCCTTGATCTTTACCTTGACCTCATCGAGCCATTTGATATATTTGTTGGGAATGAGTCATCAAAGTATGTGAAATGGAAGAAAGTAGTTGTGGGATATATCTATAAAAAAAAAAAAAAAAAAAGTATAAGATATGAATGGGAGATTGGGTGGAGAAAAGAATTAAGGATAAAAAGAGAAGTTGAAATTCCATCACATACTAAAAAAAGCACACTCTTCTCTACAACCCTCCTAACTACTAAATAAAAGCCGCAAGTTAAAGTCTTGAAGATTCTCAATAATTGATTTGAACATGGAAGTGTGAGTTGAGTTATCCACGGTATTTCGCTCCTCTAGTAAGTAGTGTTCCATTCATGAGACTATACACTCTTAAAAAAGTCCGTTTTTCATAGAGTCGAGTATGAAAGAATTAGCATTTATAATATCATCTTTATCAAAGCTTTCATACGATGTGCGATCATCGTAAAGCAAGTTTCTGAGAGACGTTCTTTTTGAGTGTGACCAATGTGAGAATTGAGCTAAAACTGCAAGTTTTCCAAAGTACAATAGTCTATATAACTCTTAATAAGGTTGGACGCATGGTTGTTAATTTTACACACACACGGGTGCATGATGGTAATACATGTGTTATATTTTACTTGGTGATATAGGGGAGCATGTGGGTCTCTTTCATGGGTTGATAGAGGATATTATATTATTGTGGAGTTTAGTTAACAATTTAATGGAAAGGTGAATTCTACAAGTTATTCTAATTCTTTTTGAGCTTAAAATTGAGAATTTTGTGGGTATATTCACTGCAAACCCTCACGAGACAATACTCGTCCACTAGGGGGAACCTAGGGGTTTAACGGCTTGTTGCATTCGCTAAATGCAACCGCGATTCCTGCGAAAGTGAGTTAGGATTTTTCTTTTTATCTTAGTTTAGGTTGTTTTTAGTTTATTTTATTTTCGCTTTATCGCTAGGGACTAGCAATAAGCTAGTTGGGGGTTGTGCAAAGCGGGGGTATTTGTAAAATACAACCGCGCTAAAAGGAAGAATTGTATTAGTTTTTACCACAACTTCCCGTGTTATCCGCAATTTGCATTACAAGGCTAATTTTTATACAATATGATTAATCTATGATAAGTTGTATTGTTTTAGCTGTTGTTTGTGCAGATTACTGCTGTGTGGACTGAACAGTTGAACATCAGAATAAATGGAATGCTGGAATGCAAACAAAAGAAGTCAAAGCTAAAATGTGAAGTTCGATCGCTCTACGAAGGTTCGATCGATCGAGCGTTCGATCGCTTGAAGAGTGTTGAAGCGCTTGAAGAGTAAGGGTTCGATCGATCGAGATCTGTTCGATCGATCGAACGGGGTATTTCCAGTAACATTTACGTGCGCAGCAGATGCGGGTTTTTAACCCTAGTTTCTTAGGTTTTCTATATATATGCGTTTTGTACACGTCCATAAGGACGCCCACTTTTACATTTTAACAGTTTAGAAGGAGAGATAGAGAGTTTGCTTGGTTTTTGTAGGTTTTTCATTGAATGTTCGTATTGTGGATTGGATTTCTCGAAGTTTATACAAGTATCTTTCATTCCAGGTTATATATTTATTGCTTATTCATATTCTGCACGTGTTAGACGTAGTTCAATCACTTGTTTTACAGTGTTGCATGCTAGATATTTATAAAACCATAGATTTTATAGTTTTCATGAATAACTCGCAACCAAACAGGGTATTAATGTTTTCTTACGTTAAAAATCAATCCTTGACACTCCAGACGATGTCTGAGTAGTCCCAGGTTGGGAGAACACGATGAAACAGTGATCTCCAGCCTCTGCCATGCAGCAGGATAATCGCTGTGTTCGATCGATCGAAGTTAGTTCGATCGATCGAACCAGAGACAGTCAAGCGATCGAAGTTGGTTCGATCGATTGAGGGATGAAGGTCTTCGATCGATCGAAAGCGCGTCGATCGATCGAACTCTCGGATTCTTGAGGATGTTCCCTGCAGTATTCCAGGACTTTTTGTTTTAGGATTTGTTATCATTCTGTCCCAAATAAATGCTCAGTTTGTCAAAACAGTTTTAAAACTAAGGCCCTAAGGCATTTTCTTTCAATACATTTTGCAAACCATCTTCAATGCTAACACCATTGAGGATGCGAGTCTTAACTATTGGATTAAACCGCTTTCAAGTATTTTAATTTAACTGTGATGATATGGTCCCGGTCATGAAAGGGCCATAGAATCTTTATCTTTTGAGGAATACGGAAAACTGTAGGTAATGTACTCCTTTGTGCTTCAAGGCAAATGCATGGTAGATGGCTAGGTTACTGCGGATTCGTGTAATCCCAACACTTTCTTTATAAATTTAAACTCCTTAATTCAAAGTACTGTTTTAGTTAGTTAGTTTGATTGTTTAGTTTATTTTAATCATTTTCATTAGTAATCCTTATTTGTGGAACTTCGTGTTCCGCACCATCATTCAATCTTAGTTATTTTATTTTGTTTTCTTTGAGGATAGTCTAAATCAATAGGTCAACACCTTCCCTGTGGGATCGACCTGGTCTTACCAGATATTACTTGCACGTCTACCTACACTTGGGTATTGCACAAGAGCGCACAAGATTTTTCTCGTGTCAAGTCCACTTCTTCTGTATTGCGCTCCCAAGACCTTCTCCGGATCAGGAAGAGATATTCTCTTCCTGATGGTTGCGCCCTAGCCGTAAACCTCGGCGGCGCTCACCTCTATCAGTCGGGGTTTGTCACCCTGTTCGAGGATGCTATGATGGCGGGCCTCCGGCTACCCCTTCACTCTGGGATATCCTGATCTATCTCGATATCGCTCCCGGGCAGTTGGCTCCCAACGGGTGGAGGTTCCTGATGGGGTGTATATCACTGTGGCCTCAAGTGTTGGTATGAACTTACCCTCCAGGAGTTTCTTTGGGCCCACCGACCATTCCCTGTGCACCGGGAAGTGGGGTTTTTCTCATTTTCTGCCCGTCTGGGTAGGAAAATTATTGACAATTGCCCTAGCAACAACAAAGGGTGGAAGGGTAAATTCTTCCAGGTGTCTACCCTTCGCCTCTGCGACATGGCTCCGGGGATCCAACTGAGGACATCCTGGGCTGGGGAGTTGAGGGGTAAGACCGCCCTTCCGACCTCGTCTGCTATTTTGGTCTTTAGGAACACGGTGGATTACTAACTGATTTCATTCTTCTGTCCACAGCGGGTTCAACTAAACCCCCCAAAATCCCTGAGTCGTGCCATTCCAGGATCCGGAATCTAGCAGAGTTGCCCACTAGTGTTTGGAACGTGTTGTCCCGAACAGGGGATTTTATCGAGACCTATTCCCCTGAGGAGCCTATTCCAGCCCCCAACTTTACACCCGTCATTCCCGGTGAGTTTCCAGGTTACCTTATGCGTTAACTATGCACTTGTCTTTGTTGTTTCTCATACTTCTGACCGTGTGATCTTGCTCTTCTGCAGAAATGGCCCCCAAACGCAATTTGGAGCAGCTGGGGAGAGACAGGCTGCTACCGCCGCCGCTGCTGCTACTCGGGTGGCGATCGCCCAGCGGAAGAGGCCAGCCACTGAGGCCCTAGGCGGCGAGCGCCCGCTCCGACACATCCGCCATGGGACGGTCAACCGTCCGGACCCTGCGGGGACATCGGCTCCCCAAAGGTTGGCTGTTGAGGAGCCTGCACCCCGGGCTGACATTCCATCCGGTCTGCCCATCGGTGGGCTTGGTGAGATTCGGGAGAGACTAAAGTCTGTCCTAATCCTGAGCCAGGTGGAAGCATGCGTCGGGCTATCTCTCCAGGACTTTCAAGGGTGGTTGTATAGCCTTTCCCATCTGGTAAGTGTTCATTCTCCCTTCAAATATTGGCCTGCTCCCTTTTTACTTGCCTAACTGATCTTCATCCTCTTGCCGCAGGTTGGCTGTATGGCCGCGGGATCCGAGTCCCTCCTGTCTTCCCTGGCCGGGAAGGCCACCGCTGCTGACGCCGCCCTTTCGAAGGAGCGGAAAGAATTGCAAGTACCAAAAGCTGCCTTGGCCGTCGAGACGAGCAAGACGAAGTCATTGGCCTTGATTTTGGGTACGGTTCAGGCGGACCTGGCAGCGGCTTTGGCCGAATTGGAGGTTTCCCGGGCCCTCACTACGGCAGCTGAAGCCCGGGCAAAGGCGGCGGCCGAGACACCTGCTGCAGGGGCCTTGGAGGGCGCGTTTGATGACGGCTTCTTCCAAGGTTATGACGATCTGAAGCGGCGGGTAGCCCGGGATCACCCCGAATGGGTCCTTTCGGCCTACGAGGGGATTGACTCGGATTACTGGGATGTCGGTGAAGATCCCATAGCTGGTGAAGCTCCTGCGGTTGGTGAAGACCCTGCGGCAATTGCTGAGGCCACAGAACTCGCCCCAGGTGGGGACTTGGGGGACGAAGGACTTGCCGTACCAAGGGAGCAGACTGGGGAGACCAAGGATGTGGTCAATGTGGAAGACTGACTCCCCGATTCCTCCTTGTTGTTTTTTATTTCATTGCTTGTAGTTTTTTATTTTTGGGGAGGCCACCACAACTGCCCCCCAGGCTTTGTACATTTTCTTTGATTAATGAAAAGACCCCTGAGGTCAGCTTTCCATCAACTTTGTAGTGTTTTTGTACTATGCCTTTTTGCTAGTATCCGTTCGGTTTTTGGCCGACCTAACATCTGCCTTAGAAAATGCTTTAGGACCGTAACCCACAGAACACCTAGTCGAACGATGTAATTCCCAGTTTTGGCCTTAGTATTTCCCTTTGTCCCCTGCCCCCTAAGCATTTTGCTAAGGCGGGAGTGCGGGAGTACGGGACTAAATGGCCGTAGGAAATCGACCTGGAACATGGGTGGTTGCAGGAGCATTTGAAGCTTTCCATCGTTGGCCACCTAGGGGATTGGCCCCATCGTCGGCTGGGCCTAGGCGAAGCTTTAGTTAATTTCCTGTTTAGGTCTAGAACCCTCTTGCCCCCGAGGTTCCTGTTAAGGCGGGGGCATGCTGGGGACCGACCATAGGAAACTGACCTGAAACATGGGTGGTTGTAGGGTCCTTTAGTGCCTGGGTTCGGAGCCCGAGGTCCTTTCTGCCTCGGGGTGTTGCCCGAGGTCTTTTCTGCCTCAGGGTTAGGCCCGAGGTCTTTTTTGTGCCCGGGCTCGGAGCCCGAGGTCTTTCATGCTTTGCACGGTGTATTGACCGGGGTGAATTTTTGAAGCAAACTTTATCAATTTTATTTGAAAAATAATAATTTGTAATAGTTGCCCAACCAGGGCTACACGAAAAGAACTCGTCCTATAGTACTAGATTCCCGTAGCCAGATGCTACTGATAATACTTGTGGAGGTGTTGCACGTTCCAGGGATGACTGAGATCGTGCCCGTCCATGTTCTGTAGCCAGTAGGTTCCCGGTCGGTTGACCCGAGTCACTATATACGGTCCTTCCCAGTTTGCTCCCAACTTCCCATGGCTTGGAACTTGGGTAGATTGGTTCACTACCTTAAGGACGAGGTCCCCGACTTGAAAGCTACGATGCTTCACCTTGCTATTATAATACCGCGAGACCCTTTGCTTGTAAGCTGCCACCCTGAGATAGGCCTGGTCTCTTTTTTCTTCCACCAGGTCTAGTTCTGTCCTGAGGGCTTCTCCATTGTCTGGGTCATTGAAGGTAGCCACCCGGTATGAGGGAAACCCGAGCTCTGTGGAGACTACCGCCTCAAAACCATAAGTTAAGGAAAATGGGGTTTTGCCCGTAGCTGCTCGGGGTGTGGTGCGGTAGGCCCACAGGAGGGCTGGTAGTTCTTCAGCCCACAGGCCTTTGGCATTCTCAAGCCTTGTCTTAATCGACTGCAAGATTGTGCGGTTGGTCACCTCGGCCTGACCATTAGCGTGTGGATGCTCGGGAGAAGAGTAATGATTTAGTATCCCATAGCCCGAGCAGAACTGTCTAAACATGGGTGTATCAAATTGTCTTCCATTGTCGCTGATCAGGACTCGTGGGATACCAAACCTGCTGAGGATATTTCTTTCCACAAAGTGTTCCATTTTCCGCTCAGTTATCGTTGCCAGGGGCTCAGCCTCCGCCCATTTGGTGAAGTAGTCAACAGCTATCACGGCAAACTTAACCTGCCCTTTACCTGTCGGTAGGGGACCGACGATGTCAATTCCCCATTGGGCGAATGGCCAAGGACTGTGGACCGGCGTTTGGAGCTCTCCCGGTCTGTTGAACATGGGAGAGTATCGCTGGCACTTGTCACACCTTCGGACATACTCCTGTGAATCTCGGGCCATGGTTGGCCAATAGTAGCCTTGTAAGAGGGCCTTTTTGGAGAGTGCCCAGCCTCCTACATGGTTCCCGCACACACCTTCATGAATTTTGAACAGTATCGCTTGAACTTGCGTAAGGTGAACGCAGCGGAGGTACGGGATAGTGAACCCCCTCTTGTAGAGGACACCGTCAAGGATATGGTATCGTGACGCCCGGTACATGACCCGTCTTGCTTCCTCTTTGTCGTCCGGCAGCCTTCCTGTTGTCAAAAATGTCACGATTGGATCCATCCAACTAGGTCCCGGAGTGACCGGGTCAACCTCCATGCCCTCTGAATTGATTACACTTGGCTCGGGTAGGAATTGTATCCTTATCCCAGGCAAGTCTGACTCAAATGACGAGGCGAGGCGAGCCAGCCGGTCAGCTCGGGTGTTTTCTTCTCTAGGTATCCGAGTGATGGAGAATCCTCGGAGTTGATTGGAAATCGTCCGGACGAGGGCCAAGTAGGCTATCATGCTATCCTCCAGCGCTTCATATTCTTGGTTTACCTGATTGACTATGAGCTGGGAGTCGCTGTAGCTCTGGACTTGTTGGGCACTCATTGAGATGGCCAACTGTAACCCGACTAAGAGGGCTTCGTACTCGACCTCGTTGTTGGAGGCACGAAACCCAAACCTCAGAGCATATTCAAGCTGGATGCCATCGGGGGTAGTCAGGATGATCCCGGCCCCACTACCTTGCTGGTTGGAAGAGCCATCGACATGTAGCACCCAAGTTGGGACGCCGGAATGCAATCCGGGTGGTAAGGCCGGAGGCTCGGGTTCTTTGACCCGGTCTTCTCGGTATGTAAACTCGACCAAGAAATCAGTGACGGCTTGTCCCTTGATGGCCGTCCGAGGTTGGTAAGTTACTTCAAACTCTTCCAATTCCAATGCCCACTTGACGAGCCTCCCGGATGTGTCCGGCCGAGAGAGAATTTTGCGGAGGGGCTGATCGGTCAATACTACGATGGCATGGGCCTGGAAGTACGGGCGGAGCCTTCGGGCTGAGGTGATGAGGGCGAAGGCCAACTTCTCGATACGGGAGTATCGGCTTTCTGCACCTTGTAATGCCCGGCTGGTGTAGTACACTGGGAACTATATCCCGTGCTCTTCCCGGATGAGTGCCGAGCTAACTGCTGACGGTGACACCGCCAGGTACAGGAACAGTTCCTCTCCGGATGCCGGTGTCGATAGTAGATGAGGTGAGGCCAGGTATTTCTTGAGTTCCTGGAATGCCTCCTCACACTCTTCGGACCATTGAAAAGCTTTGCGGAGGATTTTGAAGAACGGCAGGCACCGATCGGTAGCTCGGGACACGAATCTATTAAGTGCGGCCACCCGTCTGGCTAGGCTTTGAACTTCTTTTGTTGATTTAGGTGACCGCATGTTGATGATAGCTTGGATTTTATCGGGGTTTGCTTTGATTCCCCGCCTGCTGACTAGATGACCGAGGAACTTTCCTGACGAGACACCAAAGGTGCATTTGGCCGGGTTCAACCTCATCTTGAAATTTCTCAAAATGCTGAAGGCCCCGGCTAGATGCTCAAGGTGTTTGGGCTCATCCCGGCTCTTGACCAGGAGATCGTCCACGTACACTTCCATGGACTTTCTGATGAGGTCTTTGAACATGAAATTGACCAGGCGCTGATATGTAGCCCCAACGTTCTTAAGGCCAAAGGGCATGACTCTGTAACAGTATGTGCCTTGGTCGGTGATGAACGCCGTCTTCTCTTCGTCCCTGGGGTACATGCTGATCTGATTATACCCCGAGTAGGCATCCATGAATGAGAGGAGTGAGTGGCCCACTGTTGAGTCGACGAGGAGGTCTATCCTGGGCAGCGGATAACAGTCCTTGGGACAAGCCTTGTTGAGGTCGGTGAAGTCTACGCACATTCTCCACTTCCCATTGCTCTTTTTGACCAGGACCACATTAGCCAACCAATTGGGATAGTAGACCTCCCAGACAGAGTTCGCCTTTAGGAGCTTCTCGACCTCCTCACTTACTGCCGTTTGTCTCTCGGGGGCCATGCCCCTCCGTTTTTGCTTCACTGGGCGGCAGTCCGGGCTGACGTTGAGACGATGGGACATCACCCGGGGATCAATCCCGGGCATGTCCTCATGACTCCAAGCGAAAACGTCCTGGTTTTGCCTCAGGAACTGGGTCAACTTTTCCTTCAAGGCAGGCTCCAGTAGTGCGCCTATGTTGACCGTGCGACCTGGGTGTTCTGGATCCAGCACAACTTACTCCAACTCCTCCATAGGTCTTATCACGTCCCTCTGGTCCCGGGGGTCCATTTCTTGGACGTTCAGTGTTTCGGTGAGTGCCCCCCGGCGCAACGAGCTAACATAACAACTTCGAGCCATGGTCTGGTCTCCTCGCAAACATCCGGGTCCCTGGGGAGTTGGGAATTTCACGGTTAAGCTGTATGTGGAGACAACTGCTCGGGCCCTGTTGAGGGTCGGCCTTCCGAGGATGACGTTGTAGGCCGAGGGGGCCTCCACTATCACAAAATTAGTCAGCATGGAAACCTGCTGCAGGTAAGTCCCCATGAGAACTGGGAGCTCGATCGTACCGAGCGGTTGAGTGCTAGAGCCGTTGAATCCGACCAGGGGAGTAGCAACCGGCCGGAGCCGATCCCGGGAGATCCTGAGTTGGTCGAATGCCGCTGTAAACATTATGTCGGACGAGCTGCCTGTGTCAACCAGTACCCTCTGGACCATATAGTTAGCTATAGAAAGCGTCACTACTAGCGGATCGTCATGGGGGCAGTGGAGGCCCTGTACATCGTCGGACGTGAACGTCAGAATGTCAGTTGGTGATGAGCCGGTGGATTGGACCTGCCATACATCCGCTCGGGATGCTCGGGCATGCCTCTTCCGTGCCGACTGAGAATCACCTCCGCCAGATGTTCCTCCGGAGATCACGTTAATGTGGCCGAGCGGTGGAGGGGGCTGACCGGGAGCTTGGGCTTCCTGTCGGGGACGTCTGTCCGTTGTGACAAACTCGACAAGATGTCCCTGCTCGATCAGCTTCTCAATTTCTATCTTCAATTTGAAGCAATCCTCCATTTCGTGGCCATGATCCCTGTGATAACGGCAAAACTTCTCCCGGTTTCTCTTACCGGGTGGGGCTCTGAGTTTAGCTGGCTGTGGAAGCAGCCTCTGTGCCTCTGCGGCGGCCATCACCTCATGTATGGGTCGGGAAAGGGGTGTAAAAGCCGTTAGGGGCTGGCCTCTAGCATCTCTTTGATCTTGCTTCGGCTTCTTTCCCGGACCCTTCTTGAATCCCTCGCGCTTGCGCTTGGCTTTTGGGGATTCGTCTTCCGCCTGGCTGGCGCGTTTTGCCTTCAAAAACTTCTCAGTATCTATATACTTTCCAACTCTTTCCTAGAGTTCCACCAGAGTTGCCGGTCGGTTGCGATGAAAAGACGTGGCCACCTTGGTGTGTTGAACTCCTGAACAGAAGGCCATGATTGCGACCGTCTCATTGAGGTTGCAGATCAGGAGCCTCTGCTGGTTGAAACGATCCACGTACTCCCTTAAAGATTCACCCTTCTACTGCTTGACAGCTAGCATCTGGGTGTCCGGTTGCGATCGGTCTAGCATCCCGACAAACTGGCTGATGAAGAGTTTGCCGAGGGTTTTGAAGTTGTCAACCGTTCGGGGCTTCAAGGCATGGAACCACTGTGCGGCTGATCCCTTTAGGGTGCTGGGGAAAGCCAGGCACAGCAGCTCGTCTGTCGTGGTGACCAGTGCCATCTGCGCCTTATAGGTGCGGATGTGGTCCACCGGACTCCCCGTGCCGTCGTATGAGCTAAGGTGCGGGGGTTTGAATTTTTGCGGTATGGGAAACTGTGTCACCCGGGTGGTGTAGGGCGACTCTTTTTCTGTATTCGTGAGGTCATGACCGGACTTGCGGTTCAACCTCTCAATCTGTTGCTGCAGCTCCTCGACCTGGGCTTTGACGTCAGTGCGCCCGGTCCTCCTTTCTGTGTTCGAGTGATAGGTGGGGTCGGACGATGAGGCCTCATCCTCAAAGCACGTCGACCTCGGGGATAGCACTCGGCTGTGGGTTCGGGATAGCCTGTGCCTAAGATCCCCCTGGCTCAGGACGGGTGGATCATCGACCGATTCCCGGGCTTTTCGTCCGGACGTTTCTCCCCTTGCAGCTCGCCGCCGGTCAATGATGATCCTGGCGTCCTCCACTCGGCGCGCTCGGCGAGGAATGTACCGAGGTCCTTTCTGCGAGCGCTTAGGAGCCTGGCTACGTTCTTCCTCTGCATGACGTTCTCAATTTGGTTGGGGCGCTGGAACGGATCGGGTTTTTCTGTGCGTCCGGGCGGACCTTCGGCTAGGAACGCTCTTTTCAGGCCACTTATCCGACGAAGGGCCTTTCTCGTGGTCCCCGACCACCTTTTCGTGCTGGGCCATGAGCGCCTCTATTTGCTGTTGTGTTCGGAGCTGGCCCTCCAAGAGTTGTTCCAGCGCCGCCGTGACCTGTTCAGTGGTCATGGAGGTAGCCCGTGGCTCGATCTGTAGGTCCTCCTGACCAGTTGAATCGGCGGTTTTCTTACCTTTCTTTGGCGGCATGTTGATCAGTCAAAGATTTTAGTTGATGAGAAAACTGTATCGATTTCCCACAGACGGTGCCAAACTGATGATGCCAAAAATTGGTAAGAAAGATTTATGCAGGAAGATAGAGTAGAAAGAGGTTTGTATGTGGTTCGGCCCCGTTAATGAGGTGACCTACGTCCACGGGTGCGTCTAAGCGCTTCTTACTAGCAGATCACCGGCGGGCCTGGTGAGCCAACAAAGATGGGCGGCACTACCAGTAACACCGGCCGGGTATATGTGTATGGGTGGTGAGTTCTCTAGCGAGTAAGTATATGCTCGGAGAAGTAATTTTTCGGATCCCTCTAAGGAGGATAGGTGGGCTCTTTTATAGATGTAAGAGTCCACCCTTACATGGTAAGTTTACTAGATTAGGAAGCCTAATCTAATCACAATAGATTTGCACAACATTAGGGGAGTTTCCTAAGTGGCTTAGGAAACCATTGATTCTTTCTTGATAGAGTCATGGCCGTATAAGGAAACGATGGGAGACGCCATCTATTCCGCGCCTACCGGGGAGTCACTACGCCCCGTCCCCGAGCTGCCGAGTATCCCGGACGGTTACAGCTGAACACCTCGGAAGTGTGGGCTCCATGCTCCCATTCCAGACTATCCGGGCTATCCGCTGACCACGTGGTGGTTGGACCGTTACAGAATATTTCTGGACGTATCACAAGACATTTTGGATTAAATCCCATAACCCAACCCTCACACCCTTTGTATACCCACTCTCAATGCCCAAAGAACTCACACTCTCTCACCATAAACCATGCACCCCTATGAGGGAAGACTCCCAAATTGGTACACCAAAGGCTTTCTAAATTCTTAACATCCCTATATATAGAGTTTACAACCCATTGCTTATTGGACAACTAATACAACTCTATTACAAAGGAAACCAAATCACAATAGGAATCTAGACAAATCATAACCCCTAAATTAATGGGATTATCCCACATGTGATACAACCCTGACAATTGCTATCCTCTAACCTTAATTTCGAAACTCTATTGGCATATTCCCACCAAAACGCCTAATTAAGGTATCTACCATATATGAAAATTAGGCGATAACTCGTGTTATGCACGGACTGCTTTCAATTTGCGCAAAGTGGAATTTTTAAAATCTTAACATACTATTCTACCAAAGTTTTCTTTTTAAAAACTTGTTTGGGTTGGCTTTCATATTGATCACTTTTTAGAAGAACATATTTTCAGAAGGCAACAAATTATAATACTCCCTCTGTCTCATAATAAGTGTCCATATTTTTTTTTGGATGTCCCACAATAAGTATCCACTTTCCTAAATTGGCATATAGCTTTTACTTACTTTCCAAAACTACCCTTATAATAAAGACAAAGAAGCATTTATTTGTGGTCCCAAAATAAGCAAAAAGTCAAACACCCATCACATCTAAGGGTAAAATTGGAAAGTGACTCTTTAATGAACCAAATAAATTAATATAATACAACTTTCTTAAACATTGTGCAAAAAGGAAGTAGACACTTATTATGGGACGGAGAGAGTATTTTGCAAAAAAAATTTGTAAGTCATAAAAAGGAGTACTATTTTAATTTGTGAAATTTTTAGTCCAAATGAACATAGATCACTGCAATGAACATGTATTTACGAAACAAATTAACACGAATAAAAGGGAATTATTATTAATAAAATGATCATCCTATGAAACCTTGTCAAAAGTCTTCCAAATCAGTCACCAATTAAAGTAGTAAGGAAACCCTTTTCAAGCGTTGGTTCGAACGCCTTTCGCGGAAAACTAATCTGTGTCTGCTCTACACACTTTAATCAAAAGAAAGCCAAAACACAACACCAAAATTAAAATACAACCTCAAAGCTAAGTAACACAACACAGAAAGTCAAAACACAACACAATACATCCTTAAAAGCAAAGTCACACTACCCCAAAGCTAGAGTACAACACCAAAGCTAAGTGGGCACAAAATTATTTAACACCTCAAACAAAAATTTTGGAAATGACCCATACTTGATGATATGTCCAAAACTGGCTCTACCATATGACTGAGCGGTTCTACGCAGTGACCAACCTCTATCCAGACCAAGACATGCACAACTATTTGGATGAGCACCATCTCGAGTGGTCCCGACTACCTAGGGCCTCCTAGTTCTGTAACACAGGCCCTATCAAATGAGAAGTCCGGCCTGACCACTAGGTCGGGATAGCATTGCCCAATCGCAATATAGCTCAGAACCAGCTCGGCTTGCCGAGAGGCGCGTTCCACACTTCTCGGAATCTTGCAGTTCCCTAAACTGGTTAGGAATCCTCCCAGATTCGCAGTAGTAGTTTCCTAATCAAATTAGGAAACTGGTAGGATATACAACGATCATCATAGGTTATCATTAGTTACCTAATTGTATTGAAATGCCTTACAAGGGAGGACTCTTCCTTCTATAAAAGGGTCCTCCTGTCCCTCCAAAGGGGATCCCTTAATTCATCCGAATTCAACCAAGTAGAAAACACATCTACTCGTCTAGTCTCTCCCAAGAAACTCTAATATTCACCCTCGGTAGGTCCAGTCACCATTTTTGGATCACCAAGGTCCCTGCAATAGTTTCTTTTATATTGGTAGAGTGTTCAGACACATAGGTGGACGTAGGTTCCTTCGTTAACATGGCCAAACCACATGTAAACTTTCTCCCTCTTTATCTCCCTCTTTTATCTCCCTCTTTTATCTACTCTAAACACAATAAATGCACCTACCCGAAAACAACACCATCACTTGATAATCTAAATTAGATGCAACTAAGCAATCTGTTCCAACAATAATCATGGTTATTAACTCTTCCTTGTGCTTGTCCACCCCCATCTGAATCCTAGAGTGGCTTAACATTTCAATGCTTTCACATGAGCCCATTTTTTTGTGTGTGTGTGTGTATGTGTGTGTGTGTGTGGCTAACAAATTTTATTTGGTTTTGTGGGATATTTGGGCAAAGTAGTTTGTATTTAAAGCAAATTTGGGGACATGATAGTCATTTATTTTGGTGGGGATTTTTTTGGGCCTAAGTTAGCATAAAATATTTTTGTAAATTTAAAAGAGCTAATTTCCAATGTGAATTTAAGATTTGATGTAGAACACAGTAAGTGGTGTATATATGGCTTGGAAGTGTCATTTAGTTTTGGTTATCTATACTTAGTGTTTCTTATTGATTTCAAGATCAATTTAAAAGATCAAGTTTATATTGATTTCAGAGTAATTGAAAAAATCAGGTTCATTACACCTTTTATGTATTTGTACAACATATAAATCAAACAAAATTAGGAGAGAGAAAGTGGAGGAAGATGAAAAGAAATAGAAAATATAGGAAATGCCATGTGGACAAAAGGAAATATAGGAAATGCCACACAGTGTCATGCCCCGAAGCATTAAAAATAGAGAAAATAAAATTTATTTTTGGGTCAGTAGGTATTGATTGGTGAAGTCACATGATTGTCTACACCACACAGTTCAAAACAACAGATAATAAAAGAAACAGTAATAAACATAACTAAGCTCAACATCATATAACTTAAAGTTACTAATCTATTACAACAGTGTCTGGAATAATAAATAAAACTAAAGTCTTCAGGCAACATATGCCTGATTACAAAACAAAATAAGTCTTGAATAGTAAGCTATTGTCTAGCCCTAATCTTTAGTTGGTGTAGACGTAGTCGTGGGTGTAGTAGTCTTCCTCGGTCCTCCCTCAGAGTAGCCTTCAATCGTATCGCCATCGCTTGTGTAGAAGTCCTCACCCCTCATATCCTTCCCCTGCATTATCACAAATGGGGAAGGATTGACATGGAATATCCATGGCAATTACACTATAAGCTTATGAATACTCATAGTGTATCATGATTACGAAGTAATTACAAGTTGAGTATTGCTATAGTCACCGAACAAAACTGAGAGATTGCACCGAAATCGGGTGGGGACCACAAATTTATCACTTACTTTATACAAACAAATGGTGGGTCAATAGAAACCCATTTAGGAGACCAAGGATTAATAGGTTCGAAATCTTTCTCCCTCCATCTCAAATCTTGACTCTTTCTCTCTCTCATGCTTAGGGCTGAGATTTGGGTTTATTCTTCCCCCAATTTCTACTGATTTATATTTCAGACCTAGTGACAATGTTATATCATTGGATGAAGAAGAAGATGAGGAAGAAATGCTAGGTATTACACTTATCTAAAACAATTTCGCTCATATCCCACTCACAGGTCAAAACTATCGACCATGTCCTAATTGGGGTCTGCTAAAATCCAAGCAACATTCCCAATTGAAGTTATTTTGGATTGTATCACCTTGTACATGAAAAGTACACCAATACCGCAAAAAAAAAATGGAACAATCCAATGCTCACCAAAGTTAACATATTTTGTCTCCCAAATCATAGCCCGTCATCCCCAAAGTTTAGAGATTTTGTCTCCCAAATCTCAACCCTAAGCATGAGAAGAGAGAGAGAGAGAGAGAGAGAGAGAGAGAGAGAGAGAACCTATGCTTGGCATCTCCCAAATCGCAGCTTGCTCTGTTTGTGGCTTCATGCAGTTTGGTGAGGAGAGAGAAATGGGTTTCTATTGACCCACCATTTGTTTGTATAAAGTAAATGATAAATATTGTGGTCCCCACCCAAATTCGGGGTAATCTCTCAATTTTGTTCAGTGACTATAGTAAAACTTTTACAAGTTATGACAATATAAGATATGGTTCTACTAATAGTATCTTTCCTTATTCAAACTCATCATTACTATTACTAATGTCTTATTACGCAAAGTCTAACCATACTCTATCGATTGATGAAAACACTTGACCATAAGACTCTATGGATGCACTATTGCTCCATCCATCACTTTCAAGGACATATGCACAACTTACTACTTTTAAGGACCAAGTGTGAGCAAAGTAATTTATTCTACCACCATGGGTTACGCATCTACTAGTGACACCTGTTCCCCGCTTTTAAAGGGAATATTCATAGCTCACCGGCTTTTAAGGGCATATCATGGACCACTGGCCTATCTTAGGGCTACTGACATCTGTCCACACCTTATAAGGGATATTCACAGCTCACCACATTTCATGGACACCATGTTGACCACAGTCCACAGCTTTTAAGGGCATATTCATAGCTCACTACATTTCATGGACTCAATGTTGATCAATACCCGCCTTATCAAACCTACACAGACCTGAAACCAGACTGACTCTCGAAACATCCCATATGGTTAACATACTAGATAAAATAAATGAAGACTTAATCGATTCATGACTAATAGGTTAACAAACGTTACCAAAGATAACGCATTATTCCTAACATTACTATGTTATGGCGCATCATTATCTCTTTCATTATTCAAAAAACATATAGGTAAACTATAGTATAGTGTATAAACAGCTAAGCAGTTCATAATATCAAATAACAGGAAGTTCCTGTATTAACATTCTATAACTACCAATCGATTGGGATATGGGTCAATCGATTGTGATAAAAGTAGTAATAATTGATTGGTGAACTTATCAAGCAATTGGGTCTCAAACAATACCAATCGATTGTACAAAATGCCAATCGATTGGATTTCAATTACACCAATTGATTGCAAAAAGTCCCAATTGATTGGGACTGCATCTTATTCCCAACAACATGCAATCTAGAACTGAATTTTGGGATAGACATTGGTACGTCTTTCCTTCTTTTAAAACACATAAAACTCAATAATTAAGCTACCAAGTGAGCATATAACTTTCCTAGATGTGTGTGGTTATGTGTGTGAGTTGAGAAAAGCTTGGGAAGCTTTAATGGAGTCTTCATATCTCTCTCTCTCTCTCTCTCTCTCTCTCTTTCTCTCTCTCCCTCTCTCCGTCTCTTCTCTATCTTTTTCTCTACCTTTAGTTTCTTTCTTTCTTTCCTTTCTTGTTTTTTTATCCTTCTATTCTTCTTCTTAGCGTGTGCATATGTATATATATGGTTGTGTATATACATGAGTGTGTATATATATCAAATTATATATATATCTCTCTCTCTCTAAGTTCTGCAAAACATCACATAAACATGAAATACACACGTATATATAGATAAGGAGTAGGACATATGTCAACACCCCAACCAAACTTGGAGCTCAAGGTCTATTGACTCCAATCGGTTGGGGTCATGTCCAATCAATTAGGGTTAGGTAAACATACACCAATTGATTGGAAAAAGTCCAATCGATTGGGTTGAGGCAGTGACATGCTAATTGGTTAGGATAGGGTCCAATCGACTTGGGCACAAAAATGAGCAATTGATTGGTAAAGAAGTCCAATTGACTGATGAGTACTTCAACCTACACATCAAGTCAATAATACAAAATTTCATTTATATAAATAGGCATACAAAATTATAGAGTATTACATAATCTACCACTTATCAAAAGATTTCATCCCTGAAATTTGAAGTAAGTAGTACTAAAATAAAAATGGATCTTTAACTCTAGCTCCCATGAAGCTTCTCTTTGTTGTGGTGCTTCCACTGAATCATCACTAGCGAAATATCCCTTTTTTTTTTTTTTTAGATTCTTCACTCCTCAATATGGGATTTATAGGGAAAATTGTATCTCAGTGCATACCGGAATACAGGTACAGATTAAAATTTAATCTAACAAAACTAGATCTACTTTTCGTTTGTATTACTTGCAATCAATATACATACAAAGATATAGATATAGATATACCTTTGCAATTTGTGGAATCATTTTGAGAACTCTTCAATGATCGTTGTTGATACGCGAATATTCTTGTGTACTCTTGTGCAATACCCAAGTGTAGGTAGACGTGCAAGTAGTAACTGGTAAGACCAGGTCGATCCCACAGGGAAGGTGTTGACCTATTAACTTAGACTAAACTCAAAAGAAAGGAAAAAAATTCAATAAGATTTAATAATGGTGCAGAACACAAAGTTCTACAAATGAAGACTACTAACAAAAGCAATTTTAATTAAACTAAAGAACTAAATAACTAATTAAAGCAATATTCTAAAATAGGATTTAACTTTAAGAAGAAAGTGTTGGGATTACATGAATCCACAGTAATCTAACCATCTACCATGCAGTTACTTTGAAGCACTAAGGAGTACATTACCTATAGTATGCCGTATTTCTCTTAAAATAAAGAATCCATAGCCCTTCCATGTCCGAGACTATATCATCACAGTTAACTTAAAACACGTGAAAACAGTTTAATTCAATAGTTACGACTTGCACCTACAATGGTGTTAGCATTGAAGGTGGTTTGCGAAATGTATTGAAAGAAATTGCCTTAGGGCCTTGATTTTGAAACTGTTTTGACAAACTGAGCATTTAGGGACAGTATGATAACGAATCTCAAAAACAAAAGGTCCTGGAATACTGCAGGGAACATCCTCAAGAATCAGAGAGTTCGATCGATCGACGATCGTTCGATCGATCGAAAGCCTTCATCCCTCAATCGATCGAAATGTCCTTCGATCGCTTGACTATCTCTGCTTAGATCGATCGAACTACCTCCGATCGATCGAACACAGGATTTATTCTGCTGCATGGCAGAGGCTGGAGATCACTGTTTCATTGTGTTCTCCCAACCCTACGACTACTCAGACATCTTCTGGAGTATCACATATCGGTTTTTATCATATGAAAACATTAAAGCTTTGTTTGGATGTGAGTTTTTCATGAAAACTATGAAAACTAGTGATTTTAACTTATCTAGCATGCAATACTACGAGATTGAAGATTAAACTACGATTAACTAAGTACAGAATGTATATAAAACAATAAATAAGTAACCTGGAATGAAAAACTCGTATTAAACTGTAAGAATCTGAGATCACACCATAAAACCTCGAATAAAAACCTACAAAACAATATAAATTCTCTATCTCTCTCTCTCTAAAAATTGATAAAAAGCAAGAGTGGGCGTCCTTTGGGACGTATACAATGCTCATATAAATAGAAAACCTAGAGGCTAGGGTTACAATTCCGCAACTGCTGCGTACGCGAAAGTTTCTAAAAATACCATGTTCGATCGATCGAACGTTTCTCGATCGATTGAACATTTGGAACTCAAGCGCTTCAACTTTCTTTAAGCGATCGAACCTTCGATCGATCGAACTATCGTTGATCGCTCGAACTTTAAACTTTAGCTTTGAATTCTTTTGTCTGCACTACAGCATTCCAGTTGTCCTGACGTTCATCTCTCTAGTCCACATAGCAGAGATCTGCACAAACAATAGCTAAAACAATACAACTTATCATAGATTAATCACATTGTATGAAAACTAGCCTTGTAATGCAAATTGCAGATAAAACGGGAAGTTGTGATTAAAACCAATGCAATTCTTCCTTTTAGCGCGGTTGTATTTTACAAATACCCCCGCTTTGCACAACCCCCAACTAGCTTATTGCTAGTCCCTAGCGATAAAGCGAAAATAAAAACTACTAAACTAATACTACCACGACTAAGAAAAACAAAGGAAAACTAAAAACAACCCAAACTAAGATAGAGAGAAAATTCCTAACTCACTTTCGCAGGAATCGCGGTTGCATTTAGCTAATGCAACAAGCCGTTAAACCCCTAGGTTCCCCCTAGTGGACGAGTGTTGTCTCGTGAGGGTTTGCAGTGAATATACCCACAAAATTCTCCAATTTTAAGCTCAAAAAGATTCAGAATAACTTGTAGAATTCCCCCTCCATTAAACTGTTACTTCAACTCTACAGAGATATACTATCCTCAATCAACCCATGAAAGAAATCCACATGCTCCCTTATATTACCGAGTAAAATATAACATATGTATCACCATCATGCACCCGTGTGTGTGTGAGTTTAACAACCATACATCCAACCCTTTTAAGAGTTATTTAGACTATTGCACCTTGAAAAACTCGCAGTTTCAGCTCAACTCTCACATTGGTCACACTAAAAAAGAACGTCTCTTAGAAACTTGCTTTACAATGACCGCACACTGTATGAAAGCTTTGATAAGGCTGATATTCTGGGTGCTAATGCTTCCATACTTGACTCTATGAAAAACGGACATTTAAGAGTATACAGTCTCATGAATAGAACACTACTTACTAGAGCGAAATACCGTGGATAACTCAATTCATACTTCCATGTTCAAATTAATTGTTGAGAATCTTTAAGACTTTGAATTTCGGCTTTTAGTTAGTAGGTGAGGGTGTTGTAGAGAAGAATGTGCCCTTCAGTATGTGATGGAATTTCAACTTCTCTTTTTATTCTTTTCATCTCTCAACCCAATCTCCCATTCATTTCATATGCTCTTTTTCTTTTCCTTCATTCATCATTCATCTTTTATTTATTTTTTTTAAGTAAACTGTCCCACAACTACTTCCTGCCACTTCCTCTACTTTGATGACTTCATTCTTAATAAATGTATAATACGACTCATTGAGGTCAAGGTATAGATCAAGGACTTGGATTCTTTGTAATCATATGGAAAATATTTAGTTGGTGTGGGATCAGGGATGCAACATTTCAATGAATGTAGGTGAAAGCTATATCAGGTTAAAGAATGGGTAAACGATGGCTTAAATCATTTTCTCAACTTTCAATTTTTAGCACTTAAGTGTTCATTGAGTGTAATTGGTAAATCCTGAACGTTCTCCTCTAACAAGCAGTCAAAACTTTTAAAGAAAAACTGAAACATTTACAATTCGAAATTGTATGAGAATTCCCTCAGAAATGACGATTGGCTCAATAGCTCACTAAGGGTTATTAGCTTCCACTACTTGTTCTTTTGGCACAATAGTCATATTAACTCAGTTATCAGGTTTTCTACATAGCTGCCAATTAGTGCATAAAAGTATTGGGTACATAATAGCTTTACACATGCGATCCATCTCAGTGATAACAAAAAACGCGTGAACTTAATCCATAAAAAGATGAGAATACTACAAATGTGTCATCGCCTAATTAACAAGCAGGAGAGATTATTCAGAGTTATTCTATCAATAAGATTCAATATTAAAAATGTTCAAAATTTTACCAGACCGCATTCTAAATAAATTTAAGACATATCCAAGTGCAAAATATGATCATTACGGGTGTATACCTATCTATTAGTATCCCCTACCCCCAACTGAAAACAACAAAGTCCCCAGAAGTTGATTTTCAATAATTTAAATAGATGGGTATCACCTGTATAGAGCAACGCGATGATAACAAGCATAGCAACCTGGTATAGAAATATAGAACACAATCTCCAAAATAACAAGGATCAATAGATAAAGATAAAGCAATAAAACCATGATCCAAACAATACAAACCACTGGAATGGTAAAGGAATAAAATAAAAGCAGTGATAAATAATGTTCATACATAACCAAACGAACCAAAATACAGAACTGTCTCACGTGTCCAACCATAACACACCCACCAAAAATAGTACAACAAAAATAAACATATAATCAAAAGTACAATAACACCACCCCTTCCCAGAAAATGCTACGCGGCTCCCGATGGATCATCATCAGCCACGTCAGAAGGAATGTCAATGGGTGCAGATGGCGGTGGTGCAGTAGCAGGTGTAACAGCAGCAGATGGGGATGGAAGATCAGCAGTAAATGGAGCAGAAAGTGATGGATCGGCAGCAGCAGAAGAAGTGGATAGACCTGTAGGAGTAGGAGTAGCAGAAAATGATGGATCGGCAGCAGGCGGTGCAGACGGGGTAGGCGTAGGATGGTGAGCAGAGTGAACGGCCTGATCGACCCCAATTTGAATCAATATAGACTCAAGCAAGGTCTGCAGCTGATCCATCCGGCCCTCAAGTCTTATCCTGGCCTCTCTCTCCTCCAATAGCAGCTCATAAACTGTCGGGAGAGGCACAGAGGAAGAAGACTCTCCCTGGGCCTGAGTCTGCGACAGCTGTCGCAACTCAAACTGCTGAACAGCAACAACCGGATCCTCCTCCTCATCGTCAGTATCAAGCTCCTCAGCCTCTGTGGGTGTCCCTGAAGCTCCAGCCTCTGTGTCTGTCCCACCACGCCTCTTCTTCTTCGCCCCCACCTTCGCTTTCCCTTTTCCTTTTCGTTTCCTCTTCAGGGCGTCTGAGCGGCGAGCCGCTGCCTCGCCGAATCGGCTGGGGGAAGCATGAAGGTCGTCTCCAGCAAGCTCAGGAAAGCCGGCCTGAGCCATAACTCTGTGAATCGCCCAAGCACCTTTCAAGTGCTTTTTGGAGGCGATGAAGTGGGTGGGATGGACCATGAAGTCGATATAAAGCCGTGGTAAGCAGACTGGCTGTCCTGTCCCTACTGCAAATAAAACTCGCGCATACCAAGCCGCGATCTTCTCTCGATAAGAGGTCACCAAGAGACAATTGCTGAGGACCAGGTGAAGCATGTGGTAGTCGTCAGTAAGGAAGTGGTCCTTAATCAAAGCCTCGTCATTCCAAGAAGGAACGGCGCCTCCGGTGAGCTCGTGGATAATGGCAGATGGTTGTGTCTCAGGTGCGTCAGGCCAATGGGGGTAAATATAATCTGGTACCTCTGGTACCCCCAAGGCAGCCGAAACTGTAGTGGGACTGATGACGAACGCCCAACCCCGGAAGAAAGCATGATGTGTGAAAGGTGCGTGCTGGTCGCGTATCATCGTCGCACACGCACCTCGTATCTATGACAGATTTACTCTCTTGGCAAGTGAGAGTATATGGAACTAGTGGGGCATGGAGCGAATCCGTGTCAGGAACCACGGGTGCTCCGACCAAGCAGACTCGATAGGACGCTCAATCATCACCTTCCGCGTCTGGAAATAACGCTCATACCATACCCGATCCTCATTATTCCGGAACCCATGTGCGGGTACCGGATCAGGTATAGTGAGGCTGAGGGGCTTGGACTTGTGGTAACCAGTTACTGGATTCATCGTGTAGCCCTGAAAATAGAACGCAACACGACACAGATTAGAACAGGGAAGAAAAAAGAAAGAAACTGCTATTGCTCTAGTTCAATCGATCTAACTTAGTTCGATCGCTTGAACTGGAGTAGGATTCGATCGCTTGAGCATAGTTCGATCGATCGAACATTTCATCTTCGATCGATCGAAAACCGTTTGATCGATCGAACACAGCTATGTTCTGCGATCGCAAAAACGAATGGGAAAACAAAAAGTGAAACACAAATGAACTACAAAAGGGAAATCCTAAGACCAAGGGGACACCCCCTTGGGATTTTTCTACCAAAATGAAAGACAAAGGGCTCGTGGAGCCTACCTCGGTGTAGAAACACGCAGTGGAGGTGAGATGATGATGAGGGTGATAATCCGAGTCCCCAAAATGAGGTGTGTGGATGCTAGAGATGGAAAAATCGCCGAGTCACCCTCTCTCTGTGTGCGATCGCTCGAGTGTGTGATAGTGAGGGAACTGAAGAGGTGTTCTGAAGACGCCTCGTTTAAAACAACGTTCGATCGATCGACCAACGTTCGATCGATCGAAAGTAAATCTCTCAATCGATTGAATAAAGCGTGCAAGCGCTTGAACATACAGGGTTTTCGATCGATCGAAATAGGTTCGATCGATCGAAAACAAAAATTACAGAATTCTTTGAAAAAGTGAACCAAAACACCCCCACTATCAGAAACAAATCTGGACATGCAGAGATACTTAAAAGCAGTTCAATTACAGACATGTAGGCCAGAATAGACATCACCCAAAAGATAAAATTGCAAAGATTTAGTAATAAAAGATTCAAAATGCAGTCAATTTGTAAAATTATAACTCCCCACGTGATCCATAGACCTTATTACATAGAAAAATTAAAATAAAAACCAAACTAAAAATCATTTGCCCAGAATTACACTTCAATTGAGAAAAATGAAAATGACAAAACAAAACTGAAGTGGAACACTAAACTTCCAACACGAAAACTTCTTCTTCTTCCATTGCTTCGAACACCACCAGATCTTCGAGATTGGACGCCAAACTTGACAATTCCCGTTCCCAAAATAATCTGAAAGTGGCAAGAGTGTCATTCAACATGTCTGGAGTCGCTAAGGAATGAGGTGTGCACATGAGAGGAGACTGCGGTGGAGACATAGATAATGGTGTGAAAATCCGCAGTTGTTCTTCCTCTTGTGGTGGGGTGCCAGGAGACTGCGTCCGAGCCCCATGGAACAGCTGATGTGGAAGGAACACCGGAATACCATTGAGAAACATAGTGACAATCCTGGACAAGGAAACGACAAAAGACAAACAAACCGAGATTAAGATAACGGAACACAAGAAACAAGGATTAAACATGAAAAGAAAAACAAGGAACAGGAACAAAAAATAAAAAGAAATGTGACTAAGTTCCAACCTCACTATTGGCATAGATTCCCACAATGCACTAGCTGGTAAGGGGCATTGGAGCCTGAATAGCAGAAAGCTCAGGTACACATAGTGGTATGGGACCAACTCGGGAACAAGGAAGTCGTCAACAAAAACAAAAGCTGCATTGTGACGTTCCGGGATGACATCCTGGAGGTTATGATCTTCCCATGGCTCCCACATATCATCATTTTCCCATTGTGCCATGAGTGCATCATCCACCATTCTTCCCATGTACAGGTCTTCTTCCTCATCCACATCATCGTCATCATTAAATTCCATATTTTCATATGGATTGATGTCAAGGAGGGCCGGTGGGTATGGAAGGTACCCTTGGGCAGCATCAATGAGAGTGTGACCTTCAGGGTCTTGATGAAGCAAGGGGCAGGGTGTGAGTTCACCCTTAGTCCAGGTGCCACAACGACATTCTGAATTAGCCCATGAACTGATAGAATGAACATCGTCACCTCGCATCTATGCACCTGCAATTGAGTAGTTCAAGGTATAGCGGATTAGAACGAGATCACAAACATAAAAAACGAACAAAGAATTAAAAACAAAAGAGAGAAACTAAAATGCAGGGAAAGATAAGGAATACAACAACAATATGGAACTCCACTTTGGATTTTAAGTGGGAGAATAGTTGGGCTCATCCAGCTGGATGTGCTCAACTTCAGTTTGGAAGTTCTCCAAGAACGGTTTCAACCTCTGGCCATTGACCTTGAAACTATCATCGTTCTTTGGATTGACGAGCTCAACTGCCCCGTGTGGAAAGACAGTTTTTACAATGAACAGGCCTGTCCAACGGGAACGGAGCTTTCCTGGGAAAAGGTGGAGGCGAGAGTCATACAGCAAAACTTTCTGCCCCGGCTCAAATGATTTACGAAAGATCGTACGATCGTGGTGAGCCTTCAACCTTTCCTTATGCAACCTTGCAGAGTCATACGCATCTCGTCGTATTTCCTCTAGCTCTGCAAGTTGGAGCTTGCGTAACTGACCTCCCTCTTGGATATCAAAGTTCAATGAGCGTGTCGCCCAGTAAGCTTTATGCTCAATTTCAACAGGGAGGTGGCAAGCTTTCCCGTAAACCAATCTATACGGGGACATACCTAGATTCGTCTTATAGGCAGTGCGGTATGCCCATAAAGCGTCGGTCAGCTTGTATGCCCAGTCCTTTTGGTTGGAGCTAACCGTCTTTTCGAGAATATGCTTGATTTCTCGGTTAGCCAATTCTGCTTGCCCATTCGACTGTGGATGATAGGCAAGAGCAATTTTATGGTGGACTCCGTATTTCTTGAGAAGTGACTCCAAAGGCCTATTGCAGAAATGCTTACCTTGGTCACTTAGTAAAGCTTTCGGAGTTCCAAAACGAGACAAGATATGCTCTCTTAGAAAAGACATGACCGTTCTGTGGTCATTGCGTCTCGTTGGTATTGCTTCAACCCATTTTGACACATACTCTACAGAAAGGAGTATGTATTCACAGTTATTAGACTTGGGAAATGGGCCCATAAAATCTATGCCCAACAATCGAATATCTCAATTGTGATGATAGGAGTTAAAGGCATAGAATTCCTTTTATAAATAGTTCCAAGCTTTTGACAGCGTTGGCATGTCTTGCAAAAGGAATACGCATCTTTAAAAATTATGGGCCAGTAGAAACCGCTTTGTAGAAATTTTTGTGCGGTCTTCTGTGAAGCGAAGTGGCCACCGCATGCCTCAGAATGGCATGATGCTAAAATTAGGGTTATATCCTCATTGGGGACGCAGCGCCTGATAACCTGATCAGCACAGTACTTGAAAAGATATGGGTCATCAAAGAAGAAATGACGCGCGAACGAGAGGAACCGTTTTCTGTCTTGGTTTGACCAATGATTCGGGGTTTCTCCCATGATAAGGTAGTTCACGATATCAGCATACCAAGGCAGACCACTTATTACCAGTAGCTGTTCGTCTGGGAACTCATCCTTAATGGATTGTGATTCAAAATTATCGACAAAAGTCAATCGTGACAAATGGTCCACAACCACATTCTCTACTCCTTTCTTATCTTTGATTATTAGATCAAACTCTTGGAGTAAGAGTATCCATCGAATTAGCCATTGTTTAGCGTCTTTCTTAGACAGCAGATACTTAAGGGCCGAGTGATCTATAAAACAGACGATTGGTGACCCTATCAGATAAGACCTAAACTTATCCAAGGCGAATACTACAGCCAGCAGCTCCTTTTCAGTAGTTGTATAATTCATTTGAGTTTCATTCAAAGTTCGGCTGGCATAGTATATCACATATGGCTTACTGTCCTTTCACTGGCCTAGGACCGTGCCAATGGCGTAATCACTAGCATCGCACATTAATTCGAAAGGCAAACTCCAGTCGGGTGCCTGTATTATAGGTGCGGTGGTGAGGAGCTCTTTTAGATCCTCGAAGGACTTTTGGCAACTTTCTGACCACTCGAATGGTGCATCTTTGATAAGAAGTTGACAAAGAGGTCGAGAGATTGCACTGAAGTTCTGGATAAACCGACGATAAAATCCCGCATGTCCCAAGAACGAACGGATGTCTCTCACTGTACGGGGGACAGGTAGATTTGAGATTATGTCGATTTTGGTTTTATCCACTTGGATTCCTTCATCGAAGATTATATGGCTGAGGACTATTCCCTTGGTCACCATAAAGTGACACTTTTCCCAATTCAAAACTAGGTGTTTATCCTCACATCGCATTAATACATGCTCGAGATTGCTGAGGCAATCTTCAAAGCTATGGCCAAACACTGAAAAATCATCCATGAAGACTTCAAGGATGTGTTCGACCATGTCACTGAATATGCTTAGCATGCACCGCTGAAAGGTAGCCGGTGCATTACATAAGCCAAATGACATTCGACGGTAGGCAAATGTACCAAATGGACAAGTGAATGTGGTTTTCTCCTGATCTTCAGGAGCAATTTCAATTTGGTTATGTCCACTATATCCATCCAAAAAGCAGTAATACTTGTGACCTACCACACGTTCTAGCATTTGATCCATGAATGGTAAAGGAAAATGGTCTTTTCGGGTCACAGTATTCAACTTTCTGTAGTCAATACACATCCTCCATCCAGTGGGGACACGTGTTGGTACCAATTCACCATCTTTGTTTGGGATGACCGTTATGCCTGCTTTCTTTGGCACCACTTGGGTTGGACTGACCTAAGGACTATCAGATATCGGATAAATCATCCCAACATCAAGTAGTTTGAGCACTTCCTTTTTAACTACTTCTTGCATGTTGGGATTCAGACGCCTTTGCATTTGTCTTGAAGGTTTAGCGTCTTCCTCCAGATATATCTTATGAGTGCATATGGATGGGCTGATGCCTTTGAGGTCAACAATCGTCCATCCCATAGCATCTTTATGCTTGGTCAGCATTTGCACTAGCTTACCTTCCTGTTCATGAGTTAAAGCAGATGAAATGATCACAGGATACGTTTTTCCAGTCCCTAGGAATGCATATTTTAGCTCTTTGGGTAGCTCCTTTAACTCTAACTCCGGAAACTGAAAACTAGAAGGCATTGCCAACTTAGTTTTAAGAGGCAATTGTTCATATGGCATTACCCACATGCATTCTGCTCTATACTCCTCTATCGTATCCATCATAAGACACATCTGGTTCAGGTCAGCATCCAATGGAGTTGACTCAGCAGGCTGATAGATATCGCCAAATTGAGTCATCACAACTTCCAAAGGATCTTTGTAGTCGACCAAGTCAACTTCATCATCAATGACTGTGTCAATGTAATGAATTTCTTCCTCATCATCGTATTCTTCAGGTCGGGGATTAGAAAAAATTTTGACATTCAATGTCATGTTCCCGAATACGATAGTCATGATACCACTTCTAATCTTGATCGTGGCATCAATAGTGTTGAGGAGTTGACGTCCAAAGATAACCGGGATGTGTGCACCAGGATTAGACACAGGTTCTGTGTCCAATATCACGAAATCAACCGGAAAGACAAAAGAGTCTATTTGGACAAGGACATCCTCTAACACCCCTCTAGGGTACTTCACAGATCTGTCTGCCAATTGCAAAGCGACTCGGGTGGGTTTGAGTTCACCCAACCCTAGCTGTCTATAGACTGAATATGGCAGCAGGTTCACGCTTGCTCCTAAATCGAGGAGTGCGTTATCTATCCTTTGATTCCCAATTCTACATGAGACCGTAGGTGTACTGGGGTCTTTAAGTTTTGGAGGCAATTCATTTTGAATGATCGCACTTGCTTGGCACGCGATATAAGCATGTTTCTTCACACTTTGCCTCCTCTTTACCGTGCATAGATCTTTGAGATACTTAGCATAGGCCGGCACTTGCTTGATAGCATCTAGGAGTGGAAGGTTAATTTTGACTTGTTTAAACAATTCCAGAAACTCCTGATTCTTCGTCTCATTCTTGGGTTTCTTCAACCGTTGAGGATAAGGTGCAGGAAAAGGGCATTTTGGTGGTTCATCCTCAACAGACTCCTTTCCAGGCCTTTGCTCAACTTCTTCCTCTACTCTAGGAGCTTCAATGTTTGCCTTTATTGCCTCGTCATTAGTAGACGGCTCCTCCTCTTGAGTAGATGGTTGCTCAAGCTCATTATCCACCACTTCCTCCTCTTTGTACACTTCGGGTATAGACAGAGGCATGCTTTTCTCTATGATTTTTCTGCTTCTCAGCGTAGTCACGGCTTTAGCATGTTCTTGATTGTTAGGACCATTGTTATGTCCCTTGGGGTTCGGAAGTGGTTGGGCAGGGAATGTTCCTCCTGAACCCTCTTGCCGTGCATCTATCCTTTCTAACGTGGCAGACATTCTACTCATCATCTGTATGAGTTGCTGCGTTAGATTGGCATTAGCAAGTGGCTCTTCTTCTTGTACCTTCTTGTGTGGTGGCACATAGGTATTGTTCTGTGGTGCATTGGAGGGTTGAGCTTGGTTGTAGTTATTGGTTCTGTTTTGATTGTATTGCTGGGACGACCTATTGTTTTGCCCTTGATATTGATTGTTGTTATAGGGCTGCTGTTGATATTGATTTTGGGTTCCAGCATTATTTCTCCAATCAAAACCGGGGTGATTCCATCTATTGTTACTTTGAAAGTTATTGTTGGAATTCCCCTCCCCTCGAAAACCGTGCATGTCATTCATCTCCATAGGGGCCTGCTCTTGAAAATACAGCGCATTGGGACAGTATTGAGTTGTATGTCCCAACATGTTGCATGTGCCGCATGGTTCCTCAGGCATAACCTGCCTAGAGCTCTATCCTCTCATCCCTAGTTCTTCTACCTTCTTTGCCAGTTCTTTGTATTTGTTCATAAGATGATCTTCACTTTTCAATTGGTACAAACTCTTAGCTTCCACACTCGATATTTGAGTTCGAGGTGTATCTTCAGAGTTAGACCATTCATGAGCATGTTCAGCTAACCACTCAAAATGAACTTCAGCCTCTTCGGTGTTCTTTCGAAGGAATGGTCCAGAGCTCATAGTTTCGACCAACTTTTTCGTTTCACCATTTAGTCCTTCGTAGAAGTGACTGATGGTACGCCATTTCTCATATCCGTGGTGGGGACATGAGAGAAGCAAATCTTTGAAACGCTCCCAAGTTTGGGTGATGGTTTCATTGCTCCTCTGCTTGTATGAACTTATTTAGCATTTTAGCTCTGTGGTCATGCGAGGTGGAAAGAATTTCTTCAAAAATGCAGTGTTCATCGCATGCCATGTGAAGATTGAATTCGGTTTTAGGGTGAGTAACCACGCCTTCGCTTTGTCCTTCAAGGTGAAGGGAAATAACATTAAGCGTGTCACATCTACAGGACAAGTTTGGGAGAATGTTTTACAAACATCCTCGAAATCCTTAACGTGTAGATATGCCTTCTCGCTTTCCATCCCATAAAATATTGGGAGGAGTTGAATCATCCCATTGTGAAATTGAAATTCGCCAGCATGTGGGGGAATGAGAATGCAAGAAGGAGTAGGTGCGTGTTCTGGTTGCATGAGATCGCACAACGGACGTAGTGAATCATCAACTGGTACCACAACATTTTCACCATGTTCACTCTGATCATCATCCATTGATTCAGTTGGAGTGGTGACAGGGTTACTAGAACTAGAAGAATTAGATGAATATAGATGATTTTCGAAAATTCCATGGACGGAACTATCGGACATAAATGAGAGAACCTAAGAAGATTGAAAACCTAGAGAACTCAAAGAAAAAGGAAAACAGAAATAGATCAGGAAAGATTGAGGTAATCTAAGGAATTGATCGTCGCCTTCCCCGGCAACGGCGCCAAAAACTTGACACGCGAATATTCTTGTGTACTCTTGTGCAATACCCAAGTTGAGGTAGACGTACAAGTAGTAACTGGTAAGACCAGGTCGATCCCACAGGGAAGGTGTTGACCTATTAACTTAGACTAAACTCAAAAGAAAGGAAAAAAATTCAATAAGATTTAATAATGGTGCAGAACACAAAGTTCTACAAACTAAGACTACTAACAAAAGCAATTTTAATTAAACTAAAGAACTAAATAACTAATTAAAGCAATATTCTAAAATAGGATTTAACTTTAAGAAGAAAGTGTTGGGATTACACGAATCCACAGTAATCTAACCATCTACCATGCAGTTACTTTGAAGCACTAAGGAGTACATTACCTACAGTATGCTGTATTTCTCTTAAAATAAAGAATCCATAGCCCTTCCATGTCCAGGGCTATATCATCACAGTTAACTTAAAACACGTGAAAACAGTTTAATTCAATAGTTACGACTTGCACCTACAATGGTGTTAGCATTGAAGGTGGTTTGCGAAATATATTGAAAGAAATTGCCTTAGGGCCTTGATTTTGAAACTGTTTTGACAAACTGAGCATTTAGGGACAGTATGATAACGAATCTCAAAAACAAAAGGTCCTGGAATACTGCAGGTAACATCTTCAAGAATCAGAGAGTTCGATCGATCGACGATCGTTCGATCGATCGAAAGCCTTCATCCCTCAATCGATCGAAATGTCCTTCGATCGCTTGACTATCTCTGGTTAGATCGATCGAACTACCTCCGATCGATCGAACACATGATTTATTCTGCTGCATGGCAGAGGATGGAGATCACTGTTTTATTGTGTTCTCCCAACCCTACGACTACTCAGACATCTTTTGGAGTATCACAGATCGGTTTTTATCATATGAAAACATTAAAGCTTTGTTTGGATGTGAGTTTTTCATGAAAACTATGAAAACTAGTGATTTTAACTTATCTAGCATGCAATACTACGAGATTGAAGATTAAACTACGATTAACTAAGTACAGAATGTATATAAAACAATAAATAAGTAACCTGGAATGAAAAACTCGTATTAAACTGTAAGAATCTGAGATCACACCATAAAACCTAGAATAAAAACCTACAAAACAATATAAACTCTCTATCTCTCTCTCTAAAAACTGATAAAAAGCAAGAGTGGGCGTCCTTTGGGACGTATACAATGCTCATATAAATAGAAAACCTAGAGGCTAGGGTTACAATTCCGCAACTGCTGCGTACGTGAAAGTTTCTGAAAATACCATGTTCGATCGATCGAACGTTTCTCGATCGATTGAACATTTGGAACTCAAGCGCTTCAACTTTCTTTAAGCGATCGAACCTTCGATCGATCGAACTATCGTCGATCGCTCGAACTTCAAACTTTAGCTTTGAATTCTTTTGTCTGCACTACAGCATTCCAGTTGTCCTGACGTTCATCTCTCTAGTCCACACAGCAGAGATCTGCACAAACAATAGCTAAAACAATACAACTTATCATAGATTAATCACATTGTATGAAAACTAGCCTTGTAATGCAAATTGCAGATAAAACGGGAAGTTGTGATTAAAACCAATACAATTCTTCCTTTTAGCGCAGTTGTATTTTACAAATACCCCCGCTTTGCAGTTGTGACGATTTGATCCCGATCACTTTGTTATGAGAAAGATGCGATCAGTAGAGGGACTAAACGATCTCTGATTGACCTCAAATTTTAACAGCAGCTGTGTCTCGACGTCAGCTTTCTCGTGTCAAAAATTCGTGAGGTTATGATAATTATTGAGCAGTCTGATCTACTTTATGTGAGTGTTGCCCGTCACTAATGATCTTTGCTCCCAATGTGCTATTGATCTTTCAGTGCTAAAGATCTTCGTTCCTATGACTCTTGGATGTGCTTGGATGCTAGGGTTTGGTAGAAACCCCTTTAGCACAAAATTGTGAAGTTTTGGAAGGGTTTGGGAAGTCTACATCCAATACGGAAACTTCTGGGAGAATAAAAGATGTGTGTATTATGTTCTGCCCGTAGTGTCTGTATTTATAAACTTTTGAACCGACCTAAGTGCCAATCGATTGCCAAAAGTGGCAATCAATTTCCTTACCAACCGATTGCTTATCCAATCGAATGTAAGTGATGCAATCAATTGCTGCACCAATCAATTGGATCTGAACACCAATTGATTGGTTCTAACATGATCCCAAATCTCCCATTGCATTGTTCCTTCACATCCAAACATCCTTATGAGCTAAGAGTGGGACCCCTAGGTTCTTAGTTACTGGCTCCGATTAATTATCATTCTATCTAGTCAATACTCTTTAACTAAGGAATCAATAGTTAATAAATTATCATTTACACCACTATAAAATGATAATTGTACTCTAGTGGATAAGAACAAAATCATACATACATAAGCAATTACTAGACTTGTATAATATGATACAGATATCCCTTTACCAGGCAGTGTTCATATTTATCATCGGGATATATGTTTTAAGATACTGTCGACCCAATAGATAAATACATCTTATATTCCTCGAGTATCATTCACTACGCTTGGATTACCAAACATGTCAACAAACACTTTGTTAACAAGGCTGGCCCAGCTCTCGGTAATCACTCCTAGTGAGATTCTCCAGGGAATACTTACTCTTTGTTTTATAGAAGATGGTAGAATTCCATCTTGACAATATATGTTCCCAACGTTGCATACTTGATTATCCAAGATACCCAGGTGTTGATCTCACTGATTGGTAAGTTAAAGCAACCAAGCATACAAATTGTGTCTATAATTATCTCAGGATTAAGGACATGTATCCCTATACAAGTTTGAGTTCCTATTGACGGTGACAACATTTTTGTGTCAATAGGTTTAACTCAGGTCCATCAATGCACCTCTTGCACGAGCATATTAACCAAGAGTGAAAGACTCTTATGAATGAGATTCATCATTTTACCTCGTAGACGTTAATCATGCTGCAGTGTACACCTGATAAGCTATCCAGACTTATCATCCACTGTGACCTTTTTGAAACAAGAAGGATTTGTGATTTATATCTCACATGTGTAATCACACACACAAATGAATCACATGCAATGATGTTTAAGGATAACAGTCTAATATTCATCTCATGAACAAATATACATAAATGCATTATGATATTCCATTGTCTACCTAACTAGTTTGAGGGCATATTCCCAAAAAACTCTCACTTGCACTCATAACCAAATAGTGTTAAAAACTAACACCAGCATTGTCTACGTGACTTGTCAAAATTCTTAACCTGTAAGGTTTTGCATAGGGACTGATGATCATCGACTGAAACAATCCATAGTAGAACATCTTCATGTTGTACTATATCCCTCGACAAAAAGACATCACCAAACATGTATCCAGTGCGGCTAATTCGAACGTTGTCCAAAACACCATCGTCTAGCATATATCTACTAGTTCTTTCTTAAGCCGTAGATAATATGTACGTTATGATAGTTCAGTGAACTGAACATTCGTTTGGACTGATATTTGTGAACAAACTCAACGGTATACCAGAAATCCCATACCGAACATCACATATAAGGTTTATCAATAGCCTAGGCTTATGATACACCTTTCATGCGACCTCTTTCATCTTGCGTCCTAAGATACAAGTCTTGAAAGAGCAATATGTTATGTTCAAAGGTGAACAAACTTTATCGAAATGTTCTACGTTGAATCTAGCTAGTAACTTTCTAATATAGAGTGTGAGATAATCTCATTATCTTAACTTTCCGATCTTGAATGAGCATAATCCAAAGATTATAGCTCACCTCACCGAGATCACAAATATTAAGTATACTGTAAAAACTTAGACTTAACTATTGATAATGATCCTTTAACATCTCACAATGATAAAAATGTAATCAATATGAGGAACCATAATCACCACTACACTTCCTTTACGCAAGGATCCTTTCATCCATTTAAGCTACATCCATACTTTAGATGAATCTAAAGTATTTTGACCAACATGTCAAAATAGATGTCCTTTTCTCTAAATGGTTGGTTAAGTCCGTAAACTTATTCATCACAAAACTTCAATGCATAAGAGGATTTCAGCACTGTTGAGGATTCTCCCACTACAATGAAGTACCGGTGAAGGAACAGATGAAGTGGTAGTAAATTTCAGTTCTAGATGATTTATAGATCACTTTGAGATATAAATAACTTTACTCTTTAATATTATCTTTCCTTTGCAAAACTTGGTTCCCAACCAACTTTTGTTTTCCCTAGAAATATTATGGTTCCATCGAGAAAATCCAAGGAACAGTAATAACTCTAAATAACTCATCTCATGACCCAGTCATGTCTAAAAGAAAATAGTTCCTTCTACTTGCTACACCATCCCGTGGAGGCACACTAGGCACAGATGACCGAGAAAGAATCTCATTCTTATCTCATATAGACAATAAATGCATTAGACATATTACTCACCATTTTGATCAAATCAAAAGGCAATGATAATCTATTACCAATAACTCCTCATTCCAAACCTTTTGAATTTCGTCAGAAGATTGAGGATGAAGATGCAATAGGTAAATCTAGAGTAGCCAAAACTATTTTGTAACTCTAATGTTTATTAGCCCGCATACGTGAGTATGCCCTAATTCTAATAAGCCTTCAGTTGTGTAATCTTTCAAAAGGAAAGTCACCTGGTCATATTACCCTTTAAATAGGATTGACAAATAGGTAGTGGTCTTATCAACCAAATGAGTTTAGGATCCAATCCTTTACTCCCTATTTATCTTATTTAGATTAATATGATCTAGCCTAACCAAAGGTTTATAGAATTAGTTGAAGGTTCTATATTTTAGGTGGTAAAATACCCATGAATTATTTAAATACTATGTTAGATAATATATTAGAAACAATAGTAAATAGGTAAGATACTTGCTTGACAAGTTATTAGATCACATTAAAAGAACACTTTCTTTCAATCAACAATTTCAGTACCAAAATCAAAAGAATAATTATTATTCATTAATTCAAAACTGAAATTCATCAAACAACTCCATAAGTTTTATTACAGTATAAAACTACTAATCTAATAGCAACTCTTACATCAGATCCCAAAAGTAGTTAAGATCTTTAAATCACTGCGCATTCTTATTTTTCCAATCTCCTGCAACAATTACAAATATAATCAGAAAATTTAGAATCAGTGCCCCAAGTGTTTGAAGTATCAGTTTTTCAACTTACTTCAAAAACTAGTGATTGGATCATACCCTGCCTTTTGGCAGTAAAGTATTCCGCACAGTTCCTTTTCTAATGCCCTCTCACTCCACAATGGAAACAAATTTCTTTTAGCACAACACCAGCCTTTTCCTTTTCATGTCTTGCCTTCTTCCCAATAGTTGGGTTAGGTTCACCTATCCTCGAGCCTTGCTTCTTCTCCTCTAAACTTATGCCCTTAGGCTTAGTTCCAGAAGATGAAGCCATTCTAATGTTCTGAACATTTAACACCTCTTTGACTATATCCTTCGTTGCCTTAGGAGAGCTCATCAATTCACTTATTGAAAAAAAAAAAACAGTTTTACTCATTTTAAAAACCCTTTTAAATTGAGTGAATGATGAAGGCAACGAATGCAAGATTATGTCAACTTGAGTCTCACCATCAATGTCGGAACCTAGAACTTCTAGTACTTTGAAATAAGTAATCATTTTAAAAACCTGCTATCTTATTGAGGTTCCTTCCAATATTCTGGTGTCCATGACTAACTCCAAGGCTCTAAGCCTTGCACTTTGTCTCAGTTCTTCAAACATCTCCTCGAGGTTCAATATTATAGCACGGGCAGTGAGAAAAGGTTGATATTGCTGCTTCAAAATATCAGACAAAGAGTCTAAGATGCTAGAGCGACCTATACCATCAACTTTTATCCACTGCCAATATTGATCCACAAGATCTGTTGGGGTGTCACAGCTTGGAATAGGTGGACAGGGAATGGTAATAACATATTTTCATCCATTAGCAGTTAATAATTCATCAAGTTCTAGTTTCCATTCAACGTAGTTATTTCCAATTAGTTTATTCTGGATCATGGTTATATCAAGTGGGCCAGACGTAATGAATTTGAAATACAAATAATATAACAGAATTACAGTATGGAAATCATGAATATGACAATTTATATGATACATTGGAATTCCCTTAACCAACTCATTAATTGTCTTTAGGATGTCAAGCCCATGAAATTAAGTCTCCCTATGGCGGTCATAACCTCATAGCCTGATTGGGAAACCCATCATGAATGTCGTGCAACTCTTACAAAAAAACTCATGACTCCAGAACTTTTGGTTTCTAAGTTTCTGGATAATGCTCCGTGTAAAGTCCCTTACCCATAACTTAGCTAGTGTTCACCATTAACTAGAATCCAATGACAACCACCTCAAGTAGTGCCTCAGTGTAGTGGTCACCCTCTAACACGTCTTATTGATTCTATCTAAAGGAAGTTCGTATCTAGTAACCATTGAACAGTCTATCCTCCATATGGAATGATCACCCATGGCTGGGAGACACAGAATATTCTATTCACCTTACAATGAACCGTTTATGGAAGATCGTGGGAGTTATAAATATAAGTCCCTCTCCCACTAGATTTTAATAAGAAGTTCATCTCTAGTAATCAATAAGAAATACCCTCCGTATGGAATGATCACTCATAAATAAGTGACACAGAGTATCTCTCATACTTACAATGAACTAATTGGAATTTTTAATTTTGAAAAATAAAACCATTTTATACTCATTACCCATAAATATCCAATATTTATTAATGTGTCAAAAATACCCATTTTCTTTAGCCATGATAAATTTAGAAAATCCAATTCTCCATTTATCATTAAAGAATATTAATTTTGACTAAACGAATGGTTTTTGCCCATGCAATCAAAAATAACATATATAACACGCATATGTAATAAACATGCACAAGCAAACATCGACGCAAAAATAGTTAAAATAATCATGCATGAATAAAACAAAGCCCATCTCTCTCATGGCACTATCTCCATAGTCCATCCTTAGGCTTCAAGCTTTAAGGCTCCATCTTCATGGCTCCATCTTGTGGTTCCTCCAATTAATCTAATTTACAATAATCCTATGCCTCCGAAGAGGTTTACAAAAAAGGATCTAGGAAAAGCAAATTACATAGATGGCTAGGGAAACCATTACAGTTCTCGTTTGCATAGGAATGAAACTATAATGGCCTTAACAATGCCACAAATCAAATTAAATGAATTTAAACTACTTTAAATTAACACCTAATTTTTCCATGAGGGAGTAGGCTACCTGCTTAAGAAGTTAGTTGACATACATTCACAACATATATGCCTATACATCCACGCACGAAATATATTATGAAATAAAACATGCATCAATAACAAATATGTATATTTTAGAATTATAAAGTTTCAAGCATACACAAATTAAATTTATGTATTGCTTTCCATGATGAAACAAAATATATTGTCCATCAATATCTGGGATTCCTTAGAAAACTCCATTAGTGCACAAGATTAGGTTGTCTAAAACCTAAACTTCCAAAATATTTAAAATAAAATATTTTAAAACATTTTTTTCAAAATAATATAATTTATAAATATTTCAGAATACTTAATATACTAATATTAAATTTTCAAAATAATTTTAAAACTAAAATACATATTCTGCCCAAAGGCAATCGATTATTGATTAAAGCCAATCGATTGCAAGCTAAACCAATCGATTGCCACATTCCAGTATGTACTAATTGATTGCGAAATGAGGCAATCGATTGCCCATCCAATCGATTGGAAACTTAACCAATCAATTGGACTATACCAGAAAGTCAATTTTTCAGATCAAATCATGAAAAATACTAGATTATGCATTTTAAATGCACCAAAACGTTTTCTAATCATTCTAATCAGTTCTAAACTAATCGGATTGAAACAAGATCAAAACTAGATGATCTTAACAATCAAAGAATCCTTTTCTAAAAATGATTTAACTTTGATTAATCCTAGCTCATCATACTTCATAATCTTATTGCAAGTAGTATTAACGAGATGGCTCTAATACCAATTGAAGGGAAAATTGGATCTCAGTGCACAGCAGAATACAAGTACAGATTAAAATTTAATCTAACAAAACTAGATTTACTTCTCGTTTGTATTACCTGCAATCAATATACGTACAAAGACATAGATATAGATATACCTTTGCGATTTGTGGAATGATTTCGAGAACTCTTCAATGATTGTTGTGACGATTTGATCTCGATCACTTTGTTCTGAAAAAGATGCGATCAGTAGAGGGAATAAATGATCTTCGATTGACCTCAAATTTTAACAGTAGCTGCATCTCAACGTCAGCTTGATCGTGTCCAAAATTCGTGAGGTTGCGATAAGTATTGAGCAGTTCAATCTACTTTATGTGAGCGTTGCCTGGCGCTAATGATCTTCGCTCCTAATATGCTCTTGATCTTTCAGTGCTAAAGATCTTCACTCCCTATGACTCTTGGATGTGCTTGGATGCTAGGGTTTGGTGAAAACCCCTTTAGAACAAACTTGGGAAGTTTTGGAAGGGTTTAGGATGTCTACAACTAATACTGAAACTTCTGGGAGAATAAAACACGTGTGTATTATGTTCTGCCTGCAATTTCTGTATTTATAAACTTTTGAACCAACCTAAGTGCCAATCGATTGCCAAAAGTGACAATCGATTGCCTTAGGGGTAACTAATTGGTTATCTAATCAATTGTAAGTGATGCAATCGATTAAATCTGAACACCAATCGATTGGTTCTAACTTCATCCCAAATCTCCCATTGCATTGTTCCTTCACATCCAAACATCCTTATGAGCTAAGAGTGGGACCCCTAGGTTCTTAATTACTGGCTCCGATTAATTATTATTCCATCTAGTCAATACTCTTTAACTAAGGAATCAATAGTTAATCAATTGTCATTTATACCACTATTAAATGATAATTGAACTCCAGTGCATAAGAACAAAATCACACATACATAAGCAATCACAAGACTTGTATAATATGATACGGATGTCTCTCTACCAGGCAGTATTCATATTTATCATCGGGGTGTATGTTTTAAGACACTGTCGACCTAATAGATAAATGCATCTTATATTCCTCGAGTACCATTCAATATGCTTGAATTACTAAACATGTCAACAAACACTTTGCTGACAAGGCTGGCCAGCTCTCAGTAATCACTCCTAGTGAGATTCTCAAGGCAATACTTACTCTTCGTTTTATAGAAGAGGGTAGAATCCATCTTGACACTATATGTTTCATATTGCATACTTGATTAATCTTGCAAGACCTCACTGATTGGTAAGTCAAAGCAACCAAGCAAAAAAATCGTGTCCTTAATTGTCTCAGGATTAAGGACATGTATCCGTATACAAGTTTGAGTTCCTATTGACGGTGACAGCATTTTGGTATCAATAGGTTTAACTCAGGTCCATTAATGTACCTCGTGCACTAGCATATTAACCAAGAGTCAAAGACTCTTATGAATGAGATTCATCATTTTACCTCGTAGATGTTAATCATGCTACAGTGTACACCTGATAAGTTATCCAGACTTATCATCCAATGTGACCTATTTGAAACATAGAGGATTTGTGATTCATATCTCACATGTGTAATCACATACACAAATGAATCACATGCAATGATGTTTAAGGATATGAGTCTAATACTCACCTCATGAACTAACATACATAAATGCATTATGATATTCCATTGTCCACCTAATTGGTTTGAGGGCATATTCCCAACAGGATTTGCACTGGTTTTTTGGTTGAATGTCACATTGTTGTTCACTTCAATGTCTTCAAAGATGATCTTGTGCGCTGGTTTGTGGACACACTTCCTTTATATGCTGTTATGGAAAATGTTGTGCACTCCTGACATCTTCGATGGCAATGCAAGTCTGTTGGCAACTTTTCTCACACATTCTAGAATTTTGAATGGTTCGATGAATCGTAACAACGACTCTCCTATCTTCTAACCAAAACTCATGATGCCCCAAACTGGAGAAACTTTGAGTAGTACGTGATCTCCCACTATGAACTCTAAGTCTTTGTGGTATTTTTCTGTACAACTTTTATGTTTAGACTATGCGGTCTTCATCTTCTTTCTCATGATCTGAATCTTCTCCCTGGTTTCCCCAATAATTTATGGGCCAAGAAGTTGATTATCTCTAACTTTGGCTAAGCATAACGGTCATCGGTAGGGTCTTCTACACAGAGCTTCGAACGGTGCCATCCCTATACTCGTGTGATAGCTATAGTTGTATATGAACTCGATCAGCAAAAAATACGTCTCTCATGAACTCTCAAAATTGATAACACATGCTCATAACATATCTTCCATCATTTAATTGACTCATTCTATCTGACCTCCAGTCCGCAGATGAAAGGCTAAACTTAGTTTCAATGAAGTTCCCATTATTGTTTGAAGACTCTTCCAGAATTCTACAGTGAAGCACGAATCGCGACCTGACACGATTAAAATAAGTACACGGTACAGTCACACCACTTGTTATACGTACATCCGACTCAAATGCTCTACTAGATACGTCATGTTGTAGGAGATGAAATATGCTGATTTGGTAAGTAGATCCATAATTACCCAAATAGCATCGTGGTTTTGCTGAGACCTTGGCAAGCCTACCACAAAATCCATGGTTATTGTTACCATTTCCATTGGGGAATCAGTAATGGTTATAGAATTTTGGGTGATTGTTATGCCTTCACTTGCTTGCAAATAAGGCATTGAGATGCATGGTTATGTGTTCCCAAATCCTCGTACATCTTCGTACCTCCGGGGTGAATAGTCATTCGTGACTTGTGCACTTCATCCAAATTGTCCTTTATAAGTTTATCCTCATTAAACACGCAAATAATACTCTTGTATCTTAATGCTCTGTCTGAACATATACTCTATACTTCTAGTTCCTTTACTGACATCTTAGTGAACCATCTTCTCAAATCTTCATCTAGCTGTTGAGCTTCCAAAATACGACTAATGAGGATCGCTTGCATAACAAGATATCCAAGGTGTTGTCCTTCTTCTAGTCCTACAGGTTGATGGTCGAACTCTACAATGGCTTTCCAATACTTGCCACTCTTGAATTAGAATAGATGCAATCAATAGACGAGGTTTGAGCCTCAAAGCGTCAGCTGCAACATTTGTTTAGCCCGTGTGGTATAATAAAGAGAAATCATAGTCCTTGAGTAGCTCCATCCATATTCGTTGTCGCATGTTTAACTCCTTTTGAGAGAATACATACCTCAAACTCCTATGATCTAAGAATAAATTGAACTTCTCTCCATACAAGTAGTGCCACCAGATCTTCAGAGCAAAAGCAATCACAGCTAACTCTAAGTTATGCATAGGATATTTCTTTTTATGTGGCTTCAATTATCTTGATCTATATGCAATAACATTTCCATCTTGCATAAGTAAACAACCAAGTCATTGGTGTGAAGCATCGATGCAGATTATGAATCTTTCTCTACTCTTGGGTACTGCAACCACCGGTGTTGAAGTCAATCTTTCCTTCAATTCTTGAAATGCATCATCATGCTTATCCGTCCATTCGTACTTTATCTCTTTCCTCATCAAATTTGTCAATGGTCCTGCAATCTTTGAGAATCCTTCCATAAATCTCTGGTAAATAACCAGCTAGACCAAGAAAACTTTTAACTTCCATTGCATTGGTCAGTCTATTCCAGCTTAAGACTACATCGATCTTGGATGAGTCTACATAAATTCCATCTTAGGATATATGATGTCCTAAGAATTTGACTTCCTAAAGCCAAAATTTGCATTTACAGAACTTTGCATACATTCGATTGTCTTGGAGTGTCAATAAAATAATCTGTAAATGCTTCTTGTACTATTATTCCGTCTTAGAGTAAATTAGGATGTCGTTGATAAATATTATAATGAATTGATCCAAACAAGGTCTGAATACTCTATTCATTAGGTCCATGAATATTGTCGGGGCATTAGTTAATCCAAAAGACATCACTACTAACTCATAGTGCCTGTATCTTGTTCCGAAAGCAGTTTTCAACACATCTTTTGATCGAACCAACAATTGGTGATATCCTGAATTCAGATCAATTATTGAAAAGATCCTTGATCCCTGCAACTGGTCGAACATATCATCTATCCAGGGAAGTGGATATCTATTCTTCATCATAACCTTCTTAGCTTTTTGTAGTCGATACAAAGTCAAAGCGTTCCACCTTCTTCTTCACAAATTGTATTGGTGCTCCCCAATGTTACATACTCGGGCGAATAAAACCTAGATCTTCGATCTCTTGAACTTGTTTCTTTAATTGTAGCATCTCTGTTGGCCCATCCTATATGGGGTCTTGAAATCATCAATGTTCTAGTTGCTACTTTGATGGTGTCAATATCAATGCAAATTAACCCAACTAAAAATGTGACCCACAGAGATTGCGTTATGAATTTACTAAGGTTCTATAATCCTAATTTTAATTGACTTTGAAAAATAATTTTGATTGTTTCTTGGATTTTAAGATTAACTAAAGTAGTTTGAATAAAAGTATTTGAAATAATTATCTAAACTAAGAATTAATTAAACTAATTGAAGCAATAAGTAAAAGTTTGTGAAAAGTATGGAGGAAGGGGTCTAGGTTCATAAATCCACCACAAACTATATAAAAAAATATTTATTTATTCATCTAGATTACTGTATTTGGATAATTGCAGGGAATCATGGCTACCAGCCCGATTCCTCATTCAAGAAAGTTACACTAAATTAGGGTTGTAGCACAATCCATCTTCCCTAGGCATAAAGTATTCAATAATTACAGTCATAGTTCCATTAGCACCATTGCATGCAAACAAATCATATAATCATCGAAAATATGAACTGCTGAGAACATTGAGTTCAAAATAAATCTAAGACAAGTGGAAACCTCGAAAACAATGATTTAATCATTAAAATATGATTTTATATAAAAAAAATCCTCAAGCATATAGTCATCATCTACGAATACAAGTGAAGTTAAAAGAAAAACATAAAATAGAAACTTTTACAAAGAGTTTCATTGAAACCCTAGAATAGGAGTTTAATTGGCCATGGAGGGAGTGGAAGGCATGGAGTTGATATAGAAATCCATGAAGAACCCTGGACTTCTTCTTCTTGCCTTCTTCTCTCACTAGGTTATAGAATATGAGCAACAGTTGTATAAAATATATACATATATATATATCTCATATACATAGGTTTCCTTGGTTTAGGAGGTTTCCTAAACCCCAAAAACACCAAAACAACCTCTTCTGCTTATCTATATGGATTTTGAGCATCCCGTGGTCATTGGGGCGACATGTGTGATGATGAGGGTGATGAAAATGTAGAATATGCAGAATTGGAATTCCTACTCGTGCCCCCCTTCCCCCTGGCGCAGACTTCCTGTTTTAGCCTGATTCTTCTTTTAAACTTCAGAATTACATCTAGATTGATAATATGCTTTAATAGCCTGAAATAAAATAAAAGCATAGTTTCTTTTTTCAAATAAAAAATCTTGGGACTAATAAAGGCAACTTAGGCTTAGTGATTGGGAACTATTCATCCCCTATCACACCCCCAAACCTATACTTTTCTAGTCCTCAAGCAAAGAAATAAAATAAACTACAAATCTAACTCATTTTTTCAGGAATCACGATTGCATTTAGCGTATGCAACATACCTTTAAACTTCTAGGCGTCCCTAGTAGAATGAGTTATAGTCTCATGAGTGTTTACAATGAAGTTACCCACAAACTTCGATTTAAATATTTATTATTTTTTTTCTTAAAAAAAAACTACACTACAACAACACGAGATAGAAAAAGACTTCCCTATCATTTCATCCTAGGGTAATTAGTCTTTACTATACAATTTTGGGCCTTTGAAACTAAGGAACGTATGCTCTATGGTTGCCTCTTATGAGGATCCTCCGTATCAGAAATTCCTTTAGTTTTTCAGTCTTCTGTGTGAAGTCTTCTTTGCCTAGGTTTTAGATTATGGTCTGTAAAAGATAAAGTACCTTAAGCCCCCAGTTGTTTGTCTCGGTTTACCTTCTGATACAGTCCATTATCTTCTTCTTGGTCATGCTTCTAATCCTTTGTGGATTATCAGAGTCTCAGAATATGTTAAGTACATGATTATTTACCCACCTTTTCACTGTAGCAAAAAGTCACTGTTCATTTTTACTATTCACTCCACCCATGGCTTCTTCCTCTATATCTAGAAGTTCTTCCTCTTCCTCAAGACGTTCAACTTCTAAACTTGAATACCTCTATGAATTTGACTACCTCCCAGAAGATCATAAGGTTCCCCTTACTGATCTACCTTTCTTAAATCCATATTCCACCTTCACTAAGCCATCCACTTCATTAACCACCACTGTCAAAAAGATCTTTTCCACTCCTCATCCTTCCTCTTTAAAAGAATACATCAAGGCTTCCAAATTTGATCAATGTTTTATTCCAGCTACGGAGTCTGAACAAATGATCAGCCTTGATATCCCAGCTACTTTAGTTCCGCTTTGGAAACAACACAGCTATACCCATCTCCATTTTGGAGCAATCTGGCTTGCTCTAAATTTTCATGGAAAGAAGGGACTTCCAGTTGTATCTAGAATAGCTTTGCTGGATACTAGATTTCTTAAATATGAACATGCTTGTATTGCAACAGTCCAAACAACACTGAATTCCGGAACGGTGATTCTGACGTTCTTCCCAAATTTCAATATGCCATTACAAGATCCTTACCTTCTCTCAACCTTGAAGATACAACTCCAAATTGGTGGCGCCTCTTCTGTCAGTGACACTTATGCGGCCACTTTGCATTATCAGATGCCATACAGACTGCAAAATCATGCTTTTGACATCAGTCAACCCTCAACTTGTGATGAGGGCCTATTTGTCAATATTGATTCTGCCACTCAAGCATCCTGTGTTCATATCCCTAGGCAGATCTCTCGTGATGAACTAACTAAGTTGTTACCAACTTCTTGGGTTACCTCTTATGAGCTGCACAAGCGCCCATCTCATCCTATACAGCTCACAGATCCCACTGTCATCATCCAACAAGGTGGCACTATTGAGATCTTATTTGCCAAACCAGAACCGAATGAACCAGACATCTTCCCTACACCAATAAATATGATACAGCCAGCCGACTTATCCAATCTGGGTACAGGGAAAATTTTGATTCATTCCTTTGATGCATCTGGACAGCCAGTTTTCTATTTCCAACACTCGGTCACAAAACATAAGTTTTTTGACCATTATGACTGCGATGACTGCTATTTTGAAGCACTCTATGATGATGATCCCCCTCGAAAATCAAAAAAGAAATCCTCTCAACAAAATCTTCAGGCAAGATATGATGCTGGTGATCCCACCATAGGATTACTTGGAGAACCTTCTGGAAAATTTGATTTTTATATGCTTTACTCAGAAAAGTCACAAAAACTAACCTAGCCCAAAATCAAAACCTTTTCCCCATGTAAACCCCCTCTTTCATCTTCCAACATACCCCCAGATTCTTCTTCTCCTATTCCTTGTTATATGTTCACCTCCTTATCCGCAACCTTTGACGCATATTTCCCTCCTCTCCAGTTCACTACACCAGATGATCAAGTCAAATATGAACATAAAATCCCTGCTCCTACTGTCATTAATCCAGATGGAACAAAGAAACCAATCTCTGCTGCTGAAGCAACTCTCAATTGGCAATCTGCCAATGCTCTTGCACAGAATCGTTGCCTTCAACAAATTGTTCAAACTCAAGCTACTCTAGATCATAAAATGACATCACTTGAAAGCTTAACAAATGATCTTCAACAACGGATAAAGGGCCTACATCATGAGCTTCTACACATGGCCCAGTCGACTAGTATTTACTCTTCGGCTTTTGCTCTAAAAGAGGCTGAAATGAAGCATTTGAAAAATTAGTTAATCTCTTTACAAGCCCAGAACCAGCCCCATTCATCATACAAAGATCACTACCCCTATTCCTTTGACCCCCAACTCTCTATACCTGGATATCCGTATTCTCCCCCTATTCTACACCACCAACAACCCTTACCATACTCTCCTGCATCTGCCGCTACAAGTGGAATGTTCAACACAGCTGCCTTCCTTCCTCGAGATCCCAAGCCAGTCCGTCCAAAAAGGAAACCACCAGCACCATCCGACCAAGCGGTACAACCCAACCCCCACTTTGCTTCCTCTTTCTCACCCATAACTCCAGCCGCCACCATGATCATTGAAAACCCTCCTATTCCCATACCCCCCAATCCATTCACCACTCTTCTTCAAACAATAGCCACAGACACCCCTTCTGATGAAGACACATGGTCATTATCTGCCACAGAACAGGACATGCTTCATCATTATATTTCAGATCTCCAGCAGGAAATTCAAACAGAGTTTCATATGGTAAAACCTGGATCCCCAAGAGTTGAAGAAGTCATTGATGAAGACCCTTCAGTTGGCTCTGAGCCAACAGTTCCCCATCCACAGCAGTCAACAGAATCTTCATTTTCTAATTCCTCAGGCCAAGGCTTTTCATTTGATAATATTCCTCCTTCCAAATGGCTTGACAAAATTTATGAACTTCACGCATGGTGCACTGCTGAACTTCTGCAACCAGGCTCTACCACCCGCACGGTTATTACCAAATGCCTATCACAATTTCATGGTCGTTTACGGCAATGGTATATTAGTCTTGGAGAATACAGACAACTTCAACTGGTACAAATGCCTTCTATTGATGATTTTTTGAATATAATCCATACTGAATTCCTTGAAATCCCAGACATTCACAAAGACAAAGCTCGTGAGGATTATCTTTGAATGAAATGCTGTTCCTTTAAACGGCAAGATTTGGAAAGACATTATGAAAAGATGACTAAATTATTCTACTTTCTTGGTGGAATTGATGATGTCAATCTAAAGCAAGCCTTTCTCACCTCACTGCCCGATCCCCTTCGCACAGAAACCTCTCGCCTTCTCCAAACAAAAGGCAAACAAATTGCACAAGCATCACTTGGAGAAATGTACCAATAAGTTTTGCTTGCTCTTGATAAACTCTATAATCAACAAAAATTCTTCAAGACATTTCATGATCAAGGGAAAATGCTTGGGAATTCTTGTGCACGACCAGATCTTTTTATCAAGTGCAAAGAAAAAAAACTGCAGTTGCCCGGTCTCCCCTAAAAAGTCCAAACATTTCCAGAAACATACCTCTGACCCTTCCTCTAATCCAAAGAAGAAAAAATGGAGGTATTTTTGGAAAAAATCCTTTCGAGGCCAAAGAAAATCAGATCGATGTTTCATCTGCAGAAAATCGGGACATTATGCAAAATAATGTCCCCAAAGAGGACCTCAAAAAACCAACATGATCCAAGCGCTTGCACAAATAGCACCAGAAGAAAATGATGCAGATATTGCATCAGTATTCTCCATGGACGATGAGCCATGTGATGACACAATTCTGGAGCTTGCATTGCTAGTCTGTCCTTCTGACTATGAAGAATTCAGCCCAGACAAAAATACTGACCTTTTTGATGTTAATGGCTACCATGACATTCATTACATCTCCCCAGATTCCATCACTCTTGTTCAGCCTCTTGCTAAGGTCACACTTATCCCTACAAAGTATGACTAACCAATCTCCGTCATTACCTTCTTCGATACTGGAGCAGCAACCTCTATCATCAATCCCTCCATCCTTCCCCGATCCCACTTATAGGGTAGGTGGGCTCTTTTATAGATGCAAGAGTCCACCCCTACATGGTAAGTTGATAAGATTAGGAAGCCTAATCTAATCACAATAGATTTACATGATTTTAGGGGAGTTTCCTAAGTGGTTTAGGAAACTGCCATATCCCCTTTCGCAGACTTTTAGTTGATTTAGGAAACTGCTGGACAGCTCGAGACCGAGCCGTACATCCTGGAGAATTACCGCACCGCATTCCCGGGCTATGGAAGCATCCTGAACGGTGTCGTCTGTCGACCTCAGGGCGTAGACCGCAAGCTCCCATTCCAGATAATCTGGGTCATTCTACTGACATGGAAGTTTGCCCTTAGCATAATATTTCTGGACGAACCAGCTGCCACCTATTTTCAAAGTTGATGTGATGTTTCATCAGATGAAGTTTGAAAATTAAGACTGCATTCGAGAGACCGTTCGGTAATAGATCAGGATTCTACCAGGGATGGGACCGACTAGAGTGATCAGCCGGGATACAGACCGAGCGACGGTGACCATGTGAGCCCGAGTTCTTCCCATGCCACGTGTCCACTGATCACTGGCCTGGTCAGGATCCAACGGTGCCACCCTAGGAGTAACTGAACCATTTATGTGGCAACCGAACTGTCCCATCGAACATTTGATGCCCACGTCTTTCGAGGTAATGCTTCAGGTGCCTGAAGCAACAGTTTTGACGGGAAAACATATGAGCCATTCGATCAGTTTTGATCTAAACCATCTAAGGTTTCTATATAAGGAGCACCTATTCATTCCATATATGCCTGTTGTTTGAATATTGAATATACCGAGCGGTCTTTGAGAGCGAAGTATTCCCGAGCTCCTTTCCTCTTCCTCTTTACAACCTAGGCTTCTCCCCATGGCCTCTCACATTGACTTGACCTCCAACGAAGGAATGACCGCTTTCAGGAGGGACTGTGAGATCCCTGAAGATGTCAAGATCTGTTCTTACATTGAAGGAAAAGAGGTGGCCTTCCCTTCGGTCATTATTAGCAGTTACCTGTTGCTAATAGTGGGGCTACACTTTCCTTTCTCTGCCTCCTTCTGTGATCTCTTACAGGGATTACGCTTTCCGCTGACCAAGTGCCATTTGATTCTCGCCCGTCTTCTTTGGGGTATATCGGTACTAAATGAGCGTCTCGGGATATTCCTCCACTCTGTTGATGTCGCTAGGTGTTATACCCTGAGCATCGACCGCGGGGATCCTTACCTACGCGCCAGAGCAGAAGGAAAACATCTTGTCCAGGGTCTAGACTTTCCCAACAAGAACTAGCGTCAATACCCTTGGGTAGTTGTCTCCGGCAACTGGTTGGTGGACCCTTCTATTTACCCTCCTGCAGCCTTCAATCCTGACCTTTACAAGGCGTCTTTTGCTACTTTCCGTGACATTGATTCCACCGTTGCTAATGTGGAGGTGATCAACCGAGCAGTCAAGGCTGGCCTCAGGTTTCTCGATCTGATCGGGGGACTTGTTGATGAGGTTGGCGGTGAAGTTTCCATCGTAGCTCCCATTGCGGTTGCATCTGGGTCGCGCCGCTTTACCCGGTCCATGGCTTCCGGCCGGCATGTCATGAGCAGGGCCGCCCTGCCTGAAAGGCCGATCGTTCTATCCACCAGCTCTGATTCGTCCTCATCTGGAGATACAGGTCTGCCACTAGGACCGTCCAAGAAGGGTAAGGAGAAGGCGATTGAGGAAGAATCTTAACCCCAACCAAAAAGAGGTCGGTCGGAAGCACATTCCAGCTCTCACATGCTTAGCTCTTAGACAGGCCTCTCCCTTGCTAATCTGGATGGTCGCCTGCAGGAGGTGGAAAAGCAAAACGCTCTTCTACAAGCAGACTCTATCATGCGGGATGTGGACTTTCATGCTCTGGAGCTCACCGTGAAAGAGCTGGTGGCCAGGACGACTGCCATAGAAGAGGAAATCAAGGCTCTGAAGGGCAAGGAGACCTGAAGATTTTTCTATTTGTTTGTTTTTTTTTTTGCTGTGTTTGCTGTGTTTGCAGATGATGTCCGTGGAAGGGTACGACCCGGGTTATTGCAAAGTCAGGTTGACAAGTACGCCCTGATGAGCCCCGAGGCCGTTATCGATTGGCTATATAGCATCAGCCACTTGGTAAGTTTTTTCTTGCAATGCGAACATTAACTTTCTCTCCATGTGCATACTGATGTTTCCTTGTTCTTGCAGATTAGCTGTATTGCTGTTGGGGCCGAGGCCACCCTTCCCGGCATTGATGAGAGGTTGGCCGCTGCTGAGGCTAACCTTTTCGTGGAGAGGGCTGCTCAGGAGTCCGCGGAGTTTGCCCTCACCGTGGAGGAAGAAAGATCCTGGGCAATCGCCCTGGAGTTGGGAGAGGTCTGTGATTCTTTGTCCACAGAGCGGGCTACCCAGAAGGCTGCGGAGGTCAAGGCTGTGGCCGCAGAGGCCGAAAGGATTACCGCCGAGAGGATTACTGAGGCCAAGGTTATAGCCTCGGAGTCCGCGAAGACCTCTGCTGAGAAGGACCTGGCAGCCGTGATGGCCACGCTTTCAAAACATACTGCTGCTCGAGAGGCTGAAGCCAAGGAGGCCGAGGAGGAATTCGAGGCTGGGTTCCTCACGGGCTACGCAGACCTGGCGAAGTGGGCTGTTGCTAACCACCCAGATTGGGATCTGTCCAGGTACTTCTGGGCCGAGTCCGGTTACGATAAGGAAGGCCAGGCTGACTCCGAGGTCGCCGTTAAAGCCGAGGTTGCCGCTGTAGCCGAGGTTGCCACTGAAGCCGAGGTTGCCACTGAAGCCGCCCCGGCCGGGGGCCCCTCCGTTGATGAGCAAGCCGCGGAGGAGGAGGAAGTGGTGGTTGTAGTTTCATTTTTGTTTTTTGTTTCTTGTTGTAGTTTTTTGTGGGGAGGCTACTACAACTGCCCCCCAGGCTTTGTACAATTTAAATTTTAATTAATGAAAAGGTCCTCTGAGGCCACCTTTTTTGCATCAATTATGTACATGATTTCCAAGACCCAGCCCGTTGATGTGACCGAGCGGTGTGCTTGAATACCTTGGGAATGATTGGCCACATGGGGTACGCCGTCACCTGAATGACCGGCACCTCTGGGTGACATTGCACTTTCTTGACGTGGCGCTTTCTTGGCTAGATTATTTTGGACAATGCTGCCCCCCATTTTTGGAACTGATCGGATGCGTAATCGGGTGAGGATTCGAAAATAAGTAGCTCCTGGGAAATCATTCGGACGTGGTTCAGGAATGCTGCTCGAGATGGGGGCCCACACCATGGCCCCTCGGTGTAGTAACCGATCGGTAAAGGTGGGACCTCGGGTGTGGGGTATTGCCATGTGTCAGGGGATAATTAGCCTAGTCGGGATTCAACAGAGTCAGTTTAGATGTAACCGAATAGTTGCATGGTAATCGGACTGTCACATCACATATTTAATGCGCACGTCTTTTGAGGTGACCCTTCACGTGCCCGAGGTGATAGCTGTCGGCGAATCTTGGCGGGAAAATTCCTGAACCGTCGAATCTGATCAATCTGGACCGTCCGCTATTCCTATATAAGGGGCACTCGTCCTTCTCTCCAGTACCTGCTGCCAAGTGAGAGGATTTAAGCATCCAAGATACCCGAGCAAGATTCCCGAGTTCTTTTCTGCGCTAATTTTGTAAGTCTTCCCGTCCCGTCTTCAATTCTTCATTCTCTTCTTCTTTTCTTGAACTAAGCTGGAAGGAGGGAACCCACTTGGGTTAGTACGAGCTTGGGATTTCTTTTTCCTTCGGTTTTGTCATTTCTTTTAGTCTAGGGGTACGCTAGGGCAGTTTGATAGAGCGGGTATTCCCGGGGCAGTTCTAAGAGAGGGTTGTGTTGCTTCTCAAATCTTGTACGACCTACCCTTTAGGTTGTTAGATCTACCTCTCCTGTACATCAGATTTTGAGTTCTTGACCCATTCTCAAGTCGTCTGGCCTTTAGGCCATCCACAGACGCAGTCATGTGTCACTCGGATTTTAACTCGTCGTCCCAGTCGGAGGACGAGCAGCTGCGATCCGGGTCTATGAGTACAAGCTTGGATCCTCTTGCTTCAGCCCCCTCTGACCAGTATAGTGAGGGAATAATCCCCGCCCGGGCATTTCACGAGGAAGCGAATCGGGATTCTCTTGTAGCCTCGACGTCTCGGGGGTCGGGCGCTAAAGGGTCTGTGCCGAACAGTCCCAGAGTCGTATTCGCGTGTGAGTCCATCGTCGGTATTCTGCGTGGTCCTGACTTGGATCAAATCAGGGGCCGATATGATCTTCTCTATCCCCTCTCTTGCTCTGTCCACAACAGCAGAGCCCACTTCCACGAGTCGGGCTTCGTTACGTTGTACGAGGATGCCTTCATGGTGGGCCTTCGCTTGCCTCTTCACCCAGTCGCCTGGGATGCGCTCATCTACCTCGGGATATCTCCTGGGCAGCTTGCCCCAAACGGTTGGTGTTACTTGATGGGGTGTATCTCTTTGTGGCCCCAAGTCCTTAGGTATGAGCTCACTCTGTAGGAGTTCTTCTGGACCCACCGGCCTTTCCCAGTTCACGGGGAGGCTGGCTTCTTCTCGCTCTCGGCTAGGCAGGGGCGGAAGATAATTGTGAATTGCCCAAGCAACAACAAAGGGTGGAAGAAGAAGTTCTTCCAAGTGTCCACCCTGGGTCTGTGTGAGAAGGTGCCGGGGTATTCAGCTGAGGACCTCCTGGGCGAGTAAGCTGAGGAGTAAGTCCAAGCACTCTTTCTTCCTTCCTTAGTTTCCTTACCCGGCCTTAACTAACCCATTTGTCTATTTTGCAGTGGGAGCAGTGGACCCGCCGAGTCTTCCCGACGAGCTTCAAGCGTGGGTCTTGTCTCTGGCGGCGGACCCAATAGACATTAATAAAGTGCTGACCCGGTCGGGGAGCCCGAAGACCTATTACAAGCCCCAACACGACTTCACAGCTCGCATCCTCTCGGTAATCATCCCTGGTAAACACCATTCCTTGACCGTCCGGTTTTTCTACACTGCTAAACCCTAACATGCTTCTGGTTTTGCAGAAATGGCTCCCAAGAATGCGGCAGCGTTGAAGGAAAAAGAGGTAGCCCTGATGGCTCAGGCTGGCCAGAAGAGGAAAAAACCAGACCCCGTTGGGGGCCAGCCCCTTAAGAGGATTTCCTGGGGTATTTCCATCCGGGCTGGGAAGGAGGCGACCGCCACCCCCACGCCCGTCGTTACAATTGCTGCGCCACCACCACCATCTGCTGATGCAACCACTGCTGCGCCTTCACCACTCCCCCCCAGTGGCCAGACCGTTCGGGGTCTCTCTCCCAACCATGGAGGAAGCTCGTGTGGGCCCCTCTTCGTTGCCAGAGACCGAGACAACAGATGATGTTCGTGGAAGGGTACGACCCGGGTTGCTACAGAGTCAGGTTGACAAGTGCACCCTGATGAGCCCCGAGGCCGTTATCGGTTGGCTATATAGCATCGGCCACTTGGTAAGTTTCTTCTTGCAATGCGAACATTAACATTCTCTCCATGCGCATACTGACGTTTCCTTGTTCTTACAGATTAGCTGTATTCCTGCTGGGGCCGAGGCCACCCTTCCCAGCATTGCTGAGAGGTTGGCCGCTGCTGAGGCTAACCTTTTTATGGAGAGGGCTTCTCGGGAGTCCGCGGAGTTTGCCCTCACCGTGGAAGAAGAAAGATCCTGGGCAATCGCCCTGGAGTTGGGAGAGGTCTGTGATTCCTTGTCCACAGAGCGGGCTGCCCGGAAGTCTGCGGAGGTCAAGGCTGCGGCTGTGGAGGCCGAAAGGATTACCGCCGAGAGGATTACTGAGGCCAACATTACAGCCTCGGAGTCTGCGAAGACCTCTGCTGAGAAGGACCTGGTAGCTGTGACGGCCACGCTTTCAGAACTTACTACTGCTCGAGAGGCTGAAGCCAAGGAGGCCGAGGAGGAATTCGAGGCTGGGTTCCTCATGGGCTACGCGGACCTGGCGATGCGGGGTGTTGCTAACCACCCATATTGGGATCTGTCCGGGTACTCCTGGGCCGAGTCCGGTTACTATAAGGAAGGCTAGGCTGACTCCGAGGTCGCCGTTGAAGCCGAGGTTACCGCTGAAGCCGAGGTTGCCACTGAAACCGAGGTTGACACTGAAGCCGCCCCGGCCGGGGGCCCCTCCGTTGATGAGCAGGCCGCGGAGGAGGAAGAAGTGGTGGTTGTAGATTCATTTTTGTTTTTTGTTTCTTGTTGTAGTTTTTTGTGGGGAGGCTACTACAACTGCCCCCCATGCTTTGTACAATTTAAATTTTAATTTATGAAAAGGTTAGCATACTGACGTTTCCTTGTTCTTGCAGATTAGCTGTATTGCTGTTGGGGCCAAGGCCACCCTTCCCGGCATTGCTGAGAGGTTGGCCGCTGCTGAGGCTAACCTTTCCATGGAGAGGGCTGCTCGGGAGTCCGCGGAGTTTGCCCTTATCGTGGAGGAAAAAAGATCCTAGGCAATTGCCCTGGAGTTGGGAGAGGTCCGTGATTCCTTGTCCATAGAGCGGGCTGCCCGGAAGGCTACGGAGGCCAAGGCTGCGGCTACGGAGGCCGAAAGGATTACCGCTGAGAGGATTGCTGAGGCCAAGGTTGCAGCCTCAGAGTCTGCGAAGACCTCTGCCGAGAAAGACCTGGCAGCCGCGATGGCCACGCTTTCAGAACTTACTGCTGCTCGGGAGGCTGAAGCCAAGGAGGCCGAGGAGGAATTCGAGGCTAGGTTCCTCACGGGTTACGCGGACCTGGCGAAGCGGGCAGTTGCTGACCACCCAGACTGGGATCTATCCGGGTACTCTTGGGCCGAGTCCGGTTACAAGAAGGAAGGCCAGGTTGACTATGAGGTCGCCGCTGAAGCCGAGGTTGCCACTGAAGCCAAGGTTGCCACTAAAGCCGCGCCGACCGGGAGCCCCTCCATTGATGAGCAGGCCGCGGAGGAGGAGGAAGTGGTGGTTGTAGATTAGTTTTTGTTTTTTGTTTCTTGTTGTAGTTTTTTGTGGGGAGGCTACTACAACTGCCCCCCAGGCTTTGTATAGTTTAAATTTTAATTAATGAAAAAGCCCTCGCGGTCAAACTTTCCATTAACTGTATTTCTTTCCTTTTTTCCTGTACTGTGCCTGCTTGTGATTGCTAGTACCCATTCAGTTTTTGGCCAACCTAACACCTACCTTAGCAAATGTTTTAGGACCGTAACCAACAGAACACCTAGTCTTTCTGACCTGTTTAAAAGGTATGTCCGGTGTATTATAGGATATCCTGTATTACCGTTCGGGATATCCCGGTGTATCATAGGTGTATCCGGTTTTACCATCCGGGATATATCTCTGATCACTGTAAGTACTTGTGAACATTTTCAAGTTCTTGTAGTGACCAGTGTGATTCCCTGTTTTGGCCTAATATTCCCCTGCCCCCCAAGCATTTTGCTAAGGCGGAAGCGCAGGAGTGAGTGGCCGTAGGGAACCGACCTGGAACATGGGTGGTTGCAGGGTCATTTGAAGCTTGCCATCATCGGCCACCTAGGGGTTTGGCCCAGTCATCGGCTGGACCTAAGCGAAGCTTAAGTGATTTCCTATTTATGTCTAGTATCCCCTTGCCCCCGGGCGTCCTGTGAAGGCGGGGGCGTGTTGAGGAGCGATAATAGCAAGCCGACCTGGAACATGGGTGGTTGCAGGGTCCTTTTGTGCCTAGGTTTGGAACCCGAGGTCTTTTTAGTGCCTTGGAGTTAGGCCCAAGGTCTTTGGTGCCTCAGGGTTGGGCCCAAGGTCCTTTGAGCATTGAACGGTGTACTGACAGGAGTAAATTTTAGGTAAAACTTTACAATTTTATTTAAAAACAAAAATTTATAATGGTTGCTCAATCAAAGCTACAAAAACAAATTTCTCTACCAATACTAAATTCCCGTTGGAAAATGCTACTGATAATACTTACGGAGGTGTTGCACATTCCAAGGATGAGAGAGATCGTACCCATCCATGCTCTGTAACCAGTAGGTTCCCGGTCGGTTGACCCGGGTTACTTTATATGGTCCTTCCCAGTTTGGCCCCAATTTCCCATGGCTCGGGATTCGGGTAGACTGGTTCACCACCTTGAGGACGAGGTCTCCGACTTGAAAACTGCGGTGCTTCACCCTGCTGTTGTAGTATCGAGAAACTCGTTGCTTGTAGGCGGCTACCTTTAGGTAGGCTTGGTCCCTCCTTTCCTCTACCAAATCTAGTTTTGACTGGAGGGCTTCTTCGTTATCCGGCGCACTGAAATTGGCCACCCGGTATGTCGGCAACCCGAGCTCTGTGGGGACCACTGCCTTAAATCCGTAGATTAAATAGAATGGTGTCTCGCCTGTCGCCGCTCAGGGTGTAGTGCGGTAGGCCCACAGGAGTGTTGGTAACTCTTCAGCCCACAGGCCCTTGGCGCCTTCTAGCCTTGTTTTGATTGAGTGCAAGATTGTCCGGTTGGTTACCTCGGCTTGACCGTTGGCTTGTGGATGCTCGGGGGAGGAGTAATGATTCAATATTCCGTAGCCCGAGTAGAATTGTCTAAAGATAGGGGTGTCAAATTGCCTACCATTGTCACTGACCAAGACCCGGGGAATGCCAAATCTACTAAGAATATTTCTTTCCACAAAGCACTCCATTTTCCGCTCGGTTATTGTCGCCAAGGGTTCGGCCTCTGCCCATTTGGTGAAGTAGTCAACAGCTATCACGGTAAATTTGACCTATCTTTTTCCCATCGGCAAGGGACCAACAATGTCGATTCCCCACTGGGCGAATGGCCAGGGGCTGTGGATTGGTGTCTGGAGTTTTCCCGGTTGGTTGATCATGGGAGAGTATCTTTGGCACTTGTCACACCTCCGGACATACTCTTGGGAATCTCGAGCCATGGTTGGCCAGTAGTATCCTTGTAGCAGTGCCTTTCTGGAAAGTACCCGGCCTCCGATGTGATTCCCACACACTCCTTCGTGGATATCGAACAGTATTGCTTGAACTTGTGCAGGGTGAACACAGCGGAGGTATGGGATAGTGAATCCCTTCTTGTAGAGGATGCCGTCGAGAAGGTGATATCGTACCGCCCAATATTTAACCCGACGGGCTTTGTCTTTATCGTCTGGTAGCATCCCTGTTGCCAGGAATGTCACGAGTGGGTCCATCCAGCTGGGTCCCAGAGTGATCGGGTCTACCTCCATGCCCTTCGAGTTGATCACACTTGGCTCAGGTAGGTATTGTATCCTTATCCCAGGCAAGTTTGACTCAGAAGATGAGGCAAGGCGAGCCAACCGGTCGGCTATGGTATTTTCTTCTCTGGGTATCTACGTGATGGAGAATCCCCAGAGCTGCTTGGAAACTGCTCGGACAAGGGCCAGTTATGCTACCATGATGTCTTCCCGCGCTTCGTACTCTTGGTTCACCTGGTTGACCACGAGCTGGGAGTCGCTGTATCCTTGGACCTGTTGCGCACTCATGGAGATAGCCAACTGTAACCTGACTAAGAGGGCTTCATATTCAGCCTCGTTATTGGAGGCGTGGAAACCAAACCTTAGTGCATATTCGAGTTGGATACTATCAGGGGTAGTCAGGATGATTCCCGCCACACTGCCTTGCTGATTGGATGAACCGTCCACGTGCAGTACCTAGGTAGGGATATCAGAATGTAACCCGGGCGATAAGGCCGGTGGCTCAGACTCTTCAACCGGGTCTTCTGGGTATGTGAACTCAACCAGAAAGTCAGCCACGACTTGTCCCTAGATGGCTGTCCTGGGTCGATAAATCCCTTCAAACTCTTCCAACTCCAATGCCCACTTGACGAGCCTTCCAGACGTATCTGGACGGCTGAGGATTCTGCGCAGAGGTTGGTCTGTGAGGAACACAATGACATGGGCCTGGAAGTAAGGGCGGAGCCTTCAGGTCGAGGTGATTAGGGCAAACACCAGCTTTTAGATGCGGGAGTAACTACTCTCTGCGCTTTATAACGCCCGGCTAGTGTAATACATGGGGAGCTGTATCCCGTGCTCTTCTCGTATGAGTGCCGAGCTAATTGCCGATGGTGACACTGCCAAGTATAAAAACAGCTCTTCCCCGGGCACGGGTGTTGAGAGTAGAGGAGGAGACGCCAGGTACTTCTTGAGTTTTTGGAATGCCTCCTGACACTCTTCTGACCACTAAAATGCTTTACGGAGGATTTTGAAGAACGGCAGGCACCGATCGGTAGCTCGGGAGACAAATTTGTTTAACGCGACCACCCCTCCGGCTAAGCTCTGAACCTCCTTTTGTTGATTTGGGCAACCGCATATTGATGATGGCTTTGATCTTCTCGGGGTTTGCCTCAATTCCCCATCTGCTGACTAAGTGGCCCAGAAATTTCCCGGACGAGATGCCGAAGGTGCATTTGGCCAGGTTCAACTTTATCCGGAATTTTCTCAAAATGCTGAAGGCCCCGGCCAGATGCTCGAGGTGGTCAAGCTCGTCCAGGCTCTTGACCAGCAGATCATCCACATATACCTCCATGATCTTTCCAATGAGGTCTTTGAACATGTAGTTGACCAGGCATTGGTAGGTAGCCCCGGCGTTCTTGAGACCGAAGGGCATAACCTTGTAGCAATACGTGCCTTGGTCAGTGATGAACGCTGTCTTCTCTTCGTCCCCGGGGTACATGCTGATCTGGTTGTACCCCGAGTAAGCGTCCATGAATGAGAGGAGTGAGTGACCTGCCGTGGAGTCCACAAGGAGGTCTATCCTGGGCAGCGGATAGCAATCCTTGGGGCAGGCCTTATTGAGGTCGGTAAAGTCCACGCACATCCTCCACTTCCCGCTGCTTTTCTTGACAAGGACCACGTTGGCTAGCCAGTCGGGATAGTGGACTTCTCTTATGGAGTGGGCTTTAAGGAGCTTCTTGATCTCTTTACTCACTGCCTTTTGTCTCTCGGGGGCGATACCCCTCCTTTTCTGTTTCATCGGCTTGCTATCTGGACTGACGTTGAGGCGATGGGATATTACCATGGGGTCAATCCCCGGCATATCCTCGTGACTCCAAGCAAAAACATCCTGGTTCTGCCTCAAGAACTGGGTCAGTTTTTCCTTCAGGCCGGGGTCCAGTAAGCTGCCAATGCTGACCGTGCAGTTAGGGTACTCAGGATTCAGCACTATACTTTCCACTTCTTCCACCAGACCCACTGTGTCGCTCTGGTCCTGGGGGTCCATTTCTTGGACGTTTAACGTTTCAGTGATTGCCCCCCAGCGTAACGAGCTGACGTAGCAACTCCTGGCAGTGGTCTGATCTCCACGCAAGCATCTAGGACCCTGAGGGGTCAGGAACTTCACTATTAAGCTGTAGGTAGAGACAACTGCTCTGGACCTGTTGAGGGTCGGCCTGCCGAGGATGACATTATAGGCCGACGGGGTTTCTACGACCACAAAATTGGTCAGTATGGAGGCCTGCTGAGAGTAGGTCCCCATGAGAACTGGAAGCTCGATTGTCCCAAGCGGTTGTGTGCTGGAGCCGTTGAATCCGACCAGGGGGTAGCAACCGGCCGGAGTCTATCCCTGGCGATCCCGAGTTGATCGAACGCCGACGTGAACATAATGTCGGATGAGCTGCCTATGTCCACTAGCACTCTCTTGACCATATATTTTGCTATAGAAAGCGTCACTACTAGAGGGTCATCATGGGGGCAGTGGATACCCTGCAGGTCATCGGATGTGAAGGTAAGAACATCAGTTGGGGAGGAGCCGGTGGATTGGACCTGCGAGACATCCGCTCGGGATGCCCGGGCATGCCTCTTCCTTGCCGACTGTGAATCACCTCCGCCTGACGTTCCTCCGGAGATCACGTGGATGTGGCCAAGTGGTGGTGGCCGATTGGGAGCTCGGTTGTCCTACCGAGGTCGTCTGTCTGTAGTGATAAACTCCGCGAGGTGTCCCTGCTCGATCAAATTTTCTATTGCTATCCTCAATTTAAAGCAATCCTCTGTTTCATGGCCGTGATCCTTGTGGTAGCGGCAGAATTTGTCCCGATTCCTCTTACCGGGCGGTGCTCTGAGTTTGGCTGGCTGCTGAAGCAACCTCTGTGCTTCTGCGGCGGCCATGACTTCATGTATGGGCCGGGAAATGGGTGTGAAAGCAACCGGGGGCTGACCCCGGGTATCCTTCTGATCTTGCTTTGGCTTCTTTCTCGAGCCCTTTTCGAATCCTTCACGCTTGCGCTTGGCCTTCGGGGATTCGTCTCCCGCCTGGCCGGCGCTCTTCGCCTTCAGGAACTCCTCGGTATCGATGTATTTCCCGACCCTCTCTGAGAGTACTACCAGGGTTGCCGGTCGGTCACGATGGAACGACGTGGTGACCTTGGTGTGTTGTACTCCCGAGCAGAAGGCCATGATTGCGGCCGTTTTGTTGAGGTTATAGATCAAGAGCCTCTGTTGGTTGAAATGGCCCACATACTCCCTCAAGGACTCCCCTTTGCGCTGCTTGACGGCCAGCAGTTGAATGTCTGGTTGTGACCGGTCAAGCATCCCGACAAACTGGCTGATGAACACCTTGCCGAGGGCTTTGATGTTGTCGACCGTCCGGGGCTTTAAAGCATGCAACCTCTGTGCGGCTGGCTCCTTGAGGGTACTGGGGAAGGCCAGGCATAGTAGCTCGTCAACCATGGTGACCAGCGCCATCTGAGCCTTGTAAGTGCGGATGTGGTCTGCCGGACTCCCCGTGCCGTCATAGGAGCTGAGGTGAGGGGGTTTGAACTTTCGTGGAATAGGAAACCGTGTCACCCGAGCGGTATAGGGTGATTCAGTCTCCGTGCTGGTGAGGTCGCGGCCGGATTGGCGGTTCAACCTCTCGATTTTCTGCTGCAGCTCCTCGACTTGGGCCTTTACGTCATCCCGCTCAGTCCTCCTCTCTGTATCCGAGCGGTAGGTCAGGTCGGATGACGAGGCCTCTTCCTCAAAGCGCGTCGACTTCGGGGATAGGGCCCGACTCTGGGTCCGGGAAAGCCTGTGCCTAAGATCCCCCCGGCTCAAAACCGGAGGGTCCTCGGCCGATTCCCGGGATCTCCGTCCAGACTCCTCCCCTCAGGCTGCGCGCCACCGGTCGATAATAATTCTGGCGTCTTCCACTCGGCGAGGATCAGGCGGAGGTCGCCTCTGCAAGCACCTGGTGGCCTAGCTGCGCTGTCCCTCGCCGGGGCGTTCCCTGTCCGGTGGGGACACCAGAGCGGAACGGGCTAGCCTTCGTGTCCAAGCGGGCCTATGAATAGGGGCGCTCTTCTCAGGCTGATTCTTTGATGCGGGGCGCTTCTCCTGTTGGGCCATAAGCGCCTCTATCTGTTCCTGTGTTCGGCGCTGGCCCTCCAAGAGTTGTGCCAGCGCTGCTATTATCTACTCGATCGTCATGCAGGCAGCCTGCTATTCAGGCTGCGGGTTCTCCTGACCGGTCTGATTAGCGGCTTTCTTACCCGTCTTTTGCGGCATGTTGACCAGTTGAGAATTTGTTGATGAGAAGACTCAGTCGGTTCCCACAGACAGTGCCAAACTGATGATGCCTAAAACTGGTAAGAAAGGTTTTAAGAGAAAATATGACAAGAACAATTTGTGAGTGGTTCGGTCCCGTTAACAAGGTGACCTACGTCCATGGTTGCGTCTGTGCGCTCTCACTAACAGATCACCGGTGGGCCTGGTGAGCCAACAATTAGGGGCGGCACTACCAGTAATATCGGCCGGGTATATGCGTTTGAAGGTGAGTTCTCTATTTAGGCTTGTAAGCTAGAGAATAATAATCGGGATCCCTATTGACAGGGTAGGTGGGCTCTTTTATAGATGCAAGAGTTCACCCCTACATGGTAAGTTGATAAGATTAGGAAGTCTAATCTAATCACAATAGATTTACATGATTTTAGGGGAGTTTCCTAAGAGGTTTAGGAAACCGCCATATCCCCTTTCGCAGACTTGTAGTTGATTTAGTAAACTGCTGGACAGCTCGGGACCGAGCCGTACCTCCTGGAGAATTGCCGCACCGCATTCCCGGGCTATGCAAGCATCCCGAGCGGTGTCGTCTGTCAACCTCAGGGGTGTATAACCCAAGCTCCCATTCCGGATAATCCGGGTCATTCTGCTGACGTGGCGGTTTGGCCTTAGCAGAATATTTCTTGACGTACCTGAAACTACCCTCATCACCCGCAGCACTGAAAGCCTTCACTCTTTCCTTAAACTTTATGTCTCCAGATATGGGCTAGATGCGGGACCATTACTTTCTCTTCCTTTTCATCTTGTTTATCCTTTCTTGACCCTACTACATTTTAACCATGTTTTCTAGCATAGTTTCCCCATTGAAGCCTATTTACTCCTATGGTATTTGGCAAATCTTTACACTGTTGGCATTGTGTTCAACAAATATCTTTTGCTCCGGTATTTTGCCCAATCCCAGATGCTCTTCCTAGAAGTTTCACAAAAGTCCTTCCGCCTTGCCAAGTGGTTTTTATTATTTGGAGATTTTTCATATTGGCAAAACCACTTGAGCCAGAATTCATGGAAACATTGTATTATCCTTTTTTCTTTCAGGGAACATCTGGAAACATCCCCGCAAGGAGAAACCACTATTCACAAAATCCCCACTACAGGTGTCCTCACAGGAGTTAATGACCCCCTTGCTTTCGAAAATGGATCCACATTCCATTTTTTACAAACCCAACTTTGCCTTGTAAATCAGATTGAACCAACAAGTGTTCCATCAGGATTGTTACATAAAGACACCTGCACGTGGCACAACATTGGCTTATATCCCCTGGATTACGGTCAATTATTTTGCAGCATCCTTGCAGATTTCCATGACCAATATGGTTGGGACATGTCACATCCAGATCATCTAATGTACAGAGTCCACCTGCTCATCTACCCCACCAGACGCCGAACAAGGACCCCATGGGAGCCAGATACCTCAGATAGTGACATAGATTGACAAAGCAAGTTTGAAGCAGTGTAAAATAGTGTGAAATAGTAAGTGCTGTCTGTACCTTTATTCACGTGTTTAAAGTAGTGTAAAATAGTAAGAGCTGTCTGTACCTTTATTCACGTGTTGTAACAGTGTGTGTAAAATAGTGTGAAATAGTATGAGCTGTCTGTACCTTTATTCACGTGTTGTAACAGTGTGGACTAGTGTGAGTTGTCTGTATCCTGCTTTTTATTCTTTGAAGGTACTTGATGGAAAAACCGGTTTAAGTTAAAAGTTTAAGTTCACAGCAGAAAAGTCAAGTTATAAAAACTTAATGGTAGCCCAGGATCTACTACTCGTTAATTCCATAGATGTGCAAAAGAGGGGACAAGAGTTATACCTTAGTGTCTTGAACCCAATTCTGATTTTCTTCTTCTTCCTTGGTGATGCAGCAGCATCCACTAGGTTTCCTTCACCCTTATGTCTCCTGCGGATGCTTGTCGGAGAGACTAGAGATGGTGGGATCTCTAATAAAGAGGAAAAAGAAGGTTTGGGGCTCTAAAAACAGTTTATGCAGCTTTTGACGTTCTAAAAAAACGAACTCCTTTTCCAGAACGCAGCTGCCCTATTTATAGGTTTCCAGAACTGACCTAGACGTCGAACGATCGAAGATCTTCAATCGATCGAACCTTCGATCGATCGAACCATTCTCGATCGATCGAGACTGCCAAGACTTCACTCGATCGAACATACTTCAATCGATCGAACTTGTCTTGACAACTTCCTCATGTGTCTTTCCAAGTATCCTGGCGGAGCTAAGAGTGGGACCTCCTAGGCTCTTTATTGTTGGCTCAGACCAGTTTGTTAATTACCGTGACCAAACTCTTTGATCAGCAAACTAACTAACTGATCAGTTAACGTTTACTCCACTATAAAACGATAACTGAACTCCAACGCAAAAGAACATATCCAAAGCGATAACTAGACTTGTATGTTTTACTAATGTCCCTCTACCTTCAGCATTCGTAATCATATTCAGGTAGTCGGATAACTGTTACTGTCAACCTGAATCATGATTAATTCTTGTATTCCTTGAGTCCCATTCACCTTTCATGATTACCAAACATGTTGATAACTCTTATCAACAAGACTGCAGTACTCAGTAATCGACTTGGTGACATTTTCAAGGGAATGCTTACTCTGAAACAGAGGGTAGATTCTGTCTTGACAATATATGTTCACAACCCTATGAATATGACATACCCAAGATACCCAGGTGTAGATCTTCTATAGACCTCACTGATTGGTAAGTTAAAGGAGCCATATCCACAGTCTGTGTTCATAATCGTCTCAAGATTAAGAATACGTACCTTATACAAGTTATGAGTTCCTATCGACTGATTGACAGTCTTGAGTGTCAATAGGAAAGCTCAGGTCCGTCAATGCACTATAAGCACTAGCATGTTAACTAAGAGTTAAACTCTAGTGATTGAGATTAATCACTCCATCCAATGGTAGTTAATCATGCTATAGTGTAAACCTGATGAGATATCCAGTCTCATCATCCACTGTGACACAATCTAAGTAACAAAGAATAGTAATTCGTATCTCACTTGTATGTATCTCATACATACACGAATTACTTACTATGATACTTAAGGATAACAATCATCTCATGAAAGAAACATACATAACTAAATGCAAAGCTGATATCCATATATTAAAATGTAAATGTCTCATATATAAAGTAATGGTTTGAGGGCACAAACCCAACAAACTCCCACTTGCACTCATAACCATTCAGAACTACACCTAAGACCTAGACTATCTAGATGACGATCAAAGACCTTCTGTGGCAAGGCCTTGGTAAACAAATCAGCAAGATTGTCAGCGGTGGCAATCTTGGTGACAGTCACATCTCCACATTGAACAATATCTCGGATAAGATGATATTTCCGCTCTACGTGCTTTCCCTTCCCGTGGTTCCTTGGCTCCTTGGACTGAGCCACTGCCCCACTACTATCATAGTAAAGCATAATAGGTGACAATGACGCTGGTACCACCTTGAGCTCCATAAGGAACTTCTTGAGCTAAACAGCTTCCTTTGCGGCTTCACAAGCAGCCACATACTCAGCTTCTGTAGTTGAGTCTGCAATGCATTTCTGCTTAATGCTCCTCCAACTAACAGCACCACCTCCCAAGGTAAAGAGATGTCCGGATGTTGACTTCCTCGAATCTTTATCTGACATAAAGTCCGAGTCAGTATATCCTACTGGAATTAACTCACTACCACCGTACATAAGCATGTAATCTTTAGTCCTTCTCAAGTACTTAAGAATGTGCTTAATGGCTGTCCAGTGCTCTGGACCTGGATTTGATTGATATCTGCTAACCATGCCAACGACAAAACAGATATCTGGTCTAGTGCATAACATCGCATACATGAGACTTCCAACTGCAGAAGCATATGGAATTCTTACCATGCGATTCCTCTCCTCCTGTGTCTTAGGACACTGGTCCTTGGATAACGCTAAACCATGCCTGAAAGGTAACAAACCTTTCTTCGAATTATCCATTGAAAACTTAGTCAACACTTTATCGTTATAACCAGCTTGAGATAATCCCATTATCTTTCGCTTATGATCCCGAAAGAGCTTTATCCCTAGAATATAGCTCGCCTCTCCTAGATCCTTCATATCGAAAGTACTAGCTAGCCAAACCTTGACCGTTGACAATGCCACTACATCATTTCCAATGAGTAGAATGTCGTCAACGTAAAGCACAAAAAAAGCCACCACTTTTCCTTCACACTTCTTGTATACACAAGGTTCATCCAGATTTTTTATAAAACCAAACAACTTGACCGCTTGGTCAAATCGGATGTTCCAACTTCTAGATTCCTGCTTAAGCCCATAAATTGACTTTTGAAACTTGCATACCAAGTTACCTTTCCAACCAGCTATGAACCCTTCTGGTTGTTGCATACAAATGTCCTCCTCAAGATTGCCATTCAAGAATGCAGTCTTGACGTCCATCTGCCAGATCTTATAATCTAGGCATGCAGCAATGGATACGAGTATCCTGATGGACTTGAGAATGGCCACTGGCGAGAAGTTTTCCTCATAGTCAATGCCCTCCCTCTGAGTATAACCTTTCGCTACAAGCCTAGCCTTATAGGTCTCAACCTTTCCATCATATGCTCTTTTCCTCTTGTAGACCCACTTACAACCAATGGGTTTAATATTGGCTGGAAGTTCTACAAGATCTCATACCTGATTAGAATCCATAGATTCTAATTGAGCCTTCATAGCTTTAACCCAATGATCTGAATCAACATCAGCCATTGCCTCTTCATATGTGGCAGGATCAGATTCAGATTCTATGGAGACAGCTTCAAAAACTTCTCCTAAGAACATGTATCTATCAGGTTGGCTGATAATCCTCCCACTACGACGAGGTACCGGTGCGGAAATGGGTGAAGAAGTGGTATTTTCTTGATTTACATCGTCATTAACTACGGGTTGGACTGAGGGCTCTCCTTCTATTTCTCTCATATCTATCCTTCCCTTAGGTTTATGGTTCATGATATAATCATCCTCTAAGAAAACTGCATTTGTACTAACAAACACTTTCTGTTCTCTTGGATCATAAAAATACCATCCATAAGTACCCTTTGGATACCCTACAAAATAACATACTTCTGATCTAGAATCCAACTTGCTCATCTTTCCTTTCAACACATGTGCCAGACACCCCCATATCCTGAGATGTTGCAAAGAAGGCTTGCGCCCAATCCACATCTCCCGTGGTGTCCTGGGAATAGATTTGCTTGGTACTAGATTTAGTATGTATGCAGCGGTTTCCAAAGCATAACTCCAAAGGAATAATGGCAACTCTGAATAACTCATCATTGACCTAGTCATGTTTAAAAGTGTCCGGTTCCTTCTCTCTGCTACACCATTCTGCTGAGGCATGCAAGGTGCAGTCAACTGTGACAGAATCCCATTCTGTATGAAGTGATCAATAAACTCATTAGAGAGGTACTCGCCACCTCGATCAGATCGAATGGCCTTGATATGTGAGCCCAATTGCTTCTCTAATTCAGCCCTAAACTCTTTGAACTTTTCAAAGGCTTCAGACTTGTGCTGCATTAGGTACACATATCCATACCTAGAGTGGTCAGCAGTAAATGTTATGAAATACTCATAACTACCCCTTGCTTTAATATTTATTGGTCCACACACATCAGTATGAACTAATTCCAACAATGCATTGGTTCTATTGCCCTTTGTAAGAAAGGGCCTTTTGGTCATCTTACCCTCTAAACAAGACTCGCAGACTTCCATTGGTTCGAGAACCAAATCGCCTAAGATCCCTTCTTTGACTAGTCTGCCTATCCTATTTAGATTGATATGGCCAAGCCTCATATGCCAAAGCCTTGTTGGATTAGTGGAAGGTTTTTTTCTTTTAGATGGTATATTTACCATTGAGTTATTAAGTTTCAAGCAAGAATCTTTAGAAATATTGGGAGTGATCACATACAAACCATTTGATTTAATACCAGAACATATAAAAGAACTATTTCTTTTAATAACAACTTCAGTTCCAAAATGAAAAGAATAACCATAATTCGATAAATTAGAAACTGAAATTAAATTACGTCTCATTGAAGGGACGTAAAGTACATCTGATAAAATCAAAACTTTATTATCTATAAATTCTAAAACTACGACTCCTATAGCAACCGCAGAAACGGTTGCACTAGAACCTAGAGTAAGTATGATTTCCCCATCACTGCACCTCCTGGTTGATCTGGACCCGTGCAATGAATTACAGATATGGTTAGTCGCACCAGAATCAATGCACCAAGTGTTTGAAGTATCCGTAATAAAACTTACTTCAATCATATGTGATTCAATCATACCTTGAACTCTTGTAGCTAAGAATTCTGGACAGTTCCTCTTCCAGTGGCCCTTCTCACCGCATAGGAAACACTTTCCTTTGCCTTGGCCACCCACCTTCCCTTTGCCCTTACCTTTTCCCTTAGATTTTGCAATCTTAGGGATCGGTCCAATACTTGGACCACCAGTGCCAGCCTTCTTCTTACCTTTCTTTCCTTTCGGTGTAGATCGGGAAGAGGAAGCGCTTTTCTCAACGTTCAAGACGTTGACCCCAGGTTTGATCACCCCTTCCGCTGCGAAAAGAGAACTCATCAATTCGCTCATTGAAAAATTCATTTTATTCATATTATAGTTAAGTTTAAATTGAGCGAATGAACCCGACATCGAATTGAGGATCATATCAACTTGGGTTTGTGCATCGAATTTGGCACCTAGGGTCTCCAGCTCGTTTAAATAACCAATCATTTTTAAAACATGTTCCTTGACTAGAGTCCCTTCCGACATCTTTGCACTCATTATCTTTTGCATGGCTACCTGTCTAGCAGGCCTGCCATGCTCCCCGAACATCTTTTTCAGGGATGTGATAATGTCACTGGCTGAATCATTCGATTAGAATTGGTGTTGCAACACACCAGCCATTGAGGCCAGAATATAGCAACGAGCCATTCCATTCGACTTCTTCCATTTGTCGAACTCGCGTCTGGCAGCTGCCGAAGCATTTGCCGCGGGTTCTTCGGGGCATGGGGTGGTGAGGACATATATGTGATCCTCTGCAGTTAATACAATGTCAAGGTTTCCTTTCCATTCAGTGTAGTTATTTCCAATTAACTTGTTTTGAGTGAGTATGGTGGCAAGTGGACTAAATGTAGATCCAGACATTATGATTTACTGTAAAATGAAAAGACAAAATAAATATGAATATCAGATTTGACAGTTTGAAATAAAAGAATCTTTAAAACTCTTATTTTAAAACAAAGTCGCCGGAATATCGAAACAAAAGAATAAAGCCTCCGTGTGGTGGTCAATTTTCAATTTTTCGATTAATCAAGACTTGTTCTCTATGCAACTCTTGCAAAATAAGTTATGACTCCCGATCCCTTTTGATCTCTAAGTTTCTGAATAATGTCCCGTGTGGGATCCCTTATCCATAGCTTAGCTAGTGTATACCATTGACTAGGATCCAATCACAACTGCCTCAAGTATAGCTTCCGTGTGGTGGTCAACCTCTAACACGTCTGATTGATCATATTCATTGAAAGTTCACATCTAGTAACCAATGAGTAATGTACCCTCCGAATGGAATGATCACCCCTGGCGAGGTGACACAGAATGCACTACTCATCTTACAGTGAACCGTTAATGGAAGATCGTGGGTGTCAATAAATAAGACCCTCTCCCACTAGATTTGGTAAATTAAGGATTTTGCTTTTAAAGAAAAATTTGTTTTTATACATTACCCATAAACATCCAATGTTTATTAATGCGTTAAAAACGGTTTTTGAATTTTATTTTAGAAAACTTGTTTTACGTGCATGTAAGTAGTAACAATATAATTAAATGCCAATGACAAAACAAGCACATAAAACAAAAAACTAAAATGAAAATAAAGACATCCAAATGATGCCTCTATCTCCTATGGCTCTATCTCTATAGAACCTCCTTTTGGTTTGATCGCCTCCAGCTCCATCTTCATGGACAACGGCTCCTTGCTCCATCTTCATAGATTTTCTAATTCTATTACATTTGTCCTATGCTTCTTTCGAAGCTTACAATTTATCTAGAAATAGAAATAGCAAGAACAAAATACAATAAAAGGCTAGGAAAACCGGTTCGACTTTCCTTTTTGTAGGATTGAAGTCGCAGTGCCCTTTACATATGCCTTAAAACCAAACCAAACTTAAATTACAACATGCACCAATCTCAAACAATTTAAATACAAAATATTCAAACGACTTGGTGCCATGGGAGATAGTGACTAATCTAGCTGCAAAAGGGTTAGTCGTACACGCATCCATACATACATAACAAATATATATAACTATTGGAACACTTAATTGATTCACACAGTATATAAACTCTTTACATACTGAATTAGAACTTAAACCAGCATCTTACTTCTCTGTCACAGTTCGATCGCTCGAACCTTCGATCGATTAAACACTGTTCAATCGCTTGAACAGTCTGTTTCACATAATGATTTGAAAATTTTATAGAATCTTTTAAAATTAAAGTATTTAATTTCAAAAACACTTTAAAATGTGAAACAGAGAACCTGACAAAGAATCTGTCTCGATCGATCTAACTCTATTTGATCGATCGAACACCAGAAGGTTTCGATCGATCGAAACCTGTTCGATCGCTTGAGTACAGAGAATGTTCGATCGATCGAACCCGCCTTGCATCCTATGCAATCACAAATTTGTACTCTGCTACGATGACACTGTAGAAACAGATCTGTGACGATGCAGTTTCGAAAACAGTTCTACAATCAACATGCCAATCAAAATAGTGTTCCAAAAATGCAGCTATAGATCCAAACGAGCGTGGCTCTGATACCAATTGATGAAAAAACCGGTTTAAGTTAAAAGTTTAAACGCGCAGCAAAAAAGTCAAGTTATAAAAAGTTAATGGTAGCCCAGGATCTACTACTCGTTAATTCCATAGATGTGCACAAGAGGGGACAAGAGTTATACCTTAGTGTCTTGAACCCAATTCTGATTTTCTTCTTCTTCCTTGGTGATACAGCAGCATCCACTAAGTTTCCTTCACCCTTATGTCTCCTGCGGATGCTTGCCAGAGAGACTAGAGATGGTGGGACCTCTAATAGAGAGGAAAAAGAAGGTTTGGGGCTCTAAAAATAGTATATGCAGCTTCTGACGTTCTAAAAACACGAACTCCTTTTCCAGAACGCAGCTGCCCTATTTATAGATTTCCAGAACTGACCTAGACTTCGAGCGATCGAAGATCTTTGTTCGATCGAACCATTCTCGATCGATCGAGAGTGCCAAGACTTCAATCGATCGAACATACTTTAATTGATCGAACTTGTCTTGACAACTTCCTCTTGTGTCTTTCCAAGTATCCTGGCAGAGCTAAGAGTGGGACCTCCTAGGCTCTTCATTGTTGGCTCAGACCAGTTTGTTAATTACCGTGACCAAACTCTTTGATCAGCAAACTAACTAATTGATCAGTTAACGTTTACTCCACTATAAAACGATAACTGAACTCCAATGCAAAAGAACATATCCAAAGCGATAACTAGACTTGTATGTTGTACTAATGTCCCTCTACCTTCAGCATTCGTAATCACATTCAGGTAGTCGGATAACTGTTACTGTCAACCTGAATCATGATTACTTCTTGTATTCTTTGAGTCCCATTCACCTCTCATGATTACCAAACATGTTGATAACTCTTATCAACAAGACTGCAGTACTCAGTAATCGACTTGGTGACATTCTCAAGGGAATGCTTACTCTGAAACAGAGGGTAGATTCTGTCTTGACAATATATGTTCACAACCCTATGAATATGACATACCCAAGATACCCAGGTGTTGATCTTCTATAGACCTCACTGATTGGTAAGTCAAAGCAGCCATATCCACAGTCTGTGTTCATAATCGTCTCAAGATTAAGAACACGTACCTTATATAAGTTATGAGTTCCTATCGACTGATTGACAGTCTTGAGTGTCAATAGGAAAGCTCAGGTCCGTCAATGCACTATAAGCACTAGCATGTTAACTAAGAGTTAAACTCTAGTGATTGAGATTAATCACTCCATCCAATGGTAGTTAATCATGCTATAGTGTAAACCTGATGAGATATCCAGTCTCATCATCCACTGTGACACATTCTAAGTAACAAAGAATAGTAATTCGTATCTCACTTGTATGTATCTCATACAGATACATACACGAATTACTTTCTATGATACTTAAGGATAACAATCATCCCATGAAAGAAACATACATAACTAAATGCAAAGCTGATATCCATATATTAAAATGTCAATGTCTCATATATAAAGTAATGGTTTGAGGGCATAAACCCAACAGTGCTCCCTTTGGCTCTATAAAAAGGGTAGTTACCATAATGATAATGATATAAATAATCACTACTTATCCTAGATAAACAATCCCATATAAAGGTGTGATGGGAATAAATAGAACATATCTTAAAATTGCATGTATGTGAAGTGGTAATCATGTGAACATGCGTCTGCTATGAATCATAGAATATAACTTGGATTTCTTCTGACTATGCTTCGACTACAAATTTCACCACAATTACACTCAAAAAAATGAATCACTATGAAACTGGTGTAATCTTTGAATGGTATGTGAGTAGAAATAATATTCTCAGATCAAAGAATCTCACATATGACTTATGAAAAATGTATGTCATGAAAAAAATGAAAGTCTCATGAATACGACGTCAACAATCAGAAATCATTCAAAGATATCCCTTATTTCATTTTTTTTTTCAATCCATGCATCTTTAGAATCAAGTAGGACTTAACTAGAAGGATGAAACGTAGGTTTGTGTTATAGCACATATATGAAGGGAAAAGGATAAGGAAAAAGTCTAAGAGTGGTTTTAGATGGGCACCAAAATAACTTGAGGGCATTTATTCGCATCTACTATTTTTTTTTCACCTTTCACTTTATTTTTTTTAAACACAACCTTCTCCCTTTTTTTTCATTTCCCTCTTTCTTCTAATCATTGCTATTTATTCTTCTCATAGAAACCCCTTTTCATTAATATTTTTTTCCAAGCTCACAACCACATATATTTATTGCAACACGTGAGCATCTCCCTAAACAACAACTAGCCCTCTTTGTTTCTTATAAAGCCCTACTTACACCACTCTCGAACTATGGGTATGATATTTTTTGTTTATTTGGCTAACTCCATATTAGAATGGGTAGGATAATAGGTGAATAAATAAAAAGGTCAAAACTTTTATTTGAAGGCTCAACGGGCTAACTGGGGATATTATTAATTATTTCTTTTTCAAGGTAGGTCAAAAGTTCAAATGGACATGAATATAAAGAAACCTACAATCATGTCCTATGAGTGTATGGTCAATTTTCTATATTTTTTTAAGGGATTTTCTTCTTTTTTTTTTTCTTCTTTTTTAGCATGGCCATTATTCATTCTCTTTAATATTTTTCTTCATTGTTAACCAAATTTCAAGGAAAATGAGACTTCATCAATGACATATCCTATTTTTTTTAAAAGAGATTTGACAAATAATTTATATTTATAACCCTTAAAAAATAAAAGACGGGCACAAAAACTCACAAGGGTCTAGTTTCCACACTTCATCATCTAGCAATCCGAATCAGATTCAAGTTCAATCTAAACATGCATTCACATGGTTGCGTATAAACTACAATTCAAGTACACATTACATGCATCATGAATCAAGATATAAAAAGTAGCATGTTTCCAAGCATACTACTCATATCAATCAACATTAATGACAAGGAATATTTATTACATAAAAATCCTACATTTATTTCTATAAGAATTTTTAACAAAACTAGAATTTTTAAAGTTACTAATAAAACTATAACAGAAATAAACTGCTAACAATTTAAAACCAACTATAAAGTTTAAATCCAAATCTAAATCTACATCAATATCCATGAATCCAAGTATCCTCTTACACCAACACCTATAGGCTGTAAATCCATACGCAGAGGGTAGAACAATTACCAAAGTGATCGAGTGTGAAGAAATAATGACATATACCGTAACCCATGGATATCTATAATAGGTGGTAGAGTTGGTGGCACAAACATAAAAGAGTCTACCAGCTCCCAATCTGGATGCAGAACAGGATCAAATGTATCCCAATCTATCTCCCCCTCCTCAAGTCCTTAGTGGTTAATGGAGTAGTATCATACTTAGTGGGGCTCTGGCATAAAGAACTCGACAACGTTCTATGCAGACCAATCAGGATGCCCTGCCCGTTGATGAACAATCTCAAGCACATAATCTGGAAGGTGAAGATACTGATAAGTAACCTCTACTGTAGGCTCCTCAATAGGGATCTCTGAGCAAGGCTAAATAGGAACCAACTCTTCCTTCTTGACCTTTGCATCAGAGATGGATTAGATGAAGTGGAAGAATCAAAAGATGACTCCTCAGAGCTAGGTGGTCTACCATAAATCCCATCTCGACATGTAGGATCCTATTCACATTTTGGTCCCTCAACTATCATTTTGTGGCAGTTTGCCCCCTCCCTCACTTTTAGTGACAAAAAAGTCACATTTTAGTGACACCAAAAGTGACACTGAAAGTGACGAAACTGCCACAAAAGGATAGTTGAGGGACCAAAATGCGAAAAATGATAGTTTAGGGACCAAAGTGCAAAACATGGTATAGTTTGAGGGTGCAAAATGTAATTTACCCTAATTTTTATTACTTGATTATATAACTCTATTCATTTCATTTGAAAAGAAAAGTAGTGATTGCGCATTAAATAAACAGGCATGATCTCCCCCAAACCTGAACCTTTCATTGTCCCTAATGAAATAGCTATACATAAGGGCGATAAAGATGCACTTGAATGAAATAACACGGTAACGGCAATTAGTAATCAAATATCAAGGAATAACTTATGTCTGGACAATATGTTAAACATAAATGTGAAGCAGGTAAATAAAAAAAAGCATAATCAAGGACCACTAGCCTAAAAGAATAACAATCTATGGTAAACATGGCTTAGTGGTCCAATACATGTCCAACAGAAAACAAAAAGACTGAACAAAAAATAATAAACTACTCCGATCAAAGTAGGATGACAAAAATATCCTAATAGAATATAAAACAAAAATGAGAAAAGTACAGGACTTGATCTACTAGAAGTTCCACATACCTATAAAAGTCACATAAAAAAATAAAAGAAAATATTTACAAAAAATTGGACTAGAATTGGGCAAAGTAGGGTCGAACGTCTAAATATGAACCACCCCCCCCCCCCCCCCCCCCAAACCAACAAAACAAATGAAATCTAGAGAAAATGACCGACTATACTCCTAAAATAAGGCATCCACATCAAACATTGGTACACTGCCATCATTACCATCACCATCAGAGCCTCCATCACCTCCATCATCACCGTCACCATCCCATCCCCATCATCGTCCATGCCATCTACACCACCATCGACAGGTGCAGCCTGAGGTGGCAAAGGTGGTTAAAAAGCTCATTGATACGAAGTCTTCCCATAGGCAATGAACTCCTTAGTCTGCTCTAGATAGAAAGAAATGAACAGAGAATGGACATAAGATTGAGTGTGAAACATCTTACCGAGTAGGCGGTAATAATCATAATGAGTACAATGAAAAGGTGCCTGCTCAGGGCCAGGTACACGATCCTGAGGTGCGAAGGGAGGACAATGAGGTGGATGACCTACTCTGGTATAAATACGGGCAATTATAGGGTCTAGAGAAACTAGGTTCCAGTGCCACTCAACCTCGTCGAACATAGGATAGAAACGTCTAAAACCTCACAGTTGAGGAAAGGAAAGGACATATGATGGAGAATAGCAGTGATGGTACGAGGGAATCGTAGGCGCTGAGTAGACTCAGGATTATGAAGAATAATGGCTTTTTTTTTATAGTGCATGCATACGAAAATAACCCTCCCTATATGGAACCACTCCCCGACCCACAGTTCTTATAATGCCTTGTGGATCACCAAGGTCCCTCTTGAACATAACCCAACGGATAGATGCTTCTTTTGAAAATGATGTCATTAACCAAATCTCTAGAAGAAAGTTTCTCCGATGAATTCTGCACGGAACCTACATTACCATGGGCCATACGGGTACTAATCTTGATAAAGAAATGGAGTATGGAGCTCAGAGGTAACGGGTCTCAACACGGTCGGTAAGAATACCTAAGGCTACACAAATATCATTAGCGGTGATTCTGAGACTGGCATTATTTATGAGAGTGGTAAGGCACTTGGGGCCATGGTCATTGACACTAAGAAACTGAAGATGCTAGTAAAATGGGCGGATGAGGTGGGGGTAGGTAATAAGCTCGTGATCATGGAAGAAAATAGGAGGGGCGAGGCAAGCTCTCGAAATGGTGGCTACACCCCACCTAGCATCGTCGTTTGTATCAAAGTAATCAGAATTTATGTTTTGGAAGGTGGGTTCTTATGGGGCAAGGATCAGTCAAGGATATTTTCCTTTGCCTTCTACTTGTCCTGGGATGGCCCCGATAGTGCAGAACCAGACCCTGAAGCAATAGTGGAAGGGTCAGAAGGTCTCTTTTGGGCCATAGAATAAAAAGGAAAAGAAAAACAGAAGATCTAAAAAAGTAACTAAAGAAAATAAGAACGAAACGAAAAGAAAAGAGAAAATCTCCCCCCACCAGAAACTGATAAAACCCCCAAAGGTTGGCCCCTGAAAAGAAAAACAATCCCGACAAGGGATATTATCAATTATAATTCTCAATTTCCAAGTCAACTATGTTCACACGGGGATGAGCACGTGGGTCTAGACATCTGTCACGACCCATCCCACTACGTGTGGAAATAGGACACGTGGCACGCCATCAAGGCTTATCCAGTTCCATTAAAGTCAATAGCAGCGGAAAACATTATTAAAATCCATTAAAAACCAGAGTTGTAAAAAGTTTTTGGCCAAATGAAAACACGTCCAAAAGAACAAATTTTGAAAATAGGGGTTCAGTCGACTGTGCCTAGGGTTCAGTCGACTGTGCCTAGCAGAAACTAAATCCCAAAATTCTCAATAGAGGTCCAGTCGACTGCTTAGGGAACCCAGTCGACTGTGTTAAGCAGAACCAAAATGCAACACTTCGAAAAGGGGTACAGTCGACTGATCTGGGGATCCGGTCGACTGGTTTTACCATTATTAGAAGCAGTAGCCAAAATCAACAGTGCCTCAGTCGACTGATGCAAGGTCCAGTCGACTGCTTCTCTTACTATTCACTTTCAGTGTCTTAAACACACGGGATCCAGTCGACTGATACAGGGTTCAGTCGACTACTCCCCTGCTGTGCAGCCCTGTTGTGAAAATAATAACTCATGATTCTCAAGTATCCACAAACCATCACAACCAACGCCAATTACAACATTTAAAACATAACTACAGGCGTTCAATTACAAGATTACAATACTAAGAAACTAATCCAAAGATCTATTACAACATTTTACGAATTCCCAATCCTTACACAAGTTTAGGAAAAGGAAACAAAAATATAAACAAATGATTCCCCCGGCGTTCTTTAACGGCCTCAATCATCACGCTTCTTCTTGTCTTTCTTCTTACCTGCAATGGAGTACATCTCCACTGCTCAGCTATATGCTGAGCGTACAAGTCTAACATGTGCAATATATATGACAAAACATGTTTTAATCTCGTAAATTATATCAATAGTGTCTAGGGAGAAAAATACGCATTCATCCGGTAGCGGCAAGTCCAAGCCTTAAACCGCGATGTCAATGGCAAGTCCAAGCCTACAACCATTACATCCCCACAAGTGCCATGGCAAGTCCAAGCCTACAACCATGCACAATAGCCGTCGCTACTCAAATTCTCAAACATCAAGAAGCTTACTCCGGCATGAATTTGTATAAGACTCCCCTTTGACCCACATAGACAACTCAACGTGCTCGCGTAAATTTAGACATGCTTTTCACAATTTAGCGTGTGCATAAGTAACGGGCCTACAATTAACACATGGATTTCGCCCGGATCTCAATTTCGTCGTCGAAATATAAAACATGTATTTCTCTATATTTCATAAGTTAGAACTTCATACCTCGTGCGATTTCCCCCAAACTTTGAAGGATCGACTAGGAGGCTAAATAATCGTCGGATTTCGAATTTGATAAAATTCCTACAAGTTTATACCCGATTTTCCCAGAAGTCTATAGTTAAGATTTTTACAAAAATTGGCCAAACATAGCCTAAGTAGGATCAAAATGTAGATCTTACCTCCACGAGTTCAAATATGAAATCTGGATAAAATCTGACAGACAGAAGGTCGTCGTATGTCGCCGGCAAGCTCATGGCAACCAAATCTCCCTTCTCTCTCCTCTCTCTAGATATTTGTGAGTTTTGGATGAGAATGAATCTCATCCACTACTATATATAGGCAAACTTTTCAGAATTTGCGTTTACCTCCCCACGAGTTCCTCAAACTTCTAATTAACCCATGAAATGTCGCACACGTTCATTTTATGCCTTTACGAGTGAAAATTATAAATTTCAGAAGTTTCCGACTGAGTCTCGTTTGGGTCCAAAAATAACGTCCGAAAACTAAATTCTGTGGAATCTCTACACAACCTTACCTTTTTAATTAACGTATCACTTACGTTCTCACCACAGTTCTCAAAATGTTAACAAACAATACCGAAAATACCAGAAATTATACTACACATGTATAATTCACTATTCACGAAATACCATATAAGTCAAATAACATTTAAATCATATAAATGCCATTTACTCATGTTCATGCCATATGAACTATCATGTTCCCGTGTCCTCACTGACACCTTACCGTTGACCCACAGTCAACCTCAACTCAAATTATTAATAACATTAATAATTTCAAAAATCTCAAATGATGCATTTTCAAAATCATAAATTTCTGGAACGGGTGTGACAACATCAATCCACAACTATCCCTATTGGGCCGCCATACATATTATTGGGAGACCACAGGGGATCTCCACGTGCACATGTCAAGAAAAATATTCCAAATTCATTTTTAAATATGAAAATTTTATGCGTGAAATGCTAATATGAACATAACTCATTGACGTATTTTAGGAACTCTAAATAGGAGTAAGATGTCACTAGACTAATTACTGCAAGATCGTCCCAATGAACCTCAAGAGGATGCCCACTAAAAAGAGAGACAGGTAGGGAGGGGGCTGAGAGTAAACAAGAGGGAACAAGAGGGAATAAGAGACCAAGAGGGAGTATCAATACATATATATATATATACCAGAAAAGTTATAAATGGAAGTGTCAAAGTGAATATATGTATATATATATATGTATATCACAGATATATATCAAGGGAAAGAGAGAAAAAGAGAGAGTGAGAGAAAGAGAGAAAGAGAGAGAGAGATAGAAAAAGAACTTGAGAGGGGGGGAGGGATTCCAATCAATGGTGACGGTAGGTGGCCAGCTATGGAATTGAGTGGCAGTGTGAAGTGTGGTAGGAGAAAAAAGAAAAGAAAAGAAAAGAGGAGAGGAAGAAGAAAAGTCCGTCTGCCCCCTTTTTAGAACCCAAAACCCTGATGCCCACTCACACGGGCGAGATTCTTGAGATGGAATACATATAAAAAAATTTAGAAATATTTTTAGGCAAAAATCTGCTCGAGCAGATGATCCTACGAGCGAGGTTTCAGAGGAATAAAGATAGAAGATATAAAAATTATACTAAGGCATTTGCCCACTCGCGTGGTGTCACGCCCCGACGTAGCATAAATAAGGAAAGCGTTTAATTTCCTTTATGGACCCGTAGGTCGCGACAGTTTGAAGGATCGATTCCGTCCCAAACGTCGAACAACAATAAACAATAATAATCAGAGCAGAGCAATCAAGGCTTACAAAAGTTTTACTATCTTATTACATTTTACGATACGGGGTCAACTAAGGCACAGACCGCCTTAACACAAAATAATAACTTATCATCTATTACAGTCATCCTTATTACAAAATCAGTTTAACTTAAAAACATATGAAAGCAAATTCTGTTTCCAACAGTTGTTCTCAATTCGCATAGTTGTACTGATCAGCTTGATCATAACCTGAAAAGCCTGAACACGAATGTCCAGGACGCATCAATGTCGTCAGCTTCAAGAAGCTGGTGAGTGTTAAAAACATAACTTTAAATGTAACACATACCCACTTACCTTTTTCCATTTTTTTTTCCAGTTTTGTTAAAACAACAGTTTAACCATAGGAAGATTTCAATTATAAAAGTAACAGGGAATATATTTAAAAGTCGTTCATTCATTTAAAACAAATGATCATGTATGAGACAATGCACCACACTCATCTTACCGACTCTTTTCTCTCGACAAAACACAACAACCCACTATCTCACTCCAGTATCTTTGAAACACTAAGGTAGCCACACTTTAGCAACGGGGTGCCAGGGAATGTCCAGTTTGCCTCACACGTTGGTCCGAGGTACCAGGGAGTGTCCAATGCCTCACACTTTGAATACCTAAATCGCCATGCAAATACCGGAGGAACCTTCACGCAGTATCCAGACTCGGGTATCAGGGAGTGTCCGTAGGCCACACTTTAGCACTACCATGGGTGCCAGGGAGTGTCCAAGTTCAGCATCACACACTTTAACGCTACCATGGGCGCCAGGGAGTGTCCAATTTTTCCACCGTCGTATTACAAAGATACTCTCACCGCAATATCAACACGTCACACTTTGGTACACCATAACCAGGGAGTGTCCACCACACAATCTCAATCTCAATCTCAATCTCATACTCATACTCTTCCCACACTGACCATTACTCTTTTCCACACTGACTGACACCCACATGCATGTACCACTGACTCCACATGTATCTCATGAATTTAAACATAAAGGAATTCGCCGAATTAAAGGAACAACATATGCAAGGGGATCAATAAGTCATAATACATCATTTTAATCTTTCCAACAATAACCAATGGTATTCTGTTTTGATAAAATTCCCAAACAGAACCTTAACAGTGCTTTTAAAATTAATCCAAACAGTCCCTTATATGAAAACACACAAAAACTAGAAACTGCTAGAAGTCGCGCGCGCGGGCCGCTCGCGCGACCTACCCAAATTTTATTTTTCTTTATTAAAACTTTCCTTTCTGCCAGGGTACAAGAAGATCGCGCGCGCGGGTCGCTCGCTCTAAAGGTCCCTCACGCGACCCTCGCTCGCGCGACCTGGCTATTTTTTTCATTTTCTATATAAAGCTTTTCTGTCTGCCTGAAAACACGAAGCTCGCGCGCGCGGATCGCTCGCGCGAAAGGTCGCTCGCGCGATCGTGGCGCGAGATGAAGCAGAGGCTTCATCTTCTTCGTGGAGAATGCCCTGTTTTCAGTTTCAGGGGTCTTTTGACCCATTTCTGAATCCGGAAGTAAATGAGCCATGTAATATATGAAAATCTTTGTTTTTCAATGAGGATTAAGAATCTATAACCAATTTTACATGAATCAATCTATAACTCAAGAATTTTATGAAAAACTAAAAGATCACAAAACAAATTTTCTTATATACTTTCTCATGTGAATGAATTAGGCTCTAAAACTTCAAACATAGTATATATGATGTATAATCTTTCATAATCATCTCTAAAAATGGATTTTGGTTAAGTTTAGAAATTCATGATTTCCAAGCTATGGAACTTCAACGTAAAATCAACCATGGTGATTTTCAGATTAAGCTATAAAAACAAACTCAAGACATGTATTACATTGGGAGTGAGTTAATAATACTCACTGGTAATAAAAGATTGAAGGAATTGTTGAGAATGAAAGCTAAATAAGAATCCAATTGCAAGCTTGAAAGCTATGGTGATGTGCTTCTCTCTCTATAATATTCTGTATTAACTCTCTGTGTTCTCTCTTTTCTCTCAGTGTGATTTGTGAGAATGTGCAGATGTGTTCACAAAGTGTGGGTAGTGTATATACATATATAGAGAATAAATTGATATGGACTTGGAGGCCAAGTAAAGCCTTCATCACTCTACAATATTAGTTTGGTTAGAATCAAACCAATACTCAGCACCTAATCAATGTGTATACATAGATACATTACAATTAACTTCACAGATCCTTCAAGAGTCAAGTAGACTAGTAGGGGGCAAATTGCTAGTTGTTTGGGAAAAGTAGATTATGGCCTTAACACTACACACACCAAATAAGCATAGTCAAACAAGGCACTAACTAATCATGAGTTTCCATAAATGGAAAGTAAGGCACAAGTCACTTCCATCTTTACGTCCAATCCAAAGTCTGTGCAAGTTTAACGCGGCGCAGACAGTTTTAAACATAAACTTGTATTTTCGTGGCACGGTGTCCTTCACAAAAATACAGAAAATTCATTTTAATGTAAGAAATGATTTGTCGGTTTTATAAAAATACTGATTGAGTCCAAAGTAAATATTTTCACCGTTTTGAAATACAGTTTTGGAATCCAACACAAACATTACCAAATTTTACAGAAATTGCAGTTTAGCCCCAAAGAGTTTTAATTATGACTTTAGATAAGAAATAAAATTACAAATATGATAATCGAAATTAATAACAACAGACAGTACATATTGATTTAAATATGAAAATGCAAATACAGATTAATCATGGAAATTCAAATTGGAATTAATTAATGAAATGCAGGTTGTTCCACGTGGTCCGCGCACGCGGGACTGTCTTCTTTTGATTTGCATTTGCTAATTTTGATATAAAAACCTCAATTCAAAGTCATAACTCCCCCAAACCTTGTTCCAAAGAGCAAATTGACTTGATACCAACTGAAATAACAAAAAAGGGATACAGCACTTCGGTTACCTCCCAAGAAGTGCTATATTTAATGTCGTTAGCTCAACTATTCTAAGCCCAATTAGTCCAAATAAATTCGATCGACCAATCAATGGACTGCACTTTATCTCCGATTTTACCTATATGATTTGCATTCAACCATTGCCTATTAACCTTGAACGGTGTTCCATCCTCGGCGTCATGAATTTTGATCGCATTATGCGAAAAGACTTCAATTATCATGTAAAGTCCTCCCCAGCATGATTTCAGTTTTCCAAGATATAAACTTAACTTGGAATTGAATAACCACACTAGTTATCCGACTTTAAAATTCTTACATTGAATTAATTTATTGTGAAATGCTTTTGACCATTATTTGTAAAGTCTGGCATTTTCATGTGACAACCAAGAGCCAAAACTCCTGAGGCAGGATGGCAAAGATGGATGAGGTGAGGTCAGGTGTGGGGACTTGTTCCACATCGCCTGGGGTAAAGTTCCTGGACTAGTTTATAAGGATTAATCGCCCCTCTATATGCAAAAGGCCTTTTAAAACCGTGAGGGAGCTAAACACGAAAGAACTTTACAGTTAAGCGTGCTGCTGCTAGAGCAATACCAGGGATGGGTGACCCCCTGGGAAGTTCTTTATTTTTAGACCCAAAGCGGACAATATTGTTGCTAGACGGGGAGGTGGGTCGTTACAAATGGTATCAAAGTGGAAACCCAGCCGAAAGTGTGGTGTAGGTCCCACATGATGACGTGTGGCCCTTAAGAAGGGTGGATTGTGACAACCAAGAGCCAATACTCCTGAGGCAGGATGGCCAAGATGGATGAGGTGAGGTCAGGTGTAGGGACTTGATCCACATTGCCTGGGGTGAAGTTCCTGGACTAGTTTATAAGGATTAATCGCCCCTCTATATGCAACAAGGCCTTTTAAAACCATGAGGGAGCTAAACACGAAAGAACTTCACAGTTAAGCATGCTGCTGCTAGAGCAGTACCAGGAATGGGTGACCCCCTGGGAAGTTCTTTGTGTTTAGACCCAAAGCGAACAATATTGTTGCTAGACGGGGATGTGGGTCGTTACATTTCATATGCTTCATTTCTTAATTCTCTTATTTCCTGAATTTGGAATTTGTTTTAACAACCGGCCGATTTCATATCTTGATTAAAGGCCTTAACGACCTAGAATTCCATATGTTCTAGCTCGACCAGAAGGTGAGAAGCTTTTCTAAATACTAGACGGTAGGGTGACATTCTTGTAGGATTTTTGTACGCTATACAGTAAGCCTATAGTGCATCAGCTAGTTGTAATGACTAGTCTTTGCGATCGGGTCAGACTGTTTTTTCAAGAATACTCTTAATTTTTCTATTAGACACTTCTACTTGTCCACTGGTTTGTAGATGGTAAGTTGTGCCTACTTCATGTGTGATAAAAAATTTATGGAGCAAAACCTCGAAAGGCCGATTACAGAAATGTGAACCACATGCACTAATTATAGCTCGTGGGGTGCCAAAATGACAAAATATTATCTTTTTTCTATTGAATAACAACCTTACGGTCATTCATCTTAGTGGCTATCCTCTAGCCACTTGGAAACATAATCTACTGCGATTAAGATATATTGTAATACCCGTTCCTAGAGAAATGAGATAATATTTATTTAGCATGCATTGATTAGTATAATTAGTAGCATGTGATAATTGGGTAAATTCCAGTAACCTCGATGTGATAAGTGTTTTGAAAGGGACATAGTTGGACAGATGTGAAGTGGGACGCATAGGAGGTCCGGATTGGATAAATTACATTTATGTGATTAAATGAATATTTGCTTAGTTGTTTAATATCATATTGTTAGTTATGATCTTTTATAGTACTACTTTGGGTACCCGTGTGAGAACGAATTGGAACCAAATTCATAACTAGTAGGTTAATTAGCAACTTCAAAAAGTATGTAGGATCATCTTTGGGATCCATACGTTACATTGACATACACCCACTTAGATATTGGGTAGTTAATGTAATTGTCCAGGGGATTTTATAATAGAGCTTTAAGAAATATTGTGGGTATAACTATAAATAAGCAAAAATTGAGAGGGAGAGTCAGACATTGTCGGGGAGGAAAAGAGTTTTGTGTTGTTATATCTTCGTTTCTCCGCCATCGAACACCGTTTCGTGAAACAAAGTCGTATTCGCACTCGTGGAGGTGAGAGGATTATTTTAATACCTTTCTTTTTCAGTTTTGGTAACATTAATCTATGAACCTTTTTGAGGCAAGGATATATATACATGTTATTTATATGTAGGATTATCACCAGATACAACTAGAGGTAAAATTTATGAGGAATTCAGGATTTCAAGGCTTTTATAGGAGTTATTCGTGAGGTGAGTGCTCTAATCTTAAAATGGGTGTTAAATGACATTTATGTGATACCGATTATGATGGAATGCTTAATTCTTGAATTTAGATATGCATGTGTTAATTGGAGCTTAACATGTCAAATTTGTTGGAAATGCTATGATGATATGTTGACATGCTTATGTGCTTAAATGGGTCAATGGATGTCAAGTAATGATCACCATTATTTATCCCATATCAAAGGAACAATGGTATTCCTCATGAAAAGGGGACGGTGGTGACGATCACAACAATTTGAATACGATCACGTGAGAGTGTGTGAATTCATTCTATACGATGGTAAAGGTGAGAATGGCCTAGAATCTTAGGTCCATTGCGATGTTGGTTAATTACTTGACTTTCTGACGACTAGCTTTATCATTGTGTCATTTAATGTTACATATATTGCTTTTCATACTCCAATGACATGATTGGAATGTTCACTAAGCGTAAGCTTAAAATAAAACTATTTTTCTGTGTGGTTATTGAATAACCATTCTAGGTACGGATCGTAAGAAGGGAAGGGAATGAACAGAAATTTGGGCAAAGATCATCTTGTTTATATCTTTATAAGCATGTAATTAAGTTTGTGATGGTGGGTTGAAACTCATTTGTAAGGTTGCTGTTGTGGATTTTGGTTGTATATGGTTTTTGTTGCGAGAACATGTTATGTTTGGAATTGCAAACTTCTTAAGAATGTTGTAAAATGCTAGCATCTTTTAATGTTTAAAGGTGATGGCTGAACTTCCTAGAATGTTGAATACATTTTCCTCGAGTTCAGATTGTGTTTTGGCATTTGCGCTCATGTTGATCATGAATTGGGAAAGAATGCAAGTTTGTACTTTCAAATGGAATTTCATGGATTTTGATGAATGAGTAAACTTGCAGCTATTTGGAAATAGTTTCTGGAAACTCATTTGATGTTTGGTTGGGTTTTGGTAGCAAACCATATGTTTTGGTAATATTCTTAACTCTTAAACTAAAGAAACTTGATTTACAGAATCCGGATCGATCCGAGTTTGGTGCAGATTGATCCATTCTAGTTCGAGGAACTTTAAGTTTTTATTTGACAAAACTGGATTGATCCCCTTTTGGGGTGGATCGATAAACAGGTGTAATTTTACCCTGTCAACTTTTACGAAAATGGACATAACTCTTTCTCAAAAACTTGAAATCACGTTTTGTTGTTTGTGTGGGAACCCAGACTAGAAGAGCTATCTTTTGATGTAAAATTTGATCATATGTTCAAATGACCATTTTTCCCTTGGGCTATTTTGTCTTGACAAGTTCTTTTATGATGTTTAATTCATGCTTTTCTTAGTAATTAGAGGATGATTTGATGTCTTAGCATTGTCACACATGTGCTAATCTGCCCAAGGCGGGTTTGGGTGTGACAAATTTTGGTATCAAAGTAATAGGCTAGAGCCTTGGGGATGAGAGACGACGCGTGAGTGTGCACAAAATGACATATAGTTGCACGTTCATGCATACACGTTTACTTAGCATGCTTTAAAATGTTGTTTGGCATGCGCCATTATTTATTTAAAAATAATGTGTGTGTAAATATTATGTTTTGGGTTCTAGGCAAGGATGTTTGTCGTTGACTTGTATGGACAGAATGGAGGTAGTTATGGAAAATTTGGTAAGAGTGACTGAAACTCGAGTTATCGAGGAAGGACCAAGCTCATCAAACCCAAGACAGGGTGGAACCAACAACCATTGCAATGTATTATAAACAAAAGTCAAAGGCAATTTAAGAGAGAAACCAACCCGATGAAGGCCGATCATTGGTTGACAGATATAAAGAGAATCTTCCATGCTTTGCAATGTTCAGAGGAGTAAAAGGTTTTGTTTGTTTCTGAAACCTTGAAAGAGGAAGCACAGAATTGGTGGACATCGATATTGAGGCGAGAAGCACCGACTACATGGAATAGTTTTGTAGAAGAGTTTTTGAAACAATATTTCCCTTGGTCTTTCAATGATCAGAAGTCTCGAGAGTTTTCTCATCTCTGCCAAGATAATATAACAGTTAGAGAATACACAGCCAAGTTTCCAAGTTAGATTTGGTACCGAACGAATATATCCAATGATCTTGTCAAAATTAAGACAAAAAGTATACTTTACTTTCTAAGGATTTGTAGTGTGGAAGTAAAGGTCGATCCCACAGAGATTGAATAACTAACGCACTTTAATTTTAAAACCTAAATCTAGCTAATTAAGAAAACGACAATTTGATTTTGATTTTGATTTAAACTAAGAACGATAAAAATAAATCTAAATTATGAAAGCAATTAAAAGTTGTTTTAAACGATATTTAAAGTGAACCTAGGATTACAAATCCACCACTAGCTTCATAATAAGGGTATTTATGCATTCAATTAGCTTATTACGTTGGATGATAATGGGGAATTGTAGCTACAAGACCAATTCCTCCGTCAAGAAGATAACTACGATTCAAGCACCAACATAATTCATCTTTGATTGGCACGGATTGTCTCACACTAAACTAGGGTTGTGGCACAATCCGTCTTTCCTAGGCATGAACTATTCGGCTTCTTGATATCACAATTCAGTTAAGCACCATTACATGTAAATAATCCATACAAGCACAATAAATATATATCATTGAGCACATCACATCCAAAATATATCTAAGACAAGAATAGATTTTAAAAGTAATGATTTAATCAATAGAAGTACGATTTAATTATAAAAAATCCTCTAAACATGTAATCATCATCCATACACAATAAAACTAAAAGAAAAACATAAAATACACCCTATTACTTGGCTAGTGTTTCATTGAAACCCTAGATCTTGGTCTAAGCGACCATAGAATCAAGGGTTGGCAAAAGGTTGATGGAGGAGGCCATGGGAAACCTTGGTCTTCTTCTTCTTCTCCTTGCTTCTTCCTCTTCAATGGCTGAAGTTTTTGTTGTATATGGATGTATCTAATATTTTGTAATGATGTGTAACCTCAAAATTGATTTACAATAGGATATATATAGTTTTTGGAAGAATTAGGAAGCTTTCCTAAACCAAATCGCACTAAAACTGCTGTAAATTATATTCTGGACGTAATTGGGAAGTTTCGTTCACGTGGGTTTCTTTAGTATACAAAAATACACATTTTTGGTTTTTTGTACGGATTGCGCGAGCGGGCCGCGCAAGCGCGATTTTGGGAGGTCGCGCGAGCGGGCCGCGCGAGCGATAGGCTGGAATGTCGCGCGTGCAGCCTGCTCGCGCGAGTTGGCTTTTGCTGCTTCTTTTAGTCTATTTTTGCACCCCATTTAGCCTGGAACTGCTGTTTTCTTCCAAAACTTGCTAGAAAACAAAAAATAAAATAAAATAAAATACATAAAACAGGAAAAAAAGTACTAACAAATGTGAATTAAGGTGTGTAATTAGGACTTGTTCACTCCCGATCACACCCCCAAACCTATATTTTGCTAGTCCTCGAGCAAAAATAACAGAAAAATAAAACTACTAATAAAAATCTACTCCATTTTCGCATGGATCGCGATTGCGCTTAGCATATGCAACAAGCCTTTTAAATGTCTAGGTGTCCCCAGTCGGACGAGTGAAGTCTCGTGAGGGTTCTCATCAACATGTCACCGACAACCATCTTTATTTTATAAATTTTTTTTTATTAAAAACGAAAAACATAACATTTAATGCTCCTTATTATAAAACAATGATTTGAAATAGAATAACGAACAAGAAGAAATGAAACCAAACACCCACCTACGTCATGAAAAACAATCCCAAGCACATGCATCGTATAAATCAATAGAGTTTTTCATAAAATTGCACGTGTGCGATGTGGTAGTCAAATGAACACGCGCATGTCATGAACTTGGAATATAACTCGGATGACCATCCAACTATGCTTCGACTACGGATCTCACAATGTTAATTACACTCTCAAATGAAACACTTAGAAACAGGTGGAATTTTTCTAATATATGGGAGCAAAGGAGATATGCTTTCAAAACAAGGAATGCTCACATATGACTCGAAAAAGTCGCATGACACGAAAGAACAGTAGTCTCATGGTTAGGATGCCAACAGTCAAGAAAAATTAATCTTTACCATGTTCTAATCCCCCTCCCATCGTTTACATATCCAAACCATATTTTCAAGGATCAAATAGGACTTTTCAAAGGTTGTAACATAGCTCAAGCAATGAAAAATGATAGAAAGGATTTGTTAGATAGTTTTAGAATGGCGTTGTAAGGCATGTTCGATTTCTTTCATTTATTCTTCTACCAACTTTCATCTTTTCATTCTATTCTTTTCATAAATTTTTATTTCTTTTCTATTTTTTTTCTTTTTCTTCTTTCAACCTTTTTCTTTTTCCTTTTCGTTGCTTTTGAAATGAATATTCATTGAATACCAATGCAACTATCTCAAACATCATCTTGTTTTCTTCTTCTAATCAACACATCGCCTTATCACCACTAAAAGTTGATTAATCTTTTAGTGGTAAACTCCAAGTTGGCCAAATTGGAGCAAAAAAAAATTAATGGTGATTAAAGAAAAATGGCATATTAACAGCTCAAAGGGGCAAACTAAGGAAATTTTTATCATTTATTTGGATAGGTAAACAAAGAGGACCTATGTGGACACGCGGAATCGGACCACTTCTCTCTTGTTTGAGATTGCTTTGAAATTGATTTGAATCAAGGAAAGAAAACGAAAGGTCTGTTGAAAACAGATACAGAGTCGCCACTTGGTCTTTAAGGAACCAAGAAACCTAATTTTGACTCACCCAAATGGATAAAGGGCACCGGCCCTTCATAACCAAAGAACTTGGTTCGGGGTTTTGGTACGAGAGAGGAAGGAGCCTTTGTCGCGACTAAAACACCCTCAACTCGCCCCGTCTTTCGACGGGCCTCAATTAGCATCCAAATAATCATCTTGTACTATGTTTGGTTCGACAATTAATACTATTGTAGTATATTACATCACATAAGAAAACTTGAAATTGGAAGATCAAAAGATAAGATATCATTCATAAGATCTAAGCCAAATATCATGCAATGCGAAGTGAAAGATCACACAAATAATCCTAGGAAAAATCGTCTAATCATATATCAATTAATCAAGTTTTCCTAATCTAAAGGGGGACATGAATTGTTCTTGAAACAAATAAGCAAAGAAATCAAAATACGCTTAGCAAGGCTAGAATGATGCATGTTATTCTTTGATAAAAGAAGACCTCTCAATCCCCGGGACGGATGAGAAAGGATGAATAGATCAAGGGGAAGCATGAACGAGTGATCGAGTTCATTCCTTATAATCTCCTTAGATTAAGAGTTACAAAAACCCCAAATCTTGCATGAATGCAATGTATGTATCTAAAAATGTGCAAAGGTTGTAGTGTGTTTTGTGTACAAGGATTTCTAGAATGGCTTAGAAGTCTAAAATGGGCAAGAATGAATGAATGAAATCAACATGGGGTATATAAAAATGTAGTATGAACCACTTCCTAAGATATGAACTAATTTGGAATGCATATAAGCCTCAAATCAAAGAATGAAAGTTAAAGTGTACTTGCTGTGAATAGTGGACAGAACAGTATCATGATCTTTTGGAATTTGAACAGAGGGGTTAGGAATGTTTTCAATGCATGGGTTTTTATGGAGATGTTCCTTATTGTGTCTAGAACACAACCCAAAAGGCCAATCTTGAATATCTATCACAGATTGAGAGAAATTACATAAACAATAGAGGTCACTCAGAAACAGAGTTCGTACTGTTGTCTGAAATGTTAGAAAATCTTAGAAAATGAAAACGAATGATCTAGAGGCCCATTTTATATAGAAAGTTTCCTAAGACATTGAATTTTAAGGGAAAAATAAGTTAGGATCACCCCTTTTGGAAAAGCTTTCTGGAAAAGAGGTCGTAAGTTGACCTAGCTGCTGTGACAGCAAAAACAGAATGTTTGGAAGGAATGTTGGGACCCAAATGGACCATTTCCAAGTACTTCCAAGTCAAACCAAAAATCATGGGTGTTCTCCAATGAGTTAGGAAGACTTTCCAAGTGGACTTGTATTCATATGTTGAGTATTGTGTTCTAGAAAAATCTTTGAACTCAACTCACTCACTGTTTTGACTCATTGTTTTGAAGATTTTGGAGAAAACAAAGTTTTGTTTCTTGAAACCAAATGAGAGGGATTGAGAGAGGTTTTGAAATAGATGTTTTGAAAACATGTTTTCAACACTCAATGGGGATCATAGCCACTTAGAATACCTACATCAAACTCATCATTTAAGAACCTCCAAGATTGTTGGAGAGATTTATTTTGTTTTTGGACATAACTTCAATACATTCCAAGAATACCTTGGAAGTATTGAGGTTATGGTCATCATCTATCAAACATGTTTTTGAGGTCAAGAGCTACTATCCATGAGGATTCACTCACCCCAAACTTCATGTCATCACTTAGATGATGATGAACTAGTAAGTAAATAAAGAAAATAAAAAGGAAATGGGATGAGAAGAGATGAACAATAAATAAACAAGCAAGTAGATGATAATCAATAGATGATATTCATGAAGCATGAGACTTGTAGATTGGTGTATCACTCATATGTAATGACACTAGACATGGAAGAAGCTTCCACACTCTTGAATGCTCACTAAAATGGTGGTTGGGAGTATTGAATGTTGAAGTAAATGGAAGTAATGAAGTAAAAACAAAGTTAGAACTCACTTTTGTTTTGAAAAATCAAAGAAGAAAGCTTCTTTTCTCTCCACTCTAACCTTATCTCTACACTTTCTCTCCCAAACTTTCTCTAAACTTGTATTTGACTCCCCCAAAATAAGGAGTAATGGGGTGTTTATATAGGCCAACTTGGGGTGTTTTTGGGATTTAGAAAGTACTCCCATTGGTCCCAAACATCTGAAATCATGAAACCACGTCGTTTTGGATTTTAATTAATCAAAATGGGACCACAAAAGTATTTACAAAAACTTGCTGTTCTGGAGGGGAGTGCCGCGGCGGCACTGCTCCTCCCTTCGTCTGGATAATGCTGTTTAGGCCCCCCGAAGTTCCGGTATTCGCGAAAAGGCCCTATTTTGTCCGAAATTCACAGAAAATGCGTACGAACTCCAAATCGAGATTGTGATATACCGTTGGAAAGGTAATGGAGTCTACTTTACATAAAAATAGTTCGGGGGTAGGTCACTTTAAAAAGTTTTGCGGTATTCGCGATAAAAGCCGATTTGATCGCCTTTTTCGCCTTTGGAAATTCATAATAAATTCGTTTTAAATCCAGAAATTATGTGCGATATACCGTTGGAAAGCTATTGACCTCTAGTATCCATGAAAAATATTTGAAAATTGTTTCGGTGCCCCGATTCCAAAGTCAAATCTTGGTCAAACCGGTCAAACTTGGGATTCCCGGGAAGTTCTGGGAACCTCTGGGAGCTCCCAGGAGCTGATGTTTTCGCTCGATTTTCTTTTGGAACTTGTTTTAATACTTCTCTCATGATTTAGAATGGTTCTGGTGAATTTAGACAATTTCGGTCAAACTTGGTCAAACTTGGTCAAACTCTGGTCAAACCTGGTCAAACCTTGGTCAAACCGGTCAACGGGGACTTTCGGGGAACTTCCGGGACTTCCGGGGGTCTCCAGGAGCTGACGATTTCTTCCGGTTTTATTTAAAAACCCATTTTATCACTTTTCTTACGACGTAGCATGTTTTCAGAACTTTGGGACCAAATCTGGGAGTTTTCGGACTTTCAAGGGCATTTTGGTCATTCTGAGCATTCTGAGGGATAGAGCTGACTTCCGAGAGTCCTTTTGAGTCTTTTACGATCATTGTGAACCACCAAGCTATGGGTCTCCTAAATCTGATAGCCGACAAAATGGGGTGTCTACAGTTTGCCCCTCTTTGGCAGGAACTTGCGAGGCAACGCATGTCGCGAGCGAGTGCCAAAGTTTTGAAGAGACAGGACTTTTTGGAGGCTATAGAATTAGGATAAAAAGCGTTGTAAAAGATGCAAGGATGATGTTGGTCGTGCTCCGCGTGAGCTGCCTACGTATCCCAAGGGGAATCAGACCAGGACGTAGTTCAGGACACAAAAGGGATAAATCACATATGCACATACACAACAATCAGGCGGATGCTATGCTATATGAGGATGATATGCAATGTGTGGATGTGATATGATCTCATACATGAGTCCTATCGTGCCTAGTTTTCTGATCCTAGAATGAGCAGGTGCCAAGGGGTGTGCCACTCCGAGTGGGCTAGTGTTGTGCTAGTGTTTGTGATTGTGACGTGGTGGGTGACTCAGATAAGGGCATTGAAGTCTAGAAGACTCCGGGTTTTAGGGGCAAACTTCTGGAAGTGTGCTTTACGAGCGAATGTAATTGGGTGTGGGGTCTCAGAGGACTATGATCGAAGATGTCTTTTGGCAAATAACCGACGGACACAGGGGCTTCGGAAATTAAGAGACTGACATAGAAGTCACGGGACGAACGTGAAATCCTGGGACGTCCTATGATGAACACGGAGGCCCTAATAGTGTGATGAGAGCGATGGACCGACGATGTTTGCATCGAGATGACGAGTCGACAATGGACTACCAACGGTGTATAAACCCGCTGAGGATTAATCTGAATCTGCTGGGGATGATACTTTCTAGGATCTCTCTTCAACTGCTCCTTTTGATCGAATCTTTCGGGCTTGCCGGGGTCTCTGGGAGCTGGTATCTGTCTGCTTTTGTCCTCGGAGGATGATGCAGGGTTCACGGGGAATCTCTTTTGGTGCTCAATCCAAGAGAGCCTGTCAGGGCCTCTGGGAGCTGGTATCTGTCTGCTTTTGTCCTCGGAGGATGATGCAGGGTTCACGGGGAATCTCTTTTGGTGCTCAATCCAAGAGAGCCTGTCAGGGCCTCTGGGAGCTGGTATCTGTCTGCTTTTGTCCTCGGAGGATGATGCAGGGTTCACGGGGAATCTCTTTTGGTGCTCAATCCAAGAGAGCCTGTCAGGGCCTCTGGGAGCTGGTATCTGTCTGCTTTTGTCCTCGGAGGATGATGCAGGGTTCACAGGGAATCTCCTTTGGTGCTCAATCCAAGAGAGCCTGTCAGGGCCTCTGGGAGCTGGTATCTGTCTGCTTTTGTCCTCGGAGGATGATGCAGGGTTCACGGGGAATCTCTTTTGGTGCTCAATCCAAGAGAGCCTGTCAGGGCCTCTGGGAGCTGGTATCTGTCTGCTTTTGTCCTCAGAGGATGATGCAGGGTTCACGGGGAATCTCTTTTGGTGCTCAATCCAAGAGAGCCTGTCAGGGCCTCTGGGAGCTGGTATCTGTCTGCTTTTGTCCTCGGAGGATGATGCAGGGTTCACGGGGAATCTCTTTTCTTTCTTCGGTGCAATAACTAAAAACCAGGATCAGTTTCCAGAATTATCGGAATTCGCGACGATTGTCCTAAAACGACCGATTCGGGTCTTCGGGAGCCGATTTTTCCCAGTTTTTGTCTGCTGGAGGTAGTTCTGACAACTTTTAGTCTGCTTGGGGTAAAACCTCATAAATCTTGACTGGAACGGGCCATCGGGGCTGATCGGGGCCAAAAATGGGCCGAAAAGGCCAAAATGGGCCAAAACGGAGCGAAACGGAGCGGCGCGGGGCCCACGGGGAGCAGTGCCGCGGCGGCACTGGGCCACTGCCGCGGCGGCAGTTGGCCAGTGCCGCGGCGGCACTGGGTGGCCGGACTTCATCTTCTTATATTTCGGGTTTTTGAGCTCTCCAAGCTCATTCTTGGCCATTTTGAGGTGTTTTTGAAGCCAAAATTCACCAAAACGCAGCTTGTGCGTGCTCAGGTGAGTAATCTTTCCCCGTAGTTGGATTTTTGATTGGTGTTTTGGTTTGCCCAAATTTTCAAGAAGAAAGTTTAAATGTGACTTCCATTTTTCTTGTAGATCCATGGCTTCGAGCTCAAGGAGACCGTCTAAGAAGGCCAAAGGACGGATGAAGGCCGAGATGCACACCCCGGACGTGATTTTGCGAGACCCCCAACACCACCTTTCGGCCGCGGCTCTAGCGAGCTTGGTACGTGAAACTTTCGACATTTTAGGACCACTTTTATGTACTATGCTAGTTTTGTGAGCCGTAGTGTGCACTTAGAGACCGTTAGAAGCTCGACTTGTGCTCAAATGTTGATTTTGTGAATTTTTGCTCTCGGGTTGTGAATAGTGATTTTGTGCATCTTTTGTCGCCTTTGTTGTGTGCAGGTGCCGGAAGTGGCCTTGAAAGGCCATGGTAGCCTTGCCCATGCTTTCTTATGGTATACCCAGCTTTCGCCCACCGTTAAGAGGATGGTTGATGATGCCGGGTTCGGAGGCTTCGTCCGCTTGGTTTCGAAAAGTAGCAACGATCTGGCTCACTTCTATGCACTGGCCGAGAGGTGGTGGGACACTACCAATACTTTCCACCTGCCGTTCGGAGAGATGACTATGACGCCTTTTGATTTCTCCATGATCACGGGCTTGAGGGTCGGCGGGAAGCGCCTGGTTCTGGACTATTTTTATGAGATTGACCCGGAGGCGGTGGAGATGTTGATTGGGGCTGTTCCCCCTAACTTGGAGAGGCATTGGTTCCCCTGCGGCTGGCTTTACCGGGCCTATGGTAGAGGCAATCACAATCTGAACAATTCCCAGCTTTTGAGGGTTTACCTTCTGTATGTCCTCGGGTGCTCCATCTTTGCGACAAGGAACGACCGGGTGAGCTTGAGGCTCCTTTGTTGCCTGGCGACCATTGATGAGATCCCCTCCTACAACTGGGGCGGTGCTGCCCTGGCTCATCTCTACAAGCATATGGGGGAGGTCTCTCGGGGCGATGTTAAATCTACTGGGGGATTCTGGCGAGCTTGGGAGGTGTGCACTGCTTCTTCTTTTATTTTCCATCTCTTTGATTTTCATACCTGTTCTGATTTCTCCTTTATCTGTGCAGCTTTGGAGTTTTGAATACTTGAAGATGTTGGCTCCCTCCCCAGCGGACGAGTCAGGCGAGGATGAGGATGGTATGGCTCCTGTGCCTCTATTCCCACGAGGCTTGAGATGGCGGAGGGACGTTGTTGGGGTGAAGAGCGGGGCCCATCGGATTGTTTTGCTTCGGAACTTCTTAACTGGGTTGACAGCCTCTAGTGTTGATTGGACGCCTTGGGAGGGTGTCGCTTATGCCGCCACTGAGGAGATACAAGCGGTTAAATCTCTTACCTCTTGCCGCCTTCTGCTGGAGAGTACTGAGTACAGGCAGTGGTTCCTTGGTGAGCGGGTGTCTCGGCAGGTGGTTGGTGGTTCCCAGTATCGCGTCCCTCATGATCCTCCTATGATGGATGCTAGTGACCTTTCTGGAGATGCTCTGCTGGCGGCTTTAGCTGGTACCGATGTTTGGGACCATTTTCTTTCTGAGACCAGTTATGAGGCTTACCGTGGCCGTTTCCTGATGCCTAACTTCCCACTCCTGGAGGTGAGTTCTTTTTGTATTTCTGTTTATATTCATTGCCCATGTTTTTGATCTATTTTATTCTGTGCCTGCAGCTTCGCGAGATGTACAGGAGACAGGCTCCTCAGGCTCCCGACCCTATCCCTCCTTGGGATTGGACTGTCAATGTTCTAGGTGCTGATGGCACTCCCCAAATGATGGAGGTGCCGCGAGTCACATGTGGGTACCCTACTCAGCCAGCGGGCGTCCTCAACGTTCCTTGGAGTTACGCTGAGGAGGGTCACGCCTTGGCGGCTAGCCTACGGTCCCTGGTCCTTACACGAGACCACCGGGTATGTCTCTAATTTTGCACTTTCTTAAGGTTACAAGGTTTTAACCCTGGATTTTTTATTTTGACAGATGGATGGTATGCGGCAATTTGCCGCCAATCAGATGGCGTCCTTGGTAAGTCTCTGACTCGACTCTGTTTTTGTACTTTTTGTTGTTCCCTTACTGATTGCCCTCATTTTTATTTGTGTGTGCAGTATCGTAAAGGCGGGGCTGGCTCATCGAGGACTGGTCCAAGATGTAGAGGCGGTAGGAGGAGGCCGTCGCCGACGTACACTCTGGGTGGTCCGACGGAGGACGAAGAAGAGGAGGACTGAGGCTTCCTATGCGGGGATTATTATTTTATTTTCTTTTCCTATTTTCGATTGGGTTGTACTGAGGATATGATTATTAGGACAGTGTAGGACGATGTGTAGCACAATTTGTGACCTTTTGACAGAGTATTATGATGTTTTGCCTCCTAGGCCGGATATCTTCCGGTTTAGAGGCGCAGTTGTGTGCTTGTTGATATATGTGCATTGTGATTGCTGGATGTTACTGCGATGGGCAGTTTTGTGATAGTGAGTGCTTTTGCCTTGCAGGTGGGATAGTCCGTGAAACGGGGAGGTGCTGCCGAAATTTTGAATTTTGCTAGAGCCGTGACAGAAAATATGGCTTTGTATGATCCTGCTCATCTCACAGCTTGGCTGAACATTACGGATGGCGTGGAGCGGATCAACCTCTTCAGCTATGGCTTGACCGAGCTGTTTTCTCTTCGCCAGATGACCTTGAATACAGAGTTCTTGCGTGCTGCCATTGCTCACTGGGACCCAGTGAACCATGTCTTCAACTTCAACTGCCTGGAAATATGCCCCATGCTTGAGGAGTTCTGCGCTATTCTCGGCTATGATTCTGACTCCGACTTGATTCTCCCTTCTGCTGATACCCTCAGCCCTACGCGAGCCTTGGCTGAATACCTGAATTGCTCTGTCACTATTTCCCGCCGGCTGATTCAAGGTGAGGTTATCAACATTGCTTCTATTATTGCCCGGTATGCCAGTCCTGGGAATCCCAGCATGTATGATGCTTCTCGTGGGGCCGCTTTGATATTGTGCATGACCTCGCACTTCCTGTTCTCGAGCACTTCCGTTGACTTGGTGCATGTGTGCCTCGGGCTGAAACTTAGCAGGAATCCCATGGCCATGGTTTTAGCTGAAACTCTGAATGGTTTGGATAATGCCTTCAACCAAGGGATTCCTCTTCTTTCTGGGGCGCCTTCGGTGTTACAGGCTTGGCTTTACGAGCGCCTTCAGCTGTGGATGGGCCGTATACCACCAGTTTACTTTCGTCGGGCCGTGCTTCATTCTCACTATACCTTTGCCGATTGGGTGGGCCTGATGAGCACCTTATCTGAGGCTGACATTTGCTGGATCGTGAGGCGTTGGGGCCTCTATGCTATCACTACGAGCCTCAGGGGTCACCAGAGAGTGTGGTTGATGGGTCTGAGAGAGACTTCTTTCTATCATCCTCGCCGTTTGGCCCGACAGTATGGACAGGTTCAGGAGGTTCCCCGGGGGTTTACTGAGAGGGTCTTTGCTTCCAGGATCAGAGCTACCACTATTGCTGCTTTTATTGATGGTTGGACTGACCGAGTAAAGGCCTACCTCTAAAGACCTTTGAAGAAATAAAAGACACTAAAAACTAGTCCTGACTGATTTTGCTCATTCCTCCAAGTGTCTTTGAACATGTGGTTGCTTTTTTTTTTTTTTTTTTTTTTTTTTTTTATTCCTGCTTATGTAATATTCAAAGTTTGTTTATCGGTGAACCTTGGTTACTTTGGGAATCTCATTTTATGCATTTTAGCTTTCTAAAAACATTTTGTAACTTGAGATTTCAATTAGTTGTTGCTTTTGGTACTTGCTTGAGCATGCTGGGGTTGTTAGAGGCAAACGAGGCGGGTAGCCGAAGTTTGCCCCTAGTTTGGGATATATATGGTTGTGAGGCAAACGAGGTAGATGATCGACGTTTTACCCCTAGTTTAGAAGAGGTTCAGGCAAACGAGGCGAGTGGCCGAAGTTTGCCCCTAGTGTGGAGGGTGGTTTTTGGGTTATGGTAAGGACCGCGACTTTATTTCTCTCACGTGCTCATAATTTTTGCCTAGGCACCAAGGAGGTGACCTAGCGAGCTATTTTCTCTCTTTTGTTATTGCTCACTTTGGATTTAGCTCTAATTTTTGCCTAGGCGTCCTTTCGGATTTTCAGCCTAGCGAGCCATCCTTCTTTTTCTTTTTGAAAGTCTGCCTACGTACCCCCGAGCGGGGATCAGGTCCAACGTAGTTCGGGCCAAGGTTTCGAAAGGAAAGGTTATTTTTGTTGGTGGAGCGACCGAACCGATGTGGTTGCCTACGTATCCCCGAGCGGGAATCAGGTCGAGCGTAGTTCAAGGCAGGCTTGAAAGGAACGGTTATTGGATAGTCAAGCATAGTACTTTTTTAGCGATCCATGTTGATCGGTTCTTTGAATTCGACACCATCGAGGTCCATGAGATAAGTTGCTCCTCCGGAAAGAACAGTCTTGACGATATAAGGGCCGACCCATTTTGGTTTAAACTTCCCACGGGGATCAAAGATCGGAGCTCGCAACTCCTTAAGGACAAGGTCGCCCTTGACAATCTTCCTTGGACGAACCCTTTTGTTGAAAGCACGGGCTATCCTCTTCTGATAGATTCGGACATGGTCGACTGCCGCTAGACGCTTTTCATCTATGAGGGCCAATTCTTTATACCTTTCTCTCAACCAATCTGATTCAGGAATTTCACACTCTGCCATTACGCGTAGGGATGGTAATTCTATCTCCACCGGCAGTACCGCTTCCATCCCATACACTAGTGAGTAAGGAGTCGCTCCTGTGGACGTTCTTATCGATGTTCTGTATCCCCAAAGTGCAAATGGTAGCTTTTCATGTCAGTCTTTGTAGGTATCAGTTGATTTTTGCAGTATGGCCTTGACATTCTTATTTGCAGCTTCGACTGCCCCATTGGTCTGTGGTCGGTATGGCGACGACTTGTGATAGGTGATTTTGTATTCCTCGAACAGATCCCTAACTTCTGCCTTGAAATGACTTCCGTTGTCTGAAATAATCTCATGGGGAACTCCATAACGGCAAATGAGATTTCTCTTGATGAATTTGGCCACTTCCTTGGCCCCCAACTTGGTGTAAGATGCAGCTTCTACCCATTTTGTGAAGTAATCTATGGCTACCAGGATGTACCGATTTCCATTTGAGGCCTTCGGAACGATTTCACCAATAATATCGATTCCCCAGGTGGAGAATGGCCAAGGCGAGGTCATGCTGTATAGAAGAGATGGCGGCACGTGCATCATGTTTGCATGAATCTGGCACTTGTGACACTTTCTCACGTATTCGCAACAATCTTTTTCCAATGTTGTCCAGTAGTATCCTTGTCTCACGATTTTCTTGGCCAGCATGTGGCCGTTCATGTGTGGGCCGCATACCCTTTCGTGTATTTCTTCCATCATTCTTCTGGAGCTCTTCCCAAACAAGCAAGTCAGGTTGTGACCGTTGTATCCTTTCTTCAGCAGTTTCCCGCCGCAAATGATGAATTGCGCTGCGAATTTTCGAATTGCCCTTTTGTCTCTCTCGGTGGATTCTTGGGGGAACGTCCCCTTTTCTATGAAATCCCAGACATCCTGATACCATGGCGCTTCATTCTCTTCGTCTTCGACTGTGGCGATTACGTTGAATGAAGGCTCGTACCTCTGCTCAATTACCAAGGGCATCATCCTGACTCCCATAGGAATTTTGATCATCGAAGCTAGAGTGGCCAAGGAATCTGCCAGCTGGTTCTCTTCCCTGGGCAAGTAGAGGAATGTGATATTTTCGAACTGCCTCTTGAGTTGGTCGAGATGATCATGATAGGGCTTCAACCTTTCTTCTTTTACTTTCCATTCTCCTCTGGCTTGTGATATGATGAGGTTTGAATCCCCGAAGACATCCAACCTCCGAACTTTCAGCTCTAAGGCTGCTTCCATTCCCAGAATGCATGCTTCATACTCAGCAGTGTTGTTGGTGGAGTTATAATTGAGCTTGACTGCCAACGGAGTGTGGTCCCCGCTTGGCGATACGAGAATCATCCCTACTCCGTATCCCTTCATGTTGGCTGCTCCATCGAAGTACAACTTCCACTGTTCTTCCTTGATTTCCATGATGCTCTCGTCTGGAAACGGAAAGTCCCCACTTTCTTCGGAGTCAACGGCATGTTCTGCGAGATGCTCAGCTACGGTTCTCCCTTTTACCGACTTGCTCGTAACATACTTGATATCGAATTCGGATAATAGAAGTAACCAACGGGATATGCGACCGGTCAGGGCGGGTTTTTCGAGAAGGTATTTTAGGGGATCCATGCGGGATATGAGCACAACCGGAAAGGCCAGCATGTAGTGCCTTAGTCGGCGAGTGCACCAAACCAAGGCCCAACATGTTTTTTCGAGGGTAGAATAATTGAGCTCATACCCAGTCATCCTCTTGCTGAGGTAATATATGGCTTTTTCGGAGTGGCTTTCTTCTCCTTCTTGGGCTAGCATGCAACCCATGGCATTTTCGGAGACAGACAGGTAAAGGAATAAGGGCTTATGAGGAGTGGGTGGTGAAAGGACAGGTGGATTTTGAAGGTAGGCTTTTATTTTGTCGAAAGCGGCTTGGCATTGGTCATCCCATTGGAACTTTTCCCCTTTTCTCAACAATCGGAACAGAGGATCGCATGTAGCTGTGAGCTTAGAAATGAAGCGGCTGATGAATTGGATTCTTCCGAGGAACCCCCTTACTTCTTTTTCATTCCGTGGTGACGTCATTTCGAGGATTGCCTTGATCTTAGAGGGGTCCACCTCTATTCCCCTTTGTGTGATGAGAAAACCCAGGAGTTTACCGGAGGTTACGCCGAAAGTGCATTTCTTTGGATTCAGCCTCATCTTGTATTTGCGCAACCTTTCGAAGAACTTTTCCAACGCTACCAGGTGCCCTTCTCTATCCTTGGACTTTACAATCATGTCGTCTACATATACTTCTACCTCTTTGTGAATCATATCATGCAGCAGAGTGGTGGCAGCTCTTTGGTATGTTGCCCCCGCGTTCTTGAGCCCAAAGGGCATTACTCTATAACAGTAGGTTCCCCAAGGGGTGGTGAATGTCGTCTTTTCCCGATCTTCTGGCGCCATTAGAATCTGATTATACCCTGAGAAGCCATCCATGAAAGACAGTAGCTCATGTTCTGCGGTGTTATCTACCAAAACGTCAATGTGGGGAAGCGGGAAGTCATCTTTGGGACTGGCCTTGTTCAGATCACGAAAGTCGACGCACACACGAACTTTTCCATCCTTCTTCGGGACTGGCACGATATTGGCAACCCATTCCGGGTATTCGGTGACAATGATGAACCCTGCCTTGAACTGCTTCTCCACCTCTTCTTTAACCTTGAGTGCCCATTCCGGTCTCATGCGCCTCAGTTTCTGCTTGACAGGTTTAGAATTAGGGAGGAGAGGAATATGATGTTGGACGATGTCGGGATCGACCCCAGGCATGTCTTCGTAAGATAAAGCAAAAACATCTTTGAACTCTTTTAGCAAGAGGGTTAATTTTTCTTTTTCTTCTTTATTAAGGGTTGAGCCAATTTGCACAATCTGTGGATTATCTATTTCACCTAAGTTAACTGATAAAGTATCTTCGATTATTTCATAAGCAGGCGGTTTTTCAATTAGTTGCTTTAGTTCGATTGGGAGATTCTCGGAGGGATCTGTGCATTCAAAAGTGTCAGACACAGAGGAGTAAGCAGAATCGTCTTTCATTTCATTCATGACAGGTGAAGTGATTACATTGGATAGTGGTGGGCTTACAGCAGCTGACTCCAGTACAGACTCGATAACTGGTAGTACAGACTTTGGGGGGATAGGGGATTGGGAGACACAGACAGATGACTCTACAGCCTGGTTGCTCAGACCCTCCTCAGCTGGCTTGATCTGATCATCTTGGCTCTTGGCCCTCTTTTCTTCTTCCTCCTCAGCGGATTCTTCTCACATCTTCTTGATCGCCTCAGTGTCAAGGTATTTTAACCAGTCTTCCTCTGGGGTCCTTTCAACTTCTTCGGGATAGAACGGGTCTTGATATGGGGGCCTCTCGCAGTCAGCGAAGATTTCAAGCCCGGGGTGCCTTCTCCCAGTGGTTTGATGGACCCATGGTTCAGGGAACCCGAAGTAAGGGAAATCATCCCCTTCCTTGACGAATTGCCCATTTAAAGTCTTGCGGTATGGCGGGAGACCCTTCACCCTCTTCTTCCATGGCCTTTGTAGCTCGACGTCCTCATCAGTGGGCTTATACCCCAACCCGAAAGTGCCTTGTTGCCCTTTGATCTGCGGGAATTCCCGAATTCCTTGCTGGCGCCGACCTAACCCCATTCCGGGGAAGTAGTTCATCTTGCGGACAATGTTGACGACTGCGGAGTGGACCTCAGGGAATCGGTCTTCGTCTTCGATCATATGAACTTCTTCCATGAAGAATCCTCCGATTTCTCCTTCTTCCAGCTCAGGTATTTGGACTTCAAAAATGGGAGCGTAATTTGGGAAGGCCTCATTACCCCAACTATTACCGAGGATGATCTTTACCTCCCTCTCGTGAATGTACTTGATCATTTGATGCACAGTGGATGATACAGCTTTGTTGGCGTGAAGCCAGGGTCTTCCAATTAGCAGATTGAACGAGGCAGGTATGTCCATGACTTGAAAAATCTCGGTGCTCACCAAAGATCCTACCCGGATTTGGAGAGAAACAGTTCCCATCACATTTCTTCTAGTGTTGTCATAGGCTCTCACGGATTGCACAGATGGCGTAATGTCGAGGATACTGACCCCCAAAGCAGTGGCAGTTCTTAAGGCACAAACATTCAAAGCAGAACCTGTATCGACTAGACAAAACGGCACCTGTTGCTCCTTACATCCCACAGTAATGTATAACGCCTTATTATGCGCGGATCCCTCTGGCGGCAGGTCCTCATCGGAGAATGTAATGATGGGGTCGGGGGTAAGCGCACCCAAGAATGCTACCATGTCCTCCGGCGCGGCGTCGATGGGGACCTCAATCCCAGCCAAGGCATTTAACACGGCTTGCCTGTGCTTATAGGATGTCACCATAATATCCCACATCGAGAGATGCGCTTGGGTTTTCTTTAGCTGCTTGATCAGCTCATTGTCTTCTTCGATGACCTCATCCATCTTGCCCTTCCCCTTGTCTTTAACTGGACCTTTTTCGATGGCTTCGGTGGCAGGCTGTGGAGGCTGATAATGACGGCCTGACCTGGTTAGGTGATCAATCTCGGCAGGAGTAGGCCCTTCTACAGTCCCATCCTTCTTAAACCAATCACAATCCGTTCCCACAAATGGCTTTTCTGGCTCGTTCCAGATGGAAGCATCACTCTCGTCGTTAGGGTCATACCATTTGAGGTCTACCGCCCCTAGGTCATGCTCTTCCAGGAAGAACAAGTCCTGCTCGTCGTCAAGCTGCTGCTGCCACTCGTCATTCTCCCCTCCGATCAGATGAATCCCCTCAGAATCCGGGATGTCAATGCAAAGCAAGGGTTGTCCTAGGGGGGTGATATAAGTAGCAGGGTTGAAGGGTACGGGACTGGACTCAATGAGGTTGACATTTTGGTGGTTTGGTAGAGGATTTTGGGTGATATGAGGCTGCTTTGGTGGCGGCTCGATGATATTCTGGTCGATGAGGTCTTGGATGTCGTGGCGGAGGCGCATGCAATCATCAGTGTTATGGCCGGGGGCTTGGTGGTAAGTACATCGCTTGGACATATCGCAGTTAGGCGGGAGCGGGGTATTTCGAGGCTGGAGTAATTGGAGATGGCCTTTTTTGAGGAGGCGATCTAGGGCTGAGGAGAGAGAGATTTCTAGCTTGGCAAAACTGCGAAGGGGCTTTTTCTGGAAAGGGCGGTTGGAAGAATTTGCCTGGTTGGAGGGTTGGTATGGCCTTGGAGGATATGCCATGGGTTGGCCGCTAAGGGCATTGACATCCGGGGGATTCCGGGAGTAGTTGGGCCTTCTTGGCTGACTCGGAGGGTCTTCCTTTTTGATCTTCCCCTCCCTGATAGCATCTTCGATTCGGGTTCCGACTTCAAACAACTCTTCAAAGGTGGAGATGGACTGGTAGAATAATTTCTCATAATAGAGCGGCTGTAGATTCCGGATGAGCATCCTTACCTGTTCTTTCTCGATTGGCCGGTGGGTCATTTGGGCTACCTTGTTCCTCCATCTGCTCAGAAATGCAGCGAAGGATTCATTGTTGCTTTGCCGGGTTGTTTCCAAATCCCTGACGGTGACGTCCAGCTCTTGATTGTAAGAGTAATGATCGACAAAGACTCGAACAATGTCCTCCCAGGCCCGGGTTTTGGAGGCTTCCAAGGTTAGGAACCACGATAGTGCAGATTTTGCCAGAGTTTGCGGGAATAGCATCGCAATGTGCTTGTGGGTGCAACCCATGGACTGGAAGATACTCATACATAGCTTCACGTGGCTTTTCGGGTTTCCCGTTCCATCAAAGCGATCGATGGCAGGCATTTTGAAATTCTCTGGCAGTTTCAGCTTGACAGGCTCGAAGAGGCCTTCCAGATCTAACATGTAATCGTCGATACCCTTGCTTTTCCTGAGTACGCTTTCCAGTTTATCGACCTTGTCCAATTTTTCTTGGAGCTTCTTCTCATACGTAAGCGGTGGGGCCCCTTGAAACCAGTTTTCCTCCCCATTATTCTCATGTAGAGGAGGTTCAAACCCTGGTGGCGGAAACTCGGGCGGAGGTCGCGACTGTTGCTGCTTCAGTTCTTCCATGAATTTTAGGACTTGGGCTAGACTGTCTGATTGTTGGCTTATAGTCGCTCCCAATTCAGTAACCTTGTTTTCCAACTCTTCCCTATTCATGCTGACGTAAGTTGTCGGACTGATTCTGATTAACCGATTATCCGAACTTCTGACCCACGAATAAGACCCTGACTGCTGACCTTGGGAATCTATACTGACCTGACAGATTTTGAAAGGGCTATATTAGATCTTTGACAGTGGCGACTCTAGGCAGACAAAGATAGTGATGTGGACCGACTCGAAACAGTGCGTGCAAATTGATGGGGAATGGTGCATGCAAATGGGACAAACATGCGGATGTAAGCCCTAATCTATATGATGCTCCTATTTCTAACAGATAGCAGCTAAACAAATAAGGTCCTAGCCATACAGAGTGTGCTAACCTTACTTTCTAGTATGATCACCAAGGGATAACATGGATTTCCAAGATACTTCGGAAATTTCGGACAGAGTTTCTGTGGGAAACTGGTCAATATGGTTATATCTGGGATATTCGGATAGGGTTTCTGGGAGAAACTGGTTAATGTGGTTATATCTGGGATATTTGGACAGAGTTTTCTGGGAGAAACTGGTTAATGTGGTTATATCTGGGATATTCAGACAGAGTTTCTGTGGGAAACTGGTCAATATGGTCATATCTGGGATATTCGGACAGAGTTTCTGGGAGAAACTGGTTAACGTGGTTATATCTGGGATATTCGGACAGAGTTTCTGGGGGAAACTGGTAAGTACGGTTATAGTGATCATACTTTCTAGCAGGTTTTCATACTCCTATGTCTCAAGACCGACAAACAAGGTTTGCGGTGTATATCTTTGCGAGCATGGAGCAGACATCCTTGTCATGATGCTTAGGCAGGTCAACTCAATGTGACCACATGTGAGTGATTGCCTTGGGAATCATAAGAAAGAGGTTCTGTTCTATGTCACACAAGCGTCTACATCGCTCAGGTAATCCCATCAGGGCATACAGCAGTTATATCATGTTGTCCTATCTGAAAAGATAAATGAACAGTCCTATGAAAGGTTCTACAGGAATCTATATGCAAAGGCTGGGTTTAGTCAAAGAGGGTCCGTTGACGAGAGTTCCAATATACCGTCAGGGAGACAGTACGGAGGTTTTTACTCTTTTTGATATACCTTGGAAGGTACAGTATCAACGGTGACTTGTGCCCTGGCACAGCAAGACCTGAACAATGTCAGCGCCGCGTTTCAGACACAGTCGGAGGGGGGAAATGCAAGAGTGCAATGCGGTGAACTAAACACAGTAAAAAAGATGATTTTAAGGATGCTTCTTATGAGTCAAACCTCTGTATTATTTTGTTTTAAAATAAAAATTCCCAGCAGAGTCGCCAGATTGTGGACACGCGGAATCGGACCACTTCTCTCTTGTTTGAGATTGCTTTGAAATTGATTTGAATCAAGGAAAGAAAACGAAAGGTCTGTTGAAAACAGATACAAAGTCGCCACTTGGTCTTTAAGGAACCAAGAAACCTAATTTTGACTCATCCAAATGGATAAAGGGCACCGGCCCTTCATAACCAAAGAACTTGGTTCGGGGTTTTGGTACGAGAGAGGAAGGAGCCTTTGTCGCGACTAAAACACCCTCAACTCGCCCCGTCTTTCGACGGGCCTCAATTAGCATCCAAATAATCATCTTGTACTATGTTTGGTTCGACAATTAATACTATTGTAGTATATTACATCACATAAGAAAACTTGAAATTGGAAGATCAAAAGATAAGATATCATTCATAAGATCTAAGCCAAATATCATGCAATGCGAAGTGAAAGATCACACAAATAATCCTAGGAAAAATCGTCTAATCATATATCAATTAATCAAGTTTTCCTAATCTAAAGGGGGACATGAATTGTTCTTGAAACAAATAAGCAAAGAAATCAAAATATGCTTAGCAAGGCTAGAATGATGCATGTTATTCTTTGATAAAAGAAGACCTCTCAATCCCCGGGACGGATGAGAAAGGATGAATAGATCAAGGGGAAGCATGAACGAGTGATCGAGTTCATTCCTTATAATCTCCTTAGATTAAGAGTTACAAAAACCCCAAATCTTGCATGAATGCAATGTATGTATCTAAAAATGTGCAAAGGTTGTAGTGTGTTTTGTGTACAAGGATTTCTAGAATGGCTTAGAAGTCTAAAATGGGCAAGAATGAATGAATGAAATCAACATGGGGTATATACAAATGTAGTATGAACCACTTCCTAAGATATGAACTAATTTGGAATGCATATAAGCCTCAAATCAAAGAATGAAAGTTAAAGTGTACTTGCTGTGAATAGTGGACAGAACAGTAGCATGATCTTTTGGAATTTGAAAAGAGGGGTTAGGAATGTTTTCAATGCATGATTTTTTATGGAGATGTTCCTTATTGTGTCTAGAACACAACCCAAAAGGCCAATCTTGAATAGCTATCACAGATTGAGAGAAATTACATAAACAATAGAGGTCACTCAGAAACAGAGTTCGTACTGTCGTCTGAAATGTTAGAAACTCTTAGAAAATGAACAGGAATGATCTAGAGGCCCATTTTATACATAAAGTTTCCTAAGACATTGAATTTTAAGGGAAAAATAAGTTAGAACCACCCCTTTTGGAAACGTTTTCTGGAAAAGAGGTCGTAAGTTGACCAAGCTGCTGTGACAGCAAAAACAGAATGTTTGGAAGGAATGTTGGGACCCAAATGGACCATTTCCAAGTACTTCCAAGTCAAACCAAAAATCATGGGTGTTCTCCAATGAGTTAGGAAGACTTTCCAAGTGGACTTGTATTCATATGTTGAGTATTGTGTTCTAGAAAAATCTTTGAACTCAACTCACTCACTGTTTTGACTCATTGTTTTGAAGATTTTGGAGAAAACAAAGTTTTGTTTCTTGAAACCAAATGAGAGGGATTGAGAGAGGTTTTGAAATAGATGTTTTGAAAACATGTTTTCAACACTCAATGGGGATCATAGCCACTTAGAATACCTACATCAAACTCATCATTTAAGAACCTCCAAGATTGTTGGAGAGATTTATTTTGTTTTTGGACATAACTTCAATACATTCCAAGAATACCTTGGAAGTATTGAGGTTATGGTCATCATCTATCAAACATGTTTTTGAGGTCAAGAGCTACTATCCATGAGGATTCACTCACCCCAAACTTCATGTCATCACTTAGATGATGATGAACTAGTAAGTAAATAAAGAAAATAAAAAGGAAATGGGATGAGAAGAGATGAACAATAAATAAACAAGCAAGTAGATGATAATCAATAGATGATATTCATGAAGCATGAGACTTGTAGATTGGTGTATCACTCATATGTAATGACACTAGACATGGAAGAAGCTTCCACACTCTTGAATGCTCACTAAAATGGTGGTTGGGAGTATTGAATGTTGAAGTAAATGGAAGTAATGAAGTAAAAACAAAGTTAGAACTCACTTTTGTTTTGAAAAATCAAAGAAGAAAGCTTCTTTTCTCTCCACTCTAACCTTATCTCTACACTTTCTCTCCCAAACTTTCTCTAAACTTGTATTTGACTCCCCCAAAATGAGGAGTAATGGGGTGTTTATATAGGCCAACTTGGGGTGTTTTTGGGATTTAGAAAGTACTCCCATTGGTCCCAAACATTTGAAATCACGAAACCACGTCGTTTTGGATTTTAATTAATCAAAATGGGACCACAAAAGTATTTACAAAAACTTGCTGTTCTGGAGGGGAGTTCCGCGGCGGCACTGGGCCACTGCCGCGGCGGCAGTGGGCCAGTTCCGCGGCGGCACTGCTCCTCCCTTCGTCTGGATAATGCTGTTTAGGCCCCCCGAAGTTCCGGTATTCGCGAAAAGGCCCTATTTCGTCCGAAATTCACAGAAAATGCATACGAACTCCAAATTGAGGTTGTGATATACCGTTGGAAAGGTAATGGAGTCTACTTTACATAAAAAATAGTTCGGGGATAGGTCACTTCGAAAAGTTTTGCGGTATTCGCGATAAAAGCCGATTTGATCGCCTTTTTCGCCTTTGGAAATTCATAATAAATTCGTTTTAAATCCAGAAATTATGTGCGATATACCGTTGGAAAGCTATTAACCTCTAGTATCCATGAAAAATATTTGAAAATTGTTTCGGTGCCCCGATTCCAAAGTCAAATCTTGGTCAAACCGGTCAAACTTGGGATTCCCGGGAAGTTCTGGGAACCTCTGGGAGCTCCCAGGAGCTGATGTTTTCGCTCGATTTTCTTTTGGAACTTGTTTTAATACTTCTCTCATGATTTAGAATGGTTCTGGTAAATTTAGACAATTTCGGTCAAACATGGTCAAACTCTGGTCAAACTCTGGTCAAACCTGGTCAAACCTTGGTCAAACCGGTCAACGGGGACTTTCGGGGAACTTCCGGGACTTCCGGGGGTCTCCGGGAGCTGACGATTTCTTCCGGTTTTATTTAAAAATCCATTTTATCACTTTTCTTACGACGTAGCATGTTTTCAGAACTTTGGGACCAAATCTGGGAGTTTTCGGACTTTCAAGGGCATTTTGGTCATTCTGAGCATTCTTAGGGATAGAGCTGACTTCCGAGAGTCCTTTTGAGTCTTTTACGATCATTGTGAACCACCAAGCTATGGGTCTCCTAAATCTGATAGCCGACAAAATGGGGTGTCTACAGTTTGCCCCTCTTTGGCAGGAACTTGCGAGGCAACGCATGTCGCGAGCGAGTGCCAAAGTTTTGAAGAGACAGGACTTTTTGGAGGCTATAGAATTAGGATAAAAAGCGTTGCAAAAGATGCAAGGATGATGCAGGTCGTGCTCCGCGTGAGCTGCCTACGTATCCCAAGGGGAATCAGACCAGGACGTAGTTCAGGACACAAAAGGGATAAATCACATATGCACATACACAACAATCAGGCGGATGCTATGCTATATGAGGATGATATGTAATGTGTGGATGTGATATGATCTCATACATGAGTCCTATCGTGCCTAGTTTTCTGATCCTAGAATGAGCAGGTGCCAAGGGGTGTGCCACCCCCAAACCTAAACCTTTTATTGTCCCCAATGAAACAATAAAATGAAAGAAAGGAGAGTACGTAAGGAAGGAACGACATTACCTCGATCTCGACAATCACAAGCCATGTAAACGTATATGAATATGATGATAAAGTTCAATTGCTCCAAATGGAGATACTAATTCACCTATCAATACTCGACAAAAGAAAATAAACAAAACAAAAGAATAGTGATAACCAATAGAAATATATATAATGCAGACCATGGCATACTTTTTGAAAAATGAAACAAAACATAAAAGACTGGATGAAAATAAAATAAAGAACAAGGACAAACAGAACTATGAAAACTAAGAAGGACTTATTCTAAAAGGCTTAAGATAGCAAACAGAAAAGAAAAAAACAACTAACCAGGTTCGGGAGAAAGGAGGTAAGAGAACAAAAGAGAAAACAAAAAAAAATCTCCCCTCGCGCGAGAAACCTTCGCGCTCGCGAGATCCTCTCCGAGTTGAAGCTGAGGCTATTTTTAAATTTTAAAAGAAAATTTTTGTAAGGCAAAGGCTCGCGCGAGCGGGCTGCTCGGGCGAGTACCCTCGCGCGTGCGATCCCAGACGCGATCTAAAACTCAGAGTAGATATAAAAATTTTGAAAAATTTTCCCTAAGACAAAATCTCGTGCAAGTAGGCGGCGACTTGGTCTTTTACTCTTTTCTCTTTTTGACAACCTCGACCCCCAAACCTGTCCAGAGAACTCTAAAATTGACCAAACACGACCAAAAAGTCTACAAAAATGAGAAAATAGAATGATAAAAGCTTAGGTTGTGTGGACACGCGGAATTCCCACTTCATGTTTGTTTGAAATTGTTTTTGGAAGGAAAGGAAAAGGTAGGTCTTTTGAAAACAGATACAGAGTCGCCACTTGGTCTTTAAGGAACCAAGAAACCTAATTTGACTCACCCAAATGGATAAAGGGCACTGGCCTTTCATAACCTAAGAACTTGGCTCGGGGTTTTGGTACGAGAGAGGAAGGAGCCTTTGTCATGACTAAAACACCCTCAACTAGCCCCGTCTCACGACGGGCCTCAATTAGCATCCAAATAATCATATTTTACTATGTTTGGTTCGACAATTAATACTATGATAGTATATTACATCACATAAGAAACTTGAAAAGGAAGATCAAAAGATGAGATATCATTCATAAGATCTAAGCCAAATATCACACAGTTCGAAAGTGGAAGATCACACAAACAAACCTAAGAAAAATTGTCTAATCACATATCAAGTATTCAAGTTTCCCTAGTCTAGAAAGGGGACATGAATTGTTCTTGAAACAAATAAAACAAAGAAATCAAAAATATGCATAGCAAGCTAGTATGATGCATGTTGATCTTTGAGAAAAGAAGACCTCTCAATCCCCGGGACGGATGAGAAAGGAAGATTAGATCAAGGGAGAGCATGAACATGTGATCAAGTTCATTCCTTATGATCTTCTTAGATTAGGGGTCACAAAAGCCCCAAATCTTGCATGGATGCAAAGTATGATCCTAGAATATGCAAAGGTTGTAGTGTGTTTGTGTACATAGACTTTCTAAAGTGACTTAGAAGTCTAAAATATACATGGATGCATGAAGGAAACCATCATGGGATATGTGCAAATGTAGTATGGACTACTTCCTAAGATATGAACTAATTTGGAGTGCATGTAAGCATCAAATCAAAGAATGAAAGTAAAAGAGTGCTTGCTGTGAATAGTGGACAGAATTGTGACTTGATTTTGTGGAAAATGGGAAGCAGGGTTAGAAATGTTTTCAATGAATGATTTTTTATGGAGACAATCCTTATTGTGTCTAGAACACAAATCAAAAAGATAATCCTCAATAACTATTACATATTGAGAGAAATCATATAAATAATAGAGGTTACTGAGAAACAGAGTTTGTATTGTCGACTGAAATGTTAAAAAATCTTAGAAAATGAACACAAGAGATCTAGAGGACCATATTATACAAAACGTTTCCTAAGACATTGAAGTTTAAGGAAAAAATAAGTTGGGACCACTCTTTTTGGAAAAGGTTTCTGAAATGCAAGTTGAAAGTCAACCAAGCTGCTGTGATAGTAAAAACAAAATGTTTGGAAGGAATGTTTGGACAAAAATGGACCCCATTCAAGTGCTTTCAAGTCAAGCCAAAAATCATGGGTGTTCTACAATGAGTTAAGAAGACTTTCCAAGTGGTCTCATGTTAATACTTGGAGTATTGAGTTCTAAAGAAATCTTTGAACTCAGATTGTTCACTGTTTTGTAGGTTTTGGGAAGAACTATGGTTTTATTTTTTTGAAATCAAAATGAGGGGTTTAAAGGGGGAGGGGGGGGGGGGGGTTTGAAATAGAGGTTTTAAAAGTATATTTTCAGCACTTAAATGGAGATTGTGACCACTTGAAATATCAACATTTGAACTCATATCAAGAACCTCCAAGATTGTTGGAGATATTGTTTTATTTTGGAAATAACCTCAAGAATACATGGGGATGTATTGAGGTTGTAATTATTATCTATCAAACATGTTTTTGAGGTCAAGAGTTACTATCCATAAGGATTCACTCACCTCAAACTTCATGTTTTTGAGGTTTAGATGATGATGAACTAGTAAGTAAACAAGAAAAAAGAAAAAGAAATGAGATAAGAGGAGATGAACATCAAAGTAAATAAACAAGTATATAACAATCAATAGATGATATTCATGATGATTTTGGACTTGTAGCTTGGTGTTTCACTCATATATGCTGCCTTTGGACATGGAAGAAGCTTTCCCTATCTTAAATGCTCACTAAAATGGTAGTTGGGTGTATTGAAAGTGAAGTAAATAGAAGTAATGAAGTAAAAACAAAGTTTAGAACTCACTCTCTTGTTTGAAAATCAAAGAAGGAAGCTTCTTTTCTCTCTACTCTAACCTTATCTCTACAACTTTCTCTCTAAAACTTTTCAAAGCTTGCATTTGACAACCCCAAAATGAGAAGTCAAGGGAGGTTTATATAGGCCATTTGGGGGTGGTTTTGGGGTTTTAAATGTACTCCCATTGGTCCCAAACAACTGAAAATATAGAGCTACGTCGTTTTGGTTTTTAATTAATCAAAATGGACCCCCAAAAGAAATTACGAAAATGGATTATTCAGGAGTAAAGTGTTGCGGTGGCACTAGGCTTGTGCTATGGTAGCAGTGGGCCAGTGTCGCGGCGACACTGCTCCTCATTCGTTCAGATAATTCTTTTAGGCCCCCAGAGGTCCCGGTATTTGTGAAAAGTCCTTATTTTGTCCGAAATTCACAGAAAATGCATACGAACTCCAAACTGAGCTTGTGATATACCGTTGGAAAGATAATGGAGTTTATTTTCCATAAATAATATTTTGGAGATAGGTCACTTTGAAAAGTTTTGCGGTATTTGCGATAAAAGCCGATCTGATCGCCTTTTTCACCTTTGGAAGTTCATAATAAATTCATTTTAAATCCAGGAATTATGTGTGATATACCGTTAGAAAGCTATTGACTACTAGTATCTATGAAAAATGTTTGAAAAATGATACGGCACTCTGGTTTTAAAGTCAATTTTTAGGTCAAATCGGTCAAACCGGGATTTCCAGGAAGTTCTAGGAAATTCTGGGAGCTCCCAGGAGCTGACGTTTTCATCCGATTTTCTTTTTAAACTCATTTTAATACTTTTCTCATGATCTAGAATGATCTCGAAACTTTTTGGAGAATTTGGATGATTTCGATCAAACCTTGGTCAAACTTTGTCAAACCTTGGTCAAACCGGTCAACGGGGACTTTCCAGGAACTTCCAGGACTTCTGGGGGGTCTCTGGGAGCTGGCGATTTCTTCTGATTTTTGTTGAAAACTCATTTTTAGTAATGTTTTTATGACGTAGCATGTTTCCAGAACGTTCGGTCCAAATCTGGGAGTGTTGGGGCTTTCAGGGGCATCTTGGTCATTTGTACCACTTTCTGAGCATTTTGAGAGATAGGATTAACTTGTATGAGTCCTTTTTGAGTCTTTTTTATCATTTTGAATCACCAAGCTATGGGGTCTCCTAAATCTGATAGCCGACAAAATGGGGTGTCTACAGGTTGCCTCCTAAGAAGCACTATCTTTACGTCTTCAGCTAGAGCGTTCTAGCTCAAGACTTATAGAGGCCGTAAATCAGAATTTGTACTGTTGAAGGCATTCGGGAGACTCCGGTGGAAAATAGAAATTTTGTCATTATTTTTTAACTTGATCAACAGTTCTCCTTGATCATGTTCAAATCGATTTCTCACCTTCCGAGTAAATTCTTCATTAGGATCCAGATTATTCAAATTCGTCCGCTCATTACTAAAAATATTGTCCTCCTTACCCATATTTATTTCTTTATTATGTTCATTAGTTTGACTAACCTTACTATCTGCCTCACATAGATAATCATCGTCATTGGAAGGTTGATCAACAACATTAAAAATGTTTAATTTTAGGTTCATATTTCCAAACGGTGCTTTCATTACCCCTGCTCGATAGTTAACGCACGCATTAGCAGTTGCCAAGAATGGACAACCAAGAATGACAAGAGTGTGTCTCCTAGCATCTCGCACAGGTTCGGTGTCAAGGAGCATCAAATCGATAGGGTAGTAACATTTATCAACTTTTACCAAGACATCATCGACGATTCCTCTAGGTATTTTAATAGAATAATCTGCTAATTGTATGGTAGAAGCCATGGGCTTAAGCTCACCTAGACCTAATTGCTTTTAAATCGTGTATGGCAGGAGATTCACACTTGCTCCTAGGTCAAGTAGAGCCGAATGAATTAAAGTGTCACCTATGACACATGATATCGTTGGTGTACCGGGATCCTTATACTTCGGAGGAGCGTGTTGGAAGTTCGAACTTACTTTTTTGGTGAGGAAGACCTTTTTTAGAGTATGACTACACAACTTGCGCTTTTGAGTACATAGGTCTTTTAGACATTTAGCGTAAGCAGGAATTTGTTTTATAGCATCGAGGAATGAGATATTGATTTTCACTTGTTTAAACACCTCGAGTATATCTTCAGTTTTCGACCCTTTCTTTTAAAACTGCGACGATTTCTCAATATTTTGTTGAAAGGGCATTTTCAGAATATAATTAGTTGTGGTTCATTTTCTTTCCTAATTTTACTCGTGTCCCCACCCTTCTCTCGATTCTAATTAATGTCCACCTCTTTCTCACTCTCATTCAGACTTTCTATCACTTCCTCCTCTCTTGTAGTCATCCTAGTTGAGATGGCATTTACTTGCTCACTAGAACCCCCACTCTCGTATTGCCCCCTAGGGTTTTGAATAGGTTGACTAGGCAACTTACCCTCATTTCTATGACTCACCGTGGTAGCTATTTGGCCCATTTGGGACTTGAGCTTAGCAATGGATTATGTGTGAGAGTGCACTATTTGTGCTTGTGCCTGCACTTGCATTTTGATAGTCTTAAGGGACGCCAACACCTTTCCTCAAAAGTGTTAACCCTTGGAGGGTTAGGGTTAGGAAGGGGGGTGTTGGTATTGGCTATGTTGAAATTGGTGTCGATAAGTATTAGGAAAATTAGTCGTCCTAGGAATATAACTATTTTGCATAAATTATTGAATAGAATTTATGTGTTGCTTGACAAACTCTGGGAAATGAGAAGCAGAAGGACATGCGGAAATATTATGAGAAGGTTCAGAACACAATGCACACACTTCGAAAGGAGGTGGACTGGGCATATAGCTCATCCTCATGAGTTGGTCAAGTTTTCTAGGTAGTTCTTGTACTTCAATTGTATTACTTGACTCAGAATGCTCCTCTCGCTTGGGTTTAGGGGGAAGACACCCCTCAGGACGAACTAACACAGCTTGGTGCATCGAGTTTTCATTTAACGTTTTAAAAATTTTCCATGCCTCGTCATCGCTTTTGTATAGGAAGGTACCTATACAAAAGGCATCGATGGTATTACGTAGTAAGGGAACAAGTCCCTCGTAGAAGACCTGTACTTGCCACTTGGGAATTTGATGATATGGGCATGAGTGCAATAATTCCTTAAATTGTTCCCAAGTGTCATAGAGTGTTTTCCCATCTTGCATCACAAAGTTTGTTATAGATTTTCTTATTTAATTAGTTCTTGTGATGGGGAAAAACTTTTGTCAAAATGCAGTATTTAATGCTTCCCATGTCTTAATAGTGTGTGGCTCAAGAGATTGGAGCCAATACTTAGCTTTATCTTTTAAAGAGAATGGAAAGAGCCACAATTTTAATTCATCATCTGTTAGATTATGGAATGTAGAGCATATGTCTTGGAAATCCCATAAATGCTGATAAAGATCTTCTTTAATGCGGCCATGTAATGAAGGGAGTAACGTGATGGTAGATGACTTTATCTCAAAGTGAGATGCCGTCACCTCTAGTAATTCGATACCTCCTTGTGATGTATATGCCGTAGGAGTGAAATAATGTTTAAGTGGAGGAGGTGGAGGTATATTTGGATTATTTCCATTATTTCTGTTATTCCCGTTATTTTTAATGTCGACCATTGGAATAGGTTGGATGTTAATGACGCGTGGTTTCTTTTGTCTTTTAAGGGTACTTTGTATTTCAGACTCAAATAAAGATGACGGTTCAAGTGTCGAATCGTCGTCTTGCATCAACCGAGCTATAGAAGCTTGAGTTGAGGACCTAAGGACGCTAAGGGTACGTTCAATTTCATGGTTGAAAGAATGTAAAGCGGGTTTACTTGAATGTGTACCAAACATAAACTAAACAAAAGAAACTAAAACAACGACTGACTCACAAATACGAAAAGTAATCACGCAAATAAGATGATAAGCACACAACTACTATGATGCATGAAAGTTATCCTGCTATGCAATGATTCGCGTCAAAGCCTAGTGCCCCGAGTTTCCTAGCGAATGTAGTGCTCACTCCAGACCTAACCTAATGCAAGTAATTGTGTCTCAGCTCCCTGAATTACAGTGGTTTGATCCGAAATATTTAAGGAAGCGATTAACTTGAATATTACTTTTTTTTTCTTTGTTTCGCGTAAGCTCCTTTGATGTGCAAAAATTTTCTACTCCGAAACATTAGAATATGTTAACTCGAGAAACTACAAAATAAAAGTAAAAGTTCGTGACTCAAAACAAAAACAAAAAATAAGAAAAAGAAAACCTAATCTAATATTTACGAATTAACTAAACTAAGATTCTAAAACTAAAAGTGGTAATTTGCAATCCCCGGCAACGGCGCCAAAAATTGATCTTGTCAAAATCAAGATAAAAAGTATACTTTACTTTCTAAGGATTTATAGTGTGGAAGTAAAGGTCGAACCCACAAAGATTGAATTACTAAAGCACTTTAATTTTAATACCTAAATCTAGTTAATTAAGAAAACGGTAATTTGATTTTGATTTTGATTTTGATTTAAACTAAGAACGATAAACATAAATCTAAATTATGAAAGCAATTAAAAGTTGTTTTAAATGATATTTAAAGTGAACCTAGGGTTGCAAATCCACCACTAGCTTCATAATGAGGGTATCTATGCATTCAATTAGCTTATTATGTTGGATGATAATGGGGAATTGTAGCTACAAGCCCAATTCCTCCATCAAGAAGATAACTATGATTCAAGCATCAACATAATTCATCTTCAGTTGGCACGGATTGTCTCACACTAAACTAGGGTTGCGGCACAATCCGTCTTTCCTAGGCATGAACTATTCGGCTACTTGATATCACAATTCAGTTAAGCACCATTACATGTAAATACTCCATACAAGCACAACACATATAGATCATTGAGCACATCACATCCAAAATAGATCTAAGACAAGAATATATTTTGAAAGCAATGATTTAATCAATCGAAGTACGATTTTATTATGAAAAATCCTCTAAACATGTAATCATCATCCATACATAATAAAACTAAAAGAAAAATATAAAATACACCCTATTACTTGGCTAGTGTTTCATTGAAACCCTAGATCTTGGTCTAAGCGACCATAGAATCAAGGGTTGTCAAAAAGTTGATGGAGGAGGCCATGGGAAACCTTGGTCTTCTTCTTATTCTCCTTGCTTCTTCCTCTTCAATGGCTGAAGTTTTTGTTGTACATAGATGTATCTAATGTCGTGTAATGATGTGTAGCCTCAAAATTGATTTACATATGATATATATATAGTTTTTGGAAGAATTAGGAAGCTTTCCTAAACCAAATTGCACTAAAACTGCTATAAATTATATTCTGGACGTAATTGGACAGTTTTGTTCGCGTGGGTATCTTTAGTACATAGAAATACGCATTTTTAGTTTTTTATACAGATCATGCGAGCGGGCCGTGCGAGCGCGATTTTGGGAAGTTGCGCGAGCGGGCCGCACGAGTGATAGAGTGGAATGTCCCGCGAGCAGGCCGCTCGCGCAAGTTGTCTTTTTCTACTTCCTTTAGTCTATTTTTGCACACCATTTATCCTGGAACTACTATTTTCTTCCAAAACCTACTAGAAAATAGTAAATAAAGTAAAAATACACAAAACGGGATAAATAGTACTAACAAATGTGAATTAAGGTGTGTAATTAGGACTTGTTCACTCCCGATCATCCAGGCAAGAAGATTTAAAGGACTACATGGGGACATTAGGGGGAAAATGGATACACTCTGGCTACCATCGTATTCAGAAGTGTTCGACGTAGCCTTGATTACGGAATGAGGTGTGTTATCATTGGGGCAAAGTCCATAATTCAAAATGTTGAAAGTTAGTTAATTTTAAGGATAGGAAAATTCTAAAAGATAGAGCTTGGGGAATTCACCAGGAAGTGGGGGAAACAAACTCAAGCGTCAGACTTGTGGTAAGTATTATGGGGAGTGTGTAATATGTCTCCTAAGATAAAGTACTACTCCGAGGCTAAGGCATAGATGATAGTGGGATAAGGTGTTATTCACATGGTGACCTGGGGCATCAGGAATGCAATTGTCCTAAGAGGAAGCAAGGAAGTTCTAGCACATTTGTGGGAAGTGCACCAAGTCAGAGGTCACCTTAGTAGTAATCCCAAGGGAAGGAGCAATGATAAGGAAGGTATTTCCAGCTGAAGCCTAGGGAGACTACTACGACCTATTTGCACGTGACCTACAAATGTGTTGTTAGATTTGTGGTCAGCCCATTCTTTCGTATCATATCTATTTACTAGACATGTAGCCATATCCTTAGATTTACTAGATTTCTATTTATCCATTGCACTTTTATCAAGAGCTCCACTAGTAAATTCAAGTGTCTTTAAAGCTTGTGGTATTGATGTGACTAGTAGGGGTATGACTACTGACTTAGTATGGTTAGTTATCTAACACTTTGATGTTATTTTGGGAATGGATTGGCTATCTGCAAATCATGCTATTATTGGCTATGAGAATAAGAGAATAATATTCCAAATACTGAATCAAGATGTGTTAGCTTCCAAGGGATAGGTGTAGTATCACCACCATATTTGGTGTCAACCATTAAGGCTTATCGTTTATTGAAAAAAGGTTGTTAAGGCTTCTTATGTAGCATACTCAATGTTAGAAAAAATAAAATTAGAAGATATACCTATGGTCAAAGAATTTTTGGATGTCTTCCCAGAAGATTTGTTGACCATGTTGATTGAGAAAAAAATTGAGTTTGGGATAGATGTGATGTCGAAAACTCAACCAATTTCATGGGCACAGTATATAATGGCTTCGGTAGAGTTAAAGGAGTTGAAGATTCAGTTGCAAAAGTTACTTGATAAGGGGTTTATTCTGCCTAATGTATTGCCATGAGGTGCATCAGTTTTATCTATGAAGAAGAAAGATGGAACCATGCGATTGTACATCAACTACCGGGAGATCAACAAGGTGACCATAAAGAACAAGTATCTATTGCCATATATTGATGAATTGTTTGGCTAACTACAAGGGGCGCAAGTCTTTTCTAAGATTGATTTGAGGTCGGGGTATCACCAGTAGAAAGTTAAAGCAGAAGAAGTTGAGAACACTACTTTTAAGACTCGGTATGGGAAATACGAGTTTCTTGTTATGTCATTTGGATTCATGAATGCACCAGCCTTCAAGACTTATTTCTTGACGATATCTTAATATATTCTAGAAGTCAGGAAGAACACGAGTGACACTTGAGGATAGTTTTGCAACGACTCAGAGAAAAGCAGTTATTTGAGAAGCTCAAGAAAAGTGATTTTTTGTTGAAAACTATTACCTTTCTTAGACACGCGATCTCAAGATGGTGTCTCTGTGGATCCACAGAAAATAGAAGCTGTTAAGAATTGGTTGAGACTGACAAATTTTTTTTAGGTTTAGAGCTTTCGGGGTAATCGAGTTACTATAGAAGATTCGTTCAAGACTTCTCTAGAATCACGATTCTAATGGCTCAATTAATGAAGAAAGACGTACAATTTGGGTGGAATAAAGAATGTAAAGACTTGACTTTGCACCGATATTGGCTATTCTATCAGGTACTAGAGGTTTCAGTATATACAATGATGCTTATCATTAGGGTCTAGGATGTGTTCTGATGTAAAAGGGTAAAGTGATAGCTTATGCATCAAGGCAGTTATAGACATATGAGAAGAATTATCCAACCCACGATTGGAGTTAGGGGCAATAATCTTTGCATTGAAGATTTGGCTTCAATATTTGTACGAGGAAATATTCACCGATCATAAGAGTTTAAAATATTTGTTTACCCAAAGGGAGCTGAACATGGGACAAAGAAGATGGCCTAAACTAATGAAAGATTATGATTTAAAGATTCAATACCATTTGGGTAAAGGTAATGTGGTTGTCGATGCTTTGAGCCAGAAGTGATCGAAAAACACAGTTTATTCTTTAACAGACTAGGAAAAGTTAGTGAAGGAATTTGATCAGTTGGAACTTGAAGTAGTTCCCAGAATTCAAGGTGGTTTACTAGCGGCTATCATAGCATAACCGAGTTTGATTGATGAAATCAAGGTAAGTCAGCTTTTGGACCCAAATTTCAAGAAGATAATTGAAGAATTACTTGAGGGTAAACGGCTAGAATTCAGTTTCCAAGATAACGTGTTGAGGTACATTAATCGGTTATGTGTTTCTAACATTGGGGCTATTAAAGATAAGATTCTAGAAAAAGCTCACAATACAAGGTATTCTGTACATCCGGGAGGTACCATGATGTATAGGGATTTGGGAGAGGTACATTTGTGGAGTGGTATGAAGCGGGAAGTCGCAGAATTTATAGCTAAATGTACAACTTGTCAATGAGTAAAACTAGAACATTAGCGATCTACCGAAGAGTTACAATCATTAGAGATACCAAAATGGAAATGGGAGCATATCACGATGGATTTTGTATTAGGTTTCCCTCGGTCTCCTAAGTCTAATGATAATTTGGGTGATCGTTAACTAGTTGACTATGTCAGCACATTTCTTGCCAATCAAAATTCATGATCCGACACAGTTAGTTGAGCTTTACGTTAGAAAAGTGAGCTAATATCCATTGTGTCAGAATAGGACACACGGTTTGTATCTAGGTTTTAGGAAAGTTTTCAAAAGGCAATGGGGATGAACTTGTACTTTATCACGACTTTTCATCCTCAGATGGACGGCTAATTCGAGCTAGTTATTCAGATTTTGGAGGATATAGTTTGAGGTTGTGTTGTGGATTTTATATCAGATTGGGAAACCCACTTTCCATTGGTGGAATTCTCCTATATTAATAGTTTTCAGACGAGTATTGGGTTGGTGCCTGATCGGGAGTGAACAGTTCCTAATTACACGCCTTAATTCACATTTGTTAGCACTCATTATCCTATTTTCATGTACTTTTACTTCGTTTTCCATTTTTATTAGGTTATAGAAGAAAGCAAGAGTTCCAGGCTAAAAAGGGTGGGAAAACAAAAGAAAACAAGCAGAAAAAGCCACCTCACACGCGCGGCTTGCTTGCGCGACTTTTCAAAATCATGCTCGTGCAGCCCGTTCACGCGACCTGTAGGAAAAAGTGAAATTGCGTATTTCAATTAATTGAAGACGCCTACACGAATGGAATTGCCTAATTACGTCCAAAAAGTGAAATATAGTAGTTTCAAATGGATTAGGATTACAAAAGCCTTCCTAATCCCTCTACAACTATATATACATCATTCTAATTCACTTCTGGGGTTACACAACATTATACACATCCTTCAACAACTAAAACTTCAGCCATTGAAGAGGGAGAAGCAAGAAGAAGAAAAAGAAGACCAACGATTTCCATGCCCCCCCATCAACATCTTGCCAATCTTCAATTCTATGGCCGCCTAGACCAATATCTAGGGTTTCAATGCAACCATAGCCAAGTAATAGGGTATATTTTATGTTTTTCTTTTAGTTTTATTATGTATGGATGATGATTACATGTTTAGAGGATTTTAATTAATTAAATCGTATTCATTGATTAAAATATTTACTTTCAAAATCTATGCTTGACTTAGATCTATTTTGGATGTGATGTGCTCAATAGTCTGTATTTGCTATGGTTGTATGGATTATTTACGTGTAATAGTGCTTATTTGAATTGTAATATCAAGTAGTCAAATAGTTCATGCCTAGGGAAGACAGAGTGTGCTGCAACCCTAGTTAGTTTGAGACACTTTGTGCCAACTGAAGATGAATTATGTTGATGCTTGAATCGTAATTATCTTCTTGACGAAGGAATTGGGCTTGTAGCTACAATTCCCCATTATCATCCAATGTAATAAGCTAATTGAATGCATAGATACCCTTATTATGAAGCTAGTGATGGATTTGCAATCCTAGGTTCAATAAACATATTTATCAAAACAACTTTTAATCGCTTTCGTAGTTAGATTTATTTCCTTAGTTTCTTAGTTTAATTATAATGAAAATCAAAATTCTGTTTTCTTAATTAACTAGATTTAGGTTTGAAAATTAAAGTACTTTAGTATTTCAATCTCTGTGGGTTCAACCTCTATTTCCACACTACAAATCTTTTAAAGTAGAGTATACTTTTATATCTTGATTTTGACGAGATCAGCGCCTTAAGAGGCACTATATTGTTGAAAATGTAGATCACCAATATGTTGGACAGAAGTTGGGAAAAATTAACTTCTAGGGCCTGAGATGGTACAAATCACTACCGACAAAATCAAGTTAGTTAAGCAATGACTAAACATAGCACAGAGTTGTTACAATAGCTATGCGGATATTGGTAGAAGATCATTGGAATTTGAAGTTGGTGATTATGTTTTCTTGAAAGTATCGCCTTGGAAAGGCATATCACAGTTCGGAAAGCGGGGCAAGTTGAGTTTGAGGTTTGTAGGACCTTATTTGATTTGAGATAGAGTTGGTTCTATTGCTTATCGATTGGATTTGCCACAAGAGTTGGCTAATGTTCATAATGTATTTCACGTTTCTATGTTATTGCTTATCGAATTCGATTCACCATATTACACCAGAACTGTTCATGGTTCGAGAAGATTTGACCTATGTTGAACATCTAGTTCGAATACTAGATAGGAAAGATCAGGTGTTGAGAACCAAAGTCATTCCTCTAGTTATGGTTTTGTGGCATGATCACTCGGAAGAGGAGGCGACTTGGGAACATGAGGACGAGACCCGAGAAAAGTATCCTCACTTATTCAATTTTTGAGATAAGAAAAGTTTGGGACAAACTTCCTAAAAGGGAGGGAGAGATGTAATACCCATACCCGGAGAAATGGGATAATATTGATTTTGCATGAATTGTTTATTATAATTAGTAGCATGTGATACCGATGATTTTCTGGTTCTTGCGTTGGTTCCCTATTTGTTTGTGCACTCCAGCTACCTACTTTATCAAATTCAATGCCCTTTGCCAGCTAGTTCACACTGTGCATTCTTGCCAATAGTGAGGATGGGTTTGAGTCATTGCTTTCTATCTTTTATTCTCTTGTCTACGTTTTCATATGTTTCTTTTTTATGTTTTTCTTGTTTAGGATTATCAATATGAATCTCAATGCTCCACCGGTGTTCTTTCCACATCTGCTGTTTTATAGGCCACCCACGTGGTCCCCTGGTACTCCGCCACTGAAGGGAGAGCAATTAAGGAGTTATACTCCTCTATTAATGTCTTCATCGGGATCGCCAAGATCCCCTCTCATTTACACATTCAGTTCTTGGGATAATCTAGACACACACGATGATATTCTCAAAGCTTTCCGATCTTTCTGGGACCATGAACTATCACCCTCAGATTCCAACAATGGAGAATTGGCAGAGTACTAAGATGACACAGTTGAGGAAGATGATAGTTCAAAGTAAAAGGAATGGTGGCCAACTATAGCTCCTCTTTTTGTTGATCAATCTTTATGGAGTTGTAGTTGTAGTCCTAGACGCTAACTTTATTTATTTTCGGTTTTAGTTTCAATTGTAATAAGGTCTAAGTACCACGTGGGGGTGAATATTGTAATTGGATCTTATAAAAGAATATTAAATTTACTGGTTTTTGAAAATTTTATATTGCAATTGTGAGTTCTGTTTGTCCTTACATACTATGAGCAATATGCTATTTTTATATTTATGTATGTTGGGTTCAGTTTTTTTATGTTGGGGATGAATAAGCATTATTCTATAGGGAATCTACCTGATTTTTCAGTCTCGATCGATTGAATAGTCTCGATAGATTGAACACTTTGTATCTCAAGCGCTTGAGAAATGCTAAATCGCTTGAACAATCGATCGATCAAAATCGATCGAACGATTTCGATCGATCGAGTCTTGTTTTAAAACGAGGCATCTACTGGAAGCTCCGTCATTTCGGAAACTTCTCAATCTCTTGAGAAAGAGGGAACTTGTCCAGCGATTCTCCCTTTTCACCACTCCAGTTGCCTCCATTTCCCTCTGAGCATTACAAGCATCTTCCCCAACTCATCATTACTTTCATCTAAGCATCTTCTCGGGTCATATACTGAGGTAAGGTCCTCGTGAACCCCCTATGCCTAGGCTCATTAGATAACTTAAGAGGGTGCCCTCCTTTGGTCTTCATACCATTTCAATCCTTTCTATTTCTATTTTCATTGTCCCCTTTGGTCTTCAGAGCACTTCAGTTCTTTCTACTTCTATTTTCATTGTTTGAGTTGTTGTTTCTGTGATTTTTGCTCAGTCTACAAAATTTTTGTGTTCGATCGATCGAACTAAGCTCAAGCGATCGAACCTGACCCACTTCAATCGATCGAACACTTGCAGAAGCAGTTTCTATTTTTCTTTGCTGTTTTGCTTACTTTCTCTTTGTCTTCTTTTTTTTTTCTTTCTTCCAGATGAATCGTGTCACGGTTTACCACACAGAGAAGCCCCTTGGCCTCTTGGTTCTGGTCCAATCTCGGAATACGAATTTTAAAATATTCAAGACCAAACATGGTTCACACGCTATTTCAGTCGACAAGGGTTTATGATAGAGCAGCTTTTAGAGTCCATCTGGATTTCTAACCTATGGTTCTTGGCACACCTTCGCAACATGCCCCACTGGTTCACAATACTCACCCAACCCTAAAGGGTTAACATCATATGGATCAGAAAGAATCACATGATCAAAGATCTGGCTACATCATCTACCTATCTATCCTTTTTCCACAACCAGGAGATCATTTTTAGCCTAGCCACAATCGCTGCAGCTATTGGTGTACCGGAGCTCCCCGATCGCATATATCCTCCACATCCTGATGTTCCACACATCTCATTTTCTACAATTGCAGTTGAGCTCACTGGAGGAGCTATTCCATCCTGGAGCGGTCGGCAGGCCCTACCCGATCAGTACCTCACTGACGATTACCACATGCTCCACCTTGCCATTTGTAATTGTATCTTAATGACATCTTATCATAGCGGGGTGGTACGCTTAAGTGCTCTACACTGTATGGATGGGGCTGATGGTCTACTTTCCCACCTTTATTTAAAGTTCATGGTGGGACCCACATGTGTTATTACATGTTGAAGCTATTGAAAGAGCGCTTGGGCCATACATAGAGTTATTGCACAGTCTTAGCCATCGTTACCTACATTGGTGACTGATATAGTTACGATCGGGTTAGGACCCTTTGGAGAGACGGCTGCTAGGTGCTCTGATGCCCAGAAAAGAAAGAGAAAAAGAAAAGGGAAAGAGAAAGTGGGGAAGAAAAAGAAGAGAGGAGGAGGGACGGACACAAAGGTAGTAGCTTCTGGGATGCCTTCGGAGGCTGAGGAGCGTACGCCTAGGGGAGAGGACTGTGACCCTATAGATGACGTTGCCCAATTTGAAATGTGCCCTAGGGCACCGCCATAGGGTGAGTCCTCTTCATCTGTCCAGAGCACTCTTGACATGCTTGTCGAGTAGAGAGTAGTCCGTATTCGGCTCGTGGTAAGGTTGATCACCTAGTTGCCCAGATGGATGCGTTACTAGTTTAGTTGGGGGTCGTTCAGTCACTTCATACACCACCACATCTGGGCCGACCCCCATCTACGCTGGCTATACATTTCTCAGAGATACCATCATGTCCTCAAGGGCCTAACCACTAGGTTTTGCCTCACCCACTGCTCCTACACCTCCACCACCTCTAGCTGTTGTTGATTTTGGCATTCCATCATCTAGTGTCCTAGCTGTGAGTGACCCGACGATTGCTACTGCGATTGCTGAGGATGGAGGGGGGACCATTACTTCCGATCCTGTTACTTTGTTTCCTCCAGCTCCTATCGATACTTCTACTTTAGACACTGATGATGTGATTGATATAACTTAGGTTGCTTAAAGTGAGGGTGGGAGTTTTTGATGTACTTATTTTAATTTTTTTACCTCCCTCCTAGATATTACTTTTGTATTTTAAACTTCAATCACTGCCCTATCTCTTTATCATTATTATCATTATAGTGCTTGGTTGTGGTGTTCATTTACACCATGTTGTATTTATTAATCCTGGTCTTGGAGATTGTGTGTGCTTGTACAGGTTGCTATGATTGCTGCTACCATTATTGCATATAACCAGGTGAACTCTATCCACATTCTTTTTTAAAATCAACAATGAGGACATTATTTTTTTAGTTGGGAGTAGTCAGTAGATAGACATACACCTATATCTTACACTTAGCATCGATGCATGAAAAAAAAAAATTTAAATTATTTGACCACACGCTTTATCACATAAATCTCATTAAATGAAGAATTTTGTCACACCCCGATTTTTGGTCAACCAAATATTCAATCTTGAACATGCATCCAGACTAATATTCAATTTTCAAAACACCGAGAGTGACACCCTCCCTCACACAGGCTAACAAATAATTATTGAAAATAGTATTTTATACTCATTAAATAAGGACATGTGATTTTGTGTTTAAAGAAAAAACTCTTTATTATTAAACTTGAAATCCCAAACATTCATTTTCATTATAAAAGAAATTAAACTCCATTCCACATATTATATCCTTTCGATTTATAAAAGAAATATTATGTTCATTCAATAAAACCCTCTTTACAGAGTTCAGCGGAAAGAAAACAAATGAGCATAAAATCTATACATCCACAGGTCAGAGCAACTACAACGTTCCCAATACCCAATATATAGTCCTTATTACAATTATACACTTGTGGCCCACACTGCCAGAAATAAAAATAAAGTACAACAAAAAAATAAGTACAACTCTAATAATAAATAACACTGCGACAATCTCTTCACCCAAACAGAAGCTCCAACGAAAATCTCTAAATATTAACCTGCACATACATTCGACTACGTTTCATATAGAAATGCCCCGAATGCATTACGCACCCGGGTCAATATATAAAATACTGGTATGAGTTAACAAAAAAATTTAAAACGAGTCTTAGGGAACAGCGTTGTCCCATAGACTCCCCAAAAAAAACATAACCACCTTATACCATACAATATCGTTGCACAGAAAATAAACAATGTCATCACACACAATTCATGTCGGGTTAGAACAGTAGTTCCACGCACATTCAGGACAGAACGGTAGTTTCCTTCAATGTGGTGGCAGCGGTTCCTAACCCGAATAATACCAATTGAATACTTACCCATCGAATATCTATGGTGAGCCAGCCCTGCATAAAAGTTAGTGGGCCCACCATCCTGTAAAATATAATTATCACATTTCTAAACATACCCATAATTAATTTCTGAATTAATGTCCGTTACAATTCAAGAGTCAGTCATACTACCATCAAACCCATAGTTCAGTAACAGAATAAATTCATAAAATATTTGCATCAAAATCCTCCAAACATGATACAAAACTTAACACACTATCTATGGTTATCACATTCACGCTCACACACAACGATTACAACACGAAAAATTATTGGAAAAGTCGATTACTAAGCATCCATAACTTTCTACAATACTATTACAGCAAGAGGTAATTAATTATTCAAACTTCAAAACGCATGAATAAAACACCACAAATTATTTTCTTTTATTACACCTTATGTTCACCACCTCGACCACCCATCCATGGTACAGCCTACACATATATCCCATGTGTCTCCTAACGTAATACTAATTCCCACTCCGGTCCCAACTCCCATGGGGTATCATTGGGATTTGACTATACACCGAAAGGCTAGTCCTTATGTTCTTGATGTCAATAAACAATGTCTAAATACACATAAAATAGACCAATAAACCGGGCACAAGGCTTGAAAATAAAGAGACGATTCATCCACGTAGTCACCGTCTAATCACACAAGAACTGGTCATCCACGAAGTCGCCGCCTAAAATCATAAGGAGCAGTGGTGAACTCTAAGGACTTTTCTAACGTTCTTACATCCATGTTTTTCACAAAACTCAATTTTGTAAGAGATTCATGTATCTCAAATCAAATATCCGTTAAAATCAAATTAACAGCTACATGTTCACACAGATTTATAACCCACACAAAATCACACAGTCACAATGTCACAAAGCTCAACTATACATGAGAACTCATATCTCTCTAAGTATAAACAAATTAATTCATATAACGAGCACGAAATCACACAAAAATATGATATAGCAAATACGCTTATTTTAACTTTCATAAAATTGCTACTGTAATATGCGTTTTCTGTCCAAACGGTGCAGAATTGAGAAAAAACACAATTAGACGAAAGTTGTCTAGAATTGCGTTTCCTACAGGCTTACGCAATCGGAATCTTGAAAATTGTAACGTATGATTCATTATGAATTTTTTACTTAAATCTGATCTGTGAAAACACCAAACCCGAAAATTGAATAATTGCTCAAATGTATATTCAAGACTCATCTATAAATCTCAAATCACAACTTCAATCATTATAAAAGAAAACCTAAATCTCATTAATTCATAACCATACTAATTCAATATTCTATCCATTTAAATTTCAATCAAATGAGATTGAAATAAAATCACAAGTTAACTCACCGATTTATTGCTTCAAGGTTGATGATGATTACACAAACCAAAGGTTGAAGTTCCTCTTTTTTTTTCTCTTATTCTTTTCTTCTTCTTCTTCTTCTTCTTCTTCTCTCTCTCTCTCGAATTCTCTATCTCTCTCTCTCTCTCTCTCTCTCTCTCACACACACACACACATACACACACACACACACAAACGTCTGTTCTCTCTTCTTCTCTCTTTTCTCCTCTTCCCTGTTTTTATTTGTTAATATGGGGGCTAGGGTTTCAATATATGTATATGTATACTACACACACAACACATGTCAATAAAATACACACAATTATATAAATCCCATATTTTTGCCTAAGTGCCTCACAAAAAGGCTTTATATGGGCCCGAAAATGCATTCTAAAGGGACAAATGATTAGCCCAATGGGTACCCATGACCCTGGGCACTGAATTTCTATGTTAGCACACTATTTATCATACTAACGACCCGTACAAACTACTACAACTATTTTTATTATGTGTCACTAAGATACATACACATAGTTAATATCTCATACTTGAAAATAATAATTTAAAAATGACTAAAAGCACTTAGAAAATTAGGGTTGTTACGTTCTACCCTCCTTAAAGAAAATTTCGTCCCGAAATTTGTAGCAACGGTAAATACACAAGTCACTCATAAATAAAGTTAAGCACACAATTTCATACAACTATGTATTGCGTTCGACTTTCAACCATACGAGACGAAGTACGTCAAGCGATTAATCCAAACAAGGAAACCCTCATATATATACCTTATCCTCGTATAGTCAATCGTCAACCGTTAATAGATATTCCAAAACACAGAGATTGATGCAAAACCATGTGAATACAAACTATGTATGCAACATGCTCACAGTTAATCAAAGATTTAACTATATGCCCATGTTGACCTCTTACCTTTTCTCGTACCACTTCTCATCTGGATACCAAATACTTACCACTCAAATCGATACTTCAAAATCTTCCATAAGCTTGCACTAAGAATAAGAATACCCGTCTAGATCCATAAGATGTTATAGACATGAGAATATTGTTGGCTCAATATATGCTCTCGAAAAAGTATAGAATTTCCACACGGAGATGTACGAGAGAGATGTAGTAGTAGAATACCAATCGATAATAACAGCTTTATAACAAGAAATCTAGAGTGCCAATAATAATAATGTCTACCAAAAATGTCCAGATAAGAATAATATAAAGAATAGACGTCTTGCAAATAATAATAGAAATCCCGATTGTCCGATAGAATAATAATTCAGCTGGATGATAATTAGATAACTGTCCGACAATAATAGCTTGAAGAAGATAATTCGATATCACGCCAGAATTCCATTGCTTGTTCAAAACTCCAACTCCCCGCTACTTCTCCAACATGTCACAAAATATGCATGAACTACTATGCGACTCATAATATAGCAAATGATTTTAACAAATTAACATGTAATGATAGGCTCGAAAAGTTATACAATTAATCGATTGAAAATAATTATATAACATGTAGGCAACACGTGGATAATACATAAGTACACATAACCAGAAACACAAATAAATCTGCGACCTATAGCTCTGACCAACCTCTAGTCCACAATCCGAGGATCATCAAGACTCACTAAGCTAACCATAAGCTCTGATACCAAACTGTCACACCCCGATTTTTGGACAACCAAATATTCAATCCAGAACATGTATCCAGACTAATATTCAATTCCCAAAACACCGAGAGTGACACCCTGCCTCACACAGGCTAATAGATAATTATTGAAAATAGTATTTTATACTCATTAAATAAGGACATGTGATTTTGTGTTTAAAAAAAAACCTCTGTATTATTAAACTTGAATTCCTAAACATTCATTTTTATTATAAAAGAAATTAAACTCCATTCCACATATTATATCCTTTCGATTTACAAAAGAAATACTATGTTCATTCAATAAACCCTCTTCACAGAGTTCAGCGGAAAGAAAACAAATAAGCATAAAATCTATACATCCATAGGTCAGAGCAACTATAACGTTCCCAATACCCAACATAGAATCCTTATTACAATTATACACTTGTGGCCCACACTGCCAGAAATAAAAATAAAGTACAACAAAAAAATAAGTACAACTCTAATAATAAACAACATTGAGACAATCTCTTCATCCAAACAGAAGCTCCAAAGAAAATCTCCAAATACTAAACCTGCACATACATTTGACTACGTTTCATATAGGAACGCCCCGAATGCATTACACACCCGGGTCAGTATATAAAATACTGGTATGAGTTAACAAAAAATATAAAACGAGTCTTAGGGAACAACGGTGTCCCTTAGACTCGCAAAAGTACTCACAAAGAAAAACATAACCACCTCATATCATACAATATCGTTGCACAGAAAATAAACAATGTCATCACACACAATTCATATCAGGTTAGAACAGTATTTCCACGCACATTCAAGACAGAATGGTAGTTACCTTCAATGTGGTGGTAGTGGTTCCCAACCCGAATAATACCAATTGAATACTTACCCATCGAATATCTATGGTGAGCCAGCCCTGCATAAAAGTTAGTGGGACCACCATCCAGTGAAATATAATTATCACAGTTCTAAACATACCCATAATTACTTTTTGAATTAATGTCCGTTATAATTCAAGAGTCAGTCATACTACCATCAAACCCATAGTTCAGTAACAAAATAAATTCATAAAATACTCGCTTAAAAATCCTCCAAACATAATCCAAAACTTAACACACAGTCTTTGGTTATCACATTCACGCTCACACACAATGATTACAACACAAAAAATTATTAGAAAAGTCGATTACTAAGCATCCACAACTTTCTACGATACTACTACAGCAAGAGGTAATTAATTATTCAAACTTCTAAACGCAAGAATAAAACACTACAAATTATTTTCTTTTATTACACCTTATGTTCACCACCTCGACCACCCATCCATGGTCCAGCCTACACATATATCCCATGTGTCTCCTAACGTAATACTAACTCCCACTCCGATCCCAACTCCCATGGGGTATCACTGGGATTTGAGTATACACCGAAAGGCTAGTCCTTACGTTCTTGACGTCAATAAACAATGTCTAAATACACATGAAATAGACTAACAAGCCGGGCATAAGGCTTAAAAATGAAGAGACGGGTCATCCACGCAGTCGCCGTCTAATCACACAAGGACGGGTCATCCACTAAGTCGCCGCCTAAAATCATAAGGAGCAGTGGTTAACTCTAAGAACTTTTCTAACGTTCATACATCCATGTTTTTCACAAAACTCAATTTTGTAAGAGATTCATGTATTTCAAATCAAATATCTATTAAAATCATATTAAGAGCTACATGTTCACACATATTTATAACCCACACAAAATCACACAGTCACAATGTCACAAAGCTCAACTATACATGAGAACTCATATCTCTCTAAGTACAAACAAATTAATTCATATTAACGAGCACGAAATCACACAAAAATATGATGTAGCAAATACGCTTATTTTAACTTTTATAAAACTGTTACTGTAATATGCGTTTTCTGCCCAAACGGTGCAGAATTGGGAAAAAACACCATTGACAAAAGTTGTCCAGAATTGCGTTTCTATAGGCAATCATGGACAGAATCACGAAAATTGTAATGTATAATTTATTATGAATTTTCTACTCAAATCTGATCTGTGAAACCCAAACCCGAAAATTGAATAATTGCTCAAATGTATATTCAAGACTCATCTATAAATCTCAAATCACAACTTCAATCATTAGAAAAGAAAACCTACATCTCATAAATTCATAACCATACTAATTTAATATTCTATCTATTTAAATTTCAATCAAATGAGATTGAAAGAAAATTACAAGTTAACTCACCGATTCAGGGCTTCAAGGTTGATGATGAATACACAAACCAAAGGTTGAAGTTCCTCTTTTTTTTTTCTCTTATTCTCTTCTTCTTCTTCTTCTTTTCTCTCTCGATTGCTCTATCTCTCTCTCTCTCTCTCACACACACACACACAAATGTCTGTTCTCTCTTCTTCTCTCTTTTCTCCTCTTTCCTTTTTTTTGTTAATATGGGGGCTAGGGTTTCAATATATGCATATGTGTACTACACACACAACACATGTCAATAAAATACACACAAATATATAAATCCCGTTTTTCGCCTAAGGGCCTCACAAAAAGGCTTTATATGGGACCGAAAATGCATTCTAAAGGGACAAATGATTAGCCCAATGGGTACCCATGACCCTGGGCACTGAATTTCTATATTAGCACACTATTTAACATACTAACGACCCGTACACACTACTACAACTATTTTTATTAGGTGTCACTAAGATACATACACATAGTTAATATCTAATACTTGAAAATAATAATTTAAAAATGACTAAAAGCACTTAGAAAGTTAGGGTTGTTATATTCTACCCTCCTTAAAGAAAATTTCGTCCTGAAATTTGTAGCAATGGTAAATACACAAGTCAGTCATAAATAAAGTTAAACACATAATTTCATACAACTATGTATTGCATTTGACTTTCAACCATACGAGACTAAGTACGTCGAGCGATTAATCTAAACAAGGAAACCCTCATATATATACCTTATTCTCGTATAGTCAATCGTCAAACGTTAGTAGATATTCCAAAACACAGAGATTGATGCAAACCATGTGAATACAAACTATGCATGCAATATGCTCACAGTTAATCAAAGATTTAACTATATGCCCATGTTTACCTCTTACCTTGTCTCGTACCACTTCTCATCGAGATACCAAATACTTACCACTCAAATCGATACTTCAAAATCTTCCATAAGCTTGCACTAAGAATAAGAATACCCGTCTAGATCCATAAGATGTTATAGGCATAAGAATACTGCCGGCTCAATATATGCTCTCGAAAAAGTATAGAATTTCCACACGGAGATGTACGAGAGAGATGTAGTAGTAGAATACCAATTGATAATAACAGCTTCATAATAAGAAATCTAGAGTGCCAATAATAATAATGTCCACCAAATATGGCCAGATAAGAATAATATAAAGAATTGAAGTCTTGCAAATAATAATAGAAATCCCGATTGTCCGATAGAATAATAATTCAGCTGGATGATAATTAGATAACTGTCCGACAATAATAGCTTGAAGAAGATAATTCGATATCTCGCCAGAATTCCACTGCTTGTTCAAAACTCCAACTCCCCGCTACTTCTCCAACATGTCACAAAATATGCATGCACTACTATGCGACTCATAATATAGCAAATGATTTTAACAAATTAACATGTAATGATAGGCTCGGAAAGTTATGCAATTAATGAATTGAAAATAATTACATAACATGTAGGCAACACATGGATAATACATAAGTACACATAACCTGAAACCCAAATAAATCTGCGACCCATAGCTCTGACCAACCTCTAGTCCACAATTCGAGGATCATCTAGACTCGCTAAGCTAACCATAAGCTCTGATACCAAACTGTCACACCCCGGTTTTTGGACAACCAAGTATTTAATCCAGAACATGTATCCAGACTAATATTCAATTTCCAAAACACAGAGAGTGACACCCTGCCTCACATAGGCTAGTAGATAATTATTGAAAACAGTATTTTATACTCATTAAATAAGGACATGTGATTTTGTGTTTAAAGAAAAAACTCTTTATTATTAAACTTGAATTCCCAAACATTCATTTTTATTATAAAAGAAATTAAACTCCATTCCACATATTATATCCTTTCGATTTACAAAAGAAATATTATGTTCATTCAATAAAACCCTCTTTACAGAGTTCAGCGGAAAGAAAACAAATAAGCATAAAATCTATACATCCATAGGTCAGAGCAACTGCAACATTCCCAATACCCAATATATAATCCTTATTACAATTATACACTTATGGCCCGCACTGCTAGAAATAAAAATAAAGTACAACAAAAAGATAAGTACAACTCTAATAATAAACAACACTGCGACAATCTCTTCACCCAAACAGAAGCTCCAAAGAAAATCTCTAAATACTAAACATGCACATACATTCGACTACGTTTCATATAGAAACGCCCCGAATGCATTACGCACACGAGTCAGTATATAAAATACTGGCATGAGTTAACAAAAAAATATAAAACGATTCTTAAGGAACAACGGTGTCCCATAGACTCCCAAAAGAACTCACAAAGAAAAACATAACCACCTTATATCATACAATATCGTTGCACAGAAAATAAACAATGTCATCACACATAATTCATGTCGGGTTAGAACAGTAGTTTTCTTCAATGTGGTGGAAGTGGTTCCCAACCCGAATAATACCAATTGAATACTTACCCATCGAATATCTATGGTGAGCAAGCCCTGCATAAAAGTTAGTGAGCCCACCATCCTGTAAAATATAATTATCATAGTTTTAAACATACCCATAATTACTTTCTGAATTAATGTCCGTTACAATTCAAGAGTCAGTCATACTACCATCAAACCCATAGTTCAATAACAAAATAAATTCATAAAATACTCGCATCAAAATCCTCCAAACATAATCGAAAAATTAACACACAGTCTATGGTTATCACATTCACGCTCACACACAACGATTACAACACGAAAAATTATTAGAAAAGTCAATTTCTAAGCATCCACAACTTTCTATGATACTACTACAGCAAGAGGTAATTAATTATTCGAACTTCTATACGCAAGAATAAAACACCACAAATTATTTTCTTTTATTACACCTTATGTTCACCACCTCGACCACCCATCCATGGTACAGCCTACACATATATCCCATGTGTCTCCTAACGTAATACTAATTCCCACTCCGGTCCCAACTCCCATGGGGTATCATTGGGATTTGAGTATACACCGAAAGGCTAGTCCTTACGTTCTTGACGTCAATAAACAATGTCTAAATACACATGAAATAGACCAACAAGCCGGGCAAAAGGCTTAAAAATGAAGAGATAAGTCATCCACCTAGTCGTCATCTAATCACACAAGGACAGGTCATCCACGAAGTCACCGCCTAAAATCATAAGGAACAGTAGTGAACTCTAAGGACTTTTCTAACGTTCATATATCCATGTTTTTCACAAAACTCAATTTTGTAAGAGATTCGTGTATCTCAAATCAAATATCCGTTAGAATCATATTAAGAGCTACATGTTCACACAGATTTATAACCCACACAAAATCACACAGTCACAATGTCACAAAGCTCAACTATACATGAAAACTCATCTCTCTCTAAGAACAAACAAATTAATTCATATTAACGAGCATGAAATCACACAAAAATATGATGTAGCAAATACACTTATTTTAACTTTCATAAAACTACTACTGTAATATGCATTTTCTGCCCAAACGGTGCAGAATTGGGAAAAAAATACGATAAGATGAAAGTTGTCCAGAATTGCGTTTCCTACAGGTCTACGCGAACAGAATCACAAAAACTGTGACGTATGATTTATTATGAATTTTCTACTCAAATCTGATCTGTGAAAACCCCAAACCCAAAAATTGAATAATTGCTCAAATGTATATTCAAGACTCATCTATAAATCTCAAATCACAACTTCAATCATTATAAAAGAAAACCTAAATCTCATAAATTCATAACCATACTAAATCAATATTCTATCCATTTAAATTTCAATCAAATGAGATTGAAAGAAAATCACAAGTTAACTCACCGATTTAGGGCGTCAAGGTTGATGATGATTACACAAGCCAAAGGTTGAAGTTCCTCTTTTTTTTCTCTTATTCTCTTCTTCTTCTTCTTCTTCTTCTTCTTCTTCTTCTTCTTCTCTCTCTCTCTCTCTCTCTCTCTCTCTCTCTCTCTCTCTCCCCCACACACACACACACACACAAACGTATGTTCTCTCTTCTTCTCACTTTTCTCCTCTTCCCTTTTTTTGTTAATATGGGGGCTAGGGTTTCAATATATGTATATGTATACTACACACACAACACATGTCAATAAAATACACACAAATATATAAATCCCATTTTTTTTGCCTAAGGGCCTCACAAAAAGGCTTTATATGGGCCCGAAAATGCATTCTAAAAGGACTAATGATTAGCCCAATGGGTACCCATGACCCTGGGTACTGAATTTCTATGATAGCACACTATTTAACATACTAACGACCCGTACACACTACTACAACTATTTTTATTAGGTGTCACTATGATATATACACATAGTTAATATCTAATACATGAAAATAATAATTTAAAAATGACTAAAAGCACTTAGAAAATTAGGCTTGTTACAAATTTCCTAAAAAATTTGAAATTTTTTGTACTTAAAACAATAGGAAAATCTATGACTTTCTCTCTTATAGTTGTTTACAATGCTAAAACACATTCCTATCAGTCTCATCTTATTGGGCGTCAAGGTTGATGATGATTACACCAACCAAAGGTTGAAGTTCCTCTTTTTTTCTCTTATTCTCTTCTTCTTCTTCTCTCTCTCTCTCTCTCTCTCTCTCTCTCTCTCTCTCTCTCTCTCCCCCCTCCCAGACACACACACAAACGTCTGTTCTCTCTTCTTCTCACTTTTCTCCTCTTCCCTTTTTTTTGTTAATATGGGGGCTAGGGTTTCAATATATGTATATGTATACTACACACACAACACATGTCAATAAAATACACACAAATATATAAATCCCATTTTTTTTGCCTAAGGGCCTCACAAAAAGGCTTTATATGGGCCCGAAAATGCATTCTAAAGGGACAAATGATTAGCCCAATGGGTACCCATGACCCTGGGCACTGAATTTCTATGTTAGCACACTATTTAACATACTAACGACCCGTACACACTACTACAACTATTTTTAGTAGGTGTCACTATGATATATACACATAGTTAATATCTAATACTTGAAAATAATAATTTAAAAATGACTAAAAGCACTTAGAAAATTAGGGTTGTTACAAATTTCCTAAAAAAATTGAAATTTTTTGTACTTAAAACAATAGAAAAATCTATGACTTTATCTCTTTTAGCTGTTTACAATGCTAAAACACATTCCTATCAGTCTCATCTTATTATGGATTATATTTACATGTTTGTTAGTGCAGCTAAGGTGATTGCATATGTTGAACATTCATGTATCTGAAACCATATACACTAGTGGCAGTTACATGGAAAACGTAAAATGGAGTTAGTATGACTATAGTATTCAAAGAATAAGTAGTAGAGACGAATCACCCTTAGTGAGTCGTTGATCCATTCTTCATTTATGAGGAACTGTCACACAAAGTTGAGTTATTTTTATTTGATTAAGTGTAGAAAACTCATTGAAATAGTCTTGATTCTTCTTCATTTTGGCCACTTGTTAGAAGAGAACATTCGAGAATTACCAACTAACACTCGTTGAACACCGAAATGTGAAAACTGAAAAGTTAAGAAAATGAATTAAGCCATTGATTCTTACTCCATATCCTATACATATATCTACACCTACATTCAAATGCCTGATACTTCTTAGCCCAAATAAATCAAATACTGCCAATGCTTCCATGAAAATATAAACAACCTGATTACATGCCTTGACCCTAATGAACAACATCGTTTATATGTCGTTAAATTGTCAATGCATGTGGTTGGAATTAAGTTAAAGTGGGGAATTGGTTCATTAAAAAAAAGAAAAAAAAAGGGAAGAAGCAAACAAAGAATAGAAGACAAGAATCAATTGAGTGTGGAGAAGGAGTAAACAAAAGAAAAGATATGTATATACATAAGAATAGAAGATGAGTGGAGATCCAAGAAAAGCAAAAGATGATTTTTGACCTAAAATACTGCATGCTAAGACAGGCATGTTTCCACCCATCACTTCTATTCACCATACCAAAACCATACAAAGTCTCAATGATTATTGACAACTTAGTTTAAACATGTAAGTGTGAATTGGGTAATCCACAACATCACTGCTCTAGTAAGTAGTATCTTTTCATGAGACTATACGCTATAAAAAAGTTCATTCTTCAAGAGTTGTGCATGAAAGCATTTGTGTCCATACATTTCTTCATATCAAGATTTCATACGCTCAGCGGTCATTCATACATAAGTTTCTGAGAGATGTCCTTTTGGAGTGCATACCTATGCGAGAATTGAGTCAAAGCTACAAATTCTAGGATGCAATAGTGTAAGCAACTTCTAACTAGGTTTAAACTGTAACTGTTGACTTCACATACACAAGGATGCATGAATGTGATACATATGTGTTGATTATCTTGGTGACATGAAAAGCATGTTGATATTTTTCATGGCTTGTTTGAGAATGGCATGTCATAGTGGAGCATGGATTTTAGTCACAAAGAGAGAGTATTTTTAGATGTTTTCTTTACCTTTTGATCTTCAATGAAAATTTTGTTGGCATATTCACTACAAACCCTCACGAGACAACACTCGTCCACTAGGTTAACCTAGGGGTTTAATGGCTTGTTGCATATGCTAAATGCAATCGCAATTCCTGCAAAAGTGAGTTAGAAATTTTTTTTCTATTTAGGTTAGTTATTTTAGTTTATTTTGTTTTTCATAGTCATTGTAATATATTTACTTGTCTATTTTTCTTTGCTTTATTGCTAGGGACTAGCAATAAGCTAGTTAGGGGTTATGACAAGTTGGTATATTTGTAGAATATATCCACGCTGTAATAAGAAAGCAACATAATTTAGTTCATAATTCACTGTTTTATCTACAGTTTCATTACAATGCATGTCTGGATACAATGAGATGAATCTATGATGAGTTCTATTGTTTGAGAGCATATTTTATGCAGATATGATGTGTGCCCTGAGCAGGAATGAATTGCAGGAAAAGGGTAAAGCCAAAGTGCAGAGGAGACATTGAAAAAATGAAAAGATATGTTCAAGCGATCGACATAGTCTCAAGTGATTGAAGGTTCGATCGATCAAAGTTTCATCAAACGATTGAAGACCATTAAGTTCAAGCGATCGAACCCATTTCGATCGATGGAACATGGCTTTATCAGAACTTTACGGACAGTGCAGTAGAACATGTATTATAACCCTAGCCTAGGCTTTTCTCTATAAATACATGATATGAACTCGTCCATAAGGACGCCCAACTTTAGTTTCATTAGTTTTATAGAGAGAGATAGAGAGTTGTTTATGTTTTGTAGGTTTCTTGCTTGGATAATCAATATTTTGGATCTTTGTTGAAATTTAATACAAGTTCTCAAGTTCTATGTTTTAATTTATCATTCTGGTTACTTTCTACACATAGTTTATAGTATAATATGTTTTGATCGTAGGCTTTGCATGCTAGTGGATTAAATCATAGTTTATTAAAGTTCTATGTTTAAAACCAAACCAAATATAGCCTTAACCATGTTTAACGTTTAAAAAAAATGTTTTTTGCAATTAAAATCATGTTTGAGTAGTCTAGTAGTTAGGAGAACATGGTGAAATAGTGATATCCAGTCTTTGCCATGCACTGTAGAGAACATCTATGTTCAATCGATCGAAGTTATTTCGATCGATTGAACCAGAGATGAGTCAAGTGTGGTTCAATCGATCGAAGACATTTCGATCAATTGAAGAAGGATACAGTTCGATTGATCAAGAGTGCTTTGATCGATCGAGCTTGTTACTTCCTAAGATGATCCCCTTAAGTATTCCATGACTTTCTATTTTTGAAATTTGTTATCAAATTGTCCAAATGAGCTCAATTTGTTAAAATAGTTTCTAAACTTAAGGCCTTAAGGCCTTTTTCTTCAATGTCTTTTAAGTATTTTAAATCAATTGTGTTGATGTAGTCGCTATCATGAAAGGACTGTTGATTCTTTATGTTTAGAAAGTGCAGAATACCAAAGAGGGATGTACTCCATAAAGCAATAATGAATGTGCATGGTAGATGGCTAGGTCATTGTGGGTTCATGTGAACCCAATGCCTCTTTCTTATAAAGTAAAAAAGCCATTTTAAAATCTATTTTTTAATTCGTTAATTGCTAGTTTAATTTAGTTGTTTTATAACAGTAGTTGTTAATTGTGAAACTTTGTGTTCTACACTTCATTTAAATTATTGACTTTTTATTTTCCTTTTGAGATTAGTCTAAGTTAGTATGCTATCATCTTTTCTGTGGGATCGACTTGGTCTTACCAGAGTTACTACATCCACAATCACCTACACTTGGGTGTTGCACAAGAGCGAATAAATTTATTTCGTGTCAGGACCCACGTGAAGTAACGCGAGTAACAAGTAGTGAACCTGATAAGGCTAAACAAAAGAGCATCTTCTTATTAAGAGCTGAGGATTAAATATCTATTAAGTATGATCAACTTTCAAAGCAAATAGAAGTACTAACGAAAGGAATGGTAGAAAAACCTAAGCTAGTGTACCAAGGAGAAGTGTGTGGTAATTGTAATACGATAGGACATTAGGCACATATCTGCCCGAATATGCATGTTTATCAAGAAACACTGCCTATAGATATGAATGCGATGAAAAACTATAAGGGTCCTACAAATTCTTACGGTGAGTATAGTTGGGGGAATCATCTTAATTTGAATAATTGGAGAATTGAGGCAAATCAAGCACCAAATAATTTTAATCAACAACCTCAACAAAATCAATACATCTAATATAATCATCAATATGAGTCCCCACAACAACAAAACTATCAAGGTAATGAACAACATAACTTTAACCTCTATGTGCCTCCTCACAAAGACACAGGAAGACCCAAAGCAACAAATGATGCAACAAATGATTAAAGTAATGGGAACACTACAAACAACAATGGAAAGAATGAGTAATCAACTTGACTAGAAAGAAAATTTAGTTTTCCCAGCACAAACATAAGTAAATCTAGAGTTAACCTCCCTTCTCAATCACGACTTAATCAAAGAGGCCAAGGGCAAGTAGTTCCCGATTTTAATAATCCATAATAGGCCAAAGCCATTACAACATTAAGAAGTGGGAGAGTAGTGGAAAAGGAAAAAGAGGTTGATGAGGAATAAAATGAAGAGAAATTGGAGAAATCTCATGTTGAGGAAGAACCTCCTTCTAAAATTGAAAAGTTAAAAGTGGAATTCAAACAAGAAATAGAGAAATTGAAAAAAGAGCATAGAGAGGGAATCAAAAAATGGAAACTGAGTGGGAATCATAAAATTGAAACAGAAAAAATTGAATGTCTCTTTTCCTCTCCCTATCCTCACATGATAAGAAATCAAGAGTCAGGAATTTCTTAACCTTTTTAGCAAGTTCACATTAATCTCCCTCTCTTGAATGCCATTTGACAAGTACCTGCTTTTGTTAAATGCCTAAAAGACATGTGCACTGTTAAACGCAAAAGCGTATTTAACAAAGCAAGTGAGCTCAATCATAAAACATAACTTACCTCCAAAGTTTAAAGATCTTGGGACCCTAACAATTTCTTGCATCCTGGGGAATCAGAGGATCCAAAATGCACTCGTAGATTTACGAGCAAGTGTTAATTTGCTCCCTTATTCTGTTTACCAGCAATTGTGCTTAGGCGAGTTAAAACCCACCTGGATTACATTACAACTCACTAATAGATCCATTAAAGTACCACGGGACATGTTAGAAGATGTGTTAGTTTAAATTGATAATTTTTCTTACCCTGTGGATTTCATTGTCTTAGATATAGAGCCGGTACATACTAGCAATACACAGATTCTTATTATATTCGGTAGGCCATTCTTAGCAACAATCGATGCAACTATTCGCATTAGAAATGGCCTTATGACTATGGTGATTGGGAATATGACTCTGAATGTTAAGATGTTCTCGAATCCCCATCACCTAGGTGAAGAGGAAAATGATGACGAAGTTCATAGCATTTACTCTATACAATCTTATTATCTCGTAGAACATGTACACAATTCCATCCCATGGGAACCTAGAAATAATATAGATAGTGTGGTCGATGAATTTTTAGATTGTGTTGATGTAAGCTAGTTGGAGGGCGATTATAAAAAGGCCAAAGAGTGGGTCAATTTTTTAGTAAATATGGAGCTGGATGAATGGGAAATTCAATTAGATCAATTTCTAAATATCGATTCAATTTCCCTTTCCAAATGTACTAGTGATGCACCTTGGAGTGCTACCGTCAATTCAATAGGAGCGTGTAATCCTGAATCTACCATTTTTTATCATGTGGAAATGGTTATACCACATACTCCTAAGTCTCCTATACTTTCATTCTATTTGTATTTGAATACAATAGTTCATAATATTTTTAAAAATACAATATGTGTTGAGGTTATATATGCTAAATCCTCTAACCCTATGTTGAAAGTTAGTTGGGGAGAATTCTCGTATTTCAAAGGTCTTCTTGAACTCTTAATTGCCGATCTATTTAATCGCAAGAACCATTTAAAATTCCGATTGTTGGTATATGACACTCGTTTTGAGTAATTAATACTAGTTGAAATACCAATAGTTAGGGGGGGGGGGATACTATGAGGATCCCAAGTTCTTTTCATTGTTAAATTATTTCATTGAGATGATCTGCAAAAATTTTGGTTACTATTTATGATGATTATCTTGACTAACCGCTTACTTTGTTTACTGAGTTGATGTATTACATCTTCTATCTTGCCTTGTTGCTAATATATTTTGCAGGTGAATTAAAAATTCTTTGGACTTTAACGCTTGAGGTAACATCGTTCCTTCTCTCACTTTGCTTCAAATATCCATGATCTTAGTTTAGAACATTGAGGATAATATTTTAGTTTTAGTTGGGGGGAGTGAATCATTGCATGCCTTGTTTCTTTCTTTTTTGCGCTTTAGTATCAAATACTTGTGCTTAGCAACATGAACTTAGTAGAGTAAAATTTTAAAATTTAAATTTTTTTGAATAAAATAACATAGTTCTTGTATATCTTTTATTTAATATAGTTAGTTATGATGCATTTATGTCATTTTCTATATGTCATTAGTGTGCGAAGCATATGATTGTTATTTGTTTACTATCTTAGTTATAGTATATTTTATACTTATTAATCTTCAAACACCTTGAGCGCGAGTTACAACCATGAGCTAAATTGGATTAGTAAGCATAGCTTAGATATCTTAAGAGACATGTAGTAGAGACTAATAACCCAAGTGAGCACATTGAGCCATTATTTCATTTTAGAGGGTTTTATATTTTTACTCTTATTTTTTGAAAAGCGTTGAATTCATTGAAAGTCTCATTATTCTTTCTATTTGGCTGAGCACTAGAAGAAAATGTTCAGGATTTACCAAACACTTTAGAATTCTCAAATAACTGAAATGGATAAACTAATGTACTTGGGAAATGATTTAGGCCTTCTTTCTTTGATTGTAGACCAATATTGCAGCCCTGAGCCTAATCATGCATACTTTCTTGTATATTACCCTTCTAGATATGTTTTATCATAAACCAATACTTTGAACTTAATGTTATTCGTTCATGCATTACTTCCTGAACACCTACACCTCAAGTAAGGAGTACATGTCATATACTTATTGCTTATATACATCTTGGCATATGATTGGGAGTGTGATGTATCTACGATGAAATCTATGAAGTGTGAGCAAGAGAGAATATGGCAAAATGAATAAAGTAATATATGGTGAATTGCCACTAGAAAAAAAAGGACATAGAAGAGGGGTGGAAATATGAAAAGAAAAAAAGAAAGAAAGAAAGAGAGATGAGTCATGAAGATTGGAGAAGCTGAGAAGTTGTAGAAAAATTGCAAACTTATGTATTCAAAGTGAGGAAATACTCCAGTCACATGCTATGACAATATTGAAAATTTCTACCTTTCTTCCCCTTACATCGATACATTTCAATGTCCTAATGATTATAAGTAAATTGGATTTGAAGTTAAGGTAACGAGAGAGTTATCCGCGGTATCTCGCTTTCCTAGTGAAAAGTATCATTTCATGAGACTTAGTGCACTACAATTTCCATTTTTCAATTTAGATATGAGAAGCATTTAGCTTCCATTGCAGTTACTCTTTATAGTTTCAATATCATGAGGGATAATAAATACACCTTATTTAGAGTGATTTCATCTTGACAGTGTAATCCCAATGAGAGTTGAGTCAAAATGAACGTCTTGATAGTGTCTGAGGTTATGCAAGCTTTGAAATTAAAGTTGTGTATTTTGGTTGTCCATTCACACACACACTTGAAGATTAATAGGAATGGAACATTCTAATGACTTTGATAGTATATTAACTGTAATGTGTTTATTGCAAGGCTAAAGCATACTAGAGAATTTCATAGTTGTTGAGCATAATTGTATTGATATAGGAGAGAGAGCATTCTTGAAAGATTTAAATTTGAACCATAAACAGGAATTTTGTGTGTAGATTCACTGCATACCCTCACTAGGCAACACTCATCCACTAGGTGGAAACGGCTTGTTGCATTTTGCTAAATGCAATCGCGATTCCTGTGAAAGTGAGTTAGGATTTTTATTTCTTTTGTTTTTAATTTAGTTTTTAGAGTTGAAATTAACCTTGCATTAGTTCACTAAATTGCTAGGGACTAGCAATGAGCTAGTTGGGGGGTGTGATTGGATGTAGAAAGTGCATATTCATAACATGTTAAATGGTCTTTTATGCATGATTTTATCTCCAAGTCCCTAGAGTTACATGCATTTCAATAACATTGCACTTTCATGATGTTAATGCTAAAACATGTGTATTTGTATGGTCTTATAAGCTATTAGGTGCGTTTAGACGAAGTGAATCTTAAAGCTTGGCAATAAATGTCTCACTTTTTGTCACAGAACCCTTATATATTTCATTTACATCATTTACACAAGGTTTATGAGTGTTTTGTAGGTCAAAGAAATCATTCATTACTTAGAAGGTGATTCCGGTGGGAGAGAATACAGCAGCAGCTGAGAAAAGAGCATTTTTGACATTGAAGACTTTATAATTGTGAATTATCTCCTGAAATAAAAGTTGTAGCTCATCGAGTTATGGTCGCATGGCCTCAAACTGTGCGTCAATCTAAGTTCCGAGCAAAGAGATATCGCAATTCTCCCATCGGTGCGCAAAGTTGTCAAATGCAAAAGAGCATGACCAATCTAGAAACATATGCGGGTTCAGTCCTGGTAGTGTAGTGGGACCAGTCCCACTCAGCAGATTTGTTCAAGCAGCTTCTTTTTAGGTCTAGGACTCTGATATTGATATATATATAACTTGTAAACGTATTATGCTAAATTTTTATCATATTTTACATATAGTAGGTGTTAGAGAGGCTATTAGAGTTCACCTAAACCCTAGTTTAGGATCTTTAAGGCCATGGTTGGATGCTATTTCAAGATTTCAAGTCAATAAAGTAGTTTTTCTTCGTTCCAGGTTCTATTGCTCTCTATTATTTATACTTTCAGTCTATTAATTATTATTTAATCATGATTTTCATTATGTTTATGCAATTTATGATTGTTAGATTTATTTTTAGTAATGGTAGGCTAAACCTAGTGTTAGGTTTACGCGATGAAGCACTAACAAAGTCAATTTTCATGCATTATCTCAAAGGGCAACCTTCATAATTCAACTTTTCCATGGAGTACAGTTTAGAATTGTTGTCGGAATATTTTCTAATCTAATTTTCGATTTGTTTCATGAACTTAGACACTCAAATCAATTCCTCACTACAAATAATTAGTATTTGAATTTGTTCAATTGTTTTGAATGGGAAGAGGAATTATTTCAAATCTGCCCGTAATTAATTCATAGGCTCATTTGGCATTGTTTTATGCTGATTAATAAATATTTGGTATTTACTCAACTCAAGCAGGACACAAACATCAAGAGGCAACCGTTGAATTATAGTAGGTGACCATATCCTTCCTTAGGCATGATAATTGGTGAATCTAGTGTGAACTCGTGTAATCCTAACCCGTTAATTCAATTTTTACTTAGTTTAAGTTAATTCGTTGCTTTAATTAGTCTTATTAAATTCTCTAGTTTAGTTTACTCAATTATTCTAGTTTAAATTTCAATATAAACTAGTTTAATAATCCTCCAAAATCAATCATCTTTTCTTTTCTTTAAGAAGTAATTTAGATAAAAAATAATCTTAATATTCTATTCCTTCCTCGTGAAATCGACTTGGATTTCCAGTACTGTATTGCTTGCACAATCACCTACACTTGGGTGTTTCACACTAGAACGCACAATATTTTATTCGTGTGATTGACTCAGCTGGAATTCGCGATAGATAGTTTGCCATAACATTTTTAGATTGTTTCTTATCTTTAATTTCAAAGTTGAATTCCTGAAGGAGAAGAATCGAACGGACAAGCCTAGGTTTCGTGTCTTTTTTATATCGGATATGACAAAGTGCTAAATGATCAGTATAAATGATAACCTTGGATCCTAAGAGATAAGACCGGAATTTATCCAAAGCAAACACTACTACAAGTAACTCCTTTTCAGTAGTTGTGTAATTCATATGTGCATCTGAAAGGGTTTTATTCGCATAATAGATTATGTGAGGAACTTGTTTTACATTTTGCCCAAGGACTGCACCCACAACATAGTTTGACACATCGTACATTAATTCAAATGGTAGAGACCAATCATGGGTTTGGATTATCGGAGCAGTTGTTAAGAGTGTTTGGAGTGTTTCAAATGCTTTCAAACACCTATCATCAAAGACAAAAGGTGCATCCTTGGCAAGTAAGCTGCATAAGGGGTGTGACATTTTACTAAAGTCTTTTATAAATAGACGGTAAAAGCCAACATGGCCAAGAAATGACCAGATTTCTCTCACCGAGGATGGTTGTGGGAGTTTTGCTATAAGATCTATCTTGGCTTTATCAACCTCTATTCCCCTTTTCAAGACCACATGTCCCAGGACAATAACCTCTTAAACCATAAAATGGCTCTTTTCCCAACTCAGGACTAGATTTGTCTCGTAAGAACAAATAAGAGCTTTTGTAAGATTTTGGAGGCAATCTTCAAATGATGGACTGAAGACTGAGAACTCATCCATGAAAGACATCATGCATTGTTGAAAGGTTGCGGCTACAGTGCATAGACCAAAAGGCATGCGCTTGTAAGTAAACATTCTGAATAGATAAGTAGATGTTATCTTTTCCTGGTTGTCAGGATAGACTGGGACTTGATTATAGCCAAAATAACCATCTAATAAATAATTGTTGCTCTGTCTGCCTAGACACTTTAGGATCTGGTCAATGAATAGGAGAAGGAAATGATCTTTACAGGTCATAGTGTTCAACTTCTTATAAGCTGTGCACACTCACCACCCCGTTGTTTGGTGAGTAGGGACTAACTGTCCGGATGAATTGGGAACAACTATAATTCTCGACTTCTTTGGATCGATCTGGGTAGGGCTCACCCATTTACTATCTAAAATTGGATATAAAATACCCACATCTAATAGTTTAACTACTTCATCATCACCTCTTTTATATTTGAGTTGAGCCTTCGTTGCATTTCTCTAGGTAGTTTAGCATCATTTTGCAAATGAATTTTATGCATGCAAACAGAGGTCCTATCCTTTTTAGATCTACCATAGTCCATCCTATAGCTTTATTATGTGCTCCTAAGACTTCTAGAAGTTGGTCTTCATGATTAGAAGACAGATTGGAAGCAATAAAACTACTAGGGTTTTATTAAAACCTAGGAAAGCATACTTGAGTGATTCTGGAAGTGGTTTCAGCTCAAGGGTAGGTGGATACTCTACAGAACGAGGGACAAGAGAATGTGCTAAAGGTGGTAATGATTCAATCCTTGGTCTCCAAGGAAGGGAACTAGCCAGTTGAACGAATTCTAGTAAAGCTATAAGCTCCCAATGGATTATCTGCATTGAAATCTTCAAAAGTAAAATAGGCTGGGAAGGATTCTAAGGGATCTTCTATTAAGATACTTGGGGTAGCTTCCATGATTATATCTTCTAATGATTCTACAGGATAACAATCCACATCATCATCGTCATTGAAAGAGGGTTGATTTGATGCATTAAAAATATATAATCAAATAATCATATTTCCAAATAAGATATCCATCTCATCCATTCTATAGTTTATTATTGAATTATGTGTTGCTAGAAACAGATGACCTAGGATGACCAGGATATGTCTTCCTAAGTCTAGGACTGGTTCTGTGTCTAAAACAATAAAATCTACTAGATAATAGCATTGATCAACCTTGACAAGGATATCCTCTCTGATATTGTAACACTAGCCTTTTTCCTTGTATTTATGTATTTATTATTGTATTTTTGTAATCTGAGTACGAGTATGTGAGTTGTTAATCGTATGTATTAAATTCTGTTCATTAATCATATATAACTTCTTATGACTTGAACCTTTGAAACCTTGAGCATTTAGAAGGAATTGTGTAGTAGGAGCCCTGAGCACTCCATCCATCTGAGCGCTCAAGCTGTACTTTGAGTAAAAAGACTATTTTGTTGTTGGGCCTCCTAACTCTGTAAATACTCATCCATTCTATGCATTTATTATGTTTATAACGCAGAGAAATAGACACAGGGCTTGTTGGAGAGAATTCTTCAGAGATCCTTATATACTCATACACATAAACCTTGTATGACCTCATAATCCATCATCCAACCTTTCATACACACACCAACACATATATTATATCTACAATGAAGTTTTGGGGCTAAGGAGTGGAAGATCAAAGTGAAAAGGAATGAGATTAATGGTCTAGCACACTTTTGAAGTTGTATTGGAGCTTGAACAAGTCCATACACACATTTTCATGATCTAGTACCAATTTTATCATCTAGATCTTTGTAAGTACTCTTACTTACTTAAATTAATGTTTTTTAAAGTTATTTTGATGTTCAAAGATCATGCTTGTGACATGCAAGAGAATCCAAAATGAAAATATGTTATAAATTTCCAATCTACTGTAAAACTGCAGAACCCAATCACGAGCACTGGATTGGCTTAACATGCCAACCCAGGAGCGCTTCCATAATCTGCGCGCTCGAGTTAGCTGCTATTCGTAAAATTAGATTATTTACATGTTGGCTATATATTTGTTTATGCTATATTTTGTTGAACTATGAGTTATGAATGTTGTACTTTGATATCTATGTACTTGCATGTGACTTTTGGAAGTTGTACCTTGTGCTGACTAGGTGGTACTTTAGAAATGAACTACTTTTTGTAATAAAAGAACAATATAATTGCTAAGCCTACCATTTTAAGAAAGATTATGTTTTCTTTAGTACACGACATAGCGGATTTGTAATTCTTATATTTGTGGGATATACAAACTCTATAAGCCGTAATGTGAAGTGCGTAAGAATGATACCCCAATTATGAATAGTAAGCTTTAACAACATGTACCTCATGCATTAGTTGGTTATAAGAAAGTTGCAGTAACATTATATAGGTAACGATCGCATCTGTCGATCCAGGTCTTATGCTTCATTTGTATGATCAGTTTGTGAAAAGAGTTGTGAGTTTCGTGATGTTGTTCAGATGTCACTCCGGCCAATAGGGCATTAGTAGTAAGAATAGTAGTACCTTGTTGGTACCGTCATGATTGGTTATTGTTGATGGTTAACAGGACATTTGGGTAGAGATGTAAAGTAATTGGCCATTTAGGCAGTGGTGACAAGTTAACTAAGACTGAAGGAATAAGATGGGGTTAGCATTGACCATTTGGGCATTAATTTCAAGTAATTTACCATTGGGGCATCGATTACAGGGAAGGTAACCCATTGGCCATTTGGGCAAAGATATTCTAGGCCAGTGACATTCATGCCGGATTGCATGCAAAAGTGTCGAGTTGGTAAAGATTGGACCTGTAGTCGAGAGTGATGTCGAGTCAGTCATGTTTTCGGTATGATGTTGGTTTTCAGTCGTTCCCAAGTAAAGTTCCATAACGAGATAAAAAGTGCGCATCTAATTATAATGTTTTCAAAAGAGGAAAAGGAATGACTCACTCTTTCTTAATGGATTAACTAAATATTTTCTGATCCTATTAACGTGTAGTAGGGTTACTCACTCAGTTTTCATTAGCTAATGACTTTCATGTCCTGGACAATCAAACATTCAGATTTTTGAGAAAGTGATTATCCAGAGGAGCTGATTATCCAGAGGAGTATGCTGAGGAAGCCTATGGCTTTGCAAGTTATACAGTGGAGTTCAAGACTATTTATTTCTATTTTGTTTATATTGAGGCACTTGGTGTCGGGCTTGTTTATTTCTGTAAGGCTTAACACCTTATCTACTTTATTTTCTTTACCCCCTTCTATGTGGTTGTAATAACATAATTCTTAAGACTATGATGTTCAATATTAAAGTTATGCTTAGAACCACTAATGTTACTATTACTGTTATCATTATTGTTTTGTTATTCCTCAGTTCTTTTATGTTCAAGCAATCAAGCGAGCTCCAACTTTCCACGTATCTATGAGACCAAAAGAGAAAATGTTTTGATTTTTCCTATTTTGTCTACTCTGGGACATGACAGGGATTTTTGTTATTAGAGCCTAAGTTTAGACGTGCTTGTTGATTGTCCTACACATTTGAGTCTTGAGCCCTAAGATTCCTTGTGTTAATACTGACGTTAAGGTAGTTTTATTTTCAGATCAGCATGGAGCTAATTTATGTACCAGAGGAGATGGGAGGATCTACTATTTATGCTGACAGAGTATAGGTCGCCGATCCAATATTCTATTTTTAGTGTATTAGGATAAGAGCTCGTGAGAGATTGGAGGAGCATTTGTGGCATCTTATGCATGTTCAGGGACTACTTCATCTAGAGTGTATTTGTATGGGAGCCCGACATCGTGCCTGTACTTTGGAGTTCACTTATTTTGAGATGGGTCAGATGATTTTCCATGATGGGGATTTTTATGCTGCTGAGCTGCAAGCCATACTAGTCGATCCTACACAAGCACCACCAGTACCATGGCCTCCAGTACTAGTGCTAGAGACTGAGCCCCAGATTTAGCCAGATGTGCTGGCAACCCTGCCAGAGGAGCCTATCGCATAGCCAACCACACCTGTAGTGGGAGATCATAAGGATGTAGTGGATCACGAGGATGATGATGAGGAGGACCTCGAGGAGCTAGAGGAGGATGACGACCATAAGGAGGACGAGGATGATAGAGTTTACGCTAAGGGCGATGATGGTAGAGATTGAGGGGATGATGAGGGAGATGAGGATGAGCATGAGGGTGATCATGGTGTTCTAATGTCCCTCTACCTTTAGCATTCGTAATCATATTCAGGTAGTCGAATAACTGTTACTGTCAACCTGAATCATGATTACTTCTTGTATTCCTTGAGTCCCATTCACCACTCATGATTACCAAACATGTTGATAACTAATTATCAACAAGACTGCAGTTCTCAGTAATCAACTTGGTGACATTCTCAAGGGAATGGTTGCTCTATATCAGAGGGTAGATTCTATCTTGACAATATATGTTCACAACCCTGTGAACATGACATAACCAAGATACCCAAGTGTTGATCTTTTATAGACCTCATTGATTGATAAGTCAAAGTAGTCATATCCATAGTCTGTGTTCATAATCGTCTCAAGATTGAGAACATGTACCTTAGACAAGTTATGAGTTCCTATCGACTGTTGACAGTTTTGAGTGTTAATAGGAAAGCTCAGGTCTGTCAATGCACTATAAGCACTAGCATATTAACTAAGAGATACACTCTAGTGATTGGGATTCATCATTCCATTTAATGGTAGTTTTTCATGCTATAATGTATACGTGATGAGATATCCAGTCTCATCATCCACTCTGATAAATTTCAAGTGTCAAAGAATAGTAATTCGTATCTCACTTGTGTGTATCTCATACACACACTAATTACTTACTATGATACTTAAGGATTAATAATCATCTCTGAAAGAAACATACATAATGAAATGTAAAACTGATATCCATATATTAAAATGTCAATGTCTAATACATGAAGTAATGGTTTGAGGGCACAAACCCAACAAATACAACTATGGAATTCCATGGCACAGCACCAAGGATTGTGGACACCCGAAGAAGGTCAACCATACTAATATTGTTTTCCATAACTATGGTAAGTCTAGGAACATTAGCAAGGACTATCGAGTACCTTCAGGTGGATACTACGGAGCATTAAAGCCTGGATAAGCCAAGCTCAATTCATTTATTCTAGAGGAAGCTGGCTATGAAGAGGAAGAGCAGCTGAATATGGAAGGTACCCTTATGTTGTGTAACAGTCGGATTAGAGTTTTATTTGATATGGATGCCTCGAATTCTTTTATTGTTATTAGACTTGTTCAAAATTTGGGATTAGAACCCCGAGCGCTTAAGGAAGGTCTTAATGCATCGCTTTAGGAGTAATAATTAAGTTAAGCAATGTATGTAAGGATTGTACTTTAACCCTAGAAGATCGAGTTCTTCTAGTAGATATGATCGTGTTATCCATGATGGAAATTAATGTGATTCTAGGAATCGACTACCTTACAAAGTATCATACTAATAAGTTGATTTCATTTTCTCTATCGGGAAGTGCGCCCTTAAGTTATTAGTGTAACCCCTCATGCGATGCTTTTCTTACTAGTTGTTTGGTTGCTATGGAGAGTTCTAACACCAAGCTTACCGTAGCCCAGATACTTGTAGTTTTAGATTTTTTAAAAGTATTTCAAGATATAGCTGGATTACTGCCTAAGAGAAAAAACAATTTCGGTATAGAATTGGTACCAAGGACGTTGCCAATTTCTAAAACTCATATCGGATGGCCCCGATGGAAATGCAAGAAATCAACAAGCAAGTCCAAGAATTGGAAGATTTAGGATTCATTCGACTGAGCACATCACCCTGAAGAGTGGCAATGTTATTTTTGAAGAAGAATGATGGCTCACTTAGAATTTGTATTGACTATAGAGAGTTAAACAAGGTCACTATCAAGAACAAGTATCCCCTCCCTCGAAGATAGATCTGCAATTGAGATATTATCTTTTGCTCGTTCGACCAGAAGACATACCAAAGACTACTTTCAGAACCAGATATGGTCATTATGAGTTCTTGGTGATGTCATTTAGACTCACTAATGCCCCTACAGTATTCATGAACTTGATGAATAGTGTATTTTGACCATGCTTGGATCAGTTCATAATCGTGTTCATCGATGACATTTTGATTTACTCGAAGATGAAGAGGAGCAAGAGAGGCATGTTCAGATTGCATTGCAGACCCTCAAACACCATCACTTGTATACCAAATTCAAGAAGTGTGAATTTTGGATTAATGAAGTCAAATTCTTAGGTCACATGGTCTATCATGAAGGAATTGCAGTAGACTCGTCTAAGACTAACGCAATTCTAAGTTGGAGTAGACCGTCTAATGCCTCGAAAGTAAGGAGTTTTCTTGGATTAGCAGACTACTATTAGAGATTTGTAGAAGGATTCTCCATGAGAGCTGCACTATTAACCAATTTGAATAGAAAGGATTCTAAGTTTGAATGGATAGATAAGCATGAATGCGCCTTTCAAGAAAGGAGAGGATGGCCTCAACGCTAGTGCTTACCATACCGAAGAGTGGAGAAAGATTTACTATTTATAGTGATGCATTTTATCAAGGACATGGGTGCATGCTTATAGAAGAAGGTAAAGTTATCACTTATGGATCTAGACAATTGAAATCGCACGAAATAAACTACCCAACGAATGACTTGGAGGTAGCAGCCATTGTCTCCGTTCTCAAGATCAAGAAACATCATCTATTTGGAAAGAAGTTTTGATCTATTACCTGATCACAAGAGCCTCAAGTACTTATTGTCTTAGAATGAGTTGAATATAGGCAGTGACGTTGGATGGAGTTGCTTAAAAATTACGACTTTACTTTACAATATCACCCTGGTAAAGCAAATAAGTTCCTGATGCTTTGAGCAAGAAACCCTATAGCAGAATCGCTTCTTTGATGGTTAGAGAGTGGAAAGCATTGGAAACCTTGGCAAAAATCCAATATTCAAGTTGCTGATTTGGAAGGAGGGAGACATTTTGCATTCCTTGTTTTGGAACTAACCCTATCAGTAGAATTATTGAAGCTCAGAGGAAGAATGAAGGATTGCAACAATGGTTTGAGAAGGCATCAACTAAGGATCTAGATGAATGGAGAATTGGACAGGACAAAGGACTTTGATGTTAAGATAGACTTTGTGTGCCAAAAGATGGTGGTTTAAGGGAAGAAGTAATGGATGAAGCGCACAAGTCTAGGTTACAGTTCACCCAGGGAGTACGAAGATGTATAAGGACCTGAAAAGAAACTTTTAGTGGGAAGGTATGAAGAGGGACGTCACAGAGCATGTTTCAAAATATTTCACCTACCAACAAGTCAAAGCTAAGCATAAGAAGCTGTTGAGACTTTTATAACCGCTACCGATACTAGGATGGAAGTGGGAGCACATCTATATGGATTTCGTTGTGGGTTTGCCAAGGTCACAACAGAACCATGACGTGATTTGGATAGTCTGGGACTTAGGAAATCTCGTGGCCCTCACACTTTTGTGATTACAAGAGGATCAACGATGAAGTTCTATTAATCTCGATGGTGACCCAAGACGGATCCAAGGCACACACTTCAAGAATCTAGAACTTATGATGATCCTAAAGAAAAAAGAGTCCCCACTTAATTTTTATCGGGAATTAGGAAACCAAATTTGACTCACCCAAAATTGAATAAGGTTACTTGCCCTTTATCACCAGAAACAAGGTTCAGGGGTCTTGGTATGAGAGGGGAAGGAGCCCGACTAGGACTAAATCACCCCCTCCTCACCCTACCAAATGTTAGGCCTTGATTCAAATTTCATTGTTTTTAATTCATAATAGGTGTAGTTTCCTCAAACATAATAGATATTGTATACATGGCAAAAATAACATTTAATGAAAATCATTTCAAGAGATTAAATCAAGTTGGAATCAGATGCACATGCAATACAAGAGAAAAGTATACTCATAGTGGCTAGCCCTACTCGAGACTAATGCAAATAAAGGAAACATGCCATGATATGCCAAAGGGAACCAGAAGACGTACATTGATTTGACTCAAGTGGAGTCGTAAAAGCAAAAAGAAAGGAAACGTGAAACGTGAAATGCAATTATGCAACAATCCTAGATAAGATATCTCTACATATAAGCACATAAACAGAGACTATTCTAAAGGAATTGTGTCATTGAAAATAAAGTTGTAAACCTAGAAAAATTCTAAGAGAAAGGTAGAGAGAAATACATAAAACACGGGCACCAACCCACATGTAGAAGAGGCAAATCCACAAAATCAAAGTCTGGATGTACTGCATTCAATTCTCTACACTAAGATACCAAGGAATACCAAAGTATTGCAAAAACACAAGCAAACAAATGATATGCATGATAAACTTGAAGGAAAGGTCATCAACTAATTCAGGGCCTATCAAATGTGGTCTTAAACATGATTTGGGTTAAAATCCTTCAACAGAAAGTTAGATACATGTCTTAGGGAAGTTTTCCAAAAAGTAGGACCTAACATGCCATTTCTTAAGCTCAAGAAATAAGTGTTTTGGGAATAGAGGATCAGGAACATAAGATTCCTTGAGCATGCTAATCACCTTACTAATCCAATCATTATCCAAGGATTTTGACTTTGAAATTCTTGATGGCTCGGGTTTACAAATTGAATTTTTCATGAACATATTTGGAAAAAGAGGGGGAACTATTTGTAATTTTCAAAAACCAATTGAACCATCAATGCTTGGGGTTTGAAATCATGACTCTTGGAAACCAAGGTAGAAAATTTGAAATTCTCTAAAATCTAGGGAGAATTTTGAAAGGATTTGTCAAAGTGAATTTCAAAGTAATTTTTCAAAAGGGTAATCCCAGAATTTTCAAAAGACATGGGTTTCTCAAAGAAGTGCTAGTATTTTCAAAAAAATTTCAAATATTGTCCTTGAATAATGAATGGTTGTTTAGATAAAGACCATACTACCCTAGAAGAATCTACTATATAAGATTTGATGATGCATTCGCATACATGTCCTCATCATCCATATAATCCCTTACGGGCAATCGCAAGTAATTCATCACATAGTCCTAATCGGAGATGATAATCAAAATCCTAGTTGAAGGGTCTATAGAAACTACATAAAAAGGCTGGGTTTTATTCTCGAAAAAAGGGTCCATTACTAAGCCAAGGGCTTTATCTACCGCACGCGGTACAAGGCTAACGGTGACTACATGCTACCAAAGTCTCTTGACGAATGGAGGAAAGAAAACCCTCCACCCACAAGGCAATGGTCTCAAGCAATTGTGGTAAAAGAACAATGCAAGTGCAAATTCAGGTAAAAACAACATGATTATCAAATTAATAAAAAGGATATTTAATGGCTCAAGTCAAACCCTCGAAGAACAAGAAACCAGCGGTTTTAGGTTCCAATCCCTAGCAGAGTCGCCAGATTGTGGGACTTGGGAAATCTCGTGGCCCTTGCACTTTTGGGATTGCAAAAGGATGAGCGATGAACTTCTATCAATCTCGACAGTGTCCCAGGATAGATCCAAGGCATATACGCTTCAAGAATCCAGAACTTACAATGATTCTAAAGAGTCGCCACCTAATTTTTATCGGGAATTAGGAAACCAAATTTAACTCACCCAAAATTGAATAAGGTTACTCACCCTTCATCACTAGAAATAAGGTTTGGGGGTCTTGGTACGAGAGGGGAACGATCACGAGTAGGACTAAAGCACTATCTCCTCGCCCTACTAAATGTTAGGCCTTGATTCAAATATCCTTGTTTTTAATTCATAATAGATGTTGTTTCCTCAAACATACTAGATAAAATATGCATGGCAAAATGACCATCTAATGAAAATCATTTCAAGTTATTAAATTAAGTAGCAATCGAATGCACATGTAATACAAGAGAGAAGTATACTCATAGTGGCTAGCCCTGCCCAGGACCAATGCAAATAAAGGAAACATGCCATGATATGCAAAAGGGAACGAAATGACTTACATTGAGTTGACTCAAGCGGAGTCACAAAAGAAAAAAGAAAGGACACATGAAATGCAATCATGCACAATCCTAAATAAGATATCTCTAACATATAAGCACATAAATGGAGACTATCCTAAAGGAATTATGTCGTTGAAGACGAAGTTGTAAACCTAGAAAAATTATAAGAGAAAGGTAGAGAGGATTACATGAAACATGGGCACTAAGCCACATGTAAAAGAGGCAAATCCACAAAGTCGAATTCCAGATCCACTGCATTCAGTTCTCTACACTAAGACATCAATAAATACCCAAGCATTGCAAAAACACAAGCAAACAAATGATATGCAAGATAAACAATAAGAAAATGTCATCAATCAAATTTCCAGATTCAGGAACCTCTAATAAAACCTATCAAAAGTGGTCTTAAACATGAGCTTGGTTAAAATCATTTTTTGAAAAGTTAGATACATGTATTAGGAAACCTTTTCAAAAAGTAGGACCTCGATAGCATTTTTGAAGTTCAAGAAATCAGAGTTTTGGGAATAATGGATCAGGACTGTCCACTGTTCTTGTAAAAATCATAATAAATTTGTCGAACATCATATGAAGCTCTAATTAGTGTCAAAAGAAATCTATTTCATTGAACTTTATGAAAATAATAAACCCATGGACATTTTGTGTCCATAAGGTCTCTGAAAAAGCATTTTAATCAGACTATGCTATTCTGAAAATTTTGTATCATTTGACAATGCAAATCATAATAGAAGTTCATGAATCATGTAAATTAAGTTGATCCAACGTTTGATCTCTCATCCATTTATTCTAGATGATTTCTAACCCAAGTTTTATTCATCAATGGTTATTGAACAATCAAGGTGTAACCATTTTGTATACATAATCATGATTGTAGTTAATCTTACAAAATTTCAGAATAGTTGTATCAACTTCAAACTCATAGAAAATGACCCTAACTCAATCGTATGCTCATGATTTTATATCAACATGTGATACATGAGTTAGGAATCATCCCAAAAAATTGTATCTTCGAAAACTATCATAGATTTTCTAGAATTCAAGCACAAAGAGACTAAGTTCAAACTGTCAACCGAATTTTCAACAATTATTAAAAATATATAGCATATGGATCCTAATGATTCTCAAAACAGATCGAATGAAAGCTAATTCATCAAAGTTTACCCTGAAAATTTGAAATCCATCAAATCGCGGGTTTTGATGTACCAAATTCTATGAACAATACCAATCTCTTTTGCTGAATTTTAACTAGTTCATTTTAAAGTATGAGGAAAACATCTTAGGTGGTGGTTAAAGCTTATTGGGGACATCAAACTCATAGATCAACTTGATTGCCATAATTCCAAATCAATTTATCTCCCAAGTTCTATGGAGAACTTTAGATCATGGATCAAAGGGTCTTATAAATATCATCTTGGAGATAGAATTCAAAGTACAAATTCTAGGTAGTAGGAAAAATCAAGAGATAAGTATGAACATCGGAATCATCCATCTCATAGATCATACATTCAAACCATCATAGAACTCAAAGTAGGTACATATACATATATATATATATGATCATGTATGCATGGATCTAAACCAAATTGAATGAATGAAATCAAAATATAAAAATCAAAGTGAAAATCAATCTCTAATCATGAATTATCAACAAAATCAAGGAAGACTTGGATCTAGCTATGTGACTGTGTGAAGAATGAGAGAAGAAGAAGATGAGTATTCTAACAAAGAAAAAAAAACTAAACTAGATCCAAGTCTTATAGATCTATATATAAAAATATAAATGAAATTCATAGTAGGAATTCTGGCATCAGGACTGTCGGATCTATTTTGGTGTTAGGACTGCTGGATCTATTCTGGCATCACAACTGCTGGATCTGTTCTGGCATCAAGGCTACCAGGTTGCTTATTTCCCAAACTTCTGACCATGTTTTCTAGCCATTATGTATCAACACATTATTTTGGAGGGAAAACTGTCGTTCCCATAGACGGCACAAAGCTAATGATGAAATCTTTGGTACCAGTTAGATTTAGTTTTTAAGAGCATATTAAAATCATGGAAGAGAGGGAAAGAGATATATAGGCAGCCTGTTTGTATGTATTTCGATCCTATTAATGAAGGAACCGACATCCACGTGTGTGTTAGAGCACTTCCACTAAGTATAAGAAAATATTATAGGGACCTTGATGATCCAACAATGGTGACTGGAACTACCAAAGACTGGCTATGTAAGGATGATGCATAGAGTTTCTTGGGAAAGGCTTGACAATATAAGATGGTTTGTCCAATTGGACTCAGGATCCCCCCTTAGAGGGGGTGGGAGGACCCTTTTATAAGATGAAGAGTCCTCCCTTACAAGGTATTTTAGACTCTTTAGGAAAATGCTGATAGCCTGTAATGATAACTGAATATCTAGAAGGTTTTCTAATTTGATAAAGAAACTGTTTATGCATCTCTAGAAGGTTTTCTAGCTAGTTTAGGAAACTACTAGAGTCCGACTAGTTTGGGGCGCACCACTAGTTAGTTGAGCTGAACATGAACTGTATTGTAATTGGACTGCATATTCTGACCCATAGGTCAGTGTTCGGCTTAGAGCACAAGAGGTCCAGCCTGTTAGTCGATCGGTCGGTCGAGGTCAAAACCCAAAATACTAGAGGTTGGACCTAGAGGTCGGTTGGGGTCAGACTTGGAACACTAGATTATAGGGCAATTTTGGGCATATCAGTTTCCCCTTATTTCCAAGGTTGGCTTGAACTTAGATCGAGTCAAGTTTGGAAATTTGTCAATTCTGCTTACCACTGTCTGATGTTCGCAAAGTTGGATTTTCTTGTGGAGTGATGCACCTTATGATTTAAAGTCTTAAATTAGTGTTAGTCACCCTTGTATCAGGGACGGGTTAAGATTTGTAACACTATGATTGCTCAGGGAAGTTGCCTTAGAACTTTTGAGTCTTGTGGATTCTCAAGAATTAGTTAAGGGTTAAGACTTAGCTTATTTGGAGTCTTTGAGTGCTCGAGAATTGGATAAGAGTTGAGACTTAGCCTATTCAGAGTCTTTTGAGTGCTCGTGAATTGGCTAAGAGTTGAGACTTAGCCTAATGCAGAGCCTTTGAGTGCTAGGGGATCGTCTAAGAGTTTACACTTAGCCTAATTCAGAGCCTTTGAGTGCTCGGGAATTGGCTAAGAGTTCATACTTAGGCTAATTTGGAGTCTTATGTTTATGTTTGATCCCAGGATGGTTATCTTCTGGCCAATAAGCCGTTGTCAAGGTTAATGGTAATAGAATTTGACCATGTTGGATAATCTGACCTAAAGGTTGTTACTTCAGGGTCCTTTTTATGTTAGCTCCCAGTATGGTTATCTTTTGCCCAGTAAGCCTTCCTTAAGGCTGTTGGTAGAAGAATTTGACTGTGTTGGTAGAGCTAACGTAAAGTGAGTTGCTTTAGGGTCCTTTTTTACTTCTTTATCGTTGGCCAATCTAAGAGGCTTTAGTCACCTATATCATCGGTTTGGGCATAATTGGAGACCCAATATGTATAGATTTTAGGGATTTCTTTTACTCTTCTATCGTGGGCCAACCTAAGAGGCTTTAGTCACCTCTATCGTCGGTTTAGGCTAAGTGGAGTTCTGCCTTGGGTTGACCAAGGATTTTTCCATATAGTGGTCTTTTTGGTGCCTTAGAGTGACCAAGGTCTTTTGTTGTGTTCTGGGAATTGAGTAGGCAACCCGAGTCTTTGTAGAAGCACTTTGACAAAGTCTATAGAGTCTTGTGCTATGGTCGGTAAAACAAAATCATTGTAGTTGGGCTCACCTGGACTGTTGGAGATAGGAGGTCGGGTAGAGATCACCGAGCCCCTAACCACTAAAAATTGGAGGTCAGGTTGGGATTACCGAACCATGACTGCTGGAGGTTGGAGGTTGGGTCTGTCAGGAATTCTAGACCTAACCTTTGGAAACTTAAGATTGGGTCAGGATTACTGGGCCCTGACTGTTGTAAATTGGAGGTTAGGTCGGGATCGCCAAACCGGACTGTTGTGAATGGAGGTCGGGTCGAGATTATCGAACCCCAACCATTGTAAACTTGAGGTTAGGGTTGGTCGGGATCACTAGACCAGACCATTAGAAACTGGAGGTCGGGTTTGGATTACCGGACCTTGACCGCTATAAACTTGAGATCTGGTCAGGATCATCGAACCTGACTACTATAAACTGGAGGTTGGGACAGGATTGCCAGACCCTGACCATTATAAATTGGAAATTAGGTCGGGATCGTCGGACCAGACCATTGGAGGCTGGAGGTCGAGTTGGGATTGTTGGACCTGACTGCTATAAACTGGAGTTTAGGTCAGGATCACTGGTCTAGACCATTAGAGACTGGAGGTCAAGTCAGGAATGTTGGTCCCTAACCACTATAAATTGGAAGTCGGGTCGGGATCACCTGACCAGACCATTGGAGACTAGAGGTCGGGTCAGCATTGCCAGACCCTGACTGCTATAAACTGGAGGTCAGGTCAGGATCTCCAGACCAGACTGTTAGAGATTGGGGGTTAGGCCGGGAATGTCGTGCCCTGACTACTGTAAACTGGACATAGGGTCAGGTTAGCCGGACCGGACCATTAAAGACTAGAGGTCGAGATAAGATTGCTGAGCCCCGACCACTGCAAACTGGAGGTCGAGTCAGGATTAACTGACCGCTGCGAACTGGAGGTCGGGTCAGGATTTTTGGACTTGACTATTGGAAACTTGAGGTCGGGTTAGGAATGCCAGGCATTGGTTGCTGTAAATCAGAGGTCAGGTCGAGATCGTCAGACCTGACCACTATGAATTGGAGGTCGACGAGGTCAAACCTAGAGGTCAGGCCTGGATTTTGGGTCGGGTCACCGAGCCCCTTTTCCAAATCTCTAATCAGGGTCGATACCTTACTTGATTCACTATTTGTATAGTAAGTTGGGTTAGTGAATGAGATGTCTTCCTGGCTAGGCGGGAATGTCTGCTGTGTGGCCACTAGGTCATCGATTTTGGATCAAAGGGCATCGATAACTTGGGAAGGGTACAAAGCAGAGTTTAATCATTGATTCTTTCTGCAAGTCGCTCTTAAGGCAAAAAATTGAGAATTTGGTAATCTTTGACAGGGAGACATGATCGTGACTGAGAATACTTCCAAGTACACTGCGTTGTTGAGATTTGGAAAGAGTTTAGTGCTAGTGGAAGAAGATAGAGCAAGGAAATTCGAGGAAGGGTTACGGTAGAATATTCGATTGAGGGTAGAGACCTATGAACATTCAATTGTGGTAGTAGTGCAACAACCGACGCTTATAGCCAAAAGTGGAATGGAGAGATCGAAACAAAATTAGCAAGGCAATCGAGGTAATAAGGGCAGTGGCCGAAACCAAGGTGAAGATTTCAAGAGGCCATTTACACGAGGCTCTAGTCCTAGTTTTGGTGATCCTAGGAGGGCACCAAGTAACATACCGTTATGCTCACTTTGTAACCGACCATACACAGGTCGATGCTTTATGACCAATTCTCAAATTAGAATCCAAGGAACAAGTAGAACAAGTTAAGCATCCTATCCGCAAATCAAGTGTTTTGATTGAGGACATCGAGCGAAAGATTGTCCAAGCAAGCGTCCCCAGCAAAGAGCAAGTTCTATGGCTTCTAGCGGTTCAAAGCCTAAGCAGTCTAATGATAGAAGGCTGTAGATAGAGCAGTGCCAGGGGAGATCATTTTAGATGAATCATGGGGATATGGCTACTACGAATATAGTAGTCTTAGGTATGGTGCTTGTATGTTCTCACTTAGCATGCACACTCATTGATTCAGGATCTACCCATTCATTTGCGTCGCATCATTTTGTTGAACATTTGAATGCTATGTCCACACCACTAGGATATGAATTATCCATTGATACCACTTAGTAAACTGGTAGTAACGTCCACGATGTATAAGAACTATGAGATCAAGCTAGGTGAGAAGTTGATGACTGTAGATCTTATACCGATTATGGTTAATCACTTTGACATGATGCTAGGAATGGATTGGTTAGCCCTTAACCAGGCCACGATAGACTGTAAAGGGAGAGAGGTCAATTTTCAATCACTATTGCATGGGCACTTTTGTTTTCAAGGGATTGGGGTTACACTGCCACAGTATTTGATTTCAGCTATCCGAGCAGGTATATTATTGAGAAAGGGATGTTAGGGATTTATATGTTCAACAATTGATATTTCGATGACCAAATTTAAAGTAGAAGATATTCTAATAGTACGAGAGTATCTGGAAGTATTCCCAGATGACTTACTAAATGTTCTTATGGAGAGAGAAGTTGAGTTTACCATTGAGACAATACCATACTAAAGACCTGTATTAAAACCACCGTATAGGATGGCACTCGTGGAATTAAAAGAATTGAAAATCTAACTATAAGAGTTATTTAACAAAGGTTGTATTCGACCTAGCATATCATCGTGGGAATCTCCAATGTTATTTGTGAAAAAGAAAGATGGTTCAATGCGTATGTATGTCAACTTTTGTGAGTTGAACAAGTTGACAATGAAGAACAAGTATCTGTTGCCAAGAATTGATGACCTAGTTGATCAACTTCATGGGGCACAAGTATTTTTGAAGACAGATTTGTGATCAAAATATCATCAGTTGAAAGTAAAAGTCAAAGATGTAGAGAAGAGAGCCTTCAGAACACATTATGGACATTACGAGTTCCTAGTAATTCCATCTGGGGTGACCAATGCACCAGCCATGTTCATAAATCTTATGAACCGAGTCTTTAAGGATTATTTAGATGACTTTATGATCATATTCATAGACGACATTCTTATCTATTCGTCAAGTGAGATAGAGCATGAGAAACACTTGAGACCTATATTTCTGAGATTACTAGAGAAGCAACTATTTGAAAATTCTAAGAAATGTGAATTCTTGTTACCTAGCATTACTTTTCTTGGTTACATGATTGACAAGAATAGAGTTTCAGTTGATCCTCACAAAGTGGAAGCGGTATCTAATTGGCAAAGATCGACATCTGTATCTGAAATTCAAAGTTTTTTAGGATTAGCTAGATACTACTGCCGATTCACTGAGAATTTCTTGAAGATTTCTTTGCCTATGACAAAGTTGATGTGAAAGGGTGTTACGTTTGATTGGAGTTTGGAATGTGAAGACAATTTTCAAGAGTTTAAGTTTTGGTTAATAAGAGCACCCATAATGACGATGCCATCAGGAACGAAGGGGTTTGCGATCTATAGTGATGCTTCACATCAAGGCTTAGGGTATGTACTTATAAAAGGTGGTAAGGTGATTGCTTATGCGTCTAGACAGTTGAAGACCCATGAAGTTAATTATCTGACTCATGACCTTGAATTGGCCATGGTAATCTATGCTTTGATGATTTGGAGACACTACTTGTTTGGGGAGAAGTGTGAGATTTTCATAGTCCACAAGAGTTTAAAATACATTTAACCCAACGGGACTTGAACATGTGACAGAGGAGATGGTTAGAGTTGATGAAGGATTACGATCTTTCGATTGAGTATCAACCAGGAAAGGCTAATGTAGTAGCCGACGCATTAAGCCAAAAGATGACAAGGAACTTAGCCGATGAGCTAACCCAACAAAAAGAATTGGTAAGGGATATGGAACGTATGGAGTTAGATGTAATTCCAGAGACTAATGGTGGCTTATTTATGGCGACCATAGCTCACCCAAATTTTATTGATGATGTCAAAGCAGAACAGTTTAATAATTGTTATTTATGTAAAATAAGAGATGAGATGTCTTTGGGGAAGTGACCAGTTTTTACTTTCGAGAAAGGAGTATGAATGCTTGGAAGTCGATTGTATGTACCGAACGTAAAGGACTTGAAAGAGAGACTTCTAGAGGAGGCTCATAGTACTAAATATTTAGTTCATTCGAGGAGTAGCAAGATGTACCAAAACTTGTGAGAAAACTTTTAGTGGAGAGGTATGAACTAGGAAGTTGCCAAGTTTGTGTCTGAATGTTCGGCATGTCAACAAGTCAAAGCGGAGAGACAAGTACCTGCGGGGCTACTACAACCATTACCAGTGTCAGAGTAGAAAGGGTATGAGATCATAATGGATTTTGTTTTCAGGCTTCCACATTCGCCTAATAAGAATGACAAGATTTGTGTTATAGTTAATAGGTTGATGAAATCAGCTCATTTTATACCAATCAAGACGACTAAGCCATCCAAGCTAGCTGAGTTGTATGTGAAAGAGATTGTGAGACTACACAGGGTTCTAGTAGTGATTATATATGATCGTGATAGTAGCTTTACATCGAGGTTTTGGGAAAGTTTGCAGAAAGCCAATGGTACCGAGTTAAGTTTCAGTACTACTTTTCATCAGCACACCGACGAACAGTCAGAGCAAATGATTCAGGCATTAGACGATATGCTTAGACTTTGCGTTTTAGATTTTGGAATTTATTGGGAGAGACATTTACCATTAGTTGAATTCGCTTACAACAATGGGTTTTAGTCAAGTATTGGGATGACACCGTATGAAGCCTTGTATGGCCGAAAGTGTCGTTCATCAGTTTGTTGGACCGAGGTTAGAGAAAAAAGGTTGTTAGGACTTGAGATAATATAATTGACTATAGAAAAAGTGAAGCTAATGCAGAAGTGACTTAGGGAAGTTCAAAGTCGTTATAAGAGCTATACGGACTCTAAGCGACGACCGATGATGTTTGATGTAGGAGACTTTGTGTATTTGCGAGTATCGCCTTCGAAAGATATTATCTGATTTGAAAAATGAGGAAAGCTTAACCTGAGATTTGTAGGTCCGTTTGAAATCCTAGAGAAAGTGGGACCAGTGGCTTACTGACTACCCTTATCGTCCGAGTTGAAACATGTGCATAATGTGTTTTATGTGTCTATGTTGAGACGGTGTATGACGGATATGAGTAAGATCATCACATCAGAACCATTACAGATCCAAGAAGACTTGACTTACATAAGGCGTCCGGTAGAAATCTTAGATCGAAAAGAGCAAGTATTGAAAATGAAGACAATTCCGATGGTGAAAGTGTTATGGCGTATTCACACGGTTGAGGAAGGTATGTGGGAGAATGTGGAAGTGATGAGAAATGAATATCAGCTCCTTTTCGATGAATGAGGTATAAGTTTGAGGACAAACTTCCTTTTTGGAGGGGAGAGTTGTCACATATGTCCCGGGGAAAATCATTGTTTGAAATTGCATATTTGAATTTTGAAATTATTATGTTAATTAATAATTGATCTGAGGTTGACTATGGGTCAACGCTGAGTGTCAAGTGAGGACACGATGATTCGATAATCATTGAGGCATTCATGTGATTTAAATGACATTTATGTGATTAAATATTATTTGAAATATCTGGCATTTGTGAATAGTAATTATACCTGTTTTGTATAATTTTTGATAATGTTGATCCTGTTTAGATCACTTTGAGTACTATAGTGAGAACGTAGGTGATACATTGCATAAAAGGTAGGTTTTATAGAGATTCCATGGAAAAAGTTTTTGGAACGTAATTACGAACTCAAATGGAACTTAGATGAAAACTTTTATAATTTATAGTTTTCACTCGTGAAGTAATAAAATGGACGTGTGCAACGTTTCGGAGGATAATTAGGAGGTTCGATAACTTGTGGGGTGGTAAACGTAATTTTCAAGAGTCATGCCTATATATAGAGATGGTTGAGATATTTTCAAAATATCTCACATCCAAGAGAGAGAAAAGGGAGATTTTTGGCTTCGAACTACGCGACGCTAATCAATGACCTTTCGTTCGCCAGTTTTTCCCAGATTTTGTATTTGAGCTCTGTGGATATCGCAGGTTTTCTTTACCCACAGCTTTTCAAAATCAATTTCTAAAACAAATGAGTTGCCACTTAATTTTTAAAAGGAAAATTAAGAAACCATTTTAAAGCAAACTGATCTTTTGCGAAACCAAAGATAAACTGGGTCCGGGGATTATGGAATGAAAGGGGAAGAAGCCCGACGGACTAAAACACCCCCTTTCATCCTATCTCGCGATAGGCCTCTACTCAACATCCTTTTTAATCAAATTAATAATCTAAGCATGCCCTCAATTAATACATATATAGGTATACATAACACAAGCATGTTGGAAATGGTGTAAAATTGCTAACGGAAAAATATCATTCATAAGCCACGTAATTCAAGTAGCAAGCAACATGATATGCAATAGAGAACTAGAAAACATACCTGGAATCCGGCCGCGAATATTAAACGTGCAATGCATGCAAGAACAAAATAAATCTAAGAAAAGGTCTCTAACACATATATACACATAAGGCAAAACCTAGGCTAAGGTGTCGCACATGGAGTTGAAAATCAATTCAAAATCAAAGGAATGAATTAAACTAGAGAAGGGATGAGAAGTTGTACCTCAAATGCGCTACAAAACAAAGGTTAGTACACATGCTTTAGACAAGATATAATATCAAAGAGTAATTAATCCTAAGTCAATGTTCAATTAGCTTCAACTAAGTCCAACTTTATCCAAGAACTAGTTCTAATTGTAAGCATCAATGTATATGAATGAATGAATAATTATGAACAAGAATGAGACATGAATTTATTCACTAATTTGGATCACTTAGCCTCTGGGTTTAATCTAAATTATCATTATTCGAAACATGATTTGGGTCCCAAGACATTAGGGAACCATTGGAATTGAAATAAATAAAATTAGACAAAAACAGTAGCAGATTTTTTTAGGAATTACAGAAAGCAGACCAGATCTTAAAAAATAGAAATAAAATACTTCCAACAATTGGATCTTAATGATTTTTGGATATGTTATGCCTCTGTGAGTCTAGTTTCTAACCCAAAATGAAAATCGAAGTGTTGACGGTTAGATCTTCGGGAATATGGAAAATACTAGACCTCACTCAGGATTTTACAACTCTCTGTCCAGAGATCTTGTATGATTTTTTAAAAATAGCAAACAAATCTGAATTGCTTCATTCCTTTTAGGAAACCTTCCTAACACATTAAGGTTCTTAGAAAAAATTATTTGGAGTCACAAACACCTTATTAAAGCTCTGATTTACTAATTTCAAAAACGTTTTACTGTTCTGAAACTATTCTGAAACTCTGGACAGATTATGGTTGACTCACAAAACCCATGATCAAACCCTTCTAAACATAAAACCACCTTAAAACAAAAATTACAGTGGTAGATTACTGTGTTATTGACATTTTCCCGTTGGTTTCACTTGATTTCAACGGTTAGATTTCAAACTAAAAATCTTTGATCGAAAACAGTTTGTGAAATCACTGTTTTCGTTTAGCTAGTTTCAACTTTGTTGGTTGACCTCAACTATTAAATCATAATGTTGGGCTTAAACCAAAACATTTCTTCTACCATTTGATGGTCATTGAAGACTAAGGACCTATTTAGACTTATGGACTTTGAATGAAGTATGAAATGGACTTCACCAAAATCCCAAACAATGAACTCAAACTTATGGACCAAAACTTGAGTTCAAATCATTACTCCTCCCACTTGGTGGTCATTGGAGGCTAAAGACACACATACATGTAGGTTTTGGATGAAGTATAGAGAACTTCTCAAAACCCAAGGAAGAGATTAGTCTAAGCCATAGAGATGGACTTAAACTAAACTACTTCTCCTACCATTTGATGGTTATTGGAGACTAAAAAAAAAAACAAATCTACTCTAATCTCCATGGAATATAGTATGAATTCCATAAGATTCATAGTAAAGAGATCCTAGTCATGAGTTGATACTAGTATCTCACCAACTATGTGTAGATTATGACCATGATTCATTTTAATCTCCATATGGATCATAAGATCATAGGAAACTAAGGAATCAAAACTCAAAGAGTTTTAATGAGATATGGAAGATCTCATGAGCCTCATGAATGAAATAGAAATAAAGGAAATCAAAGTTTTATTTAGGAACACAAATTTCTTCAAAACTAATTTATCTCAAACCCAAGGCATTAATTAGATCCAAATTAATGAAGTGTTATGAGGTTCAATCACAAGTTCTTGGTGGTGTGTGATGAAATGGGGTAAGAAGAGAGGTTTTGAAAATGTGAAAAGTTCCTAGATCTAAGAACTTGTGATTGAATTATCCTAACTCTACCAAGGATTAAGAGGTTACCTCTATGACCTCAAAGAATTCTTCAATTTCTTGTGAAGTTCTTCCAAGATCTTCAAATTCTTCTCAAAACTCTTCAAATTCTTCAAGAAATTCTTCTCAATTCTCTATATAATTCTCTCTCTAAACTCTAGTATATCTCTTGTATATGTTTCTATATTGATTCAAAAGTTCAAGTCCCCTCAAAATGAAGATGAAAGTATGTTTATATAGGCCATTACCTCAAGGATAAATGGGTAAATTCGGGTGGAGACCCATGTGCAAAGTTTTCTTCTAGAACATATGAGAAAAGCAGTCTGTTACAGCCAGCGGCACTCGATGGCTCCCGGCGGCATTCGCTAAGTGCCGGGCGGCACTCCCTGAATGCCAGGCGGTATTCACTGAGTGCCAGGCGGCACTCAGTGAGTGCCGCCGGGTTTTCCGGGTGCCGGGGCTAACTGAATTTTTCCCTACTTTTTAATTTTTAACATATATATTAACATAAGCTTAATTATTGACGAATTATGTTAAAATACTTGTATTTGTAATATATTCCATTAAGAATACATCCATAATATATGCTCTAAATGTATTATTCCTCCTCTCTTTTTCCTTTTCTTTTCTTCCTTTTCTTTTCAAAGATTCCTCTTTATTTTAAAATTCCTTTTTCATCTTTTTTATTTTATATTTCTTTTCAAAACTCTTCTTTTATATATATATATATATATTGAGCAAATTCTCAGACTGATTTCCTCATGTATTCTTCAATGTTCGGGTTTCTCCCGAATACCCAAACTCTCTCTCTTCTTTCTCCTTTTTATATTTTTCTATTTTTAATTTTGAAATTTGTCTTGAAGAATCAATTGAAGATTTTGAATTTCCTGGAAAATCTTCGAATGTCACCGGCCATTGTCATCATCGGTCTTTGAGACGTAACCAATCCCTAGATTTGACGTTTGGTCAAAATTGGGGTGTCTACAAACTCCTTGAGGTAAGATCTATGTTTTGATACCTCTTAGGCCACGTTTGGCAACTTTTTACGAAAATTCTAATTCTAGAATTTTGGGAAAAAACATGTATACTTGTAGGAATCATCTGAAATTGGAGATCCGGTGTTTAATTAGTGCTACTAGTACTTCCCTCAAAGTTATAGAGCTTTAGCACGAGGTATGATTTCTAGATCTGTGTTTTATAAGAAATTTACATGTTTTAAATATCAAACTTGATTTTCTAGACCCAGGCAAAATCCATGTATTAATTAGGCCCGTTATTCATGCACTTGAAAATGCGATAAAAGCACGTATAAATGTTTATGTGAGTATGCTATGTGTCTACTTGGGTCGAGGAAGGCCCATCCAAAGCACGGGGTGCATGGAAGAGGATGGCATTCTAAGGCATCAGTCTCAATTACCGAATGGAAACGTGCCTCTTCTTTGAGACTACATGATGATTTTAGATATTTTAAAGCATGAATTATCATATAAGCATATATTTAGAATTGTGCACTCAGCATATAGCTGAGCAGTGAAGCTTTACTCCATTGCAAGTGATAAGAAGACAGGAAAGAAGAAACGCAAAGAGTGAGGCCGATGGGACGACGGGATCGCTCTTGTTTTTGCTTTTGTTTTCTTTCCAATTGTTGTAATAAGATTTTGAGGAGTTGAAACTTTTTTTAGTTAAAATCTTGATGGATTGTAATTATTGTATCCTGTAGTAAGACTTCTGTTATTATGCTTGAAATCGTTGATATAGTGTTGGTGTTGAATTTGAGTCTGGACAACCATAGTGGTTAAGCTGCAGAATTCTCAGCAGACTGAGGTAAACCAGTCGACTAGATTATGTATAGTCAATTGGAAGTCTTTTTTGAACCAGTTACTGCATGATTTAATTGAAAAGCAATCGATTGGGTCCCCGACACAGTTGACCGAATTATTGAGTTAAATGTTAATTTTTTTAGTTCTGTGATAGAAACACTCGACTGGGTGAAAATCACAGTTGGCTGGATTGTATTTTCAAAATTGAGAAATTCTGATTCAGTTGACCGAGAAGTACCAGTCGACTGAAATTTTGAGGCCACAGTCGACTAGATCTCTGACAAAGTTCACTAGACAACTTCTGAGATTTTTTAGACTCTCTGTATCTTACATTTCCAGTCGACGGGACCCCCAGTCAGTCAACTTGATTGCTATTTTCAACAGAATGTTTCTTTAAATGATTTCAAATGCGCAAAACTTTTTATAACTTGGAATATCATGGTTTTCACTTATGTCTTTCACTACTATTTACTTTAGTGGAATTGGATGAGCCTTGGTGGCGTGCCACATGTCCTATTTCCGTGCGTAGCGGGATGGATTGTGACAATAATAGCCTAATTCAAGATGGATTCTGCATTAGAATGATTTGTAAATTATAAATGAGTTCATTCAGATTCATGTGAAGGGAAAACAAGCGATATGCTGATAGTGTCACATTGAAAATGTAACTCTTCTATGTCTTCTTAATGGCACTCAATTAATTTAAGTTAAAATAAAGTTATGGTTCCCAAATTTCTATTAAAATAATGGTTCTCAAATAATGTGGCAGAGGAACCATCTAAAATAAATTCCAACAAAATTCAGATCGTCCCGTCGTATTGAATGCGGTCCAACTGCCACATCATATAAAAATCACAAACATAATAGAAATTTAAAAACCACAAGATTACTCTTAGCAAAATAGATCATTCAATAATTTGATCCATGTACTCACTTCTCAGTTGCCGAAAGTTATCAAAATTATACCATATCGGTTGAACCATGAACCTGCAGATCATCTGGTTTAGTTCTATGGTTAGACCACTTGTGCAATTGAGCCGGTAAACCCCGATTAACCTGACAATTAAATTTTGACTCAACCGATTAATTTATATTACTTATTTAAGAACCTACAATACAATGGCTATAGGTTAGCAGCATGTACACAAATTTTTAGTGACAAAAAAATGCTTTTAGTGAGAAAATTTTTCGTTGCTAAAAATCCCAACTTTTAGAGACAAAAATTTCGTCGCTAAAAGCGTTTTTTCATAACTAATAGGGTGCCATGGTGTAAGTTAGCATTCCCCTTTAATAAATAATTTATCCAAAATATCTATCTTACAAAGGCTAAAATCTGTATATTATTTTGATACAAGCTATAGCTATCGCTACACCACCCTAAATTAAGGTGTTATTAATGCAAAATTTTCATATGTTCATATTTCTTAATAGAATTATTTAGGGTAAATTACACGGACCTAACTGAAGAAGTAAAATGTCAATAATACCCTTCATAAAATAACCATCATCTTCCAAAATATCTCTACCTACAAATCTGTAGTCATGCATTTATGTATATATATCTATATATATACATGTATGTGAGTGAGGACCTCCCCTAAGATTTGATGAAATTACACGGACCTCCCCTGAGGTTTGATGAAATTACACGAACCTCCCTCATAAAGCTGCGCTCTCTGCCGTGGTCCAGCCGGCAACCTTAGTGAACACGCTACTGCCTACGCCCGACGACGAGGACTTGCCAGAGGACAATCTGTCGTGTCATAACTCTGATTTGGTTTCTCTCTCTAACTCCACAAATCAACCACTAACAAATTTCAAATTTCCATCAATTTCAAAATTCTGCAAACAAATACAACACGCAATCCGGTGTTGTGGACATGCGGCCTCCGAGAGCCCACCCCCCGTTCGTTCTCGGGGTTTCAAAATTGATTCTCCTTTTGAAATTTTTGAAAAAAAGAAAGAAAGTCTGTGAAAATAGATATAGAGTCGCCACTTGGTCTTTAGGGAACCAAGAAACCCAATATGACTCACCCAAATAGATAAAGGGCACCGGCCCTTCATAACAAAGAACTTGGCTTAGGGTTTTTGTACGAGAGATGAAGGAGTCTTTGCCACAACTAAAACACCCTCAGCTCGCCCAGTCTCTCGACGGGCCTCAATTAGCATCCAAATAACCATCTTATACTATATTTGGTTCGCCAATTAATACTATGATAGTATACTACATCTCATAAAAATCTTGAAATAGAAGATAAGATATTATTCATAAGATCTAAGCCAAGTATCACATAATTCAAAGGTGAAAGATCACACAAGAGAAACTTAGGAAAAAAATGTCTAATCACATATCAATCAATCAAGTTTTTCTAATCTAAAGGGGACATGGATTGTTGTTGAAGCAAATAATCAAAGAAATTAAAATATGCTTAGCAAACTAGTATGATGCATGTTGATTCTTGAGAAAAGAAGATCACTCAGTCCCCGGGACAGATGAGAAAGGAAGGATTGATCAATGGGAAGCATAAACGTGTGATCAAGTTCATTCCTTATAATCTTCTTAGATTAGGAGTCACAAAAACCCTAATTCTTGCATGGATGCAATGGATGAACCTAGAAAGTGCAAAGGTAGTGGCGTGTTTGCGTACATGAATTTTCTAAAGTGACTTAGAAGTCTAAAATATACATGAATATATGAAGAATATTATTATAGGATATGTACAAATGTAAAATGAACTACGTCCTAAGATATGAGTTAATTTGGAATGCATGTAAACATTCAATCAAAGAATTAAAGTAAAACATGCTTGCTATGAGTAGTGGACAGAACAGTGAACTAATTTTGTAAATATGGAAAAGTTTGGTTAGAAATGTTTTTAATTCATGAGTTTGTAAGGAGATCGTCCCTACTGTGTCTAGAACACATATCAAAAAGCCAAATCAATATTGAAGTTATAGATTGAGAGAACGTATATAAACAAGAGAGGTTACTCAGAGATAGAATGTAGAAAAATCTTACAGAACGTTCCTTAAGACACTGAAGTTCAAGTGAAAAATAAGTTGGGACCACTCTTTATGGAAAACGTTTCTGGAAAATAAGTTGAAATTCAACCAGAGCTGCTGTGACAGAAAATCAGAATGTCTGGAAGGAATGTTTGGGTCAAAATGGAACCCTTCCAAGTGTTTTCAAATCAAACCAAAAATCACGGGTGTTCTTTAATGAGTTAGAAAGACTTTCCAAGTGGTAGGATGATCATCCATTAAGTATTGAACTCATATTGACATTTTAAAGTTGAACTCACTATTTTGAAGATATTGTGAAAACAAATGTTATGTTTCTTGAAATCAAATGAGGGGTTCAAGAGGGGTTTGAAAAAAAGGTTTTGGGAGTATATTTCCAACACTGAATGGAGATTATAACCACTAGGAATATCAACATCAAACTCACCTCAAGAACTTCGAAGATTGTTGGAGAGCATTGTTTTATTGAAGTTGGAATCATCTTCTATCAAACATATTTTTGAGGTCAAGAGCTACTATCCATAAGGATTCACTCACCTCAAACTCCATGTCCTCATCTAGATGATGATGAACTAGTATGTAAAATAAAGAAAATAAAAAAGAAATGTGGTAAGAAGAGATGAACATTTACATAAATAAGCAAGTAAACATAATCAAAGCGTGATGATCATTGAGATTTTGGACTTATAACTTGGTGTTTCACTCATATATATTGACATTTGGACATAAAATTAGACTCCTAACTCATGGATGGTTAAGAATTGTGATTGGGGGAATTTGAATTTAGGAATTGCAGAGTAGTAATGGAAGAACTTGAATTTAGAACTCACTTTCTATAGAAAATCATAGGAAGCTCACTTTCTCACTTCTAACTCTAACTTTATCTCTCTTTCTCTCTATAACTTTCTCTAGCTTTGCACTTGGCCCCCTTAAAATGAAGAGCAATGGGGGATTTACATAGTCCAATTGGGGTGGTTTTGGGATTTAGGAAGTGCTCCCATTGGTCCCAAACATCTGTGAACAAGAAACAACGTTGTTTTGGCTTTCAATTATTCAATTTGGACCCCCAAATAAAAATTACAAAAATGGGAGTTTTGGACGAGAGTGTCGCGACAACACTAAGCCTGTGCTGCGGCAGCAGTGGGCCAGTGCTGCGGCACACTACTCCTCAGATGCCCAGATTATTCTATTTAGACCCCCAGAGGTTCTGGTATTCGCGAAAAGGCTCTATTTCGTCCGATATTCACAGAATAGGCATACGAACTCCAAATTGAGCATGTGATATACTGTTGGAAAGGTAATTGAGTATACTTTTCATATAAAAAAACTAGTTCGGAGATAAGTCACTTTTAAAAGTTTTGCGATATTCGTGATAAGAGCCAATTTGATCGCCTTTTTTACCTTCAAAAATTCATAATAAATCTGTTTTAAATCCACAAACTATGTGCAATATAACCACTAGAAAAGCTATTGAACTCTAGTATCCATGAAAAATGTTGAAAAATAATACGGTGCTCCGGTCTCCGAATCAACTTTGGGGTCAAACCGGTCAAACCAAGGGATCTCCAAGAATTCTGGGAACCTCTGGGAGCTTCCAAGAGCTGACATTTTCATTTGATTTTTTGTTTTAAAATTTTTTTTATTATTTTTCACATAATCTAGAACAATCTCGAAACTTTCAGGCAAATTCGGATGATTTTGGTCAAACCCTGGTCAAACTTGAGTTAAATCGGTCAACAAAGAGTTTCCGGTAACTTTCGAGACTTCCAGCGGTCTCTGGGAGCTGAGGAATTCATCTGATTTTGCTTAAAAACTCATTTTATTAATTTTTTTATGACTTAGCTTGTTTCCAAAACTTTTGGTCCAAATCTGTGAGCTTTAGGCTTTTAGGGGCATTTTTGTCATTTGTACTGCTTTCTGAGCATTTTGAGAGATAGAACTAATTTCCTAGAGTCCTTTTTGAGTCTTTTTGAATCATTGTGAACCACCAAGCTATGGGTCTCCTAAATCTGATAGCCAACAAAATGGGGTGTCTACAGTTTGCCCCTCTTTGGCATGAACTTGCGAGTCAACGCATGTCGCAAGTGAATGCCAAAGCTTTGAAGAGACAGGTCTTTTTAGAGGCTATAGATTTAGGATAAAAGTGTTGCAAAACATGCAAGCATGAAAAACATGATGCTAAGGCTAGTACTGGTCGCGCTCTGCGTGAGCTGTCTACACATCCCAAGGGAAATTAGACCAAGATATAGTTCGGGCGAACAAGGGACAAAACCACACATGCAAATGCACAACAGAACAGGTGGATGCTATGTTATAAAAATGATGCCTAATGCATGGATTTGATATGAATTGTGCACAGAGTCCTGTCGTGCCTGGTGCTATATTCTAAACTGCTTGTGGTCCTAGGACACGTGTTTTGTGTGTTTGCCACTCTCAATGGGCTTTATGCGTGCATTTTATGGTGCTGATGATTCTAGCATAAGCTAGTGTTGTGGGTGCACCACTCCTAGTGGGCTTGTGAAATGCAAGTATCATGTATAATGGAATCGTGTCAGATTGAGATCATAGTGATAAGCATAATGTGTTCAAGGGAATGTTGATTTGAGAGTGATGGGTCACACATGAAGTGAATGAATAGATTATAGTTTAAATGAGATTGATGAACTGAATGTACTCTTGAACGAGAACGATGAACACGACATATTTTGAATGAGGGTTACGGTGAACTAATAACGATTAATGAACTGACGATGTACTAATCAAGATAAAGAGTCGACAGAGAACTACTATGACTATTATGGATTAGACTGATGATGTACTAATTGAGACTACGAGTCAATAGTGAACTACTATGACTGTCAGGGATTGGACCAACGGTTGGACTAACCATGATCAAAGAACTGACGATGTACTAATCGAGGTGACGAGTCGATAGTGAACTACTGTGACTGTCATGAAAAGGATTGACGGTTTGACTAACCGTGGTGATGTATGAATCGATAATCCTATTGGGATAAATTGAATCTGTTGGGGATGAAATGATTCTTTTGGGGATAAGATGATTCTGCCAATGGAGTAAGTGTTTATACTGAAGATAAACTAAACTTGTTGGAGGAAAAATAACTCTTTTAGGGATGATCCTGCTAGGAGTGAACTAATTACGTGGGGAGGGTAATGACCCTTTCTGGGATGAAAATGGTTTCTTCTGAGGATAGGATGTGGATTTGACTGAGATACACCATATGTGTTAAGGACACTTTTCTGTATATTAATTAGCTTTGTTGGGAATGACTTTGCTGAGGATGAGAAGATTCGGCTAGGGAGAGAATGGTTGCACTACGAATAGAGTAATTCAGTTGCGGATAAAGAACATTTGTGATGTTAATTCGGTTTGGTTGCTGAGGAGCTGGTGGAAGATAGCCAGTGGATCTTATGGACTAATTTATGAAGATAAATGACTGTGATTGGGGGGGTGTTACAAATGCTCGAGGTACTTGGGACTCTTATCATGTTGCAGCCTTGACAAGTGCAGTAATAGTGTTTGGAACTTCTGCTTGCATCCATATATATATATATATATATTTTATAATTGGGAACCTCCTTAAACCTACACATTTGAGACCATCGGGACAAATGGACTTGACAGGAATAACGATGACAAGTTAGGTTGGTTTGTATGAACTTTGAGCTCTGATACACTTTTATTACTAACTCAACCAAAGAAGGACTGACTTGTCAAAAGTAACGGCACGAAGCACCCAAATTGCCATAATTCAATGTGTCTCTGTAATAAACGATGTACCGCTCATCTTTTATATTCACTCCTCAACTTAATATGATAGGACTTTGCTGATAAATCTGGTTTTTGAAAATTCCTCTCTATTGATCTAATCAATTCTCTACCTCTCCCAGGAAGTGCTTTGAATTAGCATCTTATCTTTAGAATAAAAGATGCTCTATTTCAAATTTTTTAAAATAACTTGGTGACTTGAAAACTAGCCCTTAGTGTGAAGGGATTGTGTTATGCCCTTAGTTTGAGGTATAGGAAGTGGAATTCATAGGCAAACGTGGTGGGTGACTGAAGTTTGCCCCTAGTTTGGACTATGGTTTATTGGAGGTTTTGGGTAAATGAGGTAGGTGACCGAAGTTTGCACCTTGTATGAAGGGTAGATGGTAAAATTTAGGCAAATGAGGTGGGTAGCCAAAGGTTGCCCCTAGTGTAGAAGGTGATTTCTGCCTTGAGGTAAGGACTGTGACTTTAATCTCTCAGATGCTCATAACTTTTGCCTAGGCACTGGAGAAGTGACCTAGCGAGCTATTTTCTCTCTTTTGTTATTGCTCACACTGGATTTTGCTCTAAATTTTTTATTAGACGTCCTTTCAGATTTTAAACTTAGAGAGCCATCCTTCTTTTCTTTTTGGAAAGTCTGTATATGTACCCCGAGTGAGGATCCGGTCCACGTAGTTCGGGACAAGGTTTTGAAAGAAGAGGGGTTGATTATGATGGTGTCGACCGAACTGATGTGATTGCCTATGTATCCCCGAGTGGGAATCAGGTCGAACGTAGTTTAAGGCAAGGCTTTGAAAAGATCGAGGTATGAGGGATTTTCAAACCAATCGTCAAAGAAGTTCAAACTTAGGTCACTTATGGTAGCCTTGAATAAGAGGATTCACTTTCGATCTCCAACACCCCCCCCCCCCCCCCCCCTCCCCTTTTTCTTTTTTCTTTTTGTTTTGTTTTGAGAATTGATCCTTTTCACTTTTACCTAGCCAGCCAATTTTGTTTTTTATGTAGTTGAATCGTGTGAGATCTTCTTATCACAATCTCAAAATTCCAAAACATACATGTCAGCACTTAGAGTTTATTTGTGGTCATTTCGAGCCTTTGAAATGTGATCTAGGTACGTTCTTATGATGTTCCTTGAAGCATACAATTCTATCATCATTTTGACTGGTTAGGGTCAGATTTCAAAAATCAACACCCTTTTTGCTCTAACTTTGCCTAAGTGCCCTTTTCAGGTCTTCAACCTAGTGAGCTTTTCTTTTCTTTTTTCTCTTTTTATTTTTGAAGGGGAGAAGAAGCTCATTGAATTGTTTGGCTACCATCAAGGACCAAGTCCGCACAGATTTACATGCCTCTCAATTGGGTGGGGCCCAAGGCTTTGAAATGGTGGAAAGGGTGTTGGGCAAGCCCCAAGTCAGTTCCCAGTATGTCTTTTCAAGATTGAGGCAAGAGCATCTCTTAAATTCTTAAAGTATGACTATTCAATTCTTGGCTCTTCTTCGGTGTTAGCGTGAAATAGACTTTGACCTTTTCGGGATTCTTTTTTAATGCAAAAATTCATTAGTAGAGTAAAATCCGTGGTAATTTGAAAAGTGGCATTTTTTGTTCAGTGATTCATGCATTTATGACTAGACACATTAGGTTAAGCAAAATGAGATTTCATTCCATCAAAATAGAAGGATTACATTACTCGACACAGACTCGTAACAACTTGATGACTGATGGACTCGACAACAAGACTAAACTTAAAATAAAGAACATACTCGATTTGACTTGACTTAGTCTCAAATAGAGTGTCACTGTGACTCGCTTATTTCCCTTTTTTATTGGTAGAAGTTTAAGACACCATCACTTTACTGCAATAACTTCAACATTCATTATCATCGGCAAAAGGGATTATTTGATCGGTTGGTCCAAGCCAAGATAGTGGATGGGATTAATATGGGGTACATCCTCTATGAGGTTCTGAAGGTCATGACAGAGGTAGATGCACTAATCGGTGGTATGGCCTAGATTTTAGTGATAAGCACATCGTAGGCTCATGTTATAGTAGAAGGGAATGGGATCCGGTAGCAGATTGTGAGGGAGGAGTTGTAGGTGGCCCTTTTTGAGTAGGTGGTACAAGGCTATGGAGAGGGAATATCAAGTATAGAGAATTCACTAGGGCCTTTTGGACGATTTGGCAGAATGGATTGGTATGGACGGAGAGGGTAGGCCATTGGTTGGTTGCTAAGTGCACTGACATTTGGGGAGTCTAGGGGGTAGTTGGGTCTCTTGGACTGGTATTGGGTTTGAACTTTCCTTCTCTGATGGCATCGTCTATTCTAGTGCCTATTTCAAATAGCTCTTCGAATGTGGAGATGGATTGGTAGAATGACTTGTTGTGATATACTGGTTGCATGTTCTTGACCGACATACGCACTTGCTCTTTCTCAACAGGCATGTGGATCATTTGGGCCACTTTATTACTCTATCTACTCAAGAATGCAGTGATGGACTCATTGATGTTCTGCCTGGTCATCTCTAGGTCCCAGATTGTGATATCAAACTCTTGGTTATAAGAGTAGTGATCATTAAAAGTTCTAGCAACATCTTCCCAGACTTGGGTCTTGGAGGCTTCAAGAGTTAGGAACCAGGATAGTTCAGCTTTCTCGAGGGTTTGAGGGAACAACATAGCTATGTGCTCATGAGTGTATCTCATAGATTGGAATTTGATCAGGCAATGGAGTTCTTGCGTGATATTAAACCATTTTTCTTCGAGATGTTATTTCCTACCATATATCGGTTTACCATTCAGGAGGGTTATTATTTTATTGGAGTATCAAAATTTCTTATATTCTCATAAGACTTATTACTTGACTAGCAAAGCTCTACTTCTCTCTTATCATCACCGGATATTATGAGGTGGATTTATTGTTTCAAACATTATGGGTTTCTTCCTATTATGATATTAATTGTTATCACTCGGTAATCTGCTGCTACAACCAGCTCTTATTTATTTATGTGAAGACCTGATTAATATCAGCGTTCTGGATTTCTTATTATGAAGATGATGTTATCTATGAGTATTATGTCCATACATTTGTTCTTTATATTCTTATGTAGGAGTTCTATTCTTTCTGAGATGTATATTGAGCCGACGACTTTCGTGTATCCACAACATCTGCTATAAAATCTGGTGGAGTGTTGATTTATTTTCAACAAGAAGTGTTGTTCTTTCAGTCTAACGATATTTTGTATTCTTAAAAGCATCTGCGTAAACAGTAAGTAAAGAGTATTTATGAGGAGGTGTAGTGCGGGGCACGGTAAGAGGTGAACATGGGCATGGATATAGTTTTAGTTGTATGAATTGAAGCATTGGGTGTTCTAATTATTTAATATCTAAGTGTTTATGTGAAGCTACATGTTTAATCATATTTATATTTGTATTTGTCTATGTGATATGTACAGTGTGATCTGAGTATAATAGGTAAAACAATAACTTTCGCGTGTTTTGTTCATCATATTATAATTGGTGTCTTTAATCTGTTGTGTTTGAGTGCATGTTAGAATTTAACTATCGACTATAGACATACATATATAAGGGTTTTCTTGTTTGGATTATTCGCTCGATGTGCTATGCTATGTATGGTTGAGGGTTAAATGTGAATCATATGCTTTTATTTAATTGTGCGTTTAACATTATTTATGAATACTACTTGTACTTATCATCGCTTCAATCTTCGAGACGAAATTTCTTTATGAAGGGTAGAATGTAACACCTCGTAATTTTTTTTATATAAATATTCATTTTTAAATATGTTAAGGAAGCAAGCTGAATTTTTACGTGTTATTAATTGGCTGTGTGCATTTACATTTTAATGGTCATTTATTTATTTGTGGGTAATTTTTTTTTATTGTTATTAATTACTGTACGAAGTTTTGTAAAGTTAAGTGATAGGGTTAGAGTGGTAAAAGTTTAAATTGGCCAAGTTATTGAAGAGTGATGTATTAATTTTTTAGCAGTTTTTATAGGCCCGTAAATGTGTTAAATAATATAATTAACATTCAGATTAAGTACCGAGATCATGGGTACCCATTGAGCTACTCATTTTAGTACTTTGTACTACATTTTGGACCCATATGATGTCTTTTTGTGAGCCCATTAGACAAAAAATGGGATTTCATATGTATATATGTGTTATTTGTAAATGTTGTGTATGTATATAGTATATCATGTGTACGAAGTTTTTACAGGCCCGTAAATGTGTTAAATAATGTAATTAATATTCAGATTAAGTATCGGAGTCATGGGTACCCATTGAACTACACATTTTAGTACTTTGTACTACATTTTGGACCCATATGATATCTTTTTGTGAGCCCATTAGACAAAAAAACGGGATTTCATATGTATATATGCGTTATTTGTATATTTTGTGTATGTATATAGTATATTATGTTGTGTATATGTGTTATTTGTCTTTTTGTAATTTTTTTTATTGTTATTAATAACTGTACGAAGTTTTGTAAAGTTAAATGGTAGGGTTAGAGTGGTAAAATTTTAAATTGACCAAGTTATTGAAGAGTGATGTGTTAATTTTTTTAACAGCATTTATATACCCGTAAATGTGTTAAATAATGTAATTAACATTCAGATTAAGTACCGGGGTCATGGGTACCCATTGAGCTACTCATTGTAGTACTTTGTACTACATTTTAGACCCATATATTGTCTTTTTGTGAGCCCATTAGACAAAAAATGGGATTTCATATGTATATATGTATTATTTGTACAAAGATTCTCTAAAGAGGGCGCCCTTCCTTTATTAAAGAGAGGGCCTCTGTTTTGACCGTTGGATCGTGTTTAAAAACTGTGAAATGACAAAATTGCCATTAATGAAAACACGATCACACGACCAAAACAGAGGCCCTCTCTTTAAGGAAAAAAGGGCACCCTCTTTAGAGCCTGACTGGTTATTTGTATATGTTGTGTATGTATATAGTATATTATGTGTTAAGTACATATATACTTATATAAAACCCTAGCCTCCATATAATAATAATCATAAAAAAAAAAAAAAAGGAAAAAGGAAAAGAGAGAACAGACGTGAGATAGAGAGAAAGAGAGTAGAGGCAACCCTAGCCACCTAGAAGAAGAAGAAAAAGAGAAGAGAATGTTTAGAAGGGAGGAAGAAGGAGAATGGTCTCGGATTCGTAGATACGTGTAGAATCGTGGAGCGTAACCAGTTTGTGTTGTCAATTTTTGATCCAAGCTAGGTGAGTTAAATGTGTGTATTCGAGTATATACAGATACACATATGTATAAATCCATACGCGAGTGAATAAATTTCTTACATGTCTAATTTAACTGTTGGTGTTTAATTTTTTTGCGTTAAAATGCACAGTATTATTGTTGAATTAATTTATGACTTTTGTGTGACTTCATGAATTTGATCCTCGGGTAATGATCCTAGGATATTCGTAAATGGTATATAAATTGGTTCGTTTTTTTTTTTTTTTTTTTTTTTTTTTTTGCAATTTCTAATAGTTTTTGTAACTTCAGAAAAATATTAGAAAATCGTGGCTTAGAAATTTACTAATATTTTATTAAAAATATTAGTAAAACGTGATTCTGCACACTTTTCGTGTTTTAAGTTTTTCATGATTCTATATCATTTGTGCAGAAATTTAAAATTACAATAGCAGATTTTAGTATGGTTAAACGTGTGAAATTTGGGGAATATGAATTCTTTGTGGATTTTCTATTCGTAAATATGACTTAACGAAAAATTACGTGGAGATACATGAATTCTCATATGATGTTGAGCCATAAAAAATTAGTGATAGTCATTGAATTTGATTCCGATGAAATTTTATAATTCTGAGAATGCAAAAATAGTTTCAAGTTACTTAGTGTTCACCGCTCCCCATTGTGTAATTTTTTTCAGTAGCTCGACTTGCTGAGTGTACCTTTATGCTAGTGGCTTTGTGATCAAGCTGGCCTAAACCTTATCTTCGACCTAATTTATAGACGTCTAGGCATATTGACAGCCCTTCTGTTGTGTATACCTGGTTTGGTTGATACCCCAATCAAATTGGCACCAGAGTGGATGTTGATAGTATGTTCGGGCACACAATGTATACCATGGAGGGTGGCCAAGTGGTGGACCTAGGAAATTGAATAATGAATTGTTCATAAAAGTAAGAGTATGGTTATAAATAAATTCCCGAAGCGTTAACCGTTCAAGTAAATTACTTCTTTGATTGGTGTTATTTTAACTTTAATTGTTTTTAACATGTAGCTTAGGACTAAGATTTTCATTCTAGTGATATTTTAATAAAAAGGTGTTCCGCACATCTTCGTGATATTTTTGTGGTTACTAACTTTTGTTTTGCAGGATGGTGGGCCCATTAACGTTTTATAGGTTTGGCTTACCATAAGTAGATTGCTAAGTATGAAATTCGTAGCAGCTTTGAGTTTTGGGCAAGAAACTACTTGCCACCACATAAATGGAAATTACTCTATTGTCCAGATATGTATGTAGAACTACCTGTCTTGGGTCAAGAGTGTTGTAGTGTGGTTTGTAGTTTACGGGTTCAAGTTGGATCCCTAACACTTGTTGTTTTGTTTAACTCATACCAGTCATGTGATTGAGAAATTATTCAGTGAGCCCGTCATGCCACGTCAGCATGCTAACGTGGTGTGACCATTTAATCCCACCCGAGTGTGTTATGCATTCGACGGCTTTTTTATATGAAACGTAGTCGAATGCATTTGTGCAGGTTTAGTATTTGAAAATTTTCTGTAGAGCTGTTGATGTCTTGGAGTTGCAATTATGTAGAATTGTACTTTGCATTTAGTTGTATCTTATTTATTTTTATTTATGGCATTGTGGACCATATTTGTATTATTGTAATAAGGATTGTATATTGGGTATTGTGAACGTTATAGGTACTCTGACCAATGGATGTATAGATTTTATTCTTATTTATTTTCTTTCCGCTGAACTCTGTAAGGAGGGTTTTATTTAATGAAAATAAAATTTCTTATGTAAATCGAAATGATATAATATTTATAATGAAACTTTATTTTTTATAATGAAAATGAATGTTTGGGAATACAAATTTAATAATAAAGGATTTTTCTTTAAACACAAGATCACATATTCTTATTCAATGAGTATTAAATACTATTTTCAATAAATTATCTGTTAGTTTGTGAGAGAATGTTACTCTCAAGATTTTGGCAATTGAATATTCGTCCGAATACATGCTCTTGATTGAATATTTAGTTATCCAAAATTCGGGGTGTGACAGCCTAGTCCATACCTGGGGATGCTAGGGCCTACTAGTCCCTACCTGGGGATGCTAGGGCCTAAGGTCGTGGGCCGGACTTAAGGCCCGTTTTTTTTTAACTGGTCACCGAGCCAGGCTTTTTTTTGCAACCATACTAGTGGCTATATATCCAAAAGAAAATATGAATAAATCCATACTTCACAAGTTCAAATCTTAAATTTGGTTCTCAAACGATTTAACAGTTGTACGGCACAAGATGTGACAGTGATCGGTCGTACCGCATATTCCTTTATGCAATATAACTGACAAAACATTGTGATACAAATTTGAAATTCAAATTTGGGAAGAAAATAGTGTGTTTGATAACCCAATAAACAATTTTAGCACTTAATTTTTTTTATTGCGTTTGACAGTTTACTACTGAATTGATAAAGCATCCAAAAATTTGTTGAAAACTATAAGGGAAAAGATTCAATTGAAATTATTCAACAAATGTTGTCTATTTAAGTGCTTAAAATACTATTTTCAGTATTATAAATACAATCGCTTAAAATATTCATTACTTTAAATTCAATCATAATTTTAAGTACTTATTTTTTAATTTTATCTAACGAAAGAAAATATTGTCACTAAAATCCAAAACACACGTCTTTCCCTCTCAAGGAAATAAATTTATATGAGTAGTAGGAAGCTAAAATCACTCCCTTTTACAAGCAACATTTGGATTGTGGCAAAAGAACAAGGTGTATATCTAAACAAGATCAATAAAGTGCAGTTAAAACTCAAGGGTACTTTCGAAGAAACAACTTTGTATGGGAGAGGCAACAATTTTCCCTGTTAGTGTCTTCCAAGTGAGATACACATATATATAGCAGGTGACCCCTCGGTGTCGGCTTTATGAATAGACACGTTTCGATCATGGATTGGTCACCATCACCACATATCAAAAATTCACTAAGTTGACCGTATCAAGACCCACATGTCAACCTATTCAAGTACATGCCATGCCACTATAATGTGTTAGTGGATTAAGTAGGATACATGTTGAATTTCTTCCAAATGGTGAACAGTCAAAAGTAAAATATTGGTTTTGGAAAAGAGTAAGATCCGTTTAATAAAATTAGAAATTAAATATTGAAATTAAGTGTTCAATTGTAAGTATCGAATGTTTTAAGCGATCGAATTTACAGTATTGAAAATAGTATTTTAAGTATTAAAATAGATTGTATTCAGTGATTATTTTCAATAGAAATTTTATCCTTAATATTTTAGTAGTTTTTTTTGCTGTTTTTTCAATTTAAGTGATATATTATCAAACTCACTAAAAAAGAATAATGATGAAAATTTTTATTTTCAGCACTTAATTGGGTTATTAAACACACCCTAAGTAACAGTCAGACTCTAAAGAGGGCGCCCTCTCTTTATTAAAGAAAGGACTTCTGTTTTGACCGTCGGATCGTGTTTTCATTAATGACAGTTTTGTCAATTTCACAATTTTTAAACACAATCTGACGGTTAAAACAGAGGCACTCTCTTTAATAAAGAGATGATGCCCTCTTTAGAGATTTTTCGCCCTAAGTAATATTTTTATCAAATTTTGAATCTCAAATGCATCTCAAATATATGTGGTAGTGGATCTACTAGATTTTGATTTGAAGATGTTGAAGTGGTCCTATCAATATTGAAGATGATCACACTATAACACGTATTTAGAAAATATTTAAGATACAAAATTTAAAAAATATAAGAATACTGTGTGAAAATTAGTTTTCTGGTCAAAGTCGAGAAACAAGTCGAGAACATTTAGGATTTGTTTGGAGAACTATTGAAAACTTTAATACTTAGGTTGTATCAGAATATTAAATCAATTTGAAAAATTACTGTCAAATGCCAACCCCTTTTAATTCTTTCAATTTAAGAAACTCAATAAATAAGTAAAAGAAAGTACCACAACTTTTTACTTCAAAAGTCAATGAATGGGCAAATGCTTCTATACAATCAAGTGATTTGATTGTAAATTATTTGATATGTAATGGTAAAAAATATTTGTGCCACGGTTACAAATGTTATTTATCATATGTATAAAGGTTTTTCTTACCATCGTACAAAAAGTTATTTTTATCATGGGTACAAAGCTCCCTTATTACGGTACAAAAGGTCAGAGGGATAAAGTTTATTTATCATGCATACAAAGCTCCCTTACTAAAATTACAAAGATTTCTTACCACGGATGAAACAAGTGGTTTTGATTTGGTACATACATTTTTGTAAGGGTGTAGTATTTTGTTTTCTTACTACAAACATTTCTTAGTGAATGATTGTAGAATTTTCCTATAAAAAGACATAATCTTACATCTATTTTTCAAGTCGTCATTTGTACATCATCCAATAAATAAATTTAGTGACTGATATGTCCAAGATTATCCAGTCATGAAGTCAGTCTGTCACGTCACCGGGAGCTGCTAGTTACTTCGGTAACGGCGCCAAAAGCTCAGTTCGTCAGGACTGCCCGGTTCGTGCCAATGGTCCGGGCACGAAAGGCAGCGGCGTCCCGTGGACCTGGCCTAACCAGCAGTTTCCTAAACTAGCTGCAAGAGGGAATGTGGCAATTTCCTAAACCGCTTAGGAAACTCTCCCCAAATCATGCAAATCAATTGTAATCAAATTAGGCTTCCTAATCTAACTCGCTTACCATGTATGGGTGGACTCTTGCACCTATAAAAGAGCCCACCTACCCTGTCTACAGGGATCCGAAGAACTCTCTAGCTAGCAATCATAGAACACAGAATTCACCATTGTACGCATATACCCGGCCGGTATTACTGGTAGTGTCGCCCCTCTTTGTTGGGTCACTAGGCCCGCCGGTGATCTGCTAGTGAACGTGCACAAACGCAACCGTGGACGTAGATCACCTTGTTAACGGGGCCGAACCACACATAACTTGCTTGTGTCTTTTTCTTTCTTTAGATCCTTCTTACCAATTTTTGGCATCATCAGTTTGGCGCCGTCTGTGGGAAACCGACTGTTCCTCTCAAAAACAAATACTGACTGATCAACATGCCGCCTAGAAGGAGTAAGAAGGCCATTACCCAGCCCGGTCAGAAGGATTCGCAGCCCGGGCGATCGCCTGCCTCCTTGACCACTGAACAGGTAACGGTAGCGCTGGCGCAACTCTTGGAGGGCCAGCGGCGAACGCAGAAATAAATTGAGATGCTTTGGCCCAGCAGGAAAAGCGTCCTGCATCAGAAGGTCAGCCCGAGAAAAGCGCCCCTGTTCAGGAGCCCGCTCGGGTACGAAGGCAAGCCCGTTCCACCCCGGTGTCCCTACCGAACTGGGAACGCCTTGGTGACAGCGAGCGTAGCCAGGCAACCAGGCTCGCGGAGGCAAGCTCGGCCCAATCCTCGCCTGGTAGAGGATGCCAGAACTATCATCAACCGGCTGCGCGCGGCCAGAGGGGAGGAGCCAGGACGGATGGCCCAAGAATCAGCCAAATATCCTCCGACCCGGAGCCAGGAGGACCTTAGGCACACGATTACTCTGACACGGAGCTGGGCTTTATCCCCAAGGTCGACGCACTTTGAGGAAGAGGCCTTGTCATCCGATCCGACCTACCGCTAGGATATAGAGAAGGAACTCGGACGGGATGATGTTAAGGCCTAGTTGGAGGAACTGCAATAGCAGATTGAGAGGTTGAGCTGCAAGATCGGCCAAGACCTCACCAACACGGAGACGGACTCACCCTACGCCGCTAGGGTGACGTAGTTCCCTATCCCACGGAAGTTCAAACCCCCTCGCCTCAGCTCCTACGACGGCACAAGGAGCCCGGTGGACCACATCCGAACCTACAAGGCTCAGATGGCACTGGTCACCATGGTAGACGAGCTACTGTGCCTGGCCTTTCCCAGTACCCTTAAAGGGCCAGCAGCACAGTGGTTCCTTGCTATAATGCCCCGGTCGGTTGTTGACTTCAAAGCCCTCAGAAAGTTGTTCATCAGCCAGTTTGTCGGGATGATCGATCGGTCACAACCGGACACTCAGCTGCTGCCCGTCAAGCAGCGCAAGGGGGAGTCCCTAAGGGAGTATGTGGACCGTTTCAACCAGCAAAGGCTTCAGATTCGCAATCTTAATGAAATGACTGCAATTATGGCCTTCTGTTCGGGAGTTCAACACACCAAAGTGCCCACGTCATTTCATCGTGACCGACCGGCAACCCTGGTGGAGCTCTCGAAGAGAGTTGGTAAGTACATAGACACCGAGGAGTTCCTGAAAGCGAAGCGTTTGGGGTCAGCCCCCAATTGCTTTTACACCCCTTTCCCGGCCCGTACAAGAAGTCATGGCCGCCACCGAGGCACAAAGGTTGCTTCAACAGCCAGCAAAGCACAAAGCCCCGCCCGGGAAGACGAATCGGGACAAGGTTTGCCGCTTCTATAGAGACCATGGCCACAACATAGAGGACTGCTTCAAGTTAAAGATAGTAATTGAAAAATTGATCGAGCAAGGTCATCTTGCAGAGTACGTCGCAACAGATCGACAACCTGCGCAAGGAGCCCGAGCTCCCGGTCAAATACCGCCTCTCGGTCAAATTAATGTGATCTCTAGAGAAATGTCAGTCGGCAAGGAAGAGTTATGCTCAGGCATCCCGAGCAGATGTCTGGCATGTCCAATCCACCGACTCCCCGCTGACCGACATATTGACGTTTTCCTCCGACGACGTGAAGGATATCCACTACCCCCACGATGACCCGCTAGTTGTGACGCTTTCTATAGCCAACTATATGGTCAAGAGGGTGCTGGTGGACACGGGTAGCTCATCCGACATCATGTTCACATCGGCGTTTGATCAGCTCGGGATATCCAGGGATCGGCTTCGGCCGGTTGCTATCCCCCTGGAAGGATTCAATGGCTCTAGCACACAACCGCTCGGAACAATCGAGCTCCTTGTTCTCATGGGGACCTACCCTCAGCAGGCTTCCGTGCTAACAAATTTTGTGATCGTGGAAGCCCCGTCGGCCTACAATGTCATTCTTGGGAGGCCGACCCTCAACAAGGCCAGGGCGGTCGTCTCCACTTATTGCTTAACGGTGAAGTTCCCAACTCCTCAGGGACCCGGAAGCTTGCGTGGAGATCAGACAACCGCCCGGAGTTGCTATGTCAGCTCGTTGCGCCGGGGGACTATCAGCAAAACATTAAACGTCCAGGGGATGGACCCCCGGGACCAGAGTGACACGATAGGTCCGGTAGAAGAGTTGGAAAGAGTGATGTTGAATCCCGAGTACCCATCAGCATTGGTACCCTACTGGAGCCCGGCCTGAAGGAAAAACTGATTCAGTTCCTATGGCAAAATTAGGATGTTTTCGCTTGGAGTCATGAGGATATGCCCGGGATTGACCCCCGGATAATGTCCCATCGTCTTAATGTCAGCCCAGATTGCCGGCCAGTGAAGCAGAAGAGAAGGGCATGGCCCTCGAGAGGCAGACAGCGGTATCCGAAAAGGTGGAAAAGCTCCTGAAGGCAATGTCCATCCGGGAGGTCCACTATCCCAACTGGTTATCTAATGTCGTTCTGGTCAAGAAAAGCAACGGAAAGTGGAGGATGTGTGTGGACTTCACCGACCTCAACAAGGCCTGCCCCAAGGATTGCTATCTGTTGCCCAGGATAGACCTCCTTATGGATTCCATGGCCGGTCACTCACTCTTCTCGTTCATGGATGCCTATTCGGCGTACAACCAAATCAGCATATACCCCGGGGACGAAGAGAAGACTGCATTCATCACTGACCAGGGGACTTATTGTTACAAAGTTATGCCATTCGGCCTCAAGAATGCCGGGGCCACCTACCAACGCCTGGTCAACTACATGTTCAAGGACCTGATTGGGAAGTCTATGAAAGTGTACATGGATGATCTGCTGGTCAAGAGCTGGACGAGTCCGACCACCTTGAACATCTGACCGGTGCCTTAAGCATTTTGAGAAAATTCGGGATGAGGTTGAACCCGGCCAAATACACCTTCGGCGTCTCATCCGGGAAATTTCTGGGCCATCTAGTCAGCAGACGGGGGATTGAGGCTAACCTCAAGAAGATCCAAGCCATCATCAACATGCGGTCGTACAAATCGACGAAGGAGGTTCAGAACTTAGCCGGACGGGTGGCCGCATTGAACAGATTTGTCTCCCGAGCTATCGACCGGTGCCTGCCATTCTTTAAAATCCTCCGTAAGACGTTTCAGTGGTCAGAAGAGTGCGAAGAGGCGTTCCAGGAACTCAAGAAGTACTTGGCGTCCCCTCCTTTACTCTTAACACCCGTGCCGGGGGAAGAATTGTTCTTATACCTGACAGTGTCACCCTCAGTGGTCAGCTCAGCACTCGTTAGGGAAGAGCACGGGATACAGTTCCTAGTGTACTATACCAGCAGGGCGCTCTAAGGGGCAGAGAGCAAATATTCCCGTATCAAAAAACTGGCGTTCGCCCTCATCACCTCGGCCCGAAGGCTCCGTCCGTACTTTCAGGCCCATGTCATCGTGGTCCTCACAGACCAACCTCTCTATAGGATCCTAAGCCGGCCCGACACGTCTGGGAGGCTCGTCTAGTGGGCCTTAGAGTTGGAAGAATTTGAAGTGGTCTACCGACCCCAGACGGCCATCAAGGGACAAGCGTAGCAGACTTTCTGGTTGAGTTTACGTACCCAGAAGACCCGGTTGAAGAGTTTGAGCCGCCGGCCCTACCGCCCGGGTTTCAGGCTGACATCCCTACCTGGGCACTGCACGTGGACGGTTCATCGAATCAGCAAGGCAGTAGGGCCGGGATCATCCTAACTACCCCCGACGGCATCCAGCTCGAGTACGCGCTAAGGTTTGGGTTCTGTGCCTGCAACAACGAGGCTGAATACGAAGCCCTATTGGTCAGATTGCAATTGGCCATTTCTATGAGTGCACAACAGGTCCAGGGATACAGCGATTCCCAGCTCGTGGTCAATCAGGTCAACCAAGAGTACGAAGCGAGGGAAGACAACATGGTAGCCTACTTGGCTCTTGTCCGAGCGGTTTCCCAGAAGCTCCGGGGATTTTTCATCACGCAGATACCCAGAGAGGAAAACACCAGGGCCGATCGGTTGGCCCGCCTTGCCTCATCTTCTGAGTCAGACTTGCCCGGGATAAGGATAGAATATCTACCCGAGCCAAATGTGATGAACTCAGAAGGCATGGAAGTAGATCCGGTCACCCTGGCACCCAGCTGGATGGACCCGATCCTGGAATTCTTGACAACAGGTGCACTACCAGACGAGAAAGAAGAGTCCCGCCGGGTCAAGTACCGGGCGGCCCGATACCATCTTGCTGACGGCATCCTCTACAAGAGGGGATTTTCTATCCTGTACCTCCGCTGTGTCCACCCCGCATAGGTCGTAGCAATATTATTTGAAATCTACGAAGGAGTATGCGAGAATCACATCGGAGGCCGGGCACTCTCCAGGAAGGCCCTATTGCAAGGTTACTACTGGCCAACCATGGCCCGAGATTCTGAAGAGTACGTCAGAAGGTGCGATAAGTATCAAAGATACTCCCCTATGATCAACCGACCGGGAGAGCTCCAGACACCAATCCATAGCCCCTGGCCGTTCACCTAGTGGGGTATTGACATTGTCTATCCCATGTCGATGGGAAAAGGACAGGTCAAGTTCGCCATCATCGTTGTTGATTACTTTACCAAATGGGCAGAGGCCTAGCCCTTGGCAACAATAACCGAACGGAAAATGGAAAGCTTCGTGGAAAGGAATATCCTCATTAGGTTTGGCATCCCCCGGGTCCTGGTCAGCGATAATGGCAGACAATTCGACACCCTTATCTTTAGGCAGTTCTGCTCAGGCTACGGGATACTTAATCACTATTCCTCCCCTGAGCACCCTCAAGCCAATGGTCAAGCCGAGGTGACAAACCAGACATTCTTGCAGTCAATTAAAACAAGGCTTGAAAGCACCAAAGGGCTGTGGGCTGAAGAATTTCCAACCCTCCTGTGGGCCTACCGCACTACACCCCGAGCGGCAACAGGTGAGACGCCGTTCTTTTTAACCTACGAATTCGAGGTGGTGGTCCCCACAGAGCTCGGGTTGCCTACGTATCGGGTGGCGAGTTTCAGTGCGCCAGACAATGAAGAAGCTCTCAGATCAGAACTGGATCTAGTGGAGGAAAAAAGAGACCGAGCCTATCTAAAGGTGGCAGACTACAAGAAACGGGTCTCGCGATATTACAACAGCAAGGTGAAGCATCGAAGTTTTCAAGTGGGAGACCTCATCCTTAAGGCAGTGAACTAGTCCACCCGAATCCTGAGCCATGGAAAATTGGTGCCAAATTGGGAAGGCCCGTATAAAGTAACTCAAGTCAACCGACCGGGAACTTACTGGCTGCAGAGCCTGGACGGGCACGATCTCTCTCATCCTTGGAATGTACAGCACCTCCGCAAGTACTATCAGTAACACTTGGCCACGGGTAATTTAGCATTGGTAGGGAAAAATTTAGCATTGTAGCTCTAATTGAGCAACTGTTATAAATTTTTGTTTTTAAATAAAATTGAATAGTTTACTTTGTAAATTTACTCCTGTTAGTATCCCGTGCAACGCAGAAAAATCCTCGGGCCTAACCCCAAGACATGAAAGACCTTGGCTAACAACCAAGACAGAAAAGACCTCGGGCTCCAAACCCAGGCACAAAAGACCTCGAGGTCACCCCCGAGGCACCGGCTTCGCTTAGGTCCAACCGACGATGGGGGCAAACCCCTAGGTGGCTGATGATGGCAAGCTTCAAAGGACCCTGCAACCACCCATGTTCCAGGTCGGTTCCTACGGTCACTCCTCACCATGCCCCCACCTTCGCAGAACGCTCGGGGGGCAAGGGGATACCAGACCCAAATAGGAAATTACACAACGCTTTGCTTAGGTCTAATCGACGACGGGGGCGAACCCGTAGGTGGCCGACGATGGCAAGCTTCAAAGGACCCTGCAACTACCCATGCTCTAGTCAATTTCCTACGGCCACTCACTCCTGCACTCCCGCCTTAGCAAAATGCTTGGGAGGCAAGGGAACATTAGGCCAGACCAGGAAATCACACCAGTCACTAAAAGAACTTGGAATCCTGACATTCCTAAATACTTATAGTGATCAAAGATAGACATCCCGGACGGTAAAACAGGATACTCCTATAATACACTAGGACCTCCCGGACGGTAAAACAGGATGCTCCTATAATACACCGGGACATCCCAGATGCTAAATAGGACAAGTTCCTATGGTACACTGGGTAATTACCTTTAAAAGAGGTCGAGAAGACCAGGTGTTCTACTGGTTACAATCCTAAACCATTTGCTAAGGCAGGGGCTTAGGTCGGCTAAAAATCGGGCGGATACTAGCAATCACAAAGAAGGCAAAGTGCAGACAATAGTAAGCAGTTAATAGAAAGAAATTGGCCTCGAGGGCCTTTTAATTAATTACAAAGTATGTACATTGCTTGGGGGGCAATTATAGTAGCCTTCCCAAAAAAAAAACACACACACACACCCAGAGGTCATGGGTTGTCCAGGAAGACCAAATCTTCCTCCCCAACGGCCTCCTCTTCCATAACAGGGTCCCCGATTGGTGCAGCTTCAGCAACGACATCGGCGTCAACTTGGCCCTCCTTCCAGTAACTGGACTCTGCCCACGAGTAGCCAGACAGGTCCGAGTCGGGGTGGTTGGCAGCAGCCCGCTTAGCCAAATCTGCGTAGCCAGTGAGGAATCCTGCCTCGAACTCCTCCTCGGCGTCCTTGGCTTCAGCATCCCGAGCGGTAGTGAGCTCAGAAAGTGTAGTCGTCATGGCCGCCAGGTTTTTCTCGACAGTGATCCTCCCGGCTTTCGCGGCTGCAGCTTATATCTCTGCAACCTTTCGGGCAGCCCGCTCGGTTGAGAGAGAGTCGCGGGTCTCCCCCAGCTCCAGGGCTACTGCCCGGGACTTTTCATCCTCCATGGAGAGAGCAAACACCGCGGACTCCCAGGCAGGCTTCTCCATCGACAAGGCTGCCTCCGCAGCAGCTAACCTCTCGGCAACACCGAGAAGGGTAGCTTTAGCCCCTGCCGCAATGCAGCCAACCTGCAAGATCAAAACAATGTCAGTATACATATGGAAGAATGACTAATGCTCATGTTACAGAATGACTTACCATGTGGCTGATGCTATAGAGCCAACCGATTATGGCCTCAGGACTCAGCAGAGTACATTTGTCTATCTGACTCTGTAGTAGCCCGGGTCAGACCCTTGGACGTCGTCCGCCGTCTCGACCGCCGGCCTCGAGGAGGGACCCGCGCGAGCTGTCTCCTCCATGCTGGGGAAGGAGACCCCGGACAGCTTGGCGACAGGAGGAAGAGGTGATGGTGCGGCAATAGTAACACCGGGTGTCGAGGTTGCAGCAGCCTCCCTCTCTGCCCGAATCGAGATCCCCCGGGAGATCCTTTTTGAGGGGCTGGCCCTCGGTGGGGTTTTGCTTCTTCCTCTTCTAGCCGGCCCGTGCCATCAGGGCCGCCTCCTTTTCCTTCAGAGCCGCCGCACTCTTGGGACCCATTTCTATAAAACCGAGGAAGAGCGCATGAGAGCTCAATAAAGTGCCAAATAAAAAAATGAGTAACCGGAAAGTCAAGTAACGAAGTTTGCCAGTAATGATTGACGGGAATATGGGAGCTACGAAGCAATGCTTGGGCTCGTAAGAAACCTTCGGGTTTCCCGACCAGATCAGCACCTTATTGATGTTGGTCGGGTCCTCCACCAAAGACAAGATCCTCGCTTGGTACTCGTAGGGAAGACTGGGCGAGTCAACTGATCCCACTGCAAAGCAAAAATACAAATGGGTTAGTCGTGGTAAAGCAAAGAGACTAATCATGAAAGGAAAGTGATTGGGCTTACTCCTCAACATCCTCGCCCAGGAGGTCCTCAACTGTACACCCGATGCCTTTTCACATAGCCCCAGGGTGGATACTTGGAAGAATTTCTTCTTTTACCCCTTATTATTGCTCGGGCAGTTGACTATCATCTTCCACCCCTGCCTGGCCCCGAGCGAGAAGAAGCCGGACTCCCCGTGAACTTGGAATGGTGGGTCCAAAAGAACTCCTGCAGGGTAAGCTCGTACCCGAGGACTTGGGCCCACAAGGAAATAGACCCCATCAGATAGCGCCAACCGTTCGGGGCGAGCTGCCCTGGGGAGATCTCGAGGTAGATGAGTGCATCCGGGGCATTAGGATGGAGCGATAGGCGAAGGCCTGCCATAAAGGCATCCTCATACAAGGTAACGAAGCCTGATTCGTGGAAGTGAGCCTCACCGTCGTGGACCGACAGAGAGAAAGGGCCGGGAAATATCGTATCTCTCCCTAATACAACCCAAGTCAGGGACGCGCAGGGTGCTGATGATCAACTCCCAGGCGAAAATGACGCCGGGACTGTTCGGTACAGACCCTTCGTCGCCCGACCCCCGAGATGTCGAGGCCACAGGAGAGCCTCGGCACTTTTCCTCATGAGATGCCCGAGTAGGGATCCTTCCCTCACTGTGCTGATCAGAGGGGGCCAAGGAATGAGGGTCTAGGCTTGTGCTCAGGGTTTCCGATCGTGACTGCTCGTCTTTCGATCGGGATGACGAGTTGAAGTCGGAGTGGCACATATCTAATTTTGCAGTGGACCTAGGAGGTAGACGACGACCTAAAAACGGGTCAAGGACTCCAAGCCTGAGATACAAGGGAGGCAGATCTAATAACCTGAAGGGCAGGTCGTACAAGACTCTGGACGAAAAGTAACACTCTCTCAAGAGTCTCCCGGGAACACCCGTTCGGTCCAACTGCCCTAAAGTACCTCCTGATTGGAAGGAATAACAGAACCTAAGAAAAGAAAAAATCCCACCACCGTTCTGACTTAAGTGGGTTCGCTCCCTCCAGGTTCGCTCAGAAAAGAAGAAGAGAGTGAAGAACTGAAGACAGAAAGGAGAGACTTACAAAGTTTAGCACAGAAAAAGGATCGGGAATCTTGCTCGGGATCTTGTTTGCTCTCAAACCACTCGGTAATCTCTATCACTTGGTAGCAGGAATTGAAGAAATGATCAAGTGTTCCTTATATAGGAATAATGGGTGGTCCAGATCAATCAGATCCAATGGCTCAAGAGTTTTTCCACCAAAAGCCGTCCAATAGCTGTCGCCTCGGGCACGTGAAGGGTCGCCTCAAAAGGCGCGCGCATAAAATGCGTGATATGACGGTCCGATTACCACGCAATTGTTCGGTTACCTTTGAACTGACTTTGATGGATCCTGACCAGGCCAACTACTCCCTAACACGTGGCAAAACCAACACCCGGGCTCCTCTCTGTACCAGTCAGTTATTCCACCGGGTGATCTGGAAGGTGGGTCCCCTCCCAAGCAGCATTCCCGGAGGGTATCCGGACGGTTCCCAGGGCAATCTGATTTTTGATCCTCACCCGATGAAGCATCCAGTTAGTTCCCAAAATGGGGGGCGCTGATATGTCCAAGATTATCCAGTCATGAAGTTAGTATGCCACGTCACCAGGAGGTACTGGTTACTTCGGTAACGGAGCCAATAGCTCAGAGATCCCGAGGTGTTCGTCAGGATCGCCTGGTTTGTGCCAACGGTTCAGGCATGAAAGGCTGCGGCATCCCGTGGACCTGGCCTAACCAGCAGTTTCCTAAACCAGCTGCAAGACTGCAAGAGGGAATGTGGTAGTTTTCTAAACCGCTTAGGAAACTCTCCCCAAATCATGCAAATCAATTGTAATCAGATTAGGCTTCCTAATCTAACTCGCTTACCATGTATGGGTGGACTCTTGCACCTATAAAAGAGTCCACCTACCCTGTCTACAGGGATCCGAAGAACTCTCTAGCTAGAAAGCATAGAACACAGAATTCACCATTGTACGCATATACCCGGCCGATATTACTGGTAGTGCCGCCCCTCTTTGTTGGCTCACCAAGCCTGCCGGTGATCTGCTAGTGAACGCGCACAGACGCAACCGTGGACGTAGGTCACGTTGTTAACGGGGCCGAACCACACATAACTTGCTTGTGACTTTTTCTCTCTTTAGATCCTTCTTACCAATTTTCTGCATCATCAGTGACTAAATTGTTGGGTGGTCTTGGGCCTTCTCAACTCCAAAAACTAGCTTTTTAGCTTTTGTGGTTGAGAAAGCCCAAGACTATCCAACACTAGTATCAGAGCCCAGGTTACAATATCTCGGTCCAATAGTCACAAGGGAGAGACTGGTCGAAGGTTTGCCGATCAAAGGCCCAATGTGTGAGGGGGAGATTGTTGGGGTTTCCCACATTGATTATGAAAGGGGCTGGTGGTCGGTTTATAAGTGTGAGGGAAAGCCTCGCCTCATAAGCTAGCTTTTGGGTTTGAGAAGGCCCAAGACCACCCAACATAAATATGATGCACTTCGTATTTTTTTTTAAAGAAAAGAACTGTGTTCTAGGAAGGAAATGATAAGAGTGGAGGGGGTGTTTAAACTAGTGGATAGGCTGGCAATAGGCATGTCAATGGACCGGATCTTGGCTCAGATCTAATTGGGATCTTGTACTTTTTGACGGATCTGAGGCTTTTTTTTTTTTTAGATCCAAATCCATATCCAAATCAGAATCCGTTTAGAATGTTAGGTTGACGGATCGAATATGGTTTTGTGGTAGCCGATCCCCCTAAGATCCGAATCCGAATAAGAATAAACTATGCATAAAAAATATACATACAATACACTAGATACGATTACTATTACATACAAAATTAAACTACGTATGTAGTATACACTAGATTATACATATTTACTTTCAGTGGTATATTATTTTGAGTTAAAGATAGGATTTTTCTACCTAATCAAGTGTCTTGATGAGTTAAACGTTGATTGATTTTTGTGTATGCGTAGAGAAAAATAATAAAAATATTAGTTTTTATGGTAATACTATAATATATACAAGTAGCTAAGTTGTCGTTTTAGATCCGACAAATGAATTCAAATATCCAGATCCGATCAAATCTGGACATGGATTAAACTAGGCAGATCCGACGAATAAATAAACTGGATCTAGATAGTAGAATTTTTAACGAATCTGGATCTAATTTGTGTGAATCCAGTCTAGTACTTATCCGTTTACAGGCCTAATTGACAAGTTTCTCTTTGCTTTGATGAGAAAATGCATCGATACAGCCGTGATCATTCTCTTGGTTGCAAGAAGTCAGTCTTCTACATATTTGTTTAGGGTCAGGTTTGTATTAGACGAGAATTGAATACTCAATCTTGCATTTTTGCCAATAGTTTTTTTTAATTTGTTATATTTTAGGAACAATACTTTAGTAAAGTTTTCAAAAATGTTTTCTACTGTTTCTCTTTGTGATCGATTTATGTGTATGTTGTGCACATGTTCAATGACTCACTAGTATGTCAATCATCACTATAAACAACAAGAAACATCACAGAGGAACTTCACTGAAGTTTTCCCTTAATGCAGTTGTTTAAAGGCTTAGCCAAAATATTTGACCATATTTACTCTTAACATTTTTTTTTTGGATGTGCTGAAAAAAAAAAGTTGCAAAAAAAAAAGTTTGAGAAGGGTAACCATAGTTGACCTCTCTCTCTCTGGGCGTGACTATAGCAGCCTCCTACCTGCAGAATTAGGATTCCTCGATGGGAGACGCTCCCATAATAGGCACATTAATCAACGAGCATGTTTGGATATAAAGCTGTCCCGACCCTGCGCCTTGCCGAGGCACCACAATAAGAATCTTGTTGTGCAGGACCAATCGTCAAGTAAACTTGGGGTATAACTCCGTAAGCCGAGTTTTATGATAACAAATCTACTAATTTCATCCGCCAATTCATTCACGAGACTTACCTGCACACAACAAAAGCCCAAACAACCAGACCACCCACCTCCGTAGTATACATACTCCTATAAATCGCACGAATTGCAGCCTTACTTTAGTACAATGTTCTCTTTTTCAGTTTTTTGCTGCCAAATTTTTTACCAGGCACATGCATTTAAATGCTACGAGATATTTCTACAATAACATCATACCATATCCAAATTTTATTGCTTTGATTGTATATTTTAAATAAATTATGCTATGACACGTGTCATCACCCGAGTAAAATTTATCATCTTCATTTGGCGTTTCACTTTTTCTACTAATAATTCAAATATGGGAAATGTTTGGTACACACACTTTTTGACACATTTTTTGACACACTATACTCTAAACACATGTACCTTGTGCTGTTTGAATTTTTCACACTTTTCTATGCACCACATACACAACACAGAGTATATGCATTTAAAGCCGTGTGTCAAAAAGTGTGTATGTATCACTACTCTTCAAATATATTTTCATGGTTGGTTCATAGATTCTTGTTAGATTGTGGATTCCACTAGATTTTTGAATCTAACTAAAAGTGAAAAATAGGAGATTCTAAATAGGCTTGTCAACGGATCGGGTCTAGGTTCGGATCTAATCCGGATCCGACTCAGTTAAACGGATCTGAGCATTTTTTAGATTCAGATCCGGATCCGAATCCATATCCGAATGGAGTTGTATAAAAACGGTCCGGATATGGATTTAATAGATCCGATACGTCTAAGATCCGATCTGAATTTGTGATATTGTATGTGTGTTATATATATTATATAATATATGTTAGACAAATCTCTACCCTTGATTATTTTAATCCAACGGTAGACAGATGACACTAGTGAGAATGTGGAAATAACACTTGTTTTGCTATATGAAATTTGTGAAAAATGAATAATATTACATTTTTACAAGTAGGATTACTATTTGGATCGGATCGGATATTCAAACCGGATATCCGGATCTTAGCAAATCCGGATATGGGATAAAGCTCATAGAACCGTCGGATATTTGGATCAGATCCAGACAAAAATATGTTTGCAGGATCCTGATCCGGATCTGATCCGTTTACAGGCCTAATTCTAAATCCTCATTTGGAGGTGGTACTCTAAAATTTTATCAGAGGACTGATTAATATTTTTAAAATAACTAAACTAGCATATATATATATGGAGAGGATCTTAAACGCACTGGGTAGAGTGCACTTATCCAGTGCACTGACTTTTTAGTCTAAAAAATCCGCAGACTGTCTCGCTAATCCGCGCCCCGTCCTACCGCCCCACTTATCTACAAGTTTTTTAGGCTAAAAAGACAGTGCACTGGGTAGAGTGCACTTATCCAGTACACTTAGGATCCTCTCCCTATATATATATATATGTTTGTATATATGTACATGGTATATATCAAGTTATGAAGCATTTTTAACCTATTGCAGAATAAACCTTAAATTTATTTTTTTGTTATATTCATGTAAGTTATAAAAAAACATATGTATGCATACAAAATTATTGGCTCATGTTGATATCTAATTTATCATATTTATGTCCCTCTTAATAATATTTAATCAGCTTTTTATTTTAAGCTATTATTTTCTTGATCACTCTACAAGTTTCGAGATGTGGCAATTGAAATTTGCACATCATTTGTTTTGGCCTCCGAGGATATCATAGGCATTTAGCAATATTCCAGTTTCCCACAACCAAACGTGAATTTTAAATCCAATTAGAATCCACCAAATATTCTGTAGGGATTCAAATTTCTAGTAAAGTAATTACTGACATAATGAATCGTGGTAATTATAATCCATCTAAAATAATTCATGAACCAAATGGGTTGTAAGAAATTTACATTACTCAAGTCCTGAATTTTTTAGAAAATCAATTAATTAAAATTGTAATAGCGCGCATATATGTAAAATCAACATAATTAGCAGTAACACAAACAGACTTGGTACATTAAATATTAAAATTGATTCGCTCATGCAATGCACGGATCTGAAACTAGCTTGAAGTAAAAATCCATTTGAGTACACCAATTAAAAAAGATTAAGATAAAAAAACAAAAATAAAAAAAGGGGAGGAGGGACTAAATACCAATTTCTTAAATAGCCCTTCTTACATGACAAACCCAAACACCCACGTTAGGGAATGTACATATGGGTGATAGAAATAGAAAGCCTAAAACAAATAAAACAAAGAGCAATGATATTGCTGGAATATCTCAAATGCAATAAGAGTGATATCAGATGCAGTGTTGGTGGAATGACAACTGCTGCCACAGCATTTGATAGCGCTTCCATAGTACGTACTTGGGATGTCTCTTAAACTTTGAAACCATAGGCACTAAAAAATCAAATATATACACATATGTATAGATAGACAATGTAAGCGCACACGCGCACACGCACATATATATAAATATATATATATATATAAATTCAACTAGGAGGAGTTATTTGGCTTGGAAGATAGAAGCCAATGGAAGAAACTTTGGAGGGTTGCAACATCGGCTCTGTAGTGCTTTTGAGTGAACTCTAACAACTCGGACCATGTGAAATCAGGGTACTTCCTTGGCCCTTCTCTGTCAACAAGATCCTGTGGGGGTCTCACAACTTTGTCCTCCTTTGGGCACACGAAGAAAGCCAATGATCGTCTCTCTCTATCTCTATTCACCACTGCCCTGTGCAGGCAACTCTTGTATCTCCCATTAGATAGTGCCTACATAAATATATACATACATATCAAACAAAACAAAATTTATGTGTCATATATACCCATATATTTATATATACGAGTAATGTTTGGGGTACACCCTTACACACCGCACCTCAGGGTGTGGATGTTTTTTAGATGTATAATAGTGTACTCCTAGCATTGTTGTATATATATATATATATGTCATCATCATCACTGCAACACCCATTCTATGTATCCATAATTCAATATATGTATGTAGGTATAAGATTGCACGTCATTACTTAAATGTACACATATGCAAAAAACTTTAAAAATAGAATACTCGTATTTATGCAAATATATATATATATATAAATATAAAATGTGTGTGTATTTGTACATACATGCCTATCTCATAGTCATGGGCTCCATAAGGTTTTGAATTGTTCCATTGGCAAATTCTCATTTACTAAGGGTCTATTATCATGTCTTAGTGATGGGAAATTATTAACTGCATGCTATCAAAGATAGATAGTGGAGAGAATTGTTACAATTTACACACACACATATATATATATATACAAATATTTTCTAAAGACGGCTACCTCTCTTTATTAAGGAGAGAGGCTCTGTTTTGACTGTCGGATTGTGTTTAAAAACTGTAAAATGACAAAACTGCTATTAATGAAAACACGATCCAACGGTCAAAAACAGAGGCCTTATCTTTAATAAAGAGAGGATGCCCTCCTTAAAGCCTGACTATATATATATATATATATATATATGAGAAATGACACTATGTTGCATTTTGAAATTTTGAATTTTTAAATGAACACAAAAACACACGTCACATTATCAAAGTAATGACAATAAAGTTATTTTACAAATAATTTATAGTTGGAGCTAGTTATTATACAAACTTAATTACTCGCTACATATACCTAAACCACTAATGATTCTGAATGTACAAATTCTAAATGCAGTCAGGTATGTTACAAGCTCTTATAAAGACTTTCCTATAAAATTACTAAATTACTTTAATGTCCTTATTACTAGCTATTTTAACATATATTAGCCACTTTTTTGAGCTCAAAATTCAATTCAATGTACAATACTTCGGTGGCTTTGGCGTTGGTAGGGACCACTTGTCTTTTAAAAAATCTCATTTAACATTTGAATCCTAATAAGCATAACAAAGTACTGTATAGCATGACCCACTTGTCCTATTTCTGTCTTTTTCTCTAAAGTGACGTTGAAGAACATAATCAAGTTCTTTGTGGTCGAGTGGTAAGCTTTTTGAGTATACTACTTAAGAGGTTTAGTGTTCGAGTCATGGGGAGCGTGGCCATTAGAGTATTCACCCGGCGCCTCCAGATCTCGGGGGATTAATCGAGGTGCGCGCAAACTGGCCCGCACACACCCAATAAAAAAAAAAGACGTTGAAGAACATAAATCAAGTCATAGGAGTTCACCATGAATGTATTAAGTATCAGAAACTTTGGATTATTAGACAGAAATTTTAAAAAAGTAAAAAAAAAAAAAAAAAGATAAAGAAAGCATAAGTACTATTTGTGAATGCCTATATATGTGTACATATAAGAGTAGAGAATACTAAATTAGAGCTAAAGTTAAAATACAAAGACCTCGATCCCTTGTTGTATGATCTTCTTCAAATTTTATAGTTGAGTAATAATTTCTTGTTAATTTTTTCATTCAGATTTTTTATAATAACCGATTTACCTTTACAATATTTAATTAAGTTTTCATATACGTATGCGAAATATTTTTATTTTGTTTTAAGGGTATATATACTTGTACTTGTTCGTGCACCATTTTTCCAATTGTTAAAGTTCTATATCTGATGTGAGAGGACATGAGAGGACTGTAATTTTGCACACCACATTAGAGGTCCTTTGAGATAGGTCCTTCCACTTAGCTAGTGGAGATCACTGAAATTATCCCAACAATAATGTAATACGAAAACGTCGAAAAGACGGTGTTATAATCATTTGTGAAAGCCTATATATATACACAGATTATAAAAATGAAGATATATATAGATATATACCATGAATGTATCACCAATATTGATGACAAGGGCATCGGGTCGAGGGCGGACAGCTTGCCATTTGTTATTTGTAAAGACTTCAAGCCCTCCAACATCATCTTGATGAAGTATAGTGAGAGAAGTTGGATCACAATGAGGACCTGTACCAAGTGTGAGACTTGGTTCTTTGCAAGATGGGTAGTAGTTGCACCTCATTATTGAACCACCATCTTCAAAAAATCTCCTATAGTGCAACCTTTCTATCCCCAAGCTAATTGCTATGAGTTCCATAATCGCTAGAGATAGCTCCTTCATTGCTTCACAATACCTCTGATAGATCCAACTGTATAACAAGGAACAACTTTAAAAATTATCTCGTGTGACCATCATAATAGTGTGATATCGAATGTGATTTCTATTTTTCCAATTAATGCTGGAGAAATCACAGCGTGGGTTAGGCTTTCTTTGGAAATAACTCTTAGATTACTGTCCGTCACACCATTGTGATGTCGACTGAGATTTAAATATTTTTCTGGGTTCCACTGTGTTAGAAAAATCATAGTACGGAGTGTAGTTTGAGAGAACTTTTTGTTAGGCTTGTTTGGGAAGAACTCTAACTTAGACTTCAATTAATGGAAGTTATTCCAAGTGACGATTAAGTTTGACACCAACATCCATGACTACAGTTTCAGTATTTTGTAGGCTACACGTGGAATCCCCTTTCTCTGTAGGCTTTGTCTTATGTCAGCTAGAGTGACATGATATAGATGGGCTATTTCACTCTTATTATTCCTAGAGAGAAAGAAAATGAGAAGGTTAGAAATGTGATTCACTCATACACACACGCATATGTATATATATATATATATATATATGTAGTAGGATGAGTAAATCAAAGATTCTCTAAAGAGGGTCACCTGTCTTTAATATTAAAGAGAGGGCCTCTATTTTGGCCGTCAGATTGTGTTTAAAAACTGTGAAATGACAAAACTGCCATTAATGAAAAATACGATCTCACGGCCAAAACAGAGATCCTCTCTTTAATAAAAAGAGGACGCCCTCTTTAGAGCTGACTGTGTATAAATAGTCTCCCATCTAGATACAAAATAATATACACCTATCAAACCACGTTACTCTTACCCTGTCTCTTCAAAACCATCCCCTAAGACAGATTTGAAGTAGTCCACAACAAGGGGCTTGGGGCCATGCCCATGGTAGCCAAATGATAGAGTCTCTTTCCATGGCAATTTAGACGAAAAGCGGTCAGCATGGGCACCGGAATACCCCCAAACGCTGCCTTGTTTCTTCTGGGCATGTAACTTCTTTCCAACAGGCAGCTTGAAAAAGGCGTCCACTTGATCACACGCGTCGCGAAGAAGATTTGAATTGACACCATGGTTGATCACTTGGAAAAAGCCATGGTTCTCACAGGCCATTCTAACAAGCTTAGCGGCTTGTTTGGTTGCCTCTTTATCACCTTTGAAGAAGCCCTCTAAGTCTATCAGGGGCTCTTTGAGCTCTTCTTCAGTGTCAACTAAGTCCCCATGTGGCCAAATGAACTCTTTGGGGAAGTTTGGTTGTTTTTGGAGCAACGATAAGTCAAAATCCAGGCCCCCATTTTCTCTCTTATCCTTGAGCTCCAATGGAGGACAGAGAAGAAGAGTTGAGGCACTTGAATCCATTATGCCAGACAGTCTCAAGAGGCTTTGGAACCGAAGGACCTATTTATAGAACATGAAGACAAAGAAAGACTTAAGAGCCAGACAACAAAATAGGGAACCTAAATTATTATAAATGAGTAGTTCAATAGTTGAAAAAAAACGAGTAGATTATTGGGAGTGAGAAATTGAAAAATGGTCTTTCTAATTGCTTGAATTGTCCATTATTAAACTTTTAGAAGACAAAAAGGAAAAATTTAGACACCCTTTTCTTACTACATGTTTCTTTAGTGACAGGACAAAAACAAGTGTGGTCCATATGTATTTACTGGTATGGATACTATATATATACTAAATTATATACCTTACCTTGTAATTTCTAAACCCTTAATAAAGAGGCTTGAGGCCTACAATTCGTCAAATTATTAAATGAATTACCATTTTACCACCATTAAAATCTAAGAATTTGTATAATTGTGATTTTTCCTTCTTTGTCTCTTTATCCATACCTTTTGTATATGGCCTTTTTTTGGTTATTTCACGTATATCACACCTATCTATGTCAAGTTACGGGGTAAGGTTGAGAGAAAAACTAAAATTAATATAAAAAAAGTGAAAATACACCAATATATGTTGTTTGTCATTACCTTTTCATCCATTATTTTTTTCCTCCAATTGATACCTTAAGGATTCTTTGACATTAGTTATTCATCCGAATATGAAGTGGCCCACTACAAGAAAAAAAATCTTTTTTATGACTTTTTTTTTATTTTGGGCTAACGAGTGTATTAAAAAAAGAGTCATAACAAATACTTTTTTCTAACATATATGACTCTTTTTGCAAATATAGTCATAAGATTGGTAAGTGGTGTTTTATTTACGACCATTTTTTTATTAGTCATAAATAATAAGATTGTTTAGGACAGTTTTTTTAAAATGGTCATAAATAATAAGATTTTTTATGACAATTTTTTTGAAAATGGTCATAAATAATAAGATGGTCATAAATAATAAGAGTTTTTATGACAGTTTTTTGAAAATGGTCATAAATAATAAGAGTTTTTATGACAGTTTTTTGAAAATGGTCATAAATAATAAGACTTTTATGACTTCATTTTTTGGTAGTCATAAATATTCTTTATTTTTATGACTCTTTTTCTTTGAATTCTAGAATCAAACGTAAGTACTGTTTTGGTAAAAATAGTGAAAAAAGACGATATGCTAAGATTTTTAAAGCTAAGATTCTTTATTAGGGAAAGATCTTCTGTACAAAAATATTTTGTGAAATTTTACTTGGCATACACGAATATTATGTGAAATTTCACTAAATCTTTACATGAATATTAAGTGAAATTTCACTTAAATCGACCTTTGAGAGACTAGTTTTTAAGAAATTACTTTTTGAAATTGGACTATTAACACTTGATAGTTACTTTTAGTGTCACAAATTTAGATTTTATTAAGAATCATATTAAATTTTTTATGACAGTTTTTTGAAAATTATCATAAAAAATAAGAATTTTTATGACATGTTTGTGAAAAGTGTCATATATAATAAGTATTTAGAAAAGTGTCATAAATAACAAGACTTTTATGACTTCATTTTTGGGTAGTCATAAATATTCTTTATTTTTATGACTCTTTTTCTTTGAATTCTAAAATCAAAGTATTGTTTTTTGGGGAAAATAGTGAAAAAGACAATATGTTAAGATTTATAACGTTAAGATTCTTGATTAGGGAAATGTGCGCTGTATAAAAACTTTAAATGAAATTTCACTTGGTATACATGTAACACCCCGTATTTTCTTTATATAAATATTCATTTAAAAAAACAAAATAATGAGACAACCTAAATTTTTGTGTATACAACCATGGTTATTTATTTATATGTGTGTATTTATTTTATTCATTAATTATTGTGTGAAATTTTATAGAGCTAAGTGGTGGAATTAAGTTGTAAAAACTTACTTTGAACAAGTCATTGAAGAATTGATGTGTTTATTTTTTTGTAGTGATTATAGGCCCGTAAATGTGTTAATTTGTGTTTTTAACATTTAAATTAAGTACCCGGGTTATGTACAACCATTGGGTCACTCATTTTAGAACTTTAGAATGTATTTCGGGCCCATATAAAGCCTTTTTGTGAGGCCCCTAGACAAAAAATGAGATTTTCAGCCTTTTGTGTGTTTGTGTTATAATATATGTAGGTGTATCATATATACATACATAATATACCTCCTAGGGTTTTGATAACAAAAAGAAAAGAAAAGAGAGACATGAGAAAAATAGAGCAGTCAAGAGAGAGAGAGAGAGACATGAGAAAAATAGAGCAGTCAAGAGAGAGAGAGAGAGAGAGAAGAAGAAGAAGAAGAAGAAGAAGAAGATAATAAGAGAAGAAAAGAGGAACCCCAAATATTGTTTTGCGAATCTTCATCAACATTGAAGTCCTAAATCGGTGAGTTAACTTGTTATTTTCTTTCAATCTCGTTTGATTGAAATTTAAATGGATAGATTATTAAATTAGTATGGTTATGGGTTATGAGATTTAGGTTTTTATTTACAATGATTGAAGTTATGATTTGAGATTTATAGATGAGCCTTGGATATACATTTGAGCAATTATTCAATTTTCGGATTTGGGATTTTCACGGATCAGATTTTAGTAGAAAATTCCTAATAAATCATACGTTACAGTGTTCGTGATTCTGTTCGCGTTAGCCTGTAGGAAACGCAATTCTGGACAACTGTCATCTAATGGTATGTTTTCCAATTCTGCACCGTTTGGGCAGAAAATTCATATTACAGTAGAAGTTTTATGAATGTTAAAATAAGCGTATTTGCTATATCATATTTTTGTGTGATTTCGTGTTCGTTAATATAAATTAGTTTATTTGTACATAGAAAGATATGAGTTCTCATGTATAGTTGAGCTTTGTGAAATTATGACTGTGTGATTTTGTGTGGGTTAAGAATCTGTGTGAACATGTAGCTGTTAATATAATTTTAACGGAAATTTGAGTTGAGATATATGAATCTCTTATGAAGTAGAGTTTTGTGAAAAACGTGGATGTATGAACGATAGAAAATCCTTAGAGTTCACCACTGCTCCTTATGATTTAGGCGGCGACTTCGTGGATGACCCGTCCTTGTGTGATTAAACGGCGACTACGTGGATGACCCGTCTCTTCATTATTTTAAGCCTTATGCCCGGCTTGTTGGTCTATTTCATGTGTATCTAGACATTGTTTTATTGACGTCAAGAACGTAAGGACTAGCCTTTCGGTGTATACTCAAATCCCAGTGATACCCCATGGGAGTTGGGATCGGAGTGGGAGTTAGTATTGCATTAGGAGACACATGGGATATATGTGTAGGCTGGACCATGGATGGGTGGCCGAGGTGGTGAACATAAGGTGTAATAAAATAAAATACTTTGTGGTGTTTTATTCTTGCGTTTAGAAGTTGAATTATAATTAATTACCTCTTATTGTGGTTGCATCGTAGAAAGTTGTGGACGCTTAGTCATCGAATTTTCTAATAATTTTTCGTATTGTAATCGTTGTGTATGAGAATATTGTCTTGAAGTGACGTTTTATTATCTAGTTTTAACTTTTAATATTGTCTTGAACTGGACTCAAGGCTTTAAATTTCAAAGGGAAAAGAAGGCCAAAACCAATTTGGCAATTCGTAAAGGTAATTAAATGTGAATAAAAACATGGTAGATATCAATGTAGCTGTTTAAATTATACTTAATATGTTATGGTTAATGTATTGATATAATGTATGTTGCGGTTATTCAATTGTTGCTGGGTATGTTTTCATTGTTTGAAATTTTTGGGAGGTTCTATTTATAGAGGAGACTATGTCGAAAGTTTTAGAAATTCTAGGTCAACATTCATTCCAACATAAGTTAGTTTTACCACGACTTGTGATTGCAGTAATTTATTGTTTGTCTAATATTTGTTATACATTTATTCATAGGGACCAAAGCAACTAGGAAATTATGAATGTGGATACTATATGTTACTTTTCATGAAAATGATAATGGAGAATCCATCCAAATCTATCAAGATAAAGGTATTATCATAGTATTCTTTGTAAATGTGTCGCCAAATTTTCTCTTTTTCTTGTTTTACTTTGATTCATAAATTGTGGAATTTTTTTTTCATATGTGTTGGAGGTGGTGGTGGTGGTGTTGTGGGGAGGGAATACATTCTTAACATCTCATTCTTTCCTGAACTTTTTCAGATGAAAGAGTTGTCTCAAAAAGTGAAATATGAAAGCCACGAGCTAAATGTACTTCAACTTGAGTTCATTGAGTTCATTCAAGAATACATTTAAGTATTGAAAATTTCAACATTTTTTCCTTTTTCCAGGTAATCTTTATTTTTACAATTTAAGAATATTATACACTCGTTATATAGAATCTAATACATTGATTTCATTTTTGTTTCAGTGTTATACAGTTAGACTACATGGAACAAATATTGCAAATAAGTTGATGTACTAGCGGAGATTGAAGAGTTTAAATAGACACTAATCTTGCTTTTATTTATTTATTTATTTATTTTTAACAATGTTACATATACATTATTGGTTTGTTGGTTTAATACATACTTAGTGGTTACTGTTACATTTTTCTTGTACATAACTAATTATTAGATTGATTATTGAAAAATTTTGGTTGGAAGGAAGATAATATCTGAATATGGTTCTTGAGTTGATTTGTAACATGCATGTTTTGATGACGTATTTGAATTGTGTAATCTTGATTGTTGGATTATCAACAAAATATTTTTTTTCTTTAAATGTGTTTAATATTATATATGACTGTTTCATAAAAAACAATCATAAATTAGCAATAGTTCTACTAAAATCATGAATAGTGTCATTATTTATGACTTTTAAAATGTTATTTATGACTGTTTTGAAGATTGTTTATGACTATAAAAAGACTATTTATGACTTTTTGAAGGTTATTTATGACTATTTTAAATATTATTTATGACTATTTAAAGGTTATTTATGACTTTTTTGAAGATTGTTTATGACTTTTTAAATGGTTATTTATGACTAATTTGAAGATTATTTACGACTTTTTAAAGGGTTATTTATGACTTTTTTGAAAATTATTTATGACTTTTTTAAAAGGCTATTTATGACTTTTTTAAAGATTATTTATGACTTTTTTAAAAGGCTATTTATGACTTTTTTTTAAGATTGTTTATGACTGTATCAATTAAAAAATAGTCATAAACAATTTAAAAGCACTCATTTTTTATGACTTTTTTTTAGAACTGTTGTAAAAGTAATAATTATTTATGACTTTTTTAACAAACTCGAACTTATTTATGACTGCAATGTTATGACTTATTTTAAAAGCTTAAAAAAGAGTCATAAATATACATTTATGACTCTTTTTTAAAGTCATAATAAGGGTTTTTTTGTTGTAGTGGGGAAAAAGGAAACAAATAAAGAAGGGAGAGAGGCTAAAACAAATAGAAGTAAAAATACCAAAGAAATATCTGGAAAAAAAAAGGAAGATAATAAAATAAAATGAAAATCCAAGAAAAGAAATTAAAAGGATTATTAAAACCAGTAATGTCAAGTGATCTGATCACTTTATATTAGTCCTAGTAAAGCAATTATGATTAGTTTTTTCAATACATTTCTTGTGTTAGGATACTAAAAATAACTTATTACTTTTAACCATCATTCTTCAACTTTATTGTATAAAGCTTATATGTAATTGCGTTCTATTATGCATAGTTCATACAACAAATTATAGTCATCACCAATTTAGTATTTTTGCATTCGACCATTTTTCATTTATGTTTGTTATTTATATTTATATATATATGATGCCAATTTTTGGTGCACGAGGAAAGATGACATTGGATGACGTGATACACTGTAAGGAAAAAGAAGAAGAGAGATTTGTATGTGGTTCGGCCCTGTTAATCAAGTGATCTACGTTCATGGGTGTGTCTGAGCACTTATACTATGCTGTAAAGCAGCCGGTGATCCTTGGTTAACCAACATGGGACTGGAGCTACCAGAAGTCAACTGGGCAAACTGAGTAAGGATGCTATATGTGTGTTGTGTAGATTGAACCCCCCTCTATAAGGGGGTGGGGGTCTCTTTTATACATGCAAGAGTCTTCCTTATACATGGAAATTACGTAGATAAGGCAACTCAATCTGATTAGCTTTGATTGACACAAATCATGCGAGTTCCCTAATGGGATTAGGAAACTATCTATACATTCCATTAGTCTTTTGGCTGGCATAGGAAACTGTCTGAATAGTTCTGGATCATGCCTTTGGGCTTGGATGAGCTTTGCCCATGCTAAGCTATGCCTGGGCAACATTCCCGATCCGTAGGACCTAATGTATCGGTCGACTTGGTCAGGGACCAAGGAATGAGCCAACTTTGAGCTGGTGCTTTTTGATATGGCTATAGCGCTATGCTTCCATTAGTGAGTTATTTTTGTACGTATCAGCTACCCCACATTTTCGAGGCTAAATTGATGGTCTATCAAATGAGGTTTGAAAATTTTGCACAACCTAGGTTTAATGCTCGGTATTGGACCGGTTGCCTTGGTCATTCGGGTTAATAGCTTGGTCTGACAACTTGGGAGCTCGGAGTCTGACCTGCCACGTGTCTAAAAGGGGTTGGTTTGGTCAGGATCTAACTTGATCGGTGCAACGGTGACCAGACCGTCATGATCGAACTGGTCTGTCGTGTCATGCAATTAATGTACACATTTTTTGGACCGACGCCTTGGCTGCCTGAGGGCACCAGTTGTCGATCCTTGGGCAGGAAATCTCTTGGGCCATTGGATCTAAAATCATCTGGGCCATTCATGCTTCCTAACTACGGGATCCTTCGGCCATTTCATTTTCCTGCTCTCCTGAGAGAGAAAATACCGAGCGGTTTAAAGAAAAAGTGCCCGGTCTAGCTTCCCGAGCTTTCTTCTGTTCACTTTTCTTTGTAAGTCTTCATTTTACTGGCCTTTCGAGTCTATTGCGTTCTTTTCCTTTTTCTTATTCTTTTTTCTTTCTTCATTCCTGAGCAAACGTAGAGAACAGGAACCTAGTAGGGTTCGTGGGAGTGTAGGACTTCTTCTTCCTTAGGTTATATTTTTTAGTAGGATAGAAGGTTCTCTTCTTTTATTAAGACAGGAGGACTTCTCATCTTCTGTGCCCCAGGCCTTCCTGTTCTGAGTGCTACTTGGCTGCTTGGACCATTTACACCCTACTATTTAGGCTTTTGAATCTTCCACCTCTTTACCTTAGGTTAGGAGTTTCGGATCCCTACCTAGTTTGTCAAATGATTCCTCGGTCTGTAATAGCTTCTTTAGAGATGTGCTACTCCGTCTTCAACTCCTCTTCCCGATCGGAAGAAGAGTATTTAGGCTCTGAAGGCGCGAGTGCTAGCCAGGACCCTCCCTCATTGACCCCATCAGATAGCCATAGTGATGGTAGAGTTCCCAACTGAGCGTCCAACGAGGAAAAAGGGTTAAAGGTACTATGAGACTTCTTAGCTGTGGAGGTCAGGTAGTGAAGCGTTGGTTTCGGATAAACCCGACATTAGCTTCTCTTGCAGGGCACTTGAAATAGTTTGTTTGCATCGGACTTGGATAGAATTAGGAACATGTACAAGTTGCCTGCTGGTTTTTCCTTACCTGTGCCATCTAGCGAGGCCTACTTGTACCAGCCAGGGTTCATCACCCATTATGAGGATTCATTTATCACGGGCCTTTGCCTCTCTCTCTCTCTCTACTTGCTAGCTCGGGACCTACTGATCTACCTCGGTATCACTCCTGGGCAACTCGCCCCCGATGGTTGGAGATTCCTGATGGATACAATTCACCTCTAGCCTCAGCGCTTTGGGTATGAAGTGACCTTTCAGGAATTCTTATGGGCCTACCGACCGTTCCCGTTGTTTGGGGAGGTCGATTTCTTCTCTTTGACCGCTCGGCACATTATAGACAGATCCCGAGCAACAATAAAGAGTAGAACAGGAAGTTCTTCCAAGTGTCCACCCTCAGATTTTATGAGGAGGCTCCAGAAGCTCCCCTACTGACCGTCTGTGCAGGTGAGTTTAGGGATAAGGTTTTAAGTCTTGGGACCGCACTTTGCTTTTCATGCTTGCTTGGATTATGGGTACTAACCGGCTTCTGTTTATTTTGTAACTAGATCTATCAATTTTTCATGCATCCCAAAGGAGTGCCAGGACTGGATAAGGGAGATAGTCCAGCAACGCGTTAAAGTTGTCAACCTGCTGACCAGGACGGGCGGTAGAAAAATTACCTACAAGCCCCCGGATACATTTCTTGCACCAGTCTTTCCACGCATTCTTCGTGGTAAGTCTCTAGTCCTTAAATTTTTATAAAATCTCTCCGTCTCTTTTTTTTTTCTTTTTACTGACTCGTTGCTTTTTCTAGTTTTGTAGAAATTGCTCCCATGGAGAGAGAGGCTGCCACTGTCGCTACCGCTACCACTCGGGTGACCAAGAATAGGAGAAGGTCGGACACTGCTGTTAGCCAAGATCTTAGGCCCTTGAGGAGGGGACCCTGAGAAAAACCGGCTGGGACATTCACCGCCTAGGTTGAAGTGGTGACTACTGAGGAACCCTCCTCGGGGAATTTACTAACCGGGTTTCCCTTAACCGAGTCCGCAATGATGATCTAGGAGTGGATCCGGCTAGCCTCTTCCTAAGCGATCTCTAGAGGTACGAGTGTGTTACCCATTAGGCATTGATAATGTGGTTGTATATCCTCTCAAACTTTATAAGTATCTTGTTCTGTTTCCTTCACTCTTCTTCAACTTTTCCTTTATTTATGATGGCTGATTGTCTTCTATCCCTTTTTTCAGGCTAGTTGTCTGGTAGCTAGGGCAGAGTCCTACCTGCCTGGGGCGGGTCGAGATGGCGATCGCTATTGAGGCCGCACTTTTTGTGGAGAGGTTGGTACTAGCTGTTGAAAGATTCGCCCTAGCGGTCAAGAAAGAAAAGGCAAAACGGCAGCCCAACACCTAGCTATAGCCCAAGCTGAATAGGAATTTTCTCGGGCGAGCTTTGCAGCCATGGAGGCAAAGAAGAAAGCTATGGCTAATGCCGCAGCTTGTAATACTCCATATTTTCAATAATTATTTAATGCACAGAGATTTTATCTACTTCCCTTGATCATTCTTGAAATTTTACCTTCGATCGATCGAGGCTCTTTCGAGCGATTGAGAATTCCCAAAGTTTAAGCGATCGAACATTGTTCAATCGATCAAAACTCTACCGACCTGAATTTAATACATGGACCCTACTTCAATCGATTAAAGCCTTTTCAATTGATCTAAACTGGCCGATCTGAGTTCGAACGATTGAAGAAAGTTTGATCTATCGAACATGTAATCATTTGGATTCCCAAGTATCCCGCAGAATCAACCACCTGCACCCCATCTCTCCCTATTTATACATTATGTTTGTGTGTGTTTTATGTTTAGAAAACTAGAGAGAGAAATTAATAGAGATAGAGAGAGTTGTGTGCTTGTGTAATATATATATACACATACCTCTATATATACACACAAATATATATATATACTCACAGCTTGGGAGAAAGAGAGAAGCAGAAGTAGTAGTAGTAGTAGAAGAAGAAGAAGAAGAAGAAGAAGAAAAGAGAAGGAGACAGAGAGAGACAGAGACAAGTCAGAGGAGAGAGAGAGAGAGAGAGAGAGAGAGAGAGAGAGAGAGAGAGAGAGAGAGAGAGAGAGACGCCATTGAAGCTCGATAGCTAAAGCTTAGCCAAAAGTGCTAAAGCTTAGCCACTGAGTTCAATCGATCGAACAACCCCGTTTCTAAATCGATCGAACTGACTTCAATCAATCGAAACCATCTTGACTTCAATCGATCGAGAATACTCCGATCGATCGAACATCACTTTCCTTTAAGCGATTGAGATGACTTCAATTGATCGAACCTAGCAGAACATGGATATGTTCTTTAAGTTTATAATTCATAATGCGTAGTTATTTAATCATTGTTTTATGTTTCTATTATGCGATATTATGGATTACGGAGGTACTGGGATATGATAATGAGATTGAGATAATATGATGAGTAACACAGTTTGGTTCGGAACGTTAGTAATAATATGAGGCAGTAACAAGATAAGGATTAGAGATAATAACAGTGGGTAGCATTGAGTAATTGGGGTTTGAGTCAGTGGATTATTGGTTATTTTTGAGCTGGTTATGTGAGTCGAGCTGATGATTCACTCAGGTTAAATTCAATAAGTGTGTAACAAGGATTTAATCAGGATCGTGAGAGTTATGGGTGCACAGTACTCGCAAGCGTTCTTAAAAGCGGTGAATAGTAAGAGTTCTTAAAAGCTGTGAACAAGAGTAGTTGTGGCACGCCCATGGTTTGTATTTACCAGAGCTATGTATGTACGGTACAAGCATTCTTAAAAGCGGTGAACAATAAGAGTTCTTAAAAGCAGTGAGCAAGAGTATGGGTACGTCTATAGACTAGTCGTCATATAAGATCGATGTATAGTGTTCGCAAGAGTTCTTAAAAGCAGTGAATAGTAAAAGTTCTTAAAACTGGTGAACAAGAACACTAGTATGTTGCGATGATATAATCAGATGGGTATAATCAGTTGGGATTGGTACAGTTAGCCCTAGAGTTGGTAGACGATGAGAATCAGTTAATGATGTGTCTGAATAAAAGAGGAAGAGATGTAATTAGTATCACTGATATATAGTTCGTAACTTGTAATTGCATTATTTTTATGGGATTGTGTTAGTTAGTTCTCACTCATCTTTTAGTAAGCTGACGGCCTTTATTGCCTGGACATTCCCCGTCCAGACTACCCTATCCCTAATAATGGAAGTATTGGAGCTTACGATGATGGATACTACCCAGAGTTGGATTATGCAGAGGGTGGCCCCAAGGATGCCAGTTATACGTAATTTGCTGACGACTACCCTTATGCCAGTTGAAGATCAGAAGATAGTTATAATTAGATATTTCTGTTAGACTGTTTTGTTTTAGGTAACAGGTACTTGGGCATATGTTGTCTCTAAACCTGTTGTGATCCTGTGGACCACACTCTGATGTTTGTAATAGTAATACAGTTATTATATTACCGTTGTTTACTATTCCTGTTTATCTTTTGGACTAGTACTGTATGGTGTGGAAACATTAGTGACTTTCACCCGTCATTCCCTATGGACCCAAAAAAGGAAATTTATTTTTCTCTATTTTTGCTGCTCCGAGGTGTGATAGGATTTTTTGTATCGGAGCTTCAGGTTTGTGATACTTATATTCACTGATAGATTCCACACCATCTGGTCCTAGTAATTGAGTTTCCCTGAGATGAGATATGTGTTTAAGATAAGTACGTCCTTCTAATGGTAGTTAGTTTTCCTTTACAGGTTAGCATTATGGATCCAGAGTTCCATAAGTTCGTTACTGATGCCTATGGAGGACACGTGATCCATGGGGATACCGTAGAGCCCCCTAACCCGGAGTTTTATCATGACCGCATACACCAGACAGCTAGTAGATATCTAGAAGAAGATATGTGGAAGGCTCTCTACGTGACCGGGAAGACCCACCCTACAGTGATGCGCATAGATGCTTATCATTTAGCAAGGATTGGTAGGGATATTTACCGAGAGATTTTACGTTTGATCTAGAGTAAGCTACAGATGGACACTATTGAGGTTCGAGCTATTCTTGGAGGACCTATTGAGGTAGTACCTATAGTAGCACCACCATCACCGGTACCTGAGGTACCCATTCCAGAGCCACAGGAGTAGCTTAAGGAGCCAGAGTTACTAGAGGCTGAGCCGTTGCTAGATGCTGACCCAGAGGAGGATCCCACCGAGGACATCGAGCCAGATGATGATGACGAGCCGGAGGATGAACCGGAGGAGCCAGAGTTTGAACCAAAGGACTAGGTAGAGGGAAACGAGATTTTTGAGGCACCAATGGAGGATGTTTTGATGAGGGGGTATATGTACTAGAGATACCCGTGGAGTTTGATTTATGAGTAGGACCTATACTACATATGGTAGCCATTGCCAATATGGCAGCCGAGTATGTAGCAGCAATGGTTGCACAGCCAGCCCGAGTTTTGATAAGACATGCTGCATTTACAGATGCTATGGCCCTAGTGGGAGATTTTGCTGAGTTAGTTGTCGATGTAGTCGAGCCAGCTTTCGGTGTTGAGGATATGGAGGTTGATGAAATGCTTGTTGAGGATTGGGATATTGGGGTGGTAGTAGGAGGAGCAGCAGCAGCAGCTGAGGATGACCCACCTATAGAGATGGACATTGCACCTGAGGACGAGGCACTAGTAGGATTGGATGCTGATGAGTTTTGAGTCAGGATCTAGAGAGGTTTAGATTTTTGCTATGTTTTATATCAGGACATGTTGTCCACATGATTTTTTGGGAGCTTGAGAGATAGCTATTAGACCATAGCTTATATTGTATAGCTAGATGTCACTAGTATAATTGCCCTTAGTACTGTATTTTGCTTATGCTCCACGTGGTACATGGTACGACTATTGTGTACTCCATGGTGCATCTTTTGAAATATGAGTAGTACTTTTGTTTTTGGATTTTGTGTTTGTATTGTTGTGTGTTGTTTTGTAGAACTATTAGTTCTTGTTGCTTCTCGTTCTATCTCGATTTTGTTTCTACGAGAAGACTTTCAGCTAATTATGGGTCTCTTGTAGGCGACATTCATTATCAGTATGGTAGGATCCTTGAGAAATCACCAAGCACGAATTGGAGCACCTATTCTAGAAGGAATGGATCCATCAGGAGTTTTTGAAGCATTCATGCAGAGAATGGAGCATGTAGGCGATACCTACAACCACTCGACTCACCAGAGACCTATTGCACCACTGCCACTAAGACAGATGGGTGATAAGTTACTATCAAATTTCTGTGGTTTACGTCCCGAGAAGTTCGAAGGGTTGACAGAACCATGCCAAGACAAACAGTGGATAAGGGAAATGGAGTTAATCTTTGAAGCACTAGAATGCAGCGAATAAGAGAAGCCTTGCCTTGCAACATTCCAACTCACTTATGCCGCCGTAGATTGGTGGGAAGCTGAATGAGCCACAATAGGGATAAATGCTGCAGGAGCAATGCCTTGGGAAACGTTCAAAGGAAGATTTATGGAGAAGTATTTCCTAGAAGATAGGAGAGATCAACAGGAGAAGAATTTCCTCAGTCTGGTTCAAGGAGGATGGACTGTATGGGAATACACTACACAATTTGAGCGTCTATTCCAATTCGCTCAACATATGATAGATACTCCGCAAAAGAAGGTGAAGAGATTTCACCAAGGATTGAACCCCCACCTCAGAAATATGATGGTTGGTCATCTGAGTCAATCATTTCAAAGGCATTGTTAGATTTGCAGCAGGACTGGAGAAGGAAGCCTATCCAGTACAGCAACTACTGATGAATCGACCTCAGTCGTCAAGAGGATTTTAACCACGGAATTTCCAGAACTAACCACCGAGAAATACCTAGAGTTGGAGACCTTAAGGAAATTTTAAAGGAAACAAGAGAACCTGGGAGGGAACTAGAAAACCTCAGCAGGGTTATTCTCGACCCCAGTAGTATTGCAAACAAGGACTACAGCCGCAGGAATTACTAACAGCAGTGCCAAACAATAGTGGATAATGTTTTAATTACAGAAAGCCAAGTCAAATTGCCAAGTTCTGCATAGCCCTCAGGGTTAATCGCCGAATGGATCTCACCTGATGGAATTTCAATAAGATGGGACATTTGTGCAAGGATTGTCATGCACCACGAGGAAGATACTATGGAGCACCAGTTCAAGGAATTCAAGGACCCCCAGATCAGACAAGGATGAATGCTATCATTTAAGCGGAGTCAGGCTTTAATGCTGATGAGCACCAACATTTGGAAGGTACACTTGTACTCTTTTATAGCCCAGTTAAACCTTTATTTGATACTAGAGCTGCATGTTCTTTTGTTACTGTTAAGATTGTACGTCAATTGGGTTTAGAACCCTCGATACTTGAGCCAACACTTAATGCTGTATCACCATTGGGAGTGACTATTAAGTTGGGTAAAGTGTGTAGAGATTGCCCAAGGACCTTGGGAGATCGAAATCTTCCAGCAGACTTGGTAATTCTGTCGATATCAAAATTTGACATTATCCTAGGGATGGATTGGTTGACTAAGTACAGTGCCAATTTGGATTGCCCTACTAGGACGATTGTATTTCTAATACCAGGATGTCCGACGATTAGATTCGAGTGTCAGCCGACAAGTGATATATTTCTTACGAATAGTTTGGCTACAATCGGGAGTACAAGTACGGAACTCAAGATAGATCAGATTCCTACTGTACAAGATTTTTAGGATGTATTCCAGGATATTAATGGACTTCCACCGAAATGAGAAATAGACTTCTGTGTTAAATTAGTACCTGACACATTGTCGATATCTAAAACTCTGTATAGGATGGTACCAATTGAGATGTTGGAACTAAAGAAACAAGTTCAGGAACTCGATGATTTAGGATTTGTTTGCCCGAGTACGTCACCTTGGGGAGCACTAGTTCTATTTGTGAAGAAGAAGGACGGAATACTTTGACTCTACATAGACTATAGGGAGTTGAACAAGGTTGCGATCAAGAATATATATCCACTACCTTGGATAGATGATATATTCGACCAGTTACAAGGATCCAAGATCTATTCAAAGATTGATATGCGTTTAGGATATCACCAGTTGTTAGTTCGACCGAAAGATGTGTGGAAAACTGTGTTGAGTACAAGATACAAGCATTACGAGTTTCTAGTTATGCTGTTTGGAATGACAAATGCGCCAGTAGTATTCATGGACTTAATGAATAGAGTATTCAGACCATATCTGGATCAATTCATTATCGTATTCATTGAAGACATACTGATCTACTCAAAGATGGAGGAAGACCACAAGGAGCATTTACAGATTGCTTTGTAGACACTCAAAGATAGCAAGTTCTATGCAAAGTTCAGCAAGTGCGAATTTTGGCTACAGGAGGTCAAATTCTTGGGACATGCCATATCTCAAGATGGTATCTCAGTGGACTCATCTAAGATTGATGCAGTCTTAAGCTGGAACAGACCGAACAATGCAACGGAAGTTAGAAGTTTTCTTGGCCTAGCAAGATATTGCAGAAGATTTGTAGAAGGATTCTCCAAGTTAGCGGGACCTTTGACGAATTTGACGAGAAAAAAGATAAAGTACAAATGGATAGACAAGCATGAGAGTGCATTTCAGGAGTTAAAGGAATGATTGACTTCTGTACCAATACTCGCGATGCCTAAGAGTGGAAAAAGGTACATGATCTGCAGTGACGAATCGCACCAAGGACTTGGGTGTTTACTAATGCAAGATGGAAATGTCATTACATATGGATCAAGACAGTTGAAGGTACATGAAAAGAATTATCCGACGTATGATCTGGAGTTAGCAACAGTAGTGTTTGCATTGAAGATTTGGAAACACTATCTCTATGGGGAGAAGTTTGATCTATTTTTCGATCATAAGAGCTTGAAGTACTTGTTCTCTCACAAGGAGTTGAACATGAGACAACGAAGATGGATGGAGTTACTCGAGGACTATGACTTTTCGTTACAATACCATCTAGGTAAAACAAATGTTGAAGCAGATGCTTTGAGTCGTAAACCTCGAATAGTAGTTGCTGTATTACTAATTTGAGAATGGAGAGCATTGGAAGTGTTAGATGAATTTGAGCTTCAGCCAGTGAAACCAATGGAAAGATAGCATTTTGGATGTCTTATGGTATAATCGACTTTGATCAGTCGTATAATAGCAGCCCAACAAACAACAGAAGATTTGAAGTTATGGTTCGCCAAGATGTCAGCCAATGAACCAAAAGTCTGGAGTATTAGTACAGATAGAGCCTTACGTTGTAAAGGTAGACTCTGTGTGCCTAACGAAGAAAATCTCTGGAAAGAAATATTGGATGAAGCACAAAAGTCACGGATGACTATACATCCTGGAGGTACAAAGATGTACAAGGACTTAAAGATAAATTTCTGGTGGGAAGGAATGAAGAGAGAGGTAGCTGACTATGTAGCCTAATGTCTTACTTGTCAGCAGGTAAAAGAAGAACATCAGAAACCACCAGGACTTCTACAGCCATTACCGATTCCTCAATGGAAATGGGAACACATAACCATGGATTTCGTGGTAGGATTGCCGAAGTCATAGTAGAATCATAACGCTATTTGGGTAATCGTGGATCGAATTACAAAGACAACACATTTTATTGCCTACAGTATGATGTATCCAGTAGAATGTTTGAGCCAAATGTATCCACAACACATTATATGGTTACACAGAGTACCTATAACTATCGTATCAGATCGAGATTCACGCTTTACTATAGAATTTTGGAAGAGTGTCAAAACACCGATGGGAACGACATTAAACTTGAGTACATCCCTTCATTCACAGATCGATGGGCAAACTGAACGAGTTAATCAAGTAATGGAGGATATGTTATGTGCTTATGTCATTGATTTTGAGAATTCTTGGGAGATACACTTACCTTTGATTGAGTTCGCCTACACCAACAGTTTTCATTCAAGCATAGAGATGGTGTCATTTAAAGCTTTGTACGGAAGGCCTTGCTGATCGCTGCTTTGTTGGACTGAAGTCGGAGATACTCAACTTCTTAGGCCAGAGATGGTACGAGAGACCAGTGAGAAGATTCAAATTGTACGTGAGAAGATGAAGACAGCTCAGACCCGACACAAGACATACTTGGAGTTTGCCGTTGGAGACCACGTTATACTCAAAGTTTCACCTGTTTGAGACCTTGTCAGATTTTGTCAAAAGAGGGGCAAGTTATCGCCATGATTCATCGGAAAGTTCTAGATTCTAGAGCGTGTTGGAAAAGTTGCTTATCGCCTTGCGTTGCCACTGAAGATGTCAGGAGTGCACAACGTGTTCTACATCAATATGCTGAGGAAGTGTGGTCATAACCCAGCACACAAGATCACTTTGAGGATATTGAAATCAACGACAACGTTACATTCAACGAAGGATCGGTTCGCATTCTAGATCGTGGGATCAAGAAGCTCAGGAACAAGGAGATTCTGTTAGTGAAGTTCCAGTGGAAGCATCATGATGAAGGAGAAGCTTCGTGGGCACTAGAGTCAGAGATGCGTAAAGAGTTTCCATTTTTATTTTAACTCTGTATGCTTCTAATTTCGAGGACGAAATCTTTTGTTGAGTGGTGGATATGATGTAATACCCTATATTTTTAATAATTATAGAGATTTTATATACTTCCTTTGATCATTCTTGAAATTTTACCTTCGATCGATCGAGGCTCTTTTAAGCGATCAAGAATTCCCAAAGTTTAAGCGATCGAACATTATTCAATCGATCAAAACTCTACCGACTTGAATTTAATACATGGACCCTACTTCAATCGATCAAAACCTTTTCAATCGATCTAAAGTAGCCGATCTGAGTTCGAGCAATCGAAGGAAGTTTGATCGATCGAACATGTAATCATTTGGATTCCCAGGTTTCCCACAAAAATAGCCACCTGCACCCCATCTCTCCCTATTTATACATTATGTTTATGTGTGTTTTGTGTTTGGAACACCAGAGAGAGAACTTAAGAGAGATAGAGAGAGTTGTGTGATTGTGTATTATATATACACATACCTCTCTATATACACACATAAATATATATATATATATACTCACATCATGGGAAAAAGAGAGAAGCAGAAGTAGAAGAAGAAAAAGAAGAAGAAGAAGAAGAAGAAGAAGAAGAAGAAGAAGAAGAAAAGAGAAGGAGACAGAGAAAGACAGAGGAGAGAGAGAAAGGCCATTGAAGCTCGGGAGCTATAGCTTAGCCAAAAGTGCCCTTAGCAACTTTTGGTGAGTTCCAAACTCACTTGGTAGCTTAGTTATAATGTTTTATGAATTTTGGACGTATTAATAATCACCCAAACATACCCTACCAAATTCTGGAGGTTTACAATAGAATTCGTGGAAGACGAAGTTTGAGCGATCGAATTGAGTTCAATCGATCGAACAACCCTGTTTCTCAATCGATTGAACTGACTTCAATCGATCGAGACCACCATGACTTCAATTGATCGAGAATACTCTGGTCGATCGAACATCACTTTCCTTCAAGCAATTGAGATGACTTCAATCGATCAAACCTAGCAGAACATGGATATGATCTTTAAGTTTATAATTCATAATGTGTAGTTGTTTAATCGTTGTTTCAAGTTTCTATTATGCGATATTATGGATTACGGAGGTAATGGGATACGATAATGAGATTGAGATAATATGGTGAGTAACACAGTTAGGTTTGAAACGTTAGTAATAGTATGAGGCAGTAACAAGATAAGGATTAGAGATAATAACAGTAAGTAGCATTGAGTAACTGGGGTTTGAGTTAGTGGGTTATTGGTTATTTTTTAGGTTATGTGAGTCGAGCTGATGGTTCGTTCAGGCTGAATCCGATAAGTGTGTAACATGGATTTAATCAGGATCATAAGAATTATGAGTGCACAGTACTCACAAGCGTTCTTAAAAGCAGTGAACAGTAAGAGTTCTTAAAAGCGGAGAACAAGAGTTGTTATGGCATGCCCATTGTTTGTATTTACTAGAGCTATGTATATATGGTACTCGCAAGCATTCTTAAAAGCGGTGAACAATAAGAGTTCTTAAAAGCGGTGAACAAGAGTATGGGTACGTCCATAGACTAGTCGTTACATGAGATCGATGTATAGTGTTCGCAAGAGTTCTTAAAAGTGATGAACAGTAAGAGTTCTTAAAAGAGGTGCATAAGAACACTAGTATGTCGTGATGATATAATCAGATGGGTACAATCAGTTGGGATTGGTACAGTCATCCTTAGAGTTGGTAGACGATGAGAATTGGTTAATGATGTGTCTGGATAAAGAGGAAGAGATATAATTAGTATCACTATTATATATAGTTCGTAACTGGTAATTGCGTTATTTATATGGGACTATGTTAGTTAGTTCTCACTCAACTTTTAGTAAGCTGACGGCCTTTATTACCTGGACATTCCCCGTCTAGACTACCCTGTCCCTAACAATGCATGTATTGGAGCTTACGATGATGGATACTACCTGGAGTTGGATTATGCAAAGGGTGGCCCCACGGATGCCGGTTATAGGGGAGAAGAGTATTATGCTGACGACTACCCTTACGCCAGCTGAAGATCAAAAGATAGTTATAATTAGATATTTTAGTTAGACTCTATTTTGTTTTAGTTAATGGGTACTTGGACTTATGTTGTTTCCAGACCTATTGTGATCCTGTGGACCACACTCTGATGCTTGTAATAGTAATACTGTTATTATATTACCGTTGTTTGCTATTCCTGTTTATGTTTTTGACTAGTAGTATGTGGTGTGGGTAACTTAGTGACTTTTACCCGTAATTCCCTATGGACCCAAAAAGAAAATTTATTTTTCTCTATTTTTCCTGCTCCAGGGTTTGACACAGCCACTCGAGCTGAGGTCGAGAAAATAGTAGAGGAGGAGATTAAGACCGCTTCTTCCAGGGGTACATAGACCAAAAGAGGAGGGTGGCCCTGGTCCATCCCTAGTGGGACCTCACAACTTTCTTGGCAGTGGAGTTCAACTTCTGGGATGTGGGGTCCTCTACTGCTGAGGAGGCACTTGCTAGAGAGGTCAGGGAGACTGAGGACAAAGTGGTGACTATGGATGACCCCCAGGGCTAAGGTACTGGCCCAAGCCTGCTCCTGACCTAATCATACTTGCATTTATTTATTTTTTTGGGTGGCTACTATTATTGCCCCCAGGCATTGTACTTTTTTTTTGAACCAGTAATAAAAGGGTCCTTTAAGTCACTTTTTGCAACAACTATCCATACTCGTATTTTCACTACTAGCATTTGTTTGTAATTGTCCGTGCCTAACCAATTATTTATCCTTATGATACCTCAGCTTTAGCAAAAGGTTTGAGACTTTAACTAGTAGGGAGCACTCAGTCTTGTAGGGGAGTTATAGGAGCTCAAGATGCCTTCGCCTTACAATTGGGTAATTCCTAAGTCCTATAAAGATCCGCTCGGGATACTCGGTGCTTAAAATTAACTTAATAGTTTATACTTGGACAATCCTTGGCCTTGTAATACTTTGTATAAACGTTGGGCATTGTGGGCCTCTGGACTGTCTAAGGGCCTGTGATGCTTGGTATGACTCCCTGTAGTTCATTATTCCCTCTTGCCCCCCCAAGCTTTTGGTAAGGCAGGTGTCATGGGATGATTACTGTAGGTAGCCAACCTAGAATGTTTGAAGTTCTATTGTCTTTTGACTCCTCTATTGTAGGCCACCTGGGGGGTTTATCCCCATTGTAGGTTATGGACCTAAGGGGTGTTAGTGCTCCGAAGCTTGTTGAGGTCTTTTGCCACTTGTGTAACCGTGGTCTTTTTTGATGCCTTAGGGTTGAACCTGAGGTCTGTTTTGGTGCCTCAAGATCTAGCTCGAGGTCTTTTTAGGCGCCTTGAGGTTGAGCCCGAGGTCTTTTTTTTTTACTACCAGTAGGATGCTTCCTAGAATACTGCTTGTGAGAATAACATTTTATTAATCATTGAGACTTCTATGAGGGCTCAAAAAGAGCTCCTCGAAAAATTACAACTTAGAATTCGCATAAGAATGCATTTAATTTTTAACTATTCCTAACTTGATTTATTGATAGTGCTTCCATCGATCCTCTAAATTCTAGGGGTACGGCAGGTCCTGACCTTCCAATGTTTGCAACAAATAGGTACCCGGTCGGTTAATCTGGATAACCTTATAGGGTCCCTCCCAGTTTGGCCGTAGCTTTTCGTGGCTTGGGTTTTTGGTGGATTGGTTCAGTACTTTGAGGACAGGTCTCCTATTTGGAAATACGATGCCTCACTCTCTTGCTTTAGTACTGCGAGACTCTTTGCTTGTAGGCTTTCATTTTGAGATATGCCCTATCCCTTTTCTCTTCTACTACGTCGAGCTCTATTCTGAGGGCTTCTTCATTGCCTTGGTTGTTATAGAGTGCCGCTCGGTAGGGTAGTAGTTCAATCTCAGTTAGAACTACCACCTCACAACCATAGGTGAGCAAGAATGGAGTCCCACCGATAGTGGCTTGGGGCGTAGTCCGATAGGCCCATAGGAGGCTCGACAATTATTTTGCCCAAAATCCTTTTACTTTTTGAAGTCTGGTCTTGATGGACAGTAATATAGTGCGGTTAGTCACCTAAGTCTGTCCATTGGCCTAGGGTTCTCAGAAGATGAATAGTGATTTAAAATTCCATAGCTTGAGCAGAATTGCCTGGATACCTACGTGTCAAACTGTTGTCCGTTTTCACTGACTAGTACCCAGGGAATGCCGAACCTATTGAGGATGTTCCTTTCCATGAACTCTTCCATTCTCTTTTCTATTAAGGTTTCCAATAGCTCGGCTTCTACCTTGTGAAGTAGTCAACTGCAATAACAGAGAACTTAACCTGACCCTTCGCCATAGGGAGTGGTCCGACTATATCGATACCCCCACTAAGCCAATGGCTAAGGGCTGAGGATTGCCAGTAATATCTTTGCAACAAGGCTCTTCAGGATAGGGTGTGTCCTCCAACGTGACTTCTGCACACTCCTTCGTGAATCTTGTGTAACATCCCCCTAACTTGATGTAATACCCTCTAATTTCATTTAACTTTTGTATTTCTATATATATATATATAAATAAAGACCATTTGATTTATTCTTGTCTTTATTGAATTTTAGGTCCCAATCGATTGGTCTTTATACTAATCGATTGCCATCTTTACCAATCGATTGCCATACTACTGACCTGAATTCATTACGTGGAACTATCCCAATTGATTGCCTTATTGTCTAATTGATTGCCTTGAAGTATCTATGCCCAATCGATTGCCTCTGGTTCCAATCGATTGGCACCTATAAAGACAAGTTTTCTTCTTTGCTTTGTTGTTTGACGTATGGAAATTCATTTATCTGTATACATGAGCTCATTTTTGTCCCTTGGGGACTGTTTTTACAGTCTAGAGAAAGAGATCATAGTTATATATATACACTCAAACACATATATATATACATATTTACAAACACCAACACACACACTGTCAATGTAGAGAAGGAGAAGAAGAGAAGGATAAATAGAAGAAAGAAGAAAGAAGAAAGAAAAAAGAAGAGAAGAGTGACTAAGGTAGAGGAGGAGAGAGAGAGAGAGAGAGAGAGAGAGAGAGAGAGAGAGAGAGAGAGAACCGAGAGGTTTCAAGCTTTACAAGCTAAACACATACCCAAATGCACCCTTAGTCAGTCCAACTTACTTGGCTACCTTTATGTGATGTTTTTACAAGTTTTGGTGGAGGTTAGATGTAGTTAATATGTCCTAAGGACATTATATATGCTGGACTATTTTCTCACTAGAGAAGACAAAGTTCCAATTGATTGGCTCTTATACTAATCGATTGCCATCAATTTGGACCTAATCGGTTGGATAGTTTACCAATCGATTGCCATTGGTTATAACCTAATCGATTGCCAAAGTTTGTAATCGATTGCCATTGTTTTCGATCCAATCGATTGCCAAGTTTTCCAATCGATTGGTAATTATAGAATATGGATTGTTTCATTTGTTTATTAAATAAGGGGTTCGATCATTCGATATCAATCCAGACTTCTGTGATGTGACTATGGGGTAATAAGCGACAAGGTGATACAATATTAGAATAATACGCATGTCAAATAATGGGTTAATGCATTAAACATTGGAACCATTTGGTAAAGGTTGAGATAGTAATAAGATTGAAAAGCCGTCATGCTTAGTAGGGGTCTATTAACTGCAGAGGTCGATACTATTTATGTTTCTGTGTATGAATGCGGTCGCTAAGATCCTACGATGTCGGGTGTAGAATCACAAGGTGCTGAGATAGGATCGGGACTATGTGTCAGGTTGATGTATGATAGAATTAGACTATATGTCAAGTTTTACGTATGATAGAGTTAGACTGCGTCTCAGATTTGGGAGGTTATGTGATGTGGGACTCCGTGTCGAGTTTAATATATAGGACTGGTGGTAGTAGTGTTTTGGGGCTAGAGTGCCATAGTATATCAAGGCTGCATGCCATAGCATACTGGGGCTGTGTACTGCAGTAGCATATCGGGGCTGCGTGCTGTAATAGTACAGCGGAGGTGAGTGCTGTGGTGTGGTAGAGCTGAGTACTTGCAGATCTACGTGCTGTGATATTATGGAGCTAAGTGTTGTGGTATTGTGGAGCTGAGTGATGTGGTATAGCAGAGCTGAGTGCTGTAGTATTATATCAGGGCATGTTGATCGTATTATATCAGGGCAGGTTAGTTGGAATGTTAGGACTATGTGTCTGGATTTGATAGCTCATGTACTATGGGACTATGTGTCTGATCAATGTGTTCAGAGTTAGGACTACATGTCTGATTTATGTGTTAAAGATTGGGACTACGTGTCAGGTTTGAACAAGCCAGATTAGGAAGGGATTGTCAAGGAATAAGTCGAGTACTGTGAGAAGTAAGGTTGCCTGCATGATGTGGACCGGAGAATCTATGGTTTGACAAGATTGGTTTGGGATGATATCAATTATACATATTAAGTTGGTGCATTCATGAACGTGAACGTTGAGATAATTCTTAATAATGTTGTTGTATATGTTACAAATCTACAGATACTCTGTTAGTGTTTGCATTCACTCGGCTTTTGTAGCTGACCGCATTTTATGCCATTGGACCTTGTCGGAAAGGACCCTGAATGCGTACTTTGTCGAGTTCAATTTCATCTGGAATTTTCTAAGGATGCTGAAGGCTCTGGCCAAGTGACGAGATGGTTTATCTTATCCCAACACTTGACTAGGAGGTCATCAATGTATACTTCCATACTTTTCTCGATTAGATCCCTGAACATGTGGTTGACCAAGCACAGGTAGGATGCTCTTGTGTTCTTGAGGTTGAAGGGCATCACCCGGTAGCAGTAAGTTCCTTAGTAGGTAATGAAGGAGGTTTTCTCTATGCGGATTTGGTTGAATCCTGAATAAGCATCCATGAATGAAAGGAGTGAGTGGCCTGCTTTTGTATCCACTCAAAGATCTATTCATGGCAGCGGGTAACAATCCATGGGGCAGGCCTTACTCAGGTCGGTAAAGTCTACGCAAAGTCTCCACTTGCCATTACTCTTTTTCATTAAGACAACATTTGCCAACCAATTGGGATATTGTATTTCCCGAATTGACTAGGCTTTGAGGAGTTTCTCGACCTCTTCACGAACTATTTCCAATCTTTTTAGAGCCATTCCCGTCCGCTTTTTATTTTAACTGTATGAAAGCTTGGCTCGACATTGAGCCTGTGGGACATGACCTGGGGGTCGATTCCGGGCATGTCTTTGTGACTCCACTTGAAGATGTCTCGATTTTGTCTCAAGAATTGAATTAAATTTTCTCGGAGCTCTGTCGCCAGAAGGGACCCTACACCAAAAACTCGGTTGTAGTTTTGGGGATCTAGAATTATTTAGGTAAGCTCGTTGACCAAACTTACTCTATCTTTTTCTCTCTGGTACGGTGCCTTTGCTAGAGAGTTGACATAGCAACTCTAGGTGGTGGCTTGATCTCCTCTCAGAGTCCCTGCTCTCAATGGGGTTGGGAATTTGATAAACAAGCTATAGGTCGACACAAATGCCTTGACCTGATTGAGGGTCGGCCTTCCGAGAATGACATTGTAGGTAGAGGAGGCTTCTGTAACCACAAAGCTGACTAGTTCAAAAACTTGCTATGGATGACTCCCTATTAGCACTGGTAGCTCGATCATGCCGAGCGACTATGTACTGGACCCATTGAACCCAACCAAAGGGGTTGCCAGTTGTCGGAGTCTATCTCTTGAGATTCTGAGTTGGTTCAACGCCGAGGTGAAAAATATGTCCATGGAGCTTCCGGTGTTCACCAATACTCGTATGACCATGTAATTAGCCATCGTGAGTGTCACCACCAAGGGATCATTGTAAGGGTAGTGTATGCCCTAGAAATCATTGAACAAGAATGTGAGGTCATCAGTTAAGCATGGCTAATGGGCTCGATTAGGCCAGTAAGCAGATCAGATTTGGATCTAAATCTGACAGAAAATATCCGAATCTGAATCCGAACCCGAATCCGAATATTTTGTTAGCAAATGGATTGAATTTGGATTTAGTGTGTCCGGCCCAACAACCCGAAACTAATAAAATTTAATTTACAGTTTAGTTCCCCTTATTTTGTGAAAATTACAAAATGACCCTACACTATAAAATTCTTTTGGTGCTTAATAGATATCTGATTAGAAAAAAATAATAAAAATTTGGTGCTTAATAGATATTCGATTAAAAATTTCCTTTGGTGCTTAACAAATATCCAATTAATAAATAAATAAATAAAAACTTGATTGTCTTAAGGGGTTTTTTTTAGGTGTTTAATGGATATCCATCGAAAATCCGAATTTTGAAAAATTCGGATTCGGATTTTGCTTAACAGATTTTTTATCTGATCGGATTTGAATTTAGTTAATGGATTTCTTGTCGGATTCAGATCGGATTTATCGGATTCAGATTCGGATATCACAAATTCGATCTGAATCTGATCCGTTTATAGGCCTAGGCTTAATGCACACGACATTCGATCGGGATGCCCGAGAATACCTCTTTCTAGCCGACTGGGGTGTCCTCTACCTAACGTTTCTTCAGAGTCCATGTTGATGTTATCGAGGGGCTGCTGCTACTCAAGAGGTCAGACATCTTGCTGTGACTATCTGCCATTGGTAACAAACTCGGCAAGATGGCCCTTCTCAATGAGCTTTTAGATGGCAATTTTTTGTTGGAAGCAATCCTCAGTATCATGACTGTGATCCTTATGGTATCGACAACACTTGTTCGATATCTATTTCTTGGGCAGACTCTTTAACTTTGTCAGCATTTTGAGTAAGCTCTGTGCTTCAACAGTGGACACCACTTCTTCAATAGGCCAGAAAAGTGGTGTGAAGGCTATCGGGGCCTGATCCAGGCTGCCATTTTGCTAACCCTATCTTTTCTTCTTCCCTAGACCCTTTCCAGAGCCTTCGTACTTTTGCTTGGCTTTGGTAGACTTGTCATCTGTGAAGCCCAAACTTTTATACTTCAAAAACTCCTCAGTGTCTATGTACTTCCTAACCCTTTTTGAGAGTTTAAACAACGTTGCTGGTAGTTTTATATGAACGACGCGGCGACCTTGATATTCTGAACTCTCGAGCAGAAGGTTGTGATGGCTACTATTTCGTTCAGGTCATAGAACTGGATTTTCTATTTGTTGAACCAGTCAACGAAATCCTTCAGAGACTCTCGCTTTCGTTGCCTGACGGTAAGAAGATGAGTGTCGGGTTGTGGTAGGACAATCATGCCTATAAACAGGTTGATGAACTTCTTGCTGAGCTCCTTGAAATCACTGACTGATTGAGGTTTTAGGAGTAGAACCATTGTACAGTTGGGCCTTTTAGAGTGTTGGGAAAGGCTAGGTAGTATAGCTCATCGGCGTTGGTGGCAAGGCAATTTGGGCATTATAGGTTAGAACATGGTCGACCAGGATTCCTGAGCTATTACAAGAGTCTAGATGAGATTGTTTAAATTTACAAGGGATGTCAAACCTCGTGATCTGGCTACAAAAAGGGGACTCGTTCTTGCTGTAGACTTGATCTTGAATAGAGGTCTAACCCAACTTCTTGGCCATTCTACTAATCTGTTTCTCCAAATCCTCGATGCAGGCCTTAACTGATGGAAAAACCGGTTTCAATTCAAAGTTTAAACGCGCAACGGAAAAGTCAAGTTATAAAAACTTAATGGTAGCCCAAGATCTACTACTCGTTAATTCCATAGATGCGCACAAGAGGGGATAAGAGTTATACCTTAGTGTCTTGAACCCAATTCTGATTTTCTTCTTCTTCCTTCGTAATGCAGCAGCCTCCACTAGGTTGTCTTCACCCTTATGTCTCCTGCGGATGCTTCCCGGAGAGACTAGAGATGGTGGGATCTCTAATAGAGAGGAAGAAGAAGGTTTGGGGCTCTAAAACAGTGTCTGCAGCTTCGGACGTTCTAAAATGACGAATTTCTTTTCCAGAACACAGCTGCCCTATTTATAGATTCCCAGAACCGACCTAACCTTTGATGGCAGGTTCGATCGATCAAGAATGGTTCGATCGATCGAAGTCCTTCAATCGATCAAAGAACTTCGATCGATCGAACATTCGATCGATCGAACCATTCTCGATCGATCGAACCTGGCATTACTTCGATCGATCGAACTAGCTTCAATCGATCAAACCTGTCTTGACAGCTTCCTCAAGTGTCTTTCCAAGTATCCTGGCGGAGCTAAGAGTGGGACCTCCTAGGCTCTTTATTGTTAGCTCAGATTAGTTGATTAATTCCCATTACCAAACTCTTTGATCAGCAAATTAATCGACTGATCAGTTAACATTTACTCCATTATAAAACGATAACTGAACTCCAACGCAAAAGAACATATCTGAAGCGATAACTAGACTTGTATGTTGTACTAATGTCCCTCTATCTTCAGCATTCGTAATCATATTCAGGTAGTCGGATAACTGTTACTGTCAACCTGAATCATGATTATTTCTTGTATTCCTTGAGTCCCATTCACCTCTCATGATTACCAAACATGTTGATAACTCTTATCAACAAGACTGCAGTACTCAGTAATCGACTTGGTGACATTCTCGAGGGAATGCTTACTCTGAAACAGAGGGTAGATTCTATCTTGACAATATATGTTCACAACCCTATGAACATGACATATCCAAGATACCTAGGTGTTGATCTTCTGTAGACCTCACTGATTGGTAAGTCAAAGAAGTCATATCCACAGTCTGTGTTCATATGTAATCGTCTTAGGATTGAGAAAACGTACCTTATACAAGTTATGAGTTCCTATTGACTGTTTGACAGTCTTGAGTGTCAATAAGAAAGCTCAGGTCTGTCAATGCACTATAAGCACTAGCATATTAATTGAGAGTTACACTCTAGTGATTGAGATTCATCAATCCATCCAATGGTAGTCAATCATGCTATAGTGTAAACCTGATGAGATATCCAGTCTCATCATCCACTGTGACAAGTTCTAAGTATCAAAGAATAGTAATTCGTATCTCACTTGTATGTATCTCATACACACACGAATTACTTACTATGACACTTAAGAATTAACAATCATCTCATGAAAGAAACATACATAATGAAATGTAAAGCTGATATCCATATATTAAAATGTCAATGTCTCATACATAAAGTAATGGTTTGAGGACACAAACCCAACAAACTCCCACTTGCACTCACAACCATACAGGATTACATCTGAGACCTAGACTATCTAGATAACGATCAAAGACCTTCTGTGGCATGGCCTTTGCAAACGGATTAGCAAGATTGTCAGCGGTGGTAATCTTGGTGACAGTCACATCTCCACGTTGAACAATATCTCGGATAAGATGATATTTCCGCTCTACGTGCTTTCCCTTTCTGTGGTTCCTTGGCTCCTTGGACTGAGCCACTGCCCCACTATTATCACAATAAAGCGTAATAGGTGACAGCGACGCTGGTACCACCTCGAGTTCCATAAGGAACTTCTTAAGCCAAACAACTTCCTTTGTGGTTTCACAAGCAGCCACATACTCAGCTTCTGTAGTTGAGTTTGCAATGCATTTCTGCTTAATGCTCCTCCAACTAACAGCACCACCTCCCAAGGTAAAGAGATGACCGGACGTCGACTTCCTCGAATCTTTATCTGACATAAAATCCAAGTCAGTGTATCCTACTGGAATTAACTCACTACCACTGTACATAAGCATGTAATCTTTAGTCCATCTCAAGTACTTAAGAATGTGCTTAATGGTTGTCCAGTGCTCTGGACCGGGATTCGACTGATAACTGCTAACCATGCCAACAGCAAAACAGATATCTGGTGTAGTGCATAACATCGCATACATGAGACTTTCTACTGCCGAAGCATAGGGAATTCCTGTCATGCGATTCCTCTCCTCCTATGTCTTTGGACACTGGTCCTTGGAGAATACTAAACCATGCCTAAAAGGTAACAAGCCTTTCTTCGAATTATCCATTGAAAACCTAGTTAGCACTTCATCGATATAACCAGCTTGAGCTAATCCCATTATCTTTCTCTTGCGATCCCGAAAGAGCTTTATCCCTAGAATATAGCTCGCCTCTCCTAGATCCTTCATATCAAAAGTACTAGCTAGCCAAACCTTGACCGTTGATAATGCCGCTACATCATTTCCAATGAGTAGAATGTCGTCAACGTAAAGCACAAGAAAAGCCACCACTTTTCCTTCACACTTCTTGTATACACAAGGTTCATCCAGATTTTGTATGAAACCAAACGACTTGACCGCTTGGTCAAATCGGATGTTCCAACTCCTAGATGCCTGCTTAAGCCCATAAATGGACTTTTGCAACTTGCATACCAAGTTACCTTTCCGACCAGCTATGAACCCTTCTGGTTGTTGCATATAGATGTCCTCCTCAAGATTGCCATTCAAGAATGCAGTCTTGACGTCCATCTGCCAGATCTCATAATCTAAGGATGCAGCAATGGATAAGAGTATCCTGATGGACTTGAGCATGGCCACCAGCGAGAAGGTTTCCTCATAGTCAATGCCCTCCCTCTGAGTATAACCTTTTGCTACAAGCCTAGCCTTAAAGGTCTCAACCATTCCATCAGATCCTCTTTTCCTCTTGTAGACCCACTTGCAACCAATGGGTTAAATATTGGCTGGAAGTTCTACAAGATCCCAGACCTGATTAGAATCCATAGATTCTAATTCAGCCTTAATAGCTTTATCCCAATGAACTAAATCAACATTAGCCATTGCCTCTTCGTATGTGGCAGGATCAGATTCAGATTCTATGGAGACAGCTTCAAAAACTTCTCCTAAGAACATGTATGTATCAGGCTGGCTGATAATCCTCCCACTACGACGAGGTACCGATGCAAAAATGGGTGAAGAAGTGGTGTTTTCTTGATTTACATCGTTATTAACTACGGGTTGGACTGAGGGCTCTCCTTCTATCTCTCTAAGATCTATCCTTCCCTTAGGTTTATGGTCCATGATATAATCATCCTCTAAGAAAACATCATTTGTACTTACAGACACTTTCTATTCCCTTGGATCATAAAAATATCATCCATAAGTACCCTTTGGATACCCCACAAAGTAACATACTTCCGATCTAGAATCCAATTTGCTCATCTTTCCTTTCAACACATATGCCGGACACCCCCATATCCGGAGATGTTGCAAAGAAGGCTTGCGCCCAATCCACATCTCTTGTGGTGTCCTTGGAACAGATTTACTTGGTACTAGATTAAGTATGCAAGCAGCGGTTTCCAAAGCATAACCCCAAAGGAATAATGGCAACTCAGAATAACTCATCATCGACCTAGTCATGTCTAAAAGAGTCCGATTCCTTCTCTCCGCTACACCGTTCTGCTGAGGCGTACCAGGTGCAGTCAACTGTGACAGAATCCCATTCTGTACGAGGTGATCAATAAACTTATTAGAGAGGTGCTCGCCACCTCGATCAGATCGAATGGCCTTGATATGTGTGCCCAATTGCTTCTCCACTTCAGCCCTAAACTCTTTGAACTTTTCAAAGGCTTCAGACTTGTGCTGCATTAGGTACACATATCCATACCTAGAGTGGTCATCAGTAAATGTTATGAAATACTCATAACCACCCCTTGCTCTAAAATTTATTGGTCCACACACATCAGTATGAACTAATTCCAACTATGCATTGGTTCTATTGCCCTTTGCAGGAAAAGGCCTTTTGGTCATCTTACCCTCTAAACAAGACTCGCAGACTTCCATTGGTTCGAGAACCAAATCGCCTAAGACCCCTTCTTTGACTAGTCTGCCAATCCTATTTAGATTGATATGACCAAGCCTCATATGCCAAAGCCTTGTTGGATTAGTGGAAGGTCCCTTTCTTTTAGATGGTATAGTTACCACTAAGTTATTAAGTTCCATGCAAGAATCTTTGGAAATATTGGGAGTAATCACATACAAACCATTTGATTTAACACCAGAACATATAAAAGAACTATTTCTTTTAATCACAACTTCAGTTCCAAAATAAAAAGAATAACCTTTATTCGATAAATTAGAAATTGAAATTAAATTACGTCTCATTGAAGGGACGTAAAGTACATCTGATAAAATCAAAACTTTATTGTCTAGAAATTCTAAAACTACAATTCCTATAACAACCACAGAAATGGTTGCACTAGAACCTAGAGTAAGTACGATTTCCCCATCACTGCACCTCCTGGTTGATCTGAACCCCTGCAATGAATTATAGATATGGTTAGTCGCACCAGAATCAATGCACCAAGTGTTTGAAGTATCCGTTATAAAACTTACTTCAATCACATGTGATTCAATCATACCTTGAACTCTTGTAGCTAAGAATTCTGGAGAATTCCTCTTCCAGTGGCCCTTCTCACCGCATTGGAAACACTTTCCTTTGCCTTAGCCACCTACATTCCCTTTGCCCTTACCTTTTCTCTTAGATTTTGCAATCTTGGGGACCGGTCCAACACTTGAACCACCAGTACCAGCCTTCTTCTTCCCTTTCTTTCCTTTCGGTGTAGATCGGGAAGAGGAAGCGCTTTTCTCAACATTCAAAATGTTGACCCCAAGTTTGATCACCCCTTCCGCTGCCAAAAGAGAACTCATCAATTTGCTCATTGAAAAATTCATTTGATTTATATTATAGTTAAGTTTAAATTGAGCGAATGAAGGCGACAGCGAATTGAGAATCATATCAACTTGGGTCTGTGCATCGATGTTGGCACCTAGGGTCTCCAGGTCGTTTAAATAACCAATCATTTTTAAAACATGTTCCTTGACTGGAGTCCCATCCGACATCTTTGCACTCATTATCTTTTGCATGGCTACCTGTCTGGCAGGCCTGCCATGCTCCCCAAACATCTTTTTCAGGGATATGATAATTTTACTAGCAGAATCATTCGATTGGAATTGGTGTTGCAACACACCAGCCATTGAGGCCAGAATATAGCAACGAGCCATTCCATTTGACTTCTTCCATTTGTCGAACTCGCGTCTGGCAGTTGCCGGAGCATTTACCGAGGGTTCTTTAGGACTTGGGGTGGTGATGACATATATGTGATCCTCCGGAGTTAACACAATGTCAAGGTTACGTTTCCATTCAGTGTAGTTGTTTCCAGTTAACTTGTTTTGAGTGAGTATGGTGGCAAGTGGACTAAATGCAGATCCAGACATTATGATTACTGAAAATCAAACAAACAAAATAAATATGGATATCAGAATTTGACAATTTGAAATAAAAGAATCCTTAAAAACTCTTATTTTTAAAACAAAGTCGCCGGAATATCGAAACGAAAGAATAAAGCCTCCGTGTGGTGGTCAATGTTCGATCTTTCGATTAATCATGACTTGTCCGCTATGCAACTCTTGCAAAACAAGTTATGACTCCCGAACCTTTTTGATCTCTAAGTTTCTGAATAATGCCCCGTGTGGGATCCCTTATCCATAGTTTAGCTAGTGTGTACCATTAACTAAGATCCAATCACAACCGTCTCAAGTAGCGCCTCCGTAAGGTGGTCACCCTCTAACACGTCTGATTGATCCTATCAAAGGAAGTTCACATCTAGTAACCAATGAGTAATGCACCCTCCGTATGGAATGATCACCCCTGGCGAGGTGACATAGAATGCACCACTCATCTTACAGTGAACCGTTAATGGAAGATCGTGGGTGTTTATTAATAAGACCCTCTCCCACTAGATTTAGAAATTAAGGATTTTGCTTTTAAAATGTTTCCACACATTACCCATAAACATCCAATGTTTACTAATGCGTTGAAATGGTTTTTGAATTTTATTTTAGAAAACTTGTTTATGTGCATGCAAGTAGTAACAATATAATTAAATGCCAATCACAAAACAAGCACATAAAACAAAAAACTAAAATTGAAAATAAAGACATCCAAACGATGTCTCTATCTCCCATGGCTCTATCTCCATAGAACCTCCTTTTGGTTTGATCGCCTCCAGCTCTATCTTCATGGACAATGGCTCCTTGCTCCATCTTCATGGATTTTCTAATTCTATTACATTGAACCTATGCTTCTTTCGAAGCTTACAATTTATCTAGAAATAGAAATAGTAACAACAAAAATAAAAGGCTAGGGAAACCGGTGCGACTTTCCTTTTCGTAGGATTGAAGTCGCAGCACCCTTTACATATGCCTTAAAACCAAACCAAACTTA